>OY783211.1:8169938-9376402 GCA_963678705.1 Panorpa germanica | reverse complement strand
TTCTATAAAAAATAGGTAAAGCCGCTGGTGTGTGCTATATGATTGCATGTGTTACAGAATTCGCACATTTTACATATCAAAAGCAGATACGTATTCGTATGTATATATAGACACATGGCACCTAAATTTACCTATTACACGTTCAACAACACGAAAAATACTAGCCGCCCTAAAATGTTAAGATATCTTCAAATTTTACTACAAGAGTTGTCTAAGAGTAAGCGTCCACATGTCCGCACTTCTCGGTATTAAACGCATTGGCAGTATCATTGGATACTTGCCTTTAGAATACAGTATACTTTCTTATAAGGTATATTTTGCATTTTGTGTGAAATTGCGTTATAGGAAAAAGTGTACAGAAAACGTTTTATAGTGCATAGATACAAAACAAGTCAAGCGAACGTACAAAATCTTAAATAAAAAAAAGTATCCATACTCTTGTATGTTATAAATAACCTAATACATGAAAGAATAAATAAATGCATACGATACAGAACAAATTGGTAGTGTAGAGATTAGTTCGACTAAATTAAATAAGGATTCATTCAATTTTTACAGAGTACGCTATAGCGAGAGTAATCGGCATAACAATATTTCTTTTTGAGCCTTGGATCACATATTTTTTGTTAGTTGTAATTTAAATAAATTGGTTAATTAATCGCTTTAATCTTAATATATTCTCAGTTATTTTTAAATTTGTCACAATAATCGTTTGTAAAATAAGAAAAAGTTTATAGGTTAAAAAGTATAAAGTTAGGTTATGAATATAGGGTAATAGAAATTCAGAAGTTTCCAGTACATAGTTTGTAATTAATGCTTCAGAAATGTTTGACAGATGAAACAGAACGAAACTGTTTCAAACGACCAACACGATTAGGCATGCATTGTAAGTTGAACTATGTTGGTTATCCCCTACTGTACTGCAGTGGTACCAATTTTGCAACTAATCGTTCTACAACAAACAATTACATCGTTTTTTGGATAAGTGGTGGTGTAATTATGATTTGGCTATAATTTTTGTAAACCCAGATTATATATATTTTTATAAAATATACGAGTATAATAAAACAATACGATATTATTTAATAGATGTTTAACAAAGTTGTTTGTTATATTTCATGAGTTGTTAATAAGAACCTACTTTATTCGTAGCTGCAACTTATGCACACTTATGCTCACTTATGCATAACATAATAGGCGTAATTTTCATTTATGCGCTCTTGGTAATTTCTAATGAGTACCATCCAATGTCCTCAGAAAATAATTTGGTAAAATGTCATGCTTTGTCAGGTTTCTTTCACTATTGCATTTCGATTGTAGTTTGCATCAACTCTATCGTCGCTTGGATTACGACAGGTGAAGCGGTTTCGCAGTTTGTGCGCAGTTCAAATGAACTGTGAGAAACTGAAACTGTGAGCGAACTCCTTCATGAGAAAAATTCATAGATTTAAAAAAATACGATTTGGAATTGAGTTCAAATTGTTACTGGGTACCTGTACTTTGAGTTTTGTTTATATTAATCTCCATTTACTTTAAATATTTAAAATTGATGTGTAAAATTTCATGTATTAATATAAGAAAATCTTTCTAGAGCCAGAGCAGTAGTAGCGTTTCATCGAGGAGTTTTTCACGAACTTTACGCCATTTTAGAATCACATTCTTTCCAGTTACGTCATCATACTGAGTTACAGGGTTTATGGTTCCGAGCTCATTATCGGGAAGCCGAGAAGGTCAGAGGCCGACCATTAGGTGAGTCACTGTGTGTTTTAGAGTAGCAGTAACTTTTCTATTTCTTTAGTTTAAATAATACTTTTCGAACTGAAAAAATTAATTTGTTTACTATCAGTTTTTACACAGAACCTGTGCCACTAAATTTAAGAGAAAACACCTAGACTTAACATATCGATAGTCTAGTTCATTAGTGAGATAACTGCAAATATTGAATTTTTTGATAACGATGAAAACAATATTCAAGTTGCATGTATTCCAGCGATATTCGGCAAATTTATCTGCATTTTAATTTTATTTGGTTGCATTTATAAGTTATCTGAGCATCGATACAGATAGAGGGGTACAATTTTACATATAACTGCATACTTACCTCAAAATTTAGATTTGTATTTGTCTCATTAATGTACTGGACAATATGGAATACAATTATAGATATATACTAATGTATATAAAAGGTATCTTCTTTATGTTAAATAAACGTTACATATACGTAACTGTGTTTAGTTTTTGATTATATTTATTAATTATAAATCGATTAATTTCTATACAGGAGCCGTTGACAAATACAGGCTGAGAAAAAAATATCCTCTCCCCAAAACGATTTGGGATGGTGAAGAAACAGTTTATTGCTTCAAAGAGAAAAGTAGAAATGCTTTAAAAGACTGTTATATCAGAAATAGGTGAATAATCTTATGCCGGTTTCACACCAGAGAGACAGTTTTGTTGTCAAAAAACAAAACAAAAACATATTTTGTTTTATTTTAAAACAGTTCTGTTTTTCGAAAACAGACTGTTCACATTGAACAGACTGGATTTGTTTTTAGTGTTTTTCTGTGTGTCGCATAAAAATTATAAACATGATTATCAACAACTGACAAGCGCAAATCTTTATGAAAAACAAAAGTGCGTGTTCAAACTAAGCAGACTGAAAAACAACAAGATGGGAATGTGTCTTGTTTACTAAAACAGACAAAAATGTTTTAAGAACTGTCTCTTTGGTGTAAACGTTGGTGTTTTTGTTCGTGTTTTATTGAACTGTCTCTCTGATGTGAAAACGGCCTTACAAAACTACTATTAAAATACATAATATATGTAGGTATATTTCTAATACAATAGAAATGTGTAATACATATAAAATAGAAATGTATAAAAGAAGTAGAATGAGAAGTATAATTTCAATTGCAAATTCTTAAATATATTATTCATTTCTGTACAGATATCCGACACCCGATGAAAAGAAGGCTCTGGCAAAGCGGACGGGACTCACCTTAACTCAGGTGTCCAATTGGTTCAAGAACCGTCGGCAAAGAGATCGGACACCGCAAAACAGACCGTGGGTACATTTTTGTTATGTTTATATGTATTATAAAACTAGTGCTTATAGGTTATAAATATTAAGGCTACTAATATTACGATATTTCGAAAATTCTAAACATCTTTAAAACAGTAATATTCATAGGAGGATAAATTTTAAATTCCGGTAGAATTTGGCCCAAACTATCTACCCTAAGTATGACTTATAGAACACTCTGTATCTTTATTTCTTTGCGATTGTCACGTTCTATAAAGAAAAAAAATGATGACAATCCGAAATTTTTCAAACATTTCACATAAGATTCCCGTCTATTTTACAAGTACTTAGCATTTTCTCAGACATTGCACTATGCCCCGGTACATTTTCCGTCCCGCTGCACTGCGCTGCGCTCCCCCGTTGCATTGTGGCGTGGACCATCGTCTGCCGGGCTATGGGAACACGGTGTTATCGCGTACGAACGTCGTAACACGGCTGGCCATGTCCGCAGCGTCGGATTTCACTTACACAGTGTTTCACAATAATACGCCGTGCCGTGGTGGATGTTTTGCTGACATTTAGGAATTAAGTAAATAACAATTATTATATTTAGTACAGCTGATTAGGACTAGATATTCAAATAATTGTAAAGACATGTTACTCAGGACCAAACCATGCTGAGAATAAATGGTGACCCTTAAATTAGAACACAATGGGCTAGTGTCCTCATTTTTTAGTGGTCGATTTTTCAATTGTTGATTGAAATTGATGTTAATAAATGTGTATTGGCGTGTCTATTTTATTAAATATCTAAATATTGACGGAGATATATCAATTAAAAGTTGGAATTGTAGTTTTAGCGCTAGAAATGGTCGGCCATATTTGTATGACGTGAAATGCATTTTAACGTCAGTTATTTGTTGAGTAGTAGTGCTGTGGTAATGTTTTATAGCTGTTGGTAGTCGAAATAATCAAGTCAAATCCAAGAATAATAAGTTTTTATTTTATTTAACCCTGCTAAGGCAGATATAATATTGGAATTTTATTGTTCCTTGAAATAGCTGTAAATAATATTTGATATTTTGTTGCTAGGTTGGTAACCTGTAAACTTGTCAGAGTTCTGTCAAAAAATATCTCTTTTACGCTCTGTTGTATAAAAGAGATAGCAACTAGCGGTTGTGGTGTCACATGCAATTGGAATGTTGTACAACGTTGAATCCCTTTAATAATTAAATAAACAAAATGACTTTTTTAATTATTAATATCTCTTGAAATATAAGGAGTTATTAAAAAATAATTAGACATTTGAGGTTCTAGTAACCCACTTTATCAATATATAGGACAATTTTATAGAAATTAAGACATAGGAGACAAGCCCATTTGAGAACGGAATGTTGAAGTTCATAAAATTGATTTTTCGGTAAACATTTACGTTTAACACCATATTTATGTTGTATATATTACTAAAACAAGTGAGCTCTAATATAGAATACATAGTATGTAATACATACATCGTAAAACACATAACATCGATGTTACATTACATTACATAGTAACATTGTACCTAAATTAAACCTAGTAGTACACTCTTAAAAACATTTTCATAACATTTCTTTTCATAAATTGTTTTGTAAAATAATATTAATTTTAATAAATTTAAATAAAAATTTAAAATAATGCATGTTGATCCAACTCACTTTTTTCTCACAACATTTTTCAGAACGAAGAACTGAAAAACTACTACTCTGCTATATTAATTTCTAACAGATTCTTTTCCAGTATTCGATCCAGTGTCAAAGTTCCAAATTATTCAATTAATTTTTATATGTGATACGTAATAACAATTTTATTACCTTAAATAACAAAAACAGAATACACATAATAATACAAGCAATATTATTCTTTATTGTTTAAAAAATAAAAGTTATTTATCTGTATTAAAACCAAAAGGAAATAAATAAAACAAAAGAAATATGTATATACGGTACAATCTGCTCATATGGCCGAGTTGGAGTTGAGTTGGACGCATTGTTCGAAAGGTCTATCACTCTGTCAGACAGACCTCTGGCGCATATCCTAATCTCTTTGTTTATTTCTCCAAGGATCGGTCAAGTTTTGTTTAAACTTTTTTTTTTTGTTGTATTGACTCACATTATTGCCTGCTACTTCGGAACTACAGCAGCGAGAAACGTGACATTTTTTTAAATACTAACCTCAAAACTTTTATTTAGGTTTGAGGTTCATTGAGCAAGGCAGGTCATAGCTTTAGATGCACGGGAATAAATTTAAGAGTGGTCGCACACTGCAGATAGGACAGTCTTATGGTAACCGTTGATTCTGTAAATTGCCATCGCTTTTATATAACAAAGTGTAAATGAGATGCCTAAGATTCCGTAACCCAAACGTCAAATACTATTTATAGCTGTTTCAAGCAAAGTTTTGATATTATAAAGGTTAACAAGAATAAATAAAATCAATTTCTTCTCGCGAAACCCAAAATATGAAGGAATGAATGTTCTTGTTCATTTTAGTATTATTTTAAAACTATCTTTAAAAATCTTTAAATCATAAAAAAGGACTACTTAAGATTTTATAATCCATGAAAAGGTGTTCTTCTTTAAGTAATTTGCGTAATTGCGTATATTAACAATAAAATTTTCAAACAATTCGACCCTAAGTAATGAGTTCACAATTGGTATGCTAACCTTAAATTTATATTACTACTATCTACATTTAATTAATGTTTTGTTTTTCAGAGATGTCTTAATACCCAGTATAAGCGCAATGGGATCTTTACCAATCAACAATAATTTGGACAATATGGCATCTGCATCGTTTCAGCGTTTATTTCCCCCAAGCGGAGCAGCCAGTAACTACAGTCACTATGGAGATTACCAACATAATGGATAAATATATTAAATTTGAACAAATATATTAAGAAAAAATATATATTATATTATATAGAATTATAAATATTATAGCACAATGCACATTCTGGAATAACAATTTTCTTAATGGGCTTGATAAAGTTCATATAATTACTTAAGAAACAAACCACTAATTGCAGAAATCTTATATGTAAATTATTTCATTATTATTCATTAAGTATAAGTATATATATTGTATAAGTAAATAATTTAAATATTTTGATTGACTTAATATTCTATTTATTACTTTTGACACTGTTGATTTCTGTTGATAAATTCAATAAAATTTCTACTTATATGAAGAGCTCTATATTTTTGTGGTTCATGTCTTTGATAATTGTGAAATAAACTTTTTAATTTTGTGTTTAAACAGTCACAATTTAGATTTAATTAACATGCCGTTATTGTTTTGAAATTTTATTTACAAAGTCACCAAATATACATCTGAATTTATAGGTAGGTAATGTTTTATAAAAAGTTATATACATTGTCTGTTAATTAATTTCCTTTTATGTCAATTAAAAATCATTATTTATTATAAAGTATCTTTTAAATTGTAGCTGATATTCTTAGTTAATGGTTTGCAAGTACTGGTGAATTAATTTTAAATTGCCAAACTTTGGTACTAAATATTCAAATTTAAAAGCGATAGAAATAATTTATGAAAAGTTTTTGTTATAAAATGAAGGATAAACATGAGGTACATCATAATCTTATCCATATTTAAGCATCCTCCACTTTAAATATTGTATATACTGTAGTTTATTAAACTACTGATTAATTACATGTAAATATCATAAATAAAATATCGAAAGATGAATTTAGTCAACAAATGCAGAGTTTTCATTTGAATCAAAATTAAAATAATTATTTAATAAAGTGTAATATTTTAAATGTCAAATATGGCAACGAAATTGTAATTAAAGATATAAAAATGGTCATGTATTTTAATGAGTTTTTAGTACGTTGACAATACAATACGTTACAAGTTGACAATAATAATTACATAATAAAAATTGATTTAGGTTCATGTTAAAAAGTGACTTGGTATTAAAATAGCAATAAAGGATAAATAAACAAAAATAAAAAAGTGATAAAAAATGCAACACCTAATGATGTAAAAGTCCAGCGTTTGGAAGTTACAGAAGTTTTAGAACAAAGCAGAACTTTCTTTTTTTTATCTTAATTCGGCTCTGGTTTGTAGGCAAATAAAGATAAAGAAATTTATCAATTTAAAACATTGTATTTAGTTCGGTACAAGCAGTTGTTCAACACTGCTATGAAGCATTGGCTTATCAGAGAGCGCAAAGATATGTGATGTTCTACAGTTTACAGTAGTGACAGATAAGTAGAGCTATGTGGTTATGTGTGGTGGTGTTGTACGCATCAACGCAAATAATTGGCAAATAATATAGTTCCACTGTTAATGGCTGGATAAAAGTACTTTTTTATAATACGTTGTGTGTTTTAATTTGTATAATTTAATTTTTCTTAAAAATATTATATTTTATAGATTAATTTTCAATTAAAATATACACTGAGGATTGTCGAGAGATGCCACCGAAATCGGGGAATAACTGGATATACAAAACCATATAAAGAGGAAACTGAGGGATGATGTTTGAGGCTCTGTGAATCTATGAGTACTTTATCCTTAAAAAGAACTTCTAAAATAATATAAACTTTAAAAGGTGTTGGTAAGAATTTTTTATGATAATGCTAATGCGCAAAGCGTGTATTTATATTTGTATTAAACTCCATTCGAAATCGTATTTATTAAAATCAATAAATTCCATTCTGTTTCTTACAGTCGTTCATAGGAAATGTCTATGATATCAGTTACAAATGGCGAAACTACTTCACCTGTCGTAATCCAAACGACGATTAAGTTCGACGATAGAAACTTCTCAATGCAGGACATTTCATCAAATTGTTTACTGAGATATAAGGTAAAATCGATTACGTAACAGATATTATCGTTTATGTTAGATAAACTTTAAATACACATAACCGTGCTTAGTAACCAGTTTTATCGGTTTTTTTTATTATCACTTTGTTACATATTATGAAAATACAACAAACTGTACCTCTGGCATCTGCATCACTTTAGAATAACATTTTTTAGTGGTCGATTTTTCAATTGTTGATTGAAATTGATGTTAATAAATGTGTATTGGCGTGTCTATTTTTTTAAATATCTAAATATTGACAGAGATATAGCAATTAAAAGTTTGAATTGTAGTTTTAGCGCTAGAAATGGTCGGCCATATTTGTATGACGTGAAATGCATTTTAACGTCAGTTATTTGTTGAGTAGGTCAGTGCTGTGGTAATGTTCTGTAGCTGTTGGTAGTCAAATAATCAAGACAAATCAAAGAATAATAAGTTTTTATTTTATTTAACCCTGCTAAGTCAGACATAATATTGAAATTTTATTGTTCCTTAAAATAGCTGTAAATAATATTTGATATTTTGTTATATAAATACATATAGCAGAGATTTATGATCTGTAAGGTTGGTAACCTTACACAAGGATTGTGATATCACATGCACTTGGAATGTGTACAACGTTGAATCCCTTTAATAATTAAAGAGACAAAAAGTGACTTTTTTAATTGTTAATATCTCTTAACATATAAGGAGTTATTAAAAAATAATTGAACATTTGAGGTTCTAGTTACCCACTTTATCAATATACACTTTTATAGAAATTAAGACATAGGACACAAGCCCATTGCTGCTAGATTATTTTAAAGATAAAAATTGAGAAAATTTTTGAACTATCTCATAAATTTTTGATGCTGTACAAATAACTTATAAATGACTATAACATTATTAGTTTCAGAGTAAATATGCAGACCCAAGAACCATCTGGGACTACCTCCAACAATTTATGGACACGACGACAATCTATTAAAAATGAATACAATTTGTTGCTGTTATTAAGAATCATAGAAAATGAACAAATTTTGGATTTTCGTATAATGCAAGATAACGATGACATAGGTGGTGAATTTGGTGATATCACTGTCCACATAGAGTACAAATCTTCAGAAGGAGAAGAAACCAACATAAAGATATTCTGCATTCACATTCTAAATGAAGAAACGGAAGAATTGAATGAGGGCTTAGTTCAACAAGATGGCTACCAACAGTTACTAGAATATTGTAAATATTTTAAGAAGATTCCAAATGCTGATGGGATAATACCTGTTATTTATACGAATGCTAATTGTTTTGGAGCCGATGGGGAACAAATAGTTGAAGACTACTTTCACGATTTAATGAAAGCAAGAGTGGGAAAATCAAATGCCTGTAAGTTTAATAACTCAACAGTAATTAACAATTTTAGCAAAATAGTTCAGACAGAAGAACCTTATTGTCTCCAAGAAGATTGGATTTCTTTTTTGGATAGATTAGTAGTCTTCACAAAACAAAGTACTGATTTGAAGTCTATGATCATTGGTAACTTGCGTAAATATATTACAGAAGACAATTTATTTAATTTTTATAATACGGCAATTCAATTTATTGCTGACAATAGAAGAAAGTGGTTGAGTTGGAAATCTACGGTATTTTGTAGTTTAAAAATAAATTATCAGGGAATAGATGTACCTCTAAACAAAGATAAATTTGTAGCGAGAAAATTTAAAAAAATTGTTTGCTATGGAGTGGTAGCAAGTATTTGTAACATCAAAAATATATCCATAGGAAAACCAATTCCTAATATAACTGATTATTATGTCTACCAGAAACTATATAAACCTCTTAGAGTTAAGAAACGTATTTTTTGTTACGACTCATTTAACAAGGAGAGGTTGGTATTGATTTCTGGACACCCTGGAGTGGGCAAAACTTTTGGATTCGTACATCAAGCTTTGCTACTGAAAAATAAAAACATATACCAACACAAGTGGGTGGTATGTCAAAATCTACTTGACTATGAAGATTATCTTAAAAGCATAAATCTTGATACAAATAAAAAAGAAATAGCAAAAGACTTTCTTAAAATAGTATCGATGAATTTAAAACCAAATCCAAGTGGTTTGTATTTGGAAAATGATTTGTTTCAGTGTTGCTTACATGGTAATAGAACAATGGTTGTATTCTTGGATAATATAGATAAGTTAAATAAATCAGCTTTTCAAAATACCATTGCTTTAATTAATGTTATTCGTGTAGAATACAACATACAGATATGGATTTGTATGAGACACACACACAAAAATCAAATAGAAAACGATTTTAAGGTGAAATCCTGGGAACTAGACGGTTTTTCACAAACTCAACAGATTTTATTTGTGAAAGAATATGCTTGCGAATCACAGCTTGAATCGCCGGTTTGGTTTCATTCGCCTTTGTTATGCAAACTAATACAAGATTCTATAAATGAACAAAGAACAAGATATCCAATGAAGATTTATCCTGATTTTATTTTAAAGTTATTTGTAATCTTTTCTTCAAATGACTCCAGTATAAGTGCTGGAGATGGATTGGAATGGGAAGAGAAAAGAAATTATTTTATAAAATCGTTATCTGAAATAGCGTTACTGACTATATTTACTGATGATGAATTAAATGTAATGAACGTAAACATCAAAGAGAATTGTATGAATTTTTATAATGAAATCACTGAAAATAAAGAACATTTCAAAGGGCTTTTAATAGAAATGCACGAAGAGAGACCTACGCTGATTTGTGAAAATGTTGCGGCATATTTGTGTGCGGTTTGGTTTCATAGTAACCAAATGGTATACAAGTCAGTTATTGATCATAAGCACAGGGTACCACAGAAAGTGGACTATTACACAAGCTTCTTATACGCGCAAGGAACTACGTTGTTTGAACTAATATTATATGAGCAGTACGTTGAACTGCAGGAAGCTTTATACAATGAAGTTGTTGATGTCAACTGCCTGGACAGTATCGGCCGAAATGCTTTGGCTTATGTTGTACAAAAAAGAACATCGGATAAAGCGTTAAAAATATTGTTAAGTAATGGATTAAAAGTGAGTACGATAGACCATGTATACTTTGATAGGAAACACTGGTTTCTTTTTAGTTGCTTTGCTTTAGCAAAATGGGTTAAATTTTTACACGACAGTAATATAGATGTATGTTTATTTCTTCAATATTTGATTCATGTGGATGGTAATTGTCTTCTTTTCTATCTTCTTACACAGAAAGGTAATTCACCGCTACACATGAGTATTTTGCGTGGTCAGGAAAGTAAAACAGAAAAGTTTATCGCAGAAAATCAATTCATCAACGCAGAAAATGAACAGGGTTTCACACCTCTGCATGTAGCCATCAGCAAAATAGATATCGACACTATAAAGAAACTTACAGATAAAGATGTGGAATACAAGAAAAATATATTCGGTATGTTTCCCCATCAATGCCACAGAATAGGACACGAAGCCTGGGATCTTCAACGCTACAAAACGATGATCAAATCCACGGAAGAGTTACATTCTCGTATTAATCAAAATACTTACTCAGAAAATGAATTTCCTCTGTTTTATTTGATTCAGAACAACAAGTTGAACGATGCTATGTTGCTACTGCATCAAGATGCTGTTGATGTTAATCAAAGAGATGAAAACGGATTGACAGCCCTTCACGTAGCTGTCACTGTTCAATCATCATCTACGGTGGAGCTAGTTCAACTTTTGATGAAATACCCAGATGTTCAATATATAGCAGATGCGATGGGATACTTTCCTCATGACTATGCAACATCGTTCTATCTACGCCGATTGTTACTTGATTTCGGTTTCATGTTTAAACTGAACGCATTGGAAGACAAATATAAAACGATATTTAATATAGGTATTGAAGAATTTGTTAGACGAACAAAGTAAGACAAGATTTAAACGTAAAAAGAATTAAACTGGATATTTTATTTAGATTATTACTATTTACGATTTTATATCCAGTTGAATAAGTTCATAGGAATTATTGTTTAACATATTATAACTATTTAAATTGTATTGTATTTAATTAATTTTACCTATTAGATTGCATAATATTTTCTTTAGTTATTATTTCCAAAAAATATTTCTTCTGGGGTGTCTATTCCCTATCTCTTCTAGTTTCAATCCCATCGAGATTTCCGCTTCCTGTCAGCTTTTCGCTGTCTACCTTTGGTTGACATTTTCATCAACATCAAGCTCATTTGTCCTCTTTCTCTCTTATCTTTCTCCCTACTTGCGTTATCTACCCTCCCCAGTAAACATTTGGTGAAGTGCCCTATTTTGTGACGTTTCTATCACTATTTCACTTCAATTATAGTTCGCAACAACTTTATCTTCATTTGTATTCCGACAGGTGGAGTGGTTCTGTCATCTGTAGCCGATAAAACAGACATTTCATATGAAGAATTGTGAGAAACTGAACTATAAATGAACTCTTTCATGACAAAAAAAATCATACGCATCTCCAATATGATGTCAAAGTGACTCCAAAATGCTCCACAATGTTTACTGGGTCCCTTCCCTATTTCGTACCGTGACTAATTAACTTTTGTGATAACTCTTTTGTAAGTAATAGTTTTATAACAACTTATAAAAAATTGGTTTAGGGCCTGTCTAACACAAATATTGAATTTAAATTTCAATATTCTTGCTAAAGTCCACGATTAATAAATTGTTGTTTCCGCATTGGGTACCTAAACGAAATATATTTTTTTCAATTTGCATGCGATATTATTTGATGTGCGGCACCTACTCGTTTTAATAATATATTTCATGATTTAAACTACATTATGTGAAATAATTCTCTAGTTTCTTTTACCACTTATACTTTTATTTTAAACTAAAAACTATTTACAATTTAAGAAAATACTAGAAATTATTAGAAATAAAATGGTTGACAAAGATTTCCAAAAACAGACGAACAAAGTCATGGCTCTACCGACGATCAGGTTACGAGGATAATTGGTGTTTATTCGGGATGTTTCCAAAATATATACAAACAAAGCACTCGCAATCAGCAAAATAAGTCTTCGTGTGAAAAAGGGTGAGTGCGTTGGACTTGTGGGTTTCAACAGAGATGGCAAGTTTACACTCGTGAACTTGATGGTTGCCTACGAAAATGTGTCCGATGGGGATTTCTGGATATATGGAATGTCTCTGGAAACTAATCTTTACGGCGTCTGCAACATAATTAATTTACATGAAATATTACTATTAAATTGTGGCATCTTCTTCATGTTAAGCAATTTAAATTTGTTGATTTCATTATTTTTTACATTAATTTTATTTGTTAGAAAATTAGTAACTATTGTATGTAGAAGTGGTATTTTTATTGATGGAAATGCATTTTTGAATTAAGCAAATTAAAAATTGAACAATAATTTTGAATACGTTAATTAAACCAAATTACATTTCTACAAATAATTCTAAATAAAACACTATCGTGAAATTACATTTCGAAATAAATGTTGGTAGTTCGATTAAAATACTTTCTTAACTGTTGCATCAAAACAAAAGCGTTGACTGATATTTAAAAAAAAGATTGTTAAAATCCTATCATCCAATTAAAATAGTTCTACTGCAGCGAGGTGGCAGAGGTATCACCACAGATCATAAACTGTTAAACCTTAGATTTAAACCATCTTTAGTTCCCGTTAATAATGTAAGATGGCTTTTGAAAGAAGAATATAACAAGAAATTTAACAACAAATGTATGATAACAATAAGATTTATTCCCAAATTTTATTATCGATACCCTTTTCTGGATATGGTCAGGTAGGAATAATCAGTTTGGTAAAAACTTTTATATCTATTACGTTTAGCGAAGACACATTATAATTATAAAATAATTTTAAAAACATCCGTTTGTAATCATGTGGCAGCACCTACTAATAAGCATATATTTAAAAAAAAAAGAAATTTCATTCAAGTATATTATTTAAAATAATATCAATATTCATAAGGGTATATAGATAAAAGATTTCTTTATATTGCTGTATTATTATCAAAATCAACGTTAATAAAAATAATACTCAATATTGGTCTAAATACGGGCCCTTAAAAAGGTTTATGCGCAAAAGGGTAGTTTTATTTAGAGTACTAGTAGAGTAGTCACATTTTTTTAACTGAACTTGGCACTTAGTTTATAAAAAGTACAACATATATAACAAAAGAATCGAAACAAAACTTAATAAAATGAAATGATACAGTAGTTTATTGTTATGAATCCCATAAATGTATTAACATGTACAAAAACAATTTTCCATTTAAAATTTCCATCACTCAAGAATGAAATTTTTCTTCTAAATATGTTGCTTCGTCAGGAAGGAGTCAAACATGTCATCCATAGTCATTTCACGCAACGTGTAGCTTTCAATAGGCACTCTTGCTTTTCCTTTTTCTAGAACAGCGAATATCGGACCCCACTGAGGTTTACTAGTTGGTATTTCGTATAACAAGAATCTTAGCTGCTCGCTTCTAAAAAAAACAAGTGAAAGAAAATCGTTAATAGTGAAAAATAGTCCTTAAGATATAATGAAACTAAAACTTAACCTTCAAACAAAACATGGTGTTGCGAGACTAACTTTTTGGGAATCATCCAAAATCTTATGAGACAACAATATTACTCCAAAAAAATTTAATTACAAACTGTTTAGGAATGTGTATTTAACAACGTCGGAGAAGTAGGCTTCCGTCACCAGAAACAACAATTCACTCAAGTCAAGTTATTCATTTCAATTGTAGTTTTCATCAAGTTTTTCGTCTCTTGTATTCTACCAGATAAGGTGGTTGACATTTCAGGTTCAAATAAATGGCTTTATCGCGCAAAAGTTGAAATATTTCTTTGAATTTGTATATACTGAGGCCAGTAGTGAAAAATTAATTATTCGGATTCGAAAAACCATGAGAAAACTATCTGAGACATAAAAACTACGAAATTTTTGAATTATTTTCTATTTCATGGCTAATTCTATGGCTTAGGTAGTTATTATCAATCTACTTAAAGAAGACAACAACAAAAACCGAACTACGCATGCGCCAGCTGTTTACTTTGAACCCTTCTCTTTCGATTGCCAACTTTCCCAGTCTGTAGACCTTCGCTTATGTAGGACTACTTCATAAATATAATAAATGAATGCTGCTTACTTTAATTTTGCTTCGGGTAAACTATGAGTCATAAATTCCTTGACTGCTCTAACTCTTTCTTCAGGATCTTGCGCCTGAGTTTCTTGCTCAACTTTTCCTGTCTGTTCATTCACAGTTGGTGAGATACGCACGCTTGTCAAAGAAGGTCCTGCAGACGGACCATGTACCACTGATAAGCGTTGTGTTGTTGAAGGATCAGATGCTGCAGTACTTTCTTTTGATTTTGTACTTTCCTTTGATTTGGCACTTTCTTTTGATTTGGCACTTTCATTTGATTTGGCCCGATCTTCCCGTGTGGTACCTGCAGCCGAAGCACCACTTTTTGATTTGGCCCGATCTTCCGGTGTGGTACCTGCAGCCGAAGCATCACTTTTTGATTTGGCACTGTTTTTTGATTTGTCACGATCTTCCGGTATAGTATCTTGCACATTTTCTTGCTTTGGTATAGAACCCTCACTTGACGTGTTACTTGAGCTGTCTTTAGATCTACTTATTTGAATGAACAAATTATATCCTGAAAGGATATAAAGATTTCATGAGAAACACATTTTTCAATTAGCACACAGAATCACAGTTATTTCACAACTAACCTTTGCAAAGTTTCTTCTTCAGTTTATCTTTAGTACCCAGACATTTTATTTCACCGTTAACCATTATTGCAAACTTCGAACACAGCGTTTCACATTCTTCCATACTGGAGGAGCAAATTACCACGCTTCTTCCACTTCTCTTGACATCGTTAATCACATTCCAAACCAGTTTCTTCGATTCCAAGTCCATTCCTAAATTACAATTGGTAAACGTTTATTTATTAAGTATTCTATGAACTGCTCTTACTGCTGACTCAAGAGTAGAGCGAGCCCGTAAGTAATTAGCTCGCTTCACACTCAAATCATGCTAGAAAACAGGCACTGCCTAAATTCAATCAATTATCCTATTACCAGTAGTTGGTTCATCTAAGAAAATAACAGACGGTTCGCCAATTAGTGCGAGAGCAGTGCTAAGGTTGCGGCGGTTTTTGTAATTAAATCTGTTAATCTTAAAAAGAAAATATTATACTTTGTTGTATATGTAAGAGTAAATGTACAATATTTGTGAAAATTATATTATTGAATATACTTGAACGTCGACACCTCCATTGTCTATATAATGTACCTGTATATCCAAATATTCTGAAAATTGTAAATCTTCTCCCAGATTATCTGCGACGTAAGATGCACTGGGTCGATTTATTCCTCGAAGTAAGCAGTACAACGTAATTGTTTCTCGAGCGGTCAGGTAATAGTTCAGTCCATCATATTGGGGGCAGTATCCTGTTAAATTTGAAGACATCAACTCATAAAAAACTATGTAAAGTCAAAGTCAAACAGGAGCAGTGCTCGCATGCGTGACCATTTCCCAGTGCAACGGATCCGTTATGTATTTATACAAACAGAGACGGCCCGAAAAAACAAGAAAACAAGTTGGTAAGAGTATAATAAGGACTGCTAAATAATTAGGAAAATAACCATATAAGTTTTAACAGCAGAATCAAATCAGCTAATAAATATTTCTTTAGACTAAAAAAACAATTAAGGTCCAAATTTATCAGCAGAAAATCTAAACTGAGGCTATACAAGACACCTGGACATTAAACTTAGACACCCAGCGAGCTCTGGAAACTTTTGAAAGAAAAGTATTAAGAACTATATTCGGGCCTGTTAAAGAACAAGGGTGCTGGATATAATTACATGGACTTTATAAACAACCTCAAGTTACACAGGTCATCCGAAGTAACAGGCTGAGATGGCTCGGCCACGTCTGGAGATCCCCTGAAGACAATGTTACTAGATTACACACTTTTAACAACCCTACGGGATCCCGTACCCGAGGACGACCACCAACAAGATGGGTGGACGACACAGTATAGGACATCAAAACTTTGAAAGTAAAGAAACTGGCAAAGAGTTGCTTTGGACCGATTGAGTTGGAAGAAGCGTGCTATTGAGGCAGCTACGCTCTTAGAGAAGAACCATATAAGTTATTATTATAAGAATAGATTTTTAAATGACCAATGACCAAAGAGAATCATTTTCTAATAGAATTTTTCATCAACAGTTTTTTCTTTCAATTATTTGTGTTCAAATAATAAATTACTTTTTATCCGAATCCAGTTGTGGTTCTTAGAATTTTAATAAGTAGTTTTTCTAATTTAAATGTTTTTCTAAATCACAATCAAGGTTATTTTAAAGAAAAGTCATATCCTAAAGATGCCTGAATCGTTGCTACCAAGATCAAGTAACCATATGACATTAGTTATTATTACAATACAACTGCTAACGTAAATAATATTTAGAAAATGACATTGTCTAGTTAAAGACGTATTTAGTACGAACCGATTATATTGTAGACATCGTACAGATTGGTTTCCAATGACATCCCATGTATCCAGAATGCACCGCCAGACGCATTCTCGTAGCCAACCATCAAGTTCATGAGTGTGGACTTGCCTCCTCCGTTGAAACCGAGAAGTCCAACGCACTCACCCTTCTTCACACGAAGACTTATTTTACTGATTGCGAGTGCCTTGTTCGTGTATATTTTGGAAACATCCCTAATAATCACGGCATACCCTGGCAAGCTGATCCTTGGTAATGCCATGACTTTGTTCGTTTCCTTTTGGACATCATCATCAACTATTCTGTTGCCAATAATTTTATACTTTCCTAAATAATGGTAAAAAGAAATTCAAATTTTAAATAGATATATCTGTCAATTTTTGGTTATTTCATAAAATAAAACTGCCAATATACAAACAATTATTTCAATAATTTAAAAATTAATTCACAACCTGATGGGCTTGTGTACCATGACCTAATTTCTATAAAACTGTACTACTATATTGACAAAGTTGCTTACTAGAACCTTAAATAACTGTTACCTTAATTTCTCTTAATTATTAAAGTGATCCAACGTTATAGAAAATTGCAAGATATGTGACGTCATATTCGCTAAGTTGCTATATCTTTTATACAACAGAGAGTAAAAGAGATAACATACTAAACATGTCCAACATAACACGTCATAAATATGGCCGACATCTCTAGCACTAAAACTACAATTCGAATGTTTAATTGCTATATCTCCGTCAATATTTAGATATTTAATAAAATGAAAACGACAGTATACATTTATTAACATCAATTACAATTAACAATTATAAAATCGACCACAGAGAAATGAGTACACAAGTTCATTGTATATAGATATATTTATACTAACTAAGCAAGGTTCAGATATTGGATTGGTTTTGGGTTTCTATTTCAGACTAATGCTAGATACTAGACTCACTTGATAGTTTCCTGAAGACTTTTGATTCTATGATCAGCACAATTAACATAAGTATAGTGCCCACCATAAGAAAGTAAAGAAAATGAAGTCCGATGCCGGGGCTATCCCAATCGAAATAAGAGGCTCCACCTGAAATATATAAGATTAGATAAAGAATCATATTTATTTTAATTATTATTTATGATTAAAAGTTCTAAATGAAGCTTTTTACAAATAACGAAAATGTCAACGAGTAATAAGTTTTAAAAGTAAGTACAAAATAGCTTGGGGCTTCCAAACTTCAAATACTTATTTAAATAATCTTCATATATGAGGGCATTTTGATAAGCACTTTATTTCTCAATAAAAGATATTTTTTCCGGCAAAAACCGTTTTATTTAACAACATAGTTTTTTTTATTACTTCCAAATAGTGGGTTTTCTCAATGCCCTTAAAATGAGCGTTTGTTTCAGTGAAGACCTCTTTGTCAGACCCAAATCTCTTACCGCCCACCATTTGTTCGGGTTTGGAAAAAGGAAATAGTCGCAGGAGAAAATCTGGGGAATATGCTGGATTGGATAGCAGTTTATAGCCCAATTTATGCACATTCAATCGCAATCGCAGATTTCAATGGCTGGTTGTCTGCCTGCTTGCTAAAAATTTGGCAGTAGTCAGTAGATTAATAGATGGCAGATGGCAGTTGACAGTAGCGACGCGGGAAATTCAAATAATCACTGTCTTTCTTACCAAACTACCCTCGTATTTAATGTGCTTACATTTAAGTCCAAAAAAAATTTATTACTACAAGTATAAAATTCATTTCATAGTCTTACTTATAATTTAAAATAGAAGTGACTCAAAACAAAGTTACGCTGCTCAGAATAAAGTTATTTTCAGAAAATTCTGAAAAATTCAGAGACTGCAGTCAATTCTTATCAACTAATATTTAAGGTATATTATCTTGAGCTGGTTGTTCAAAATAACAAATACCTTTGCTTCATTGACTTACTATATTTCTCGCAATCTCTGCATTCTACTCCGATGCACATATCTTCGCAGATCTGCAATATTAGAGTACGATATATTACTATACTATGGCCAAAGCGCTTGTGAACCATGACCCTTCATTTCTATAAAGCTGTGCTTTATATTGATAGAGTTGGCTACTAGAACCTCAAATGTCTAATTATTTTTTAATAACTTCCTATATTTTAGGAGATATTAACAATTAAAACAGGTATTCTATCCTGTTTCTATAATTATTGAAAGTCCGTAGATTTTTCATCTATTTCATATAACAGAGACGCATAGAAGTATGTGTGTATGTGTGTGATACATTAGTGACAGCTAAGTTGTGTATCCCATAAAGTATTGTCTTATGATCGTTGTGCAATAAGAAAAATAACCTAGATTACTCATTTCTTCTTATTCTTATTCAACAGCTACACCATTACTTTAATGCAGTAAACGTATTTACTTTTAACGATGTTACGTACACTTTGTTTGCATGCCATTAAGTATAGATTCTTCAATGCACAAATTAGGCAGTAGTGAGGGTACAGCATTAAATATGGATGCAACCATGATGCTGAAGGACGGTAGGCGTGAAAATACTCCCAAAACATGAACGCCTTTACACCTGAAATCAATTTTAAAAAAGTAATATATTACTGATTCTGAAAAAAATCTCAAAAACCGTTTGAAAATTACCGAACAACAAGTTGAGGCATGTCATTGCAAGGAATCCACAGGGAGCAATAGAAAAACAAAATGACATGAGGTAGACCATTGGAAGCATCGCATAGCCGAAACAAAATAGAACCAGAAACACTCGCACTGAAATACCAGAAAAGAAACAATGAGACTGATCTGGATCTGTTCAAATATGTCTTCTTATTAAGATCATTTCATACTTACTTAAATCTGCTGCAACTTTGAATCCTGTTACTTGAATTGCTGGGAGAATTATTATTAATATAATTACACTTATAAGAAAAATGAGGAAATCCCAAATTAATGAAGAAAACCAATAAGTGACACCTCTTGCACCACATATGAATTGCAGTAGTTTAACTCTAGTAGCGCGTTCCTGCAATGTGAAATGTGAATTATATCATGGCACTTTAAAAATATCGTGTTCCATCAAAGCAATGGCTGGGCTGGACAAGTGTTATTCAAACACACGAAATTCAGACTTTTCCATTGTTTTGAACATTACAAAAGTAGCGTTAATAACAACTATTTTTTTAAAAATCATATGGATATGTTAATAGTGGCGCCATCTATATGTCATCCTATGAACTTAAAGAGTTATGTGTTAACAAACTTAATGTTTTCTTATATTTATTTAATTTGTTGTTTGGTTAATCAATTGGTCGATTTCTTCTGTTGATTTTTTCTCTAGCAACTGGAAAATGTAACTACACTTCTATTGCATCTACTGTTCAAGAGATGGCGCATTTAGTTTGTTGAAGTGTTAAATGCACATTATTCATATATGCATGTTCTAGGACAAATGCTCAATATTAGTGATTTCAATAATCATTTTCAAAGCGTATTCTTGCGGTTCCAACTCATTAAAAGTCAGTGGAAGAAAGCTTAAAATGTAGATACGTTATTCATCTAACTAATTGCAGCTTTAGATTTTGATTCGCGTTTATAGTTACTTACATAAATCGATTTAAACATAAAAAAAACATAGATTTTTTTGATAATATTTAACCTGCTGTATAGTATTGCCATCTATATTTCGCGAAGTATAGTTTCACCTTAAACTGGATTTGTCTTAAACCTTACAATAAGACATTATCTCGTACATCGACTGTGAACGGTTTCTCCAGAAAACTATACTGGAAACATAAGAACTTGTACGACTTACATCAACGTAATACAGCAGGAATAACGCCGACACTATCGACATGGCAGTTCCTATCAGAATAGCTGCTAAGAAACCATTGAAGTCGTTCAAATTAGAGAACATGGAGAGATTTGCCACCTGGAAAACAAATTTATATGCATTACAGAGTCCAATTTAAAAAGCAGCACATTATCTTAATACTTTATGTGATATACAAAAAAAATGTTGTAAATTCAAATTGCAGGAAATCTAAATCTTCTCTTAAATTAATAACAATTATTTTTATCAAAGACTCCACTTATAAAGAGATATTGCGATGTCCTTGACAAGTCCTTTTTATTTGGTCCTGCTACTGGGTTACTATTATTACATTCCATATAAGTTAAAACATAACATTAATAAATAAAAAAATGATAAATAAATACAGTTAAAGTCGTAATCAAAATTTCATAATCATAACTAAAAAATTATAATGCATCTGCATATCTCAAATATACAAATATTTTTATTCATTCGCAATATTATATAAAAAATGACAGAGAAGTTGACGTCATTCCTTCGTCATCTTCTTCCCCACTACCATTTGCCAATCTTTACTGTTACTGTTAAACAAGAGGTGCAAAAGAGATACAGAATTAAACGTCAAAGCTATAGCAGTTTCGTTGAACCATAATGTTTCGACATTTAATTCGTCGTTTCGTTTAATTATAATATGTCATCGATAAAAACAGGAATATTACGGATTAAAACTTTAAATAGATATATATCCTTTAATTTTTGAATATATAATAAAATAAAAACACTAATATACATTAATTTACCAATATTTCAATAAAGAAAACAACCAAATTTCTATTTACTTACTCTGGTTCTGATTCTAAATGGAAGTGGTTCATTTATAACTAGAATGCTGCTGTTCTTGCCTCCGTCATAGGTCTTCAGTATAGCATTGTGTATCATATTCAATGTCAACGGTACGGTATGATATGGTTGGTTATTGAACCAGGCTGTTATATCTTCATGACCGAAAGTTGCTCCTACTATGTAGTTCTTACTTACTAATTCCAAATTTCGCATACTCTGTAAAAAGGTATTGTTGTTTAACGATAAAGAAAAAGTGTAGAAATAAATGCATTAAGCTTTATCAAAAAATAAATTGACTTTCAGATTTAAATACTGTATTTATAGA
The DNA here is from genome assembly GCA_963678705.1 of Panorpa germanica. Lineage (NCBI taxonomy): Eukaryota > Metazoa > Arthropoda > Insecta > Mecoptera > Panorpidae > Panorpa > Panorpa germanica. Next base: position 9,353,977 of record OY783211.1, on the reverse strand, counting down.
GATAGCCTATCTATCAGGAACATTGTAAAGATGACAATAAACTGACATAAACAACATCAACCATTTTAACCGAACGGAAGTTTCAATATTGACTGTATGTACTTAATCTTTTTGTCAGCAATCAACTTAAAGAAACAACAAATTTTAATTGCAAATTAGGGCTATTCATAGATTATGTCATACGCCACAGCGATGGTTCAGTGAGGGGGGAGGAGGGGGTTTGTACATTGACCAAAATTCTGACGATAGCGGGGAGTCAGAAGCGTTATGACGTGATATGAAAAATGTAACAGGGAGGGAGAGGGTATCGGAATAGCAGGAAGTTTGTGTGACATAATTTACGGATGGCCCTTATTACGCATGTTTAACTTGCACAATTTCATTTCTTATAGATGATGAAACTACGAGTAATTATGTGTCTCGAGTAAGTTATAGATATATCTCTTTAAACTTCTGAGTCGCAGTGGTACAAAGTGGTGCAGTGGTGCTCCTTAAATAAATTTTGACTGCTTGTTATATCATTTAAAATATGGTCGTAATGGTATATTGACATAATATCTACCCTTGATAAAATGTATTCTTCTAAAAGTGTGTCCTTAAGAGAGACCATGTTCTGGAGTGTTACCAACTCAACGTAAGATGCATAAATCACTGCTATTATTGATTTCATATCAACAACATCTGGTATTTCTGATGATCTATCTTTAGTTATGTTTTTATACCCTTCTGCTATTTCATATGGTTCTTCTGCAGTAATGATCTGTCGCATCAATCTTTTTAAACTCGAGGTACTTTTTGTACTCGTGGAATCGTTTTCTGTGTCAAGGAAGTCACTGAAGTTTATTGCAACGGCAGGTTGTTTATAATTTGTTAGGCCAATCGGAAGTGGTTCAAATGCTTTGAACTCTGCAAGAAATAAAAAGAACATAAATCATCTTAAAAAAATTCACCAAAAAATAGAATGAAATTTATTTTTGGAAATAATTCATTATCTTAAATAGAAAATAAAGTATGGATTATTGTGTTCATGATTTCTAGCAGAAAATCTTTAAATTGTTTGTTTTGTAATATTACCTGGCTGCTTGTTTCCTGCTGCTACAAATATTACTAATAACGTCGGCAGAAGAATGAGCATAATCGTGAGTAAGTATCTCATTGAAGCAATCCAAATTCTTTTTAAGAAAAGGGCATGGTATTGACTACAACTTCTTGCCACCACGCCGTTATCGGACGCCTGATCATTTTCATCAACTGCGGAATTGAGAACAGGATAAGTTATTTGGATTATTAATTACACTGAATGTTATACTGAAGCATCACTTTACCTTGATGAGCTCCAGATTCTGGTTCCTCTTGATCAGAGTTCACTTTCATAAACACATCTTGTAAAGTAAGCAATGTCAAAGTATAAGACTTTATTTTCAAATTAGATACATTATTGTCCAAATTTTCAAGCATTTTTTCAAATTTTTCTTTATCATCTTCATTTAAAATATATGTTACAGATTCTGAATTATTCTTTTGCATATCTGGATATGGTATATATTTCTTCAAAAATTGTGTCACATTATTAACATCGCAATCATTATCCTTGATGATTATTAGTTGATAGCCACAGTCATGTTTCCATTTAAGGTCGTCCAAAGTGCTAGCAGTCTCTGCTCTTCCGGTCACCATAACAAGAATGCGGTCACCAAGAACTTCCGCTTCAGCAGCTGATTGACTACAGATTAGAATGATGCGACCCTTTTTCTCTGTTTGGAACAAATCCCATAACAAATAACGTGCGGGCCCGCCAATATTGAAGGTAGGTTCATCGCAAAGAATAACTTTTGATCCGCCACACATGGCTATCGCAACGGATAGCTTCCTCTTGTACTCATAAGGTAAATACTCTCCCTGAGTAGAACTCTACAGTTAACGAACAAATTTGATTAGTAATTCCAATTAGTGTTTCAGTTTCAGTATCGGTTGGTATCTATTTAGGAGAACTTACTTTGAAATGAAATTCAAACGATTTTACGTATATGTTTACTTCATCCCTGGCTTCCTTTTCGCTTAATCCTTTCAGGATACTAAAGAAGTATATGTGTTCTTTTACCGTTAATTCATCAAATAACACGTTTCGTTGCTTGCAAACTCCAAGCATTCTGCGAATCTTCTTTATGTCGAGGGTGATGTCAAGGTCATTTACTATTGCTGTTCCAGAACTGGGCTTTGATGCTCCTAATGGTTAACTCTAATTAATACAACACTTTACAAAAGGACATTTTATTAGCTCATGTAACGGATTGCTAGATTAGGATAACTGAAATTGAAAGCATCAGCTTCCATAAATGCTACTGGTAAAAATAAAAATATTATGCGCAGTTTATACAAAATATTATTATGTTACCTGTAAGACAATTTATAACAGCAGACTTTCCCGATGAGCAGGGTCCCAATATTACAGTAATTTTATTTTCAAACATCTCTAAATTAATATCTTCTATGATAACCTCTTCCGTTCTATCACATCCTTTTGACAGATGTTGAATGGTTGCTTTCGGTATATTTGCGCAACAAGACATATCTGGTGGTGGTTCTTCCGCTTGCCCTCGTTTCTTTTTCTTTGCTGCGTTATATATATATATATATATATGGAATAATTATTTATTAATAGTCTATTTTATTGATTACTAGCTAAACTCGGCCATGCTGTGACTCAGTCCGATATGTAATGAATGGGAAAGTAAGTAAAAGACACACACACATTGGTGGTATATTTTACTATTTCACATTTATACATATTATTATCTAGTAGTAGGACTTAATTATTCCAACGATCCTTTTGTTTCAAAGATCTGAAAATCCAAAACATTATGTTACCGTACCTTTTTTCTTTTTCGGAGGAGCTTTAAATGGAGCCCAAAAGTCTCGTAAACATGGAAAATACCAAATTCTTCCTTCTCCATATTTGTTTGGGAGAACACGGTCTAAATACATGGCTAGCAATATATAGATAATGGAATCTATGACTAACATAAACATGGCAAGTCCCAAAGAGAACGAATGATTTTCAGAGATTGCCACATACGTGTTTACCCTAAAACAGAGAAAAGCTTGTTTGAAGTAGAAGATAAGAAACGAGATCAGACTGATCATGTGTCGTCATTACCATTTCAAGTTCATGTGGATGGACTCTCTCTTGAATATTTCGTCAAAACCAAATCCCAGAGCAGAGTTGGACAACAGGCAAAATAATATTTTCGAACCTTTTGTCAGCAACTCAGGCATGTTGGGATTGAATATGATTTCTTGGAGAACCCCATAAGGGGCATACGTTAGGAACCAGATAAATATAAGACAAGCGGACGCTGTTTTAGCTGCAAGAAAATTGACCTTCAAAAACTTAATATTACGTATTTGCAGTACTTTCTAGGTCCACATATGCGTGTTCGGGTACGAATGGTCAATATTTGTAGCATGAATATGCACGGCGCCACATACATATCATTTAAAATGTCAGTATCTGTCAAAATGCGCCAAGATTTATTTTTAAAATAAGTTCAATGTCAGTTTGTTAAAAATAAAGAAATAAAAACAATTTCTATCACTTATTGTTAGTAAAAACAGCAATGTTAATTATTCCACATTCACTTTTGTACAACTGTCGACCTGTCAAAATTTATATTACTAACGACGCATGCGCACGAACTAAATTAACTAAACGCAAATTAAAACACGAATATGACAAGGAATGTTTATTCTGACAACCTGAAATCTAGATTAAAATAGTAAATTAGAACGTAAATTAAATATCTAAACAGTGAGTGGGAATGAGATGAAAGTACAGTAACTGTTACGGCTTACTGCAATGCTTACAACTACGATAACCATGCATGTCAAGGTCATTGACTGTCAATATTACTGTTACAATATTAACAAACTATGGATTCCGTCTTTGTTATTTAAGTTTTATTGCATACAAACATTGGTCAGCTTACCTTTCGTGAAGAACACGGAGACCAGGAAAGAGAAACAAAGGGTCGCGATAGCGTAAAACAAAAGAAACCCAAAAATCAACAATCCACTAGTATACTTAATGAAAGGCATAGATCGTGGAGCTATCTGAAAGTATATATTACATCAGCCATCTCAAAAACAATCCTCCTACCCAAAATATTTTATTTTAGAATAAATATTAGGAAATTTTCCATAAAAACATGTTTTGTGTTTTTCAGGATAGATGACAATTATTTATTTAATTACTCCAATTTATTGAAACCTACTTTAAGAAAAATAGTGATTAAGAGAAATGGTATCAGCAGTAGAGACATCAAGGTCATGGCCCAGGCCGTCCATTGGATCCATCCTGGAATCCCACTTATCTCCATTAGTTCTTTCAATTCAGTTTCCTTTTCTTTTGTCATCAGCTATAATAAAATACATTACCAGAATGTTAGAAAACGCTGTTCATTTATTTTAAGATGGTCGCAATTAACAACAACGACCACGGTGGCGCCAAGATAATTGTGCAAAAGTAACGGGGAAAAGGAAGAATAAAAAGACAGCTTTACAAGAAGAGATGGATATAGATTGAAAGAATAGAAGTTGTGGACTGGAAGGACCTAATTAGCAGTGTACAATTGGTTGACAAGTGCTAATAGAAGAAAGAATCAGCGAATGAAATGGGAGACATCGTTGTGGACGCGATGTACCAGATCGTGATGCAGTTATTGTTGAAATAGAAATAGATGAGGATTTTGACAGGTGGATAAGGAAGTTATTAGAGAAACAACGATTGAAGAGTTTGAAATAGAATGGTGAAAAAAGCTGTAAAACAGGAATAATTATAAATTGTATAAAAGATGGATTATGTTTATCATAATATGATGCACTCAAACAAATATTTAAAAAAAACATTTACTTACCACAATTATATACATGCTGATATGCCCAAACGATAGCATCACAAATATTGGGATGATAAATCTAATAACTTCACTGAAGTTGTCTATTTCATATGGCGGAAACGGATATCGACATAAGTATATTGGAGGCAAGCTTTTGGCGACCAATGGATCTTCAATTTGGTTATTTAGAATGACCTACAACATAGAAAATATTACAAATGTTTACACAGACAAAAGAATAAATCCGCTAACCACAAAACGTAAAAACTCATGTATTATTACCAAATACGTTCGAATTCTTAAGCCAGATTTTACGAACGCGAATGTTCTGTCTGCGAATACCGAATATGTGTACACAAAGTTCGTGCTACCACTGGAAACATTCTTTATTTGTGTACAAGTACGAATATGTTCGTACTGTAGTCTGTAAAGTAGCACGCTTCAAAACGCGGGTCATTTGCTTGTTAATCACGTTTCTTCTTTAGCAGTGTATAGTCAAAATTAGCCCACGAATGAAATTAAAGTCTTCCTCCACCGAGATAAGGGTAAGGGTTCACACATCGTTATTTCAGATTTATCGTCCAAATCAGGAATGGAAGGCGAAATTTTTCAAGTATATTTTAGAACAAGTGTATTAAAAAACATACCACAGTAAACGTTTTGGAGTAACTTTGACATCACATTGAAGATGCGTATGATTGTGTTGTGATGAAATGTCAGTGATATGAACTACAAATGGCAAAATAACTTCCCCTGCTTTCACCGTACCAGTATTGAATGAATTTGCAAATAAACCATTAAAGTGTAATAAAGACAGATATATCTTGTTTCTTTTTCTGTGACATTCTCGTAAAATGATTGTGAAATTTTATCTCTACTAAAATAAATATTATCAAATGTAAAAGACCCATCATAAAAATGCCGGGAATACAATCTCAGCGACGTGACGTCACAGGCCACGTAAATTCACCTGCGACAGTGCACACTGGACAGCAATGAACCCTTCTCTGATGTAACCAGGTGTGTTGCCTCCATCTCCCTCTTCTATGTGTCTTGGATGAGCACCCACAAATGGCGGATAAATGTCATTTGTTTCCCAACTGTCAACTCGTACACTGCCGTCATATTTGACAGTTCTTAACTCAGATGGAAATCTAAGAGTGAATTGTATATGCGGTGGTAATTCTTCGATGCTCTACAAGAATATTAAATTATTATCATTTTGTTATCATTAGAGAACTGATCATGTTTTCATTCATCGGCTTTAAAAGTAACCTCAAATTCGTCTGGAAATATAACTGCAGCTAAAGTGTTCTGCATATTCTCTTCCGAAGGATCTTTAATAAACTCATCTAGTTCTGTGGACGATTTAAAGGGGCGCATAAAAATTCTTATATCCGATTCTTCTTCTTCCTGTAATAACAAAATAGGAGTATAAATAAGCACATGAATGTATAAAACATCATTGAACATGAGGGGCCATCCATAAATTACGTCACATAAATTACTGACCTTGACACATTAATGATTTTTTTTTAATATTTTTTAGTTTTTAGAATTGTTACTTCTTAGAAATACACTATAGAAAAAATAGATATAGAAATTATTTTTTTATATACTGTATACTGCATGTGACGTCACAACGCTACCCCTACCCCCTTAGCGTGCGACGTAATTTATGGATGACCCCTAAGATCCATGGTAGATGCTATCAAGTATAAATTATACCTAAATCTAAATGCTGCGGATGGGCTTGTGAAATAAATTTTTATTTTTTTAAATATTCAAAAGTTGACGGAGTTATAGATATAACAAATTAGAATTGATCGCATGTTTTATATATGCATGGTACGTCACAGACTAATATCGCCGTATCGACAGGGAGGAGGGAGAGAGCAAACCGAAGTACTTCCGCCCGGGCGAGCAATTTAAGGGACTACAAAAATTTTTTTAAATTTGTTAAAAATATTTTTTTCTTTTTCTAGAAAATGACCTTCTTTATTTTTAGTTCTCACGGAGATTGACAGGAACAAGTAGCCTACTTCGTGAACGTTAATAATTAAAGAGAAACAATGACTACTTTAATTATTAACATCTTAAAATATAAGAAGTTATTAAAAAATACTTAAGACATTTGATGTTCTGGTGGACAAGTTTATCAATATACAGTTTTGTTGTATAGTAAGTAATTAAGTAATGTTTCACAAGCCCATTCATTATAAAGTAGCGTTACTTAAACCACTGCAACTCGTAACTAATGATTGGAAATGTTATGAGATTTTCGACACATATAGTTGAATTGTATAAATTTCTATAAATAACCTCGAATGCAGGAAAGGTTGGATTTATTGTGCTTTCCGTGGTAGTCTTCTTTCTATTCGTTGAAGCTGAGGAACCGGGGAGAGAAGGTAAACTGCCACTGCTATTGCTGCTGAAAGTACTGGTCAGCGATTCAGTAGTCTCTTTTTGCTTTATCAATTTGCGATTATTTGCATTGTTTCGTTGGACTTTTCCTAAATTAATAGAAAGCTCATGTGCAGTTTCATTCATGAGGTTATAAAGAACTGGATTTTCTGGTGACCAAGCTATATCAATTAAATTTCCAAATATTTCAACCCTTAAACAAAGAAAAATATATTTTAGAAATTAATATTATAACACATAGCGAACTATGTGGTACTGTTCCTTATTAATTATTCCTAGCAGGCATGGGCCCTCGGGTGGTTTATTAGACGCCAGATAACAGGGATGGATTACTATAAAGAAGGTTCGTTAGTCTCTTAGTCCAAAAATATCAATTGTTTAAATATTTATTAAATATTGTCCTTCACTTAGCTGAGGCCATCAACAAAGCAAAAATCACGGACAAGTATGGTGAAGAGGCACAGCAGTCTGGCGACCAGCTGAAATTCTCACTGTGTCGTACATAACATTTTTTTTTTACGATATAGATTCTCTAATAATTTGTGTCTTAAATATCAACAAAGATTCCGACTAGTGAATGTAAATTGAGACAAGAGACAGAATGAGTGATAACGAGAGGCCGTTATTTAAGGCCTGTCTCAGTATGGAATCGTATTTAGGCGAGTACTGTGGGCTTTAGATGTGCGTGTGTGCGAGGGCTCATTACATTTACAGGGTTGGGATATGTAAAGCGTAGTAGCGCGTATACGTCCGGCCAAAATTCGCTAAAAAACGGTTCCATATTGAGAGAGGCCTAAGTGTAGGTACTTGTAGCGCGTAGAAAACATCCTGATAAACAAAGTAACCAAAATAAACAAGAATATAACAAAAGCATCTTTGGTAATTATTTGATATAGCTACACCTTTTGTTTTTCACTTTGTAAAAAAAACTATTTTATTTTTGTATGTTTTATTATGCTTATTGTATACTGAAAACATGTCAAAATCACTACGTAATATTTATTGAGGGTTAAAGTAGAAATTTCAAAATTGAGGTTATGTCATCACTTGTATGTGTATCAATTGATAGATTTTTTGCATAATACTGGCTTATTTGGATTCAAACCAAATCATTTTATTAGGATTCGTACCATATGGTATAAAAAAAGCGCGGTGCTTTTAAATACTTAATTTTACATGTTTCTAATTTAGTAATTATATATAGCTATATTTATTTATATCTTTTTATCAAACTAGAACCCTAACATAAACCCTATATCTATATAATTACTAAATTAGAAACATGTAAAATTAAATATTTAAAAGCACAAAACAAAAAGTATAGCTATATCGAATAATTTCGGCATCTTTTAAAACATACAATATGCAAATTAAACATTCTGGTTTGTTGTAAACGTATATGTTATATAACTAATAAACTTACGGGTAGTCGTACGGCGATACGGGCGTGAACATTGTAGGAGAGTCATGTTTAAACGGTCTAATTGTAATTCTGAATAGATATATGATAAATAAATATATGATTATTATGAGGATGCAAATTATGGGTTTACGTGGTCTGCGGGATAGTAACAACCAATTTTTCCACAATATAATATTTAATTTTTCATTTAGATTAACCATGGCTTTTACGAAATCATCACAAAAAATTTAATTAATTTTAATAAAATTGTTACTGAATTTTGAACATGTGTCTGAATGAACTAATGGAATGAATCAGAATGAATCAATTGTTTTCTGAAATGTGAACATCGAATTATTAACAGGGCCTACTTACTGGAATAGGTCACAATCAGTGATGTTTTGTTTTTTTCAATTGTACTTAAAAGAGTAGTCCCACTTCCCATCAGGGAGAACTGAATACAAGGTTGGCCCGACTAGAACCCGGTAAGGCCGTCCACAAGAAAGTAAGTACTGCCTGACACAGCCCTCATCAGGATCCTTACAACATCAAGGATAATATTCTATTCGGGTGTAGCATACCACTGACTCTGTAGTATTATTTTCTGACTGCATCTTCATCTGTAAAAATACATTGTTTATATGCAACACGGCGAGAACAGAATATAATCATTATCGTGTATCTTGTATAACTCCCTTTTTTAAAAAGCGCGCCATTCAGTCGGTTGATGTAGCGAAGCGCTAGTGGTCTCGTTCGACAGGCGGGACAATAAAGTTTTGTTGTTTAAAGTTTATTATAATTTTCAACACATTTTAAAATTACTTTTGCGAAAAAACAGTTCTAGGAATTGAGGTTCTTTATCTATGGATAGAAGTGCTAAAGACGTTAAAATTAGTATAACATTACATTAAATTAATGTAAAATAATATGTTGTTCCAAACTTTTTCCATCTTGAGACTTTGCACTGCCTCTGTGAAAGCAGATATTTAAATGTTCATTGATTTTTGCCCATTATTTTGATAAACAAACTGGGATTCTTGCTGTTTGCTTCCTATTAATACAGGATGTTGTTCTAAAATGTCCGTGGGGCTCTTGCTACCTAAAGTTGTACTCACAGCAACCATGTCAGTCTACACAAATAAATACTAAACTTATACATAGTATACATAATTAATATGTGTACCCGGCAAACACAGGTTTACTTAACATAAAAAAGTTCACTTTATATATAATTTTAAGTTCAGAAAACCTAGGATTTCATCCGCCACGTTACTTAACAAAAATTACATTAAAAAATACAATAATTTATGTTTTGTGTTTCGAAGGTGTGTTATAAATAACATAAAATTATATTAAAAAAACTTAAGATGTACTTGCCTCGATTTACAACTGTATTTTCATGTAACTTCTTTCCTTTTGGTTATTAAGTTTCGCTTGAACATATCAAATAATAACTACTAACATAAATATAAAGGTTACAAATAATTTCAATATATAGAAAATTAACTATATATAACGAACTATTAATTGTACAAATTGTGCAATATATTATATAGTTGTTCACTTATAAATAGTATTTATTAATGGGTTTGTGTCCTATGTCTTAATTTCTATAAAAGTGTACTATATATTGATAAAGTTACTAGAACCTCAAATGTTCAATTATTTTTTAATAACTCCTTGTATGTTGAGAGATATTAACAATTGAAAAAGTTATTTTTTCCCTTAATTATTAAAGAGATTCAACGTTGTACACATTCCAAGTGCATGTGACATCGCATTCCTTGTGTAAGGTTACCAGCCTTACAGCTCATAAAGCTCTGCTATATGTATTTATATATTTCAAAATATCAAATATTATTTACAGCTATTTCAAGCAACAATCAAATTTCAATATTATGTCTGCCTTAGCAGGGTTAAATAAAATAAAAACTTTTTTTCTTTGACTTAACTTGATTATTTCGACTACCAACAGCTACAGAACATTACCACAGCACTGACCTACTCAACAAATAACTGATGTTAAACTGCATTTCACGTCATACAAATATGGCCGACCATTTCTAGCGCTAAAACTACAATTCAAACTTTTAGTTGCTATATTTCCGTCAATATTTAGATATTTAATAAAATAGAGACGCCAATACACATTTATTAACATTAATTTCAATTAACAATTGAAAAATCAACCATTAAAAAATGAGGACACAAGCCCATTACGAAATAAATAAGTTTTGTTTCCGGGATAAGAACCCTATACTATATACTATACTCTTTTTACGATTAAGTTACAACAAAAATTATTATTAAAAGTGCAGGTTATTATAGTTGTAGTTGTGTGCGTATGATCCGCATTTATTTTTGGGAAATACGCAATTAAAAAAGCAAAATTTGGCAAATATGTAAGTAAAATCGACTCGTTAACACCTAAAAGAAAACAATAAAACTAAAATATGCAAAAACGAGAAAATAAATTTACATTTGTTTATTTTCGTTTTATAAATTAGTATGAAATTTACAAATTCTACCTATTAAATTAGTACAAAAATAAGGTAGTTAAAATTATGACTTAGTTTTTGAATATTACAATGGCAATGGAATGAAAATAAATTTACAATATGAGAGTGATTACATTGGAGATTATAATTTCATAGCAGTAATATGGATATGAAGAAAAAATTCTGAATTTTTCTTATAAACTTATTTTTAAATAAGTTTAAAGCTTAATTGTTTTTGATTAGAATATATTTTAATTAATCGTAATGATTTTTATTTACAATGAACCTAATTCTATTTTAACTTTTATTAAATTAAAAAAAAATTATTATACAAAATTTCGCAACAAAGATATAGTTTTTATGAAATTTAAATACTCCGCCAATTTATGAAACCATATTAGTTGTTTTTCTATTTGAATTCTAACGCCAGCTTTATAAATAACTTTTTTGATTAAGCGTTTCGAGTAAATCACAAAGAAGAAGATGAATTTAACCAATTGTTACTGTTTCTTTAAAAAAAGGTAACAAATTCGTGCTGTTGTCTACTTATTCAATACTTATCTTAAAATACCTAAAAATATTTTTTTAATTTTTTAAATAATTTATTATTTTTTGTCTGATGTTACAAACAACATAAGTTTGAAATAAAAATATTAAATCATATAATATTTGTATTTCATTTTTCATCATAGCGATTCCCAAGCTCTTGTTACAAGCATATAAGCAACTTTGCAGGGTCCCGTACATAGATTATGAATCCGCCAATTGTCGCTGTCAAAAAATATATTCATTATTAGTAAAAATGTATTTAATTATGACAAAATAAACCAGTATATGTTGACAGTTACATTTCTTCTACCGAACCAGTGTCATTAGTATTGATATCCTGTGCATTTTGTGGTGATATTTTATTTGGGCACTTGTCTATTAAAATACAATGGTGCGTAAAATTTCTGACAAATCCTTCTTCGCAGCCACATCCCAATCTGCAGTGCAGAGAGCATGTGTCAGTTGAATGCCAGTTCCAGCACGTGTCTCTACAGGTTGGAACGCAGCCGTAAACCTCATTTACTTTGCAATGATAGTTCTACTACAGCGAGGTGGCAGAGGTATCACCACAGATCATAAACTGTTAAACCTTAGATTTAAACCATCTTTAGTTCCCGTTAATAATGTAAGATGGCTTTTGAAAGAAGAATATAACAACAAATGTAAGTTAACAATAAGATTTATTCCCAAATTTTATTATCGATACTTTGTTCTGGATATGGTCAGGTAGGAATAATCAGTTTGGTACAAACTTTTATATCTATTACGTTTAGCGAAGACACATTCTAATTATAAAATAATTTAAAAAACAGCCGTTTGTAATCATGTGGCAGCACCTACTAATAAACATATATTTAAAAGAAAGAAGAAATTTCATTCAAGTATATTATTTAAAATAATATCAATATTCATAAGGGTATATAGATAAAAGATTTCTTTATCTTGCTGTATTAATATCAAAATCAACGTTAATAAAAATAATACTCAATATTGGTCTAAACACGGGCCCTTAAGAAGGTTTATGCGCAAAAGGGTAGAATTTTTTCGAGTACAAGAACATCACATTTTTTTAACTGAACTTGGCACTTAGTTTATAAAAAGTACAACATATATAATAAAAGAATAGAAGCAAAACTTAATAAAATGAAATGATACAGTAGTTTATTGTTATGAATCCCATAAATGTATTAACGTGTACAAAAACAATTTTCCATTTAAAATTTCCATCACTCAAGAATGAAGTTTTTCTTCTAAATATGTTGCTTCGTCAGGAAGGAGTCAAACATGTCATCCATCGTCATCTCGCGCAACGTGTAGCTTTCAATAGGCACTCTTGCTTTTCCTTTTTCTAGAACAGCGAATATCGGACCCCACTGTGGTTTACTAGTTGGTATTTCGTATAACAAGAATCTTAGCTGCTCGCTTCTAAAAAAAACAAGTGAAAGAAAATCGTTAATAGTGAAAAATAGTCCTTAAGATATAATGAAACTAAAACTTATCCTTCAAACAAAACATGGTGTTGCGAGACTAACTTTTTGGGAAATTTTTGTTTGCAGCAACTATTTCTTCTCTTGTATTCTACCAGATAAAGTGGTTGACATTTCATGTTCATTTTCAGGTTCAAATAAATGGCATTATCGCGCAAAAGTTGAAATATTTCTTTGAATTTGTATATATTGAGGCCAGTAGTGAAAAATTAATTATTCGGATTCGAAAAACTATGCGAAAACTTTCTGTGACATAAAAACTACGAAATTTTTGAATTATTTTCTATTTCATGGCTAATTCTATGCCTTAGGTAGTTATTATCAATCTACTTAAAGAAGACAACAAAGAAAACCGAACTACGCATGCGCCAGCTGTTTACTTTGAACCCTTCTCTTTCGATTGCCAACTTTACCGGGTCTGTAGACCTTCTCTTATATAGGGCATATATGAATGCAGCTTACTTTAATTTTGCTTCGGGTAAACTATGGGCCATAAATTCTTTGACTGCTCTAACTCTTTCTTCGGGATCTTGCGCCTGAGTTTCTTGCTCAACTTTTCCTGTCTGTTCATTCACAGTTGGTGAGATACGCACGCTTGTCAAAGAAGGTCCTGCAGACGGACCATGTACCACTGATAAGCGTTGCGTTGTTGAAGGATCAGATGCTGCAGTACTTTCTTTTGATTTTGTACTTTCCTTTGATTTGGCACTTTCTTTTGATTTGGCACTTTCCTTTGATTTGGCCCGATCTTCCGGTGTGGTACTTGCAGCCGAAGCACCACTTTTTGATTAGGCCCGATCTTCCGGTGTGGTACCTGCAGCCGAAGCATCACTTTTTGATTTGGCACTGTTTTTTGATTTGTCACGATCTTCCGGTGTTGTGTCTTCCACATTTTCTTGCTTTGGTATAGAACCCTCACTTGACGTGTTACTTGAGCTGTCTTTAGATCTACTTATTTGAATGAACAAATTAAATCCTGAAAGGATATAAAGATTTCATGAGAAACACATTTTTCAATTAGCACACAGAATCACAGATATTTCACAACTAACCTTTACAAAGTTTTTTCTTCAGTTTATCTTTAGTACCCAGACATTTTATTTCACCGTTAACCATTATTGCAAACTTCGAACACAGCGTTTCACATTCTTCCATACTGGAGGAGCAAATTACCACGCTTCTTCCACTTCTCTTGACATCGTTAATCACATTCCAAACCAGTTTCTTCGATTCCAAGTCCATTCCTAAATTACAATTGGTAAACGTTTATTTATTAAGTATTCTATGAACTGCTCTTACTGCTGACTCAAGAGTAGAGCGAGCCCGTAAGTAATTAGCTCGCTTCACACTCAAATCATGCAAGAAACAGGCACTGCCTAAATTCAATCAATTATCCTATTACCAGTAGTTGGTTCATCTAAGAAAATAACAGACGGTTCGCCAATTAGTGCGAGAGCAGTGCTAAGGTTGCGGCGGTTTTTGTAATTAAATCTGTTAATCTGAAAAAGAAAATATTATACTTTGTTGTATATGTAAGAGTAAATGTACAATATTTGTGAAAATTATATTATTGAATATACTTGAACGTCGACACCTCCATTGTCTATATAATGTACCTGTATATCCAAATATTCTGAAAATTGTAAATCTTCTCCCAGATTATCTGCGACGTAAGATGCACTGGGTCGATTTATTCCTCGAAGTAAGCAGTACAACGTAATTGTTTCTCGAGCGGTCAGGTAATAGTTCAGTCCATCATATTGGGGGCAGTATCCTGTTAAATTTGAAGACATCAACTCATCAAAAACTATGTAAAGTCAAAGTCAAACAGGAGCAGTGCTCGCATGCGTGACCATTTCCCAGTGCAACGGATCCGTATGTATTTATACAAACAGAGACGGCCCGAAAAAACAAGAAAACAAATTGGTAAGAGTATAATAAGGACTGCTAAATAATTAGGAAAATAACCATATAAGTTTTAACAACAGAATCAAATCAGCTAATAAATGTTTCTTTAGACTAAAAAAACAATTAAGGTCCAAATTTATCAGCAGAAAATCTAAACTGAGGCTATACAAGACACCTGGACATTAAACTTAGACACCCAGTGAGCTCTGGAAACTTTTGAAAGAAAAGTATTAAGAACTATATTCGGGCCTGTTAAAGAACAAGGGTGCTGGATATAATTACATGGACTTTATAAACAACCTCAAGTTATACAGGTCATCCGAAGTAACAGGCTGAGATGGCTCGGCCACGTTTGGAGATCCAATGAAGACAATGTTACTAGATTATACACCTTTAACAACCCTACGGGATATCTCGTACCCGAGGGCGACCACCAACAAGATGGCTGGACGACATAGTAGAGGACATCAAAACTTTGAAAGTAAAGAAACTGGCAAAAAGTTGCTTTGGACCGATTGAGTTGGAAGAAGCGTGCTGTTGAGGCAGCTACGCTCTTAAAGAAGAACCATATAAGTTATTATTATAAGTATAGATTTTTAAATAACCAATGACCAAAGAGAATCATTTTCTAATAGAATTTTTCATCAACAGTTTTTTCTTTCAATTATTTGTGTTCAAATAATAAATTTCTTTGTATCCGAATCCAGTTGTGGTTCTTAGAATTTTATGAAGTAGTTTTTCTAATTTAAATGTTTTTCTAAATCACAATCAAGGTTGTTTTAAAGAAAAGTCATATCCTAAAGATGCCTGAATCGTTGCTACCAAGATCAAGTAACCATATGACATTAGTTATTATTACAATACAACTGCTAACGTAAATAATATTTAGAAAATGACATTGTCTAGTTAAAGACGTATTTAGTACGAACCGATTATATTGTAGACATCGTACAGATTGGTTTCCAATGACATCCCATGTATCCAGAATGCACCGCCAGACGCATTCTCGTAGCCAACCATCAAGTTCATGAGTGTGGACTTGCCTCCTCCGTTGAAACCGAGAAGTCCAACGCACTCACCCTTCTTCACACGAAGACTTATTTTACTGATTGCGAGTGCCTTGTTCGTGTATATTTTGGAAACATCCCTAATAATCACGGCATACCCTGGCAAGCTGATCCTTGGTAATGCCATGACTTTGTTCGTTTCCTTTTGGACATCATCATCAACTATTCTGTTGCCAATAATTTTATACTTTCCTAAATAATGGTAAAACGAAATTCAAATTTTAAATAGATATATCTGTCAATTTTTGGTTATTTCATAAAATAAAACTGCCAATATACAAACAATTATTTCAATAATTTAAAAATTAATTCACAACCTGATGGGCTTGTGTACCATGACCTAATTTCTATAAAACTGTACTATATATTGACAAAGTTGGTTACTAGAACCTTAAGTTATTACCTTAATTTCTCTTAATTATTAAAATGATCCAACGTTATAGAAAATTGCAAGATATGTGACGTCATATTCGCTAAGTTGCCATATCTTTTATACAACAGAGAGTAAAAGAGATAACATACTAAACATGTCCGACATAACACGTCATAAATATGGCTGACATCTCTAGCACTAAAACTACAATTCGAATGTTTAATTGCTATATCTCCGTCAATATTTAGATATTTAATAAAATGAAAACGACAGTATACATTTATTAACATCAATTTAAATTAACAATTATAAAATCGACCACAGAAAAATGAGTACACAAGTTCATTGTATATAGATATATTTATACTAACTAAGCAAGGTTCAGATATTGGATTGGTTTTGGGTTTCTATTTCAGACTAATGCTATATACTAGACTCACTTGATAGTTTCCTGAAGACTTTTGATTCTATGATCAGCACAATTAACATAAGTATAGTGCCCACCATAAGAAAGTAAAGAAAATGAAGTCCGATGCCGGGGCTATCCCAATCGAAATAAGAGGCTCCACCTGAAATATATAAGATTCGATAAAGAATCATATTTATTATAATTATTATTTATGATTAAAAATTCTAAATGAAGCTTTTTAAAAATAACTCAAATATCAACGAGTAATAAGTTTTAATAGTAAGTACAAAGCAGCTTGGGGCTTCCAAAAATCAAATACTTATTTAAATAATCTTCATATATGAGGGCACTTTGATAACTCAGTGACTTTTATGAAAAACCGATTTATTTAACAACAAAATTTTTTTTATTCCTTCCAAATAGTAGGTTTTCTCAATGCCCTTAAAATGAGCGTTTGTTTCAGTGAAGACCTCTTTGTCAGACCCAAATCTCTTACCGCCCACCATTTGTTCAGGTTTGGAAACAGGAAATAGTTGCAGGCGGATATCTAAAGAATATGCTGGATTGGATAGCAGTGTATAGGCCAATTTATGCACATTCAATCGCAATCGCAGCTTTTAATGGCTGGTTGTCTGCCTGCTTGCTCAAAATTTGACAGTGGTCAGTAGATTCATAGATGGCAGTAGACAGTAGCGACGCGGGAAATTCAAATAGTCACTGTTGTCTTACCAAACTACCCCCGTATTTAATGTCTTACATTTAAGTCCAAAAAGAAATTTATTACTACAAGTATAATATTCATTTGATAGTCTTACTTAGAATTTAAAATAAAAGTGACTCAAAACAAAGTTACGCTGCTCTGAATAAAGCTATTTTCAGAAAATTTTGAAAAATTCAGAGACTGCAGTCAATTCTTATCAACTAATATTTAAGGTATATTATCTTGAGCTGGTTGTTCAAAATAACAAATACCTTTGTTTCATTGACTTACTATATTTCTCGCAATCTCTGCATTCTACTCCGACGCACATATCTTCGCAGATCTGCAATATTAGAGTACGATATATTACTATACTATGGCCAAAGGGCTTGTGAACCATGACCCTTCATTTCTATAAAGCTGTGCTTTATATTGATAAAGGTGGCTACCAGAACCTCAAATGTCTAATTATTTTTTAATAACTTCCTATATTTTAGGAGATAATAACAATTAAAACAGGTATTCTATCCTATTTCTATAATTATTTAAAGTCCGTAGAATCTTCATCTATTTCATATAACAGAGACGCATAGGAGTATGTGTGTATGTGTGTGACACATTACTGACAGCTAAGTTGTGTATCCCATAAAGTATTGTCTTATGATCGTTGTGCAATAAGAAAAATAACCTAGATTACTCATTTCTTCTTATTCTTATTCAACAGCTACACCATTACTTTAATGCAGTAAACGTATTTACTTTTAAAGATGTTACGTACACTTTGTTTGCATGCCATTAAGTATAGATTCTTCAATGCACAAATTAGGCAGTAGTGAGGGTACAGCATTAAATATGGATGCAGCCATGATGCTGAAGGACGGTAGGCGTGAAAATACTCCCAAAACATGAACGCCTTTACACCTGAAATCAATTTTAAAAAAGTAATATATTACTGATTCTGAAGAAAATCTCAAAAACCATTTGAAAATTACCGAACAACAAGTTGAGGCATGTCATTGCAAGGAATCCACAGGGAGCAATAGAAAAACAAAATGACATAAGGTAGACCATTGGAAGCATCGCATAGCCGAAACAAAATAGAACCAGAAACACTCGCACTGAAATACCAGAAAAGAAACAATGAGACTGATCTGAATCTGTTCAAATATGTCTTCTTATTAAGATCATTTCATACTTACTTAAATCTGCTGCAACTTTGAATCCTGTTACTTGAATTGCTGGGAGAATTATTATTAATATAATTACACTTATAAGAAAAATTAGGAAATCCCAAATTAATGAAGAAAACCAATAAGTGACACCTCTTGCACCACATATGAATTGCAGGAGTTTAACTCTAGTAGCGCGTTCCTGCAATGTGAAATGTGAATTATATCATGGCACTTTAAAAATATCGTGTTCAATCAAAGCAATGGCTGGGCTGGACAAGTGTTATTCAAACACACGAAATTCAGATTTTTCCATTGTTTTGAACATTACAAAAGTAGCGGTAATAACAACTATTTCTTCAAAAATCATATGGGTTTGTTAATAGTGGCGCCATCTATATGTCATCCTATGAACTTAAAGAGTAATGTGTTAACAAACTTAATGTTGTCTTATATTTATTTAATTTGTTGAATCAATTGGACGATTGTCGATTTTTACTCTAGCAACTGGAAAATGTAACTACACTTCTATTGCATCTACTGTTCAAGAGATGGCGCATTTAGTTCGTTTGAGTGTTAAATGCACATTATCCATATATGCATGTTCTAGGACAAATGCACAATATTAGTGATTTCAATATTCATTTTCAAAGCGTATTTCTGCGGTTCCAACTCATTAAAAGTCAGTAGAAGAAAGCTTAAAATGTAGATACGTTATTCACCTAACTGTTTGCAGCTTTAGATTTTGATTCGCGTTTATAGTTACTTACATAAATCGATTTAAACATTAAAAAAACATAGTTTTTTTTTATAATATTTAACCTGCTGTATAGTATCGCCATCTATATTTCGCGAAGCAAAAATAGTTAAGTATAGTTTCACCTTAAACTGGATTTGTCTTAAACCTTACAATAAGACATTATCTCGTACATCGACTGTGAACGGTTTCTCCAGAAAACTGTACTGGAAACATAAGAAGTTGTACGACTTACATCAACGTAATACAGCAGGAATAACGCCGACACTATCGACATGGCAGTTCCTATCAGAATAGCTGCTAAGAAACCATTGAAGTCGTTCAAATTAGAGAACATGGAGAGATTTGCCACCTGGAAAACAAATTTATATGCATTACAGAGTCCAATTTAAAAAGCAGCACATTATCTTAATACTTTATGTGATATACAAAAAAAATGTTGTAAATTCAAATTGCAGGAAATCTAAATCTTCTCTTAAATTAATAACAATTATTTTTATCAAAGACTCCACTTATAAAGAGATATTGCGATGTCCTTGACAAGTCCTTTTTATTTGGTCCTGCTACTGGGTTACTATTATTACATTCCATATAAGTTAAAACATAACATTAATAAATAAAAAAATGATAAATAAATACAGTTAAAGTCGTAATCAAAATTTCATAATCATAACTAAAAAATTATAATGCATCTGCATATCTCAAATATACAAATATTTTTATTCATTCGCAATATTATATAAAAAATGACAGAGAAGTTGACGTCATTCCTTCGTCATCTTCTTCCCCACTACCATTTGCCAATCTTTACTGTTACTGTTAAACAAGAGGTGCAAAAGAGATACAGAATTAAACGTCAAAGCTATAGCAGTTTCGTTGAACCATAATGTTTCGACATTTAATTCGTCGTTTCGTTTAATTATAATATGTCATCGATAAAAACAGGAATATTACGGATTAAAACTTTAAATAGATATATATCCTTTAATTTTTGAATATATAATAAAATAAAAACACTAATATACATTAATTTACCAATATTTCAATAAAGAAAACAACCAAATTTCTATTTACTTACTCTGGTTCTGATTCTAAATGGAAGTGGTTCATTTATAACTAGAATGCTGCTGTTCTTGCCTCCGTCATAGGTCTTCAGTATAGCATTGTGTATCATATTCAATGTCAACGGTACGGTATGATATGGTTGGTTATTGAACCAGGCTGTTATATCTTCATGACCGAAAGTTGCTCCTACTATGTAGTTCTTACTTACTAATTCCAAATTTCGCATACTCTGTAAAAAGGTATTGTTGTTTAACGATAAAGAAAAAGTGTAGAAATAAATGCATTAAGCTTTATCAAAAAATAAATTGACTTTCAGATTTAAATACTGTATTTATAGAGATAGCCTATCTATCAGGAACATTGTAAAGATGACAATAAACTGACATAAACAACATCAACCATTTTAACCGAACGGAAGTTTCAATATTGACTGTATGTACTTAATCTTTTTGTCAGCAATCAACTTAAAGAAACAACAAATTTTAATTGCAAATTAGGGCTATTCATAGATTATGTCATACGCCACAGCGATGGTTCAGTGAGGGGGGAGGAGGGGGTTTGTACATTGACCAAAATTCTGACGATAGCGGGGAGTCAGAAGCGTTATGACGTGATATGAAAAATGTAACAGGGAGGGAGAGGGTATCGGAATAGCAGGAAGTTTGTGTGACATAATTTACGGATGGCCCTTATTACGCATGTTTAACTTGCACAATTTCATTTCTTATAGATGATGAAACTACGAGTAATTATGTGTCTCGAGTAAGTTATAGATATATCTCTTTAAACTTCTGAGTCGCAGTGGTACAAAGTGGTGCAGTGGTGCTCCTTAAATAAATTTTGACTGCTTGTTATATCATTTAAAATATGGTCGTAATGGTATATTGACATAATATCTACCCTTGATAAAATGTATTCTTCTAAAAGTGTGTCCTTAAGAGAGACCATGTTCTGGAGTGTTACCAACTCAACGTAAGATGCATAAATCACTGCTATTATTGATTTCATATCAACAACATCTGGTATTTCTGATGATCTATCTTTAGTTATGTTTTTATACCCTTCTGCTATTTCATATGGTTCTTCTGCAGTAATGATCTGTCGCATCAATCTTTTTAAACTCGAGGTACTTTTTGTACTCGTGGAATCGTTTTCTGTGTCAAGGAAGTCACTGAAGTTTATTGCAACGGCAGGTTGTTTATAATTTGTTAGGCCAATCGGAAGTGGTTCAAATGCTTTGAACTCTGCAAGAAATAAAAAGAACATAAATCATCTTAAAAAAATTCACCAAAAAATAGAATGAAATTTATTTTTGGAAATAATTCATTATCTTAAATAGAAAATAAAGTATGGATTATTGTGTTCATGATTTCTAGCAGAAAATCTTTAAATTGTTTGTTTTGTAATATTACCTGGCTGCTTGTTTCCTGCTGCTACAAATATTACTAATAACGTCGGCAGAAGAATGAGCATAATCGTGAGTAAGTATCTCATTGAAGCAATCCAAATTCTTTTTAAGAAAAGGGCATGGTATTGACTACAACTTCTTGCCACCACGCCGTTATCGGACGCCTGATCATTTTCATCAACTGCGGAATTGAGAACAGGATAAGTTATTTGGATTATTAATTACACTGAATGTTATACTGAAGCATCACTTTACCTTGATGAGCTCCAGATTCTGGTTCCTCTTGATCAGAGTTCACTTTCATAAACACATCTTGTAAAGTAAGCAATGTCAAAGTATAAGACTTTATTTTCAAATTAGATACATTATTGTCCAAATTTTCAAGCATTTTTTCAAATTTTTCTTTATCATCTTCATTTAAAATATATGTTACAGATTCTGAATTATTCTTTTGCATATCTGGATATGGTATATATTTCTTCAAAAATTGTGTCACATTATTAACATCGCAATCATTATCCTTGATGATTATTAGTTGATAGCCACAGTCATGTTTCCATTTAAGGTCGTCCAAAGTGCTAGCAGTCTCTGCTCTTCCGGTCACCATAACAAGAATGCGGTCACCAAGAACTTCCGCTTCAGCAGCTGATTGACTACAGATTAGAATGATGCGACCCTTTTTCTCTGTTTGGAACAAATCCCATAACAAATAACGTGCGGGCCCGCCAATATTGAAGGTAGGTTCATCGCAAAGAATAACTTTTGATCCGCCACACATGGCTATCGCAACGGATAGCTTCCTCTTGTACTCATAAGGTAAATACTCTCCCTGAGTAGAACTCTACAGTTAACGAACAAATTTGATTAGTAATTCCAATTAGTGTTTCAGTTTCAGTATCGGTTGGTATCTATTTAGGAGAACTTACTTTGAAATGAAATTCAAACGATTTTACGTATATGTTTACTTCATCCCTGGCTTCCTTTTCGCTTAATCCTTTCAGGATACTAAAGAAGTATATGTGTTCTTTTACCGTTAATTCATCAAATAACACGTTTCGTTGCTTGCAAACTCCAAGCATTCTGCGAATCTTCTTTATGTCGAGGGTGATGTCAAGGTCATTTACTATTGCTGTTCCAGAACTGGGCTTTGATGCTCCTAATGGTTAACTCTAATTAATACAACACTTTACAAAAGGACATTTTATTAGCTCATGTAACGGATTGCTAGATTAGGATAACTGAAATTGAAAGCATCAGCTTCCATAAATGCTACTGGTAAAAATAAAAATATTATGCGCAGTTTATACAAAATATTATTATGTTACCTGTAAGACAATTTATAACAGCAGACTTTCCCGATGAGCAGGGTCCCAATATTACAGTAATTTTATTTTCAAACATCTCTAAATTAATATCTTCTATGATAACCTCTTCCGTTCTATCACATCCTTTTGACAGATGTTGAATGGTTGCTTTCGGTATATTTGCGCAACAAGACATATCTGGTGGTGGTTCTTCCGCTTGCCCTCGTTTCTTTTTCTTTGCTGCGTTATATATATATATATATATATGGAATAATTATTTATTAATAGTCTATTTTATTGATTACTAGCTAAACTCGGCCATGCTGTGACTCAGTCCGATATGTAATGAATGGGAAAGTAAGTAAAAGACACACACACATTGGTGGTATATTTTACTATTTCACATTTATACATATTATTATCTAGTAGTAGGACTTAATTATTCCAACGATCCTTTTGTTTCAAAGATCTGAAAATCCAAAACATTATGTTACCGTACCTTTTTTCTTTTTCGGAGGAGCTTTAAATGGAGCCCAAAAGTCTCGTAAACATGGAAAATACCAAATTCTTCCTTCTCCATATTTGTTTGGGAGAACACGGTCTAAATACATGGCTAGCAATATATAGATAATGGAATCTATGACTAACATAAACATGGCAAGTCCCAAAGAGAACGAATGATTTTCAGAGATTGCCACATACGTGTTTACCCTAAAACAGAGAAAAGCTTGTTTGAAGTAGAAGATAAGAAACGAGATCAGACTGATCATGTGTCGTCATTACCATTTCAAGTTCATGTGGATGGACTCTCTCTTGAATATTTCGTCAAAACCAAATCCCAGAGCAGAGTTGGACAACAGGCAAAATAATATTTTCGAACCTTTTGTCAGCAACTCAGGCATGTTGGGATTGAATATGATTTCTTGGAGAACCCCATAAGGGGCATACGTTAGGAACCAGATAAATATAAGACAAGCGGACGCTGTTTTAGCTGCAAGAAAATTGACCTTCAAAAACTTAATATTACGTATTTGCAGTACTTTCTAGGTCCACATATGCGTGTTCGGGTACGAATGGTCAATATTTGTAGCATGAATATGCACGGCGCCACATACATATCATTTAAAATGTCAGTATCTGTCAAAATGCGCCAAGATTTATTTTTAAAATAAGTTCAATGTCAGTTTGTTAAAAATAAAGAAATAAAAACAATTTCTATCACTTATTGTTAGTAAAAACAGCAATGTTAATTATTCCACATTCACTTTTGTACAACTGTCGACCTGTCAAAATTTATATTACTAACGACGCATGCGCACGAACTAAATTAACTAAACGCAAATTAAAACACGAATATGACAAGGAATGTTTATTCTGACAACCTGAAATCTAGATTAAAATAGTAAATTAGAACGTAAATTAAATATCTAAACAGTGAGTGGGAATGAGATGAAAGTACAGTAACTGTTACGGCTTACTGCAATGCTTACAACTACGATAACCATGCATGTCAAGGTCATTGACTGTCAATATTACTGTTACAATATTAACAAACTATGGATTCCGTCTTTGTTATTTAAGTTTTATTGCATACAAACATTGGTCAGCTTACCTTTCGTGAAGAACACGGAGACCAGGAAAGAGAAACAAAGGGTCGCGATAGCGTAAAACAAAAGAAACCCAAAAATCAACAATCCACTAGTATAGTTAATGAAAGGCATAGATCGTGGAGCTATCTGAAAGTATATATTACATCAGCCATCTCAAAAACAATCCTCCTACCCAAAATATTTTATTTTAGAATAAATATTAGGAAATTTTCCATAAAAACATGTTTTGTGTTTTTCAGGATAGATGACAATTATTTATTTAATTACTCCAATTTATTGAAACCTACTTTAAGAAAAATAGTGATTAAGAGAAATGGTATCAGCAGTAGAGACATCAAGGTCATGGCCCAGGCCGTCCATTGGATCCATCCTGGAATCCCACTTATCTCCATTAGTTCTTTCAATTCAGTTTCCTTTTCTTTTGTCATCAGCTATAATAAAATACATTACCAGAATGTTAGAAAACGCTGTTCATTTATTTTAAGATGGTCGCAATTAACAACAACGACCACGGTGGCGTCAAGATAATTGTGCAAAAGTAACGGGGAAAAGGAAGAATAAAAAGACAGCTTTACAAGAAGAGATGGATATAGATTGAAAGAATAGAAGTTGTGGACTGGAAGGACCTAATTAGCAGTGTACAATTGGTTGACAAGTGCTAATAGAAGAAAGAATCAGCGAATGAAATGGGAGACATCGTTGTGGACGCGATGTACCAGATCGTGATGCAGTTATTGTTGAAATAGAAATAGATGAGGATTTTGACAGGTGGATAAGGAAGTTATTAGAGAAACAACGATTGAAGAGTTTGAAATAGAATGGTGAAAAAAGCTGTAAAACAGGAATAATTATAAATTGTATAAAAGATGGATTATGTTTATCATAATATGATGCACTCAAACAAATATTTAAAAAAAACATTTACTTACCACAATTATATACATGCTGATATGCCCAAACGATAGCATCACAAATATTGGGATGATAAATCTAATAACTTCACTGAAGTTGTCTATTTCATATGGCGGAAACGGATATCGACATAAGTATATTGGAGGCAAGCTTTTGGCGACCAATGGATCTTCAATTTGGTTATTTAGGATGACCTACAACATAGAAAATATTACAAATGTTTACACAGACAAAAGAATAAATCCGCTAACCACAAAACGTAAAAACTCATGTATTATTACCAAATACGTTCGAATTCTTAAGCCAGATTTTACGAACGCGAATGTTCTGTCTGCGAATACCGAATATGTGTACACAAAGTTCGTGCTACCACTGGAAACATTCTTTATTTGTGTACAAGTACGAATATGTTCGTACTGTAGTCTGTAAAGTAGCACGCTTCAAAACGCGGGTCATTTGCTTGTTAATCACGTTTCTTCTTTAGCAGTGTATAGTCAAAATTAGCCCACGAATGAAATTAAAGTCTTCCTCCACCGAGATAAGAGTAAGGGTTCACACATCGTTATTTCAGATTTATCGTCCAAATCAGGAATGGAAGGCGAAATTTTTCAAGTATATTTTAGAACAAGTGTATTAAAAAACATACCACAGTAAACGTTTTGGAGTAACTTTGACATCACATTGAAGATGCGTATGATTGTGTTGTGATGAAATGTCAGTGATATGAACTACAAATGGCAAAATAACTTCCCCTGCTTTCACCGTACCAGTATTGAATGAATTTGCAAATAAACCATTAAAGTGTAATAAAGACAGATATATCTTGTTTCTTTTTCTGTGACATTCTCGTAAAATGATTGTGAAATTTTATCTCTACTAAAATAAATATTATCAAATGTAAAAGACCCATCATAAAAATGCCGGGAATACAATCTCAGCGACGTGACGTCACAGGCCACGTAAATTCACCTGCGACAGTGCACACTGGACAGCAATGAACCCTTCTCTGATGTAACCAGGTGTGTTGCCTCCATCTCCCTCTTCTATGTGTCTTGGATGAGCACCCACAAATGGCGGATAAATGTCATTTGTTTCCCAACTGTCAACTCGTACACTGCCGTCATATTTGACAGTTCTTAACTCAGATGGAAATCTAAGAGTGAATTGTATATGCGGTGGTAATTCTTCGATGCTCTACAAGAATATTAAATTATTATCATTTTGTTATCATTAGAGAACTGATCATGTTTTCATTCATCGGCTTTAAAAGTAACCTCAAATTCGTCTGGAAATATAACTGCAGCTAAAGTGTTCTGCATATTCTCTTCCGAAGGATCTTTAATAAACTCATCTAGTTCTGTGGACGATTTAAAGGGGCGCATAAAAATTCTTATATCCGATTCTTCTTCTTCCTGTAATAACAAAATAGGAGTATAAATAAGCACATGAATGTATAAAACATCATTGAACATGAGGGGCCATCCATAAATTACGTCACATAAATTACTGACCTTGACACATTAATGATTTTTTTTTAATATTTTTTAGTTTTTAGAATTGTTACTTCTTAGAAATACACTATAGAAAAAATAGATATAGAAATTATTTTTTTATATACTGTATACTGCATGTGACGTCACAACGCTACCCCTACCCCCTTAGCGTGCGACGTAATTTATGGATGACCCCTAAGATCCATGGTAGATGCTATCAAGTATAAATTATACCTAAATCTAAATGCTGCGGATGGGCTTGTGAAATAAATTTTTATTTTTTTAAATATTCAAAAGTTGACGGAGTTATAGATATAACAAATTAGAATTGATCGCATGTTTTATATATGCATGGTACGTCACAGACTAATATCGCCGTATCGACAGGGAGGAGGGAGAGAGCAAACCGAAGTACTTCCGCCCGGGCGAGCAATTTAAGGGACTACAAAAATTTTTTTAAATTTGTTAAAAATATTTTTTTCTTTTTCTAGAAAATGACCTTCTTTATTTTTAGTTCTCACGGAGATTGACAGGAACAAGTAGCCTACTTCGTGAACGTTAATAATTAAAGAGAAACAATGACTACTTTAATTATTAACATCTTAAAATATAAGAAGTTATTAAAAAATACTTAAGACATTTGATGTTCTGGTGGACAAGTTTATCAATATACAGTTTTGTTGTATAGTAAGTAATTAAGTAATGTTTCACAAGCCCATTCATTATAAAGTAGCGTTACTTAAACCACTGCAACTCGTAACTAATGATTGGAAATGTTATGAGATTTTCGACACATATAGTTGAATTGTATAAATTTCTATAAATAACCTCGAATGCAGGAAAGGTTGGATTTATTGTGCTTTCCGTGGTAGTCTTCTTTCTATTCGTTGAAGCTGAGGAACCGGGGAGAGAAGGTAAACTGCCACTGCTATTGCTGCTGAAAGTACTGGTCAGCGATTCAGTAGTCTCTTTTTGCTTTATCAATTTGCGATTATTTGCATTGTTTCGTTGGACTTTTCCTAAATTAATAGAAAGCTCATGTGCAGTTTCATTCATGAGGTTATAAAGAACTGGATTTTCTGGTGACCAAGCTATATCAATTAAATTTCCAAATATTTCAACCCTTAAACAAAGAAAAATATATTTTAGAAATTAATATTATAACACATAGCGAACTATGTGGTACTGTTCCTTATTAATTATTCCTAGCAGGCATGGGCCCTCGGGTGGTTTATTAGACGCCAGATAACAGGGATGGATTACTATAAAGAAGGTTCGTTAGTCTCTTAGTCCAAAAATATCAATTGTTTAAATATTTATTAAATATTGTCCTTCACTTAGCTGAGGCCATCAACAAAGCAAAAATCACGGACAAGTATGGTGAAGAGGCACAGCAGTCTGGCGACCAGCTGAAATTCTCACTGTGTCGTACATAACATTTTTTTTTTACGATATAGATTCTCTAATAATTTGTGTCTTAAATATCAACAAAGATTCCGACTAGTGAATGTAAATTGAGACAAGAGACAGAATGAGTGATAACGAGAGGCCGTTATTTAAGGCCTGTCTCAGTATGGAATCGTATTTAGGCGAGTACTGTGGGCTTTAGATGTGCGTGTGTGCGAGGGCTCATTACATTTACAGGGTTGGGATATGTAAAGCGTAGTAGCGCGTATACGTCCGGCCAAAATTCGCTAAAAAACGGTTCCATATTGAGAGAGGCCTAAGTGTAGGTACTTGTAGCGCGTAGAAAACATCCTGATAAACAAAGTAACCAAAATAAACAAGAATATAACAAAAGCATCTTTGGTAATTATTTGATATAGCTACACCTTTTGTTTTTCACTTTGTAAAAAAAACTATTTTATTTTTGTATGTTTTATTATGCTTATTGTATACTGAAAACATGTCAAAATCACTACGTAATATTTATTGAGGGTTAAAGTAGAAATTTCAAAATTGAGGTTATGTCATCACTTGTATGTGTATCAATTGATAGATTTTTTGCATAATACTGGCTTATTTGGATTCAAACCAAATCATTTTATTAGGATTCGTACCATATGGTATAAAAAAAGCGCGGTGCTTTTAAATACTTAATTTTACATGTTTCTAATTTAGTAATTATATATAGCTATATTTATTTATATCTTTTTATCAAACTAGAACCCTAACATAAACCCTATATCTATATAATTACTAAATTAGAAACATGTAAAATTAAATATTTAAAAGCACAAAACAAAAAGTATAGCTATATCGAATAATTTCGGCATCTTTTAAAACATACAATATGCAAATTAAACATTCTGGTTTGTTGTAAACGTATATGTTATATAACTAATAAACTTACGGGTAGTCGTACGGCGATACGGGCGTGAACATTGTAGGAGAGTCATGTTTAAACGGTCTAATTGTAATTCTGAATAGATATATGATAAATAAATATATGATTATTATGAGGATGCAAATTATGGGTTTACGTGGTCTGCGGGATAGTAACAACCAATTTTTCCACAATATAATATTTAATTTTTCATTTAGATTAACCATGGCTTTTACGAAATCATCACAAAAAATTTAATTAATTTTAATAAAATTGTTACTGAATTTTGAACATGTGTCTGAATGAACTAATGGAATGAATCAGAATGAATCAATTGTTTTCTGAAATGTGAACATCGAATTATTAACAGGGCCTACTTACTGGAATAGGTCACAATCAGTGATGTTTTGTTTTTTTCAATTGTACTTAAAAGAGTAGTCCCACTTCCCATCAGGGAGAACTGAATACAAGGTTGGCCCGACTAGAACCCGGTAAGGCCGTCCACAAGAAAGTAAGTACTGCCTGACACAGCCCTCATCAGGATCCTTACAACATCAAGGATAATATTCTATTCGGGTGTAGCATACCACTGACTCTGTAGTATTATTTTCTGACTGCATCTTCATCTGTAAAAATACATTGTTTATATGCAACACGGCGAGAACAGAATATAATCATTATCGTGTATCTTGTATAACTCCCTTTTTTAAAAAGCGCGCCATTCAGTCGGTTGATGTAGCGAAGCGCTAGTGGTCTCGTTCGACAGGCGGGACAATAAAGTTTTGTTGTTTAAAGTTTATTATAATTTTCAACACATTTTAAAATTACTTTTGCGAAAAAACAGTTCTAGGAATTGAGGTTCTTTATCTATGGATAGAAGTGCTAAAGACGTTAAAATTAGTATAACATTACATTAAATTAATGTAAAATAATATGTTGTTCCAAACTTTTTCCATCTTGAGACTTTGCACTGCCTCTGTGAAAGCAGATATTTAAATGTTCATTGATTTTTGCCCATTATTTTGATAAACAAACTGGGATTCTTGCTGTTTGCTTCCTATTAATACAGGATGTTGTTCTAAAATGTCCGTGGGGCTCTTGCTACCTAAAGTTGTACTCACAGCAACCATGTCAGTCTACACAAATAAATACTAAACTTATACATAGTATACATAATTAATATGTGTACCCGGCAAACACAGGTTTACTTAACATAAAAAAGTTCACTTTATATATAATTTTAAGTTCAGAAAACCTAGGATTTCATCCGCCACGTTACTTAACAAAAATTACATTAAAAAATACAATAATTTATGTTTTGTGTTTCGAAGGTGTGTTATAAATAACATAAAATTATATTAAAAAAACTTAAGATGTACTTGCCTCGATTTACAACTGTATTTTCATGTAACTTCTTTCCTTTTGGTTATTAAGTTTCGCTTGAACATATCAAATAATAACTACTAACATAAATATAAAGGTTACAAATAATTTCAATATATAGAAAATTAACTATATATAACGAACTATTAATTGTACAAATTGTGCAATATATTATATAGTTGTTCACTTATAAATAGTATTTATTAATGGGTTTGTGTCCTATGTCTTAATTTCTATAAAAGTGTACTATATATTGATAAAGTTACTAGAACCTCAAATGTTCAATTATTTTTTAATAACTCCTTGTATGTTGAGAGATATTAACAATTGAAAAAGTTATTTTTTCCCTTAATTATTAAAGAGATTCAACGTTGTACACATTCCAAGTGCATGTGACATCGCATTCCTTGTGTAAGGTTACCAGCCTTACAGCTCATAAAGCTCTGCTATATGTATTTATATATTTCAAAATATCAAATATTATTTACAGCTATTTCAAGCAACAATCAAATTTCAATATTATGTCTGCCTTAGCAGGGTTAAATAAAATAAAAACTTTTTTTCTTTGACTTAACTTGATTATTTCGACTACCAACAGCTACAGAACATTACCACAGCACTGACCTACTCAACAAATAACTGATGTTAAACTGCATTTCACGTCATACAAATATGGCCGACCATTTCTAGCGCTAAAACTACAATTCAAACTTTTAGTTGCTATATTTCCGTCAATATTTAGATATTTAATAAAATAGAGACGCCAATACACATTTATTAACATTAATTTCAATTAACAATTGAAAAATCAACCATTAAAAAATGAGGACACAAGCCCATTACGAAATAAATAAGTTTTGTTTCCGGGATAAGAACCCTATACTATATACTATACTCTTTTTACGATTAAGTTACAACAAAAATTATTATTAAAAGTGCAGGTTATTATAGTTGTAGTTGTGTGCGTATGATCCGCATTTATTTTTGGGAAATACGCAATTAAAAAAGCAAAATTTGGCAAATATGTAAGTAAAATCGACTCGTTAACACCTAAAAGAAAACAATAAAACTAAAATATGCAAAAACGAGAAAATAAATTTACATTTGTTTATTTTCGTTTTATAAATTAGTATGAAATTTACAAATTCTACCTATTAAATTAGTACAAAAATAAGGTAGTTAAAATTATGACTTAGTTTTTGAATATTACAATGGCAATGGAATGAAAATAAATTTACAATATGAGAGTGATTACATTGGAGATTATAATTTCATAGCAGTAATATGGATATGAAGAAAAAATTCTGAATTTTTCTTATAAACTTATTTTTAAATAAGTTTAAAGCTTAATTGTTTTTGATTAGAATATATTTTAATTAATCGTAATGATTTTTATTTACAATGAACCTAATTCTATTTTAACTTTTATTAAATTAAAAAAAAATTATTATACAAAATTTCGCAACAAAGATATAGTTTTTATGAAATTTAAATACTCCGCCAATTTATGAAACCATATTAGTTGTTTTTCTATTTGAATTCTAACGCCAGCTTTATAAATAACTTTTTTGATTAAGCGTTTCGAGTAAATCACAAAGAAGAAGATGAATTTAACCAATTGTTACTGTTTCTTTAAAAAAAGGTAACAAATTCGTGCTGTTGTCTACTTATTCAATACTTATCTTAAAATACCTAAAAATATTTTTTTAATTTTTTAAATAATTTATTATTTTTTGTCTGATGTTACAAACAACATAAGTTTGAAATAAAAATATTAAATCATATAATATTTGTATTTCATTTTTCATCATAGCGATTCCCAAGCTCTTGTTACAAGCATATAAGCAACTTTGCAGGGTCCCGTACATAGATTATGAATCCGCCAATTGTCGCTGTCAAAAAATATATTCATTATTAGTAAAAATGTATTTAATTATGACAAAATAAACCAGTATATGTTGACAGTTACATTTCTTCTACCGAACCAGTGTCATTAGTATTGATATCCTGTGCATTTTGTGGTGATATTTTATTTGGGCACTTGTCTATTAAAATACAATGGTGCGTAAAATTTCTGACAAATCCTTCTTCGCAGCCACATCCCAATCTGCAGTGCAGAGAGCATGTGTCAGTTGAATGCCAGTTCCAGCACGTGTCTCTACAGGTTGGAACGCAGCCGTAAACCTCATTTACTTTGCAATGATAGTTCTACTACAGCGAGGTGGCAGAGGTATCACCACAGATCATAAACTGTTAAACCTTAGATTTAAACCATCTTTAGTTCCCGTTAATAATGTAAGATGGCTTTTGAAAGAAGAATATAACAACAAATGTAAGTTAACAATAAGATTTATTCCCAAATTTTATTATCGATACTTTGTTCTGGATATGGTCAGGTAGGAATAATCAGTTTGGTACAAACTTTTATATCTATTACGTTTAGCGAAGACACATTCTAATTATAAAATAATTTAAAAAACAGCCGTTTGTAATCATGTGGCAGCACCTACTAATAAACATATATTTAAAAGAAAGAAGAAATTTCATTCAAGTATATTATTTAAAATAATATCAATATTCATAAGGGTATATAGATAAAAGATTTCTTTATCTTGCTGTATTAATATCAAAATCAACGTTAATAAAAATAATACTCAATATTGGTCTAAACACGGGCCCTTAAGAAGGTTTATGCGCAAAAGGGTAGAATTTTTTCGAGTACAAGAACATCACATTTTTTTAACTGAACTTGGCACTTAGTTTATAAAAAGTACAACATATATAATAAAAGAATAGAAGCAAAACTTAATAAAATGAAATGATACAGTAGTTTATTGTTATGAATCCCATAAATGTATTAACGTGTACAAAAACAATTTTCCATTTAAAATTTCCATCACTCAAGAATGAAGTTTTTCTTCTAAATATGTTGCTTCGTCAGGAAGGAGTCAAACATGTCATCCATCGTCATCTCGCGCAACGTGTAGCTTTCAATAGGCACTCTTGCTTTTCCTTTTTCTAGAACAGCGAATATCGGACCCCACTGTGGTTTACTAGTTGGTATTTCGTATAACAAGAATCTTAGCTGCTCGCTTCTAAAAAAAACAAGTGAAAGAAAATCGTTAATAGTGAAAAATAGTCCTTAAGATATAATGAAACTAAAACTTATCCTTCAAACAAAACATGGTGTTGCGAGACTAACTTTTTGGGAAATTTTTGTTTGCAGCAACTATTTCTTCTCTTGTATTCTACCAGATAAAGTGGTTGACATTTCATGTTCATTTTCAGGTTCAAATAAATGGCATTATCGCGCAAAAGTTGAAATATTTCTTTGAATTTGTATATATTGAGGCCAGTAGTGAAAAATTAATTATTCGGATTCGAAAAACTATGCGAAAACTTTCTGTGACATAAAAACTACGAAATTTTTGAATTATTTTCTATTTCATGGCTAATTCTATGCCTTAGGTAGTTATTATCAATCTACTTAAAGAAGACAACAAAGAAAACCGAACTACGCATGCGCCAGCTGTTTACTTTGAACCCTTCTCTTTCGATTGCCAACTTTACCGGGTCTGTAGACCTTCTCTTATATAGGGCATATATGAATGCAGCTTACTTTAATTTTGCTTCGGGTAAACTATGGGCCATAAATTCTTTGACTGCTCTAACTCTTTCTTCGGGATCTTGCGCCTGAGTTTCTTGCTCAACTTTTCCTGTCTGTTCATTCACAGTTGGTGAGATACGCACGCTTGTCAAAGAAGGTCCTGCAGACGGACCATGTACCACTGATAAGCGTTGCGTTGTTGAAGGATCAGATGCTGCAGTACTTTCTTTTGATTTTGTACTTTCCTTTGATTTGGCACTTTCTTTTGATTTGGCACTTTCCTTTGATTTGGCCCGATCTTCCGGTGTGGTACTTGCAGCCGAAGCACCACTTTTTGATTTGGCCCGATCTTCCGGTGTGGTACCTGCAGCCGAAGCATCACTTTTTGATTTGGCACTGTTTTTTGATTTGTCACGATCTTCCGGTGTTGTGTCTTCCACATTTTCTTGCTTTGGTATAGAACCCTCACTTGACGTGTTACTTGAGCTGTCTTTAGATCTACTTATTTGAATGAACAAATTAAATCCTGAAAGGATATAAAGATTTCATGAGAAACACATTTTTCAATTAGCACACAGAATCACAGATATTTCACAACTAACCTTTACAAAGTTTTTTCTTCAGTTTATCTTTAGTACCCAGACATTTTATTTCACCGTTAACCATTATTGCAAACTTCGAACACAGCGTTTCACATTCTTCCATACTGGAGGAGCAAATTACCACGCTTCTTCCACTTCTCTTGACATCGTTAATCACATTCCAAACCAGTTTCTTCGATTCCAAGTCCATTCCTAAATTACAATTGGTAAACGTTTATTTATTAAGTATTCTATGAACTGCTCTTACTGCTGACTCAAGAGTAGAGCGAGCCCGTAAGTAATTAGCTCGCTTCACACTCAAATCATGCAAGAAACAGGCACTGCCTAAATTCAATCAATTATCCTATTACCAGTAGTTGGTTCATCTAAGAAAATAACAGACGGTTCGCCAATTAGTGCGAGAGCAGTGCTAAGGTTGCGGCGGTTTTTGTAATTAAATCTGTTAATCTGAAAAAGAAAATATTATACTTTGTTGTATATGTAAGAGTAAATGTACAATATTTGTGAAAATTATATTATTGAATATACTTGAACGTCGACACCTCCATTGTCTATATAATGTACCTGTATATCCAAATATTCTGAAAATTGTAAATCTTCTCCCAGATTATCTGCGACGTAAGATGCACTGGGTCGATTTATTCCTCGAAGTAAGCAGTACAACGTAATTGTTTCTCGAGCGGTCAGGTAATAGTTCAGTCCATCATATTGGGGGCAGTATCCTGTTAAATTTGAAGACATCAACTCATCAAAAACTATGTAAAGTCAAAGTCAAACAGGAGCAGTGCTCGCATGCGTGACCATTTCCCAGTGCAACGGATCCGTATGTATTTATACAAACAGAGACGGCCCGAAAAAACAAGAAAACAAATTGGTAAGAGTATAATAAGGACTGCTAAATAATTAGGAAAATAACCATACAAGTTTTAACAACAGAATCAAATCAGCTAATAAATGTTTCTTTAGACTAAAAAAACAATTAAGGTCCAAATTTATCAGCAGAAAATCTAAACTGAGGCTATACAAGACACCTGGACATTAAACTTAGACACCCAGTGAGCTCTGGAAACTTTTGAAAGAAAAGTATTAAGAACTATATTCGGGCCTGTTAAAGAACAAGGGTGCTGGATATAATTACATGGACTTTATAAACAACCTCAAGTTATACAGGTCATCCGAAGTAACAGGCTGAGATGGCTCGGCCACGTTTGGAGATCCAATGAAGACAATGTTACTAGATTATACACCTTTAACAACCCTACGGGATATCTCGTACCCGAGGGCGACCACCAACAAGATGGCTGGACGACATAGTAGAGGACATCAAAACTTTGAAAGTAAAGAAACTGGCAAAAAGTTGCTTTGGACCGATTGAGTTGGAAGAAGCGTGCTGTTGAGGCAGCTACGCTCTTAAAGAAGAACCATATAAGTTATTATTATAAGTATAGATTTTTAAATAACCAATGACCAAAGAGAATCATTTTCTAATAGAATTTTTCATCAACAGTTTTTTCTTTCAATTATTTGTGTTCAAATAATAAATTTCTTTGTATCCGAATCCAGTTGTGGTTCTTAGAATTTTATGAAGTAGTTTTTCTAATTTAAATGTTTTTCTAAATCACAATCAAGGTTGTTTTAAAGAAAAGTCATATCCTAAAGATGCCTGAATCGTTGCTACCAAGATCAAGTAACCATATGACATTAGTTATTATTACAATACAACTGCTAACGTAAATAATATTTAGAAAATGACATTGTCTAGTTAAAGACGTATTTAGTACGAACCGATTATATTGTAGACATCGTACAGATTGGTTTCCAATGACATCCCATGTATCCAGAATGCACCGCCAGACGCATTCTCGTAGCCAACCATCAAGTTCATGAGTGTGGACTTGCCTCCTCCGTTGAAACCGAGAAGTCCAACGCACTCACCCTTCTTCACACGAAGACTTATTTTACTGATTGCGAGTGCCTTGTTCGTGTATATTTTGGAAACATCCCTAATAATCACGGCATACCCTGGCAAGCTGATCCTTGGTAATGCCATGACTTTGTTCGTTTCCTTTTGGACATCATCATCAACTATTCTGTTGCCAATAATTTTATACTTTCCTAAATAATGGTAAAACGAAATTCAAATTTTAAATAGATATATCTGTCAATTTTTGGTTATTTCATAAAATAAAACTGCCAATATACAAACAATTATTTCAATAATTTAAAAATTAATTCACAACCTGATGGGCTTGTGTACCATGACCTAATTTCTATAAAACTGTACTATATATTGACAAAGTTGGTTACTAGAACCTTAAGTTATTACCTTAATTTCTCTTAATTATTAAAATGATCCAACGTTATAGAAAATTGCAAGATATGTGACGTCATATTCGCTAAGTTGCCATATCTTTTATACAACAGAGAGTAAAAGAGATAACATACTAAACATGTCCGACATAACACGTCATAAATATGGCTGACATCTCTAGCACTAAAACTACAATTCGAATGTTTAATTGCTATATCTCCGTCAATATTTAGATATTTAATAAAATGAAAACGACAGTATACATTTATTAACATCAATTTAAATTAACAATTATAAAATCGACCACAGAAAAATGAGTACACAAGTTCATTGTATATAGATATATTTATACTAACTAAGCAAGGTTCAGATATTGGATTGGTTTTGGGTTTCTATTTCAGACTAATGCTATATACTAGACTCACTTGATAGTTTCCTGAAGACTTTTGATTCTATGATCAGCACAATTAACATAAGTATAGTGCCCACCATAAGAAAGTAAAGAAAATGAAGTCCGATGCCGGGGCTATCCCAATCGAAATAAGAGGCTCCACCTGAAATATATAAGATTCGATAAAGAATCATATTTATTATAATTATTATTTATGATTAAAAATTCTAAATGAAGCTTTTTAAAAATAACTCAAATATCAACGAGTAATAAGTTTTAATAGTAAGTACAAAGCAGCTTGGGGCTTCCAAAAATCAAATACTTATTTAAATAATCTTCATATATGAGGGCACTTTGATAACTCAGTGACTTTTATGAAAAACCGATTTATTTAACAACAAAATTTTTTTTATTCCTTCCAAATAGTAGGTTTTCTCAATGCCCTTAAAATGAGCGTTTGTTTCAGTGAAGACCTCTTTGTCAGACCCAAATCTCTTACCGCCCACCATTTGTTCAGGTTTGGAAACAGGAAATAGTTGCAGGCGGATATCTAAAGAATATGCTGGATTGGATAGCAGTGTATAGGCCAATTTATGCACATTCAATCGCAATCGCAGCTTTTAATGGCTGGTTGTCTGCCTGCTTGCTCAAAATTTGACAGTGGTCAGTAGATTCATAGATGGCAGTAGACAGTAGCGACGCGGGAAATTCAAATAGTCACTGTTGTCTTACCAAACTACCCCCGTATTTAATGTCTTACATTTAAGTCCAAAAAGAAATTTATTACTACAAGTATAATATTCATTTGATAGTCTTACTTAGAATTTAAAATAAAAGTGACTCAAAACAAAGTTACGCTGCTCTGAATAAAGCTATTTTCAGAAAATTTTGAAAAATTCAGAGACTGCAGTCAATTCTTATCAACTAATATTTAAGGTATATTATCTTGAGCTGGTTGTTCAAAATAACAAATACCTTTGTTTCATTGACTTACTATATTTCTCGCAATCTCTGCATTCTACTCCGACGCACATATCTTCGCAGATCTGCAATATTAGAGTACGATATATTACTATACTATGGCCAAAGGGCTTGTGAACCATGACCCTTCATTTCTATAAAGCTGTGCTTTATATTGATAAAGGTGGCTACCAGAACCTCAAATGTCTAATTATTTTTTAATAACTTCCTATATTTTAGGAGATAATAACAATTAAAACAGGTATTCTATCCTATTTCTATAATTATTTAAAGTCCGTAGAATCTTCATCTATTTCATATAACAGAGACGCATAGGAGTATGTGTGTATGTGTGTGACACATTACTGACAGCTAAGTTGTGTATCCCATAAAGTATTGTCTTATGATCGTTGTGCAATAAGAAAAATAACCTAGATTACTCATTTCTTCTTATTCTTATTCAACAGCTACACCATTACTTTAATGCAGTAAACGTATTTACTTTTAAAGATGTTACGTACACTTTGTTTGCATGCCATTAAGTATAGATTCTTCAATGCACAAATTAGGCAGTAGTGAGGGTACAGCATTAAATATGGATGCAGCCATGATGCTGAAGGACGGTAGGCGTGAAAATACTCCCAAAACATGAACGCCTTTACACCTGAAATCAATTTTAAAAAAGTAATATATTACTGATTCTGAAGAAAATCTCAAAAACCATTTGAAAATTACCGAACAACAAGTTGAGGCATGTCATTGCAAGGAATCCACAGGGAGCAATAGAAAAACAAAATGACATAAGGTAGACCATTGGAAGCATCGCATAGCCGAAACAAAATAGAACCAGAAACACTCGCACTGAAATACCAGAAAAGAAACAATGAGACTGATCTGAATCTGTTCAAATATGTCTTCTTATTAAGATCATTTCATACTTACTTAAATCTGCTGCAACTTTGAATCCTGTTACTTGAATTGCTGGGAGAATTATTATTAATATAATTACACTTATAAGAAAAATTAGGAAATCCCAAATTAATGAAGAAAACCAATAAGTGACACCTCTTGCACCACATATGAATTGCAGGAGTTTAACTCTAGTAGCGCGTTCCTGCAATGTGAAATGTGAATTATATCATGGCACTTTAAAAATATCGTGTTCAATCAAAGCAATGGCTGGGCTGGACAAGTGTTATTCAAACACACGAAATTCAGATTTTTCCATTGTTTTGAACATTACAAAAGTAGCGGTAATAACAACTATTTCTTCAAAAATCATATGGGTTTGTTAATAGTGGCGCCATCTATATGTCATCCTATGAACTTAAAGAGTAATGTGTTAACAAACTTAATGTTGTCTTATATTTATTTAATTTGTTGAATCAATTGGACGATTGTCGATTTTTACTCTAGCAACTGGAAAATGTAACTACACTTCTATTGCATCTACTGTTCAAGAGATGGCGCATTTAGTTCGTTTGAGTGTTAAATGCACATTATCCATATATGCATGTTCTAGGACAAATGCACAATATTAGTGATTTCAATATTCATTTTCAAAGCGTATTTCTGCGGTTCCAACTCATTAAAAGTCAGTAGAAGAAAGCTTAAAATGTAGATACGTTATTCACCTAACTGTTTGCAGCTTTAGATTTTGATTCGCGTTTATAGTTACTTACATAAATCGATTTAAACATTAAAAAAACATAGTTTTTTTTTATAATATTTAACCTGCTGTATAGTATCGCCATCTATATTTCGCGAAGCAAAAATAGTTAAGTATAGTTTCACCTTAAACTGGATTTGTCTTAAACCTTACAATAAGACATTATCTCGTACATCGACTGTGAACGGTTTCTCCAGAAAACTGTACTGGAAACATAAGAAGTTGTACGACTTACATCAACGTAATACAGCAGGAATAACGCCGACACTATCGACATGGCAGTTCCTATCAGAATAGCTGCTAAGAAACCATTGAAGTCGTTCAAATTAGAGAACATGGAGAGATTTGCCACCTGGAAAACAAATTTATATGCATTACAGAGTCCAATTTAAAAAGCAGCACATTATCTTAATACTTTATGTGATATACAAAAAAAATGTTGTAAATTCAAATTGCAGGAAATCTAAATCTTCTCTTAAATTAATAACAATTATTTTTATCAAAGACTCCACTTATAAAGAGATATTGCGATGTCCTTGACAAGTCCTTTTTATTTGGTCCTGCTACTGGGTTACTATTATTACATTCCATATAAGTTAAAACATAACATTAATAAATAAAAAAATTATAAATAAATACAGTTAAAGTCGTAATCAAAATTTCATAACCATAACTAAAAAAACATAATGCATCTACATATCTCAAATATACAAATATTTTATTCAATTCGCAATATTATATAAAAAATGACGGAGAAGTTGACGTCATTCCTTAGTCATCTTTTTCCGCACTACCATTTGCCAATCTTTACTGTTACTGTTAAACAAGAGGTGCAAAAGAGATACAGAATTAAACGTCAAAGCTACAGTAGTTTCGTCGAACCATAATGTTTCGACATTTAATTCCTCGTTTCGTTTAATTATAATATGTCATCGATAAAAACAGGAATATTACGGATTAAAACTTTAAATAGATATATAAATCCTTCAATTTTTGAATATATAATAAAATAAAAACACTAATATACATTAATTTACCAATATTTCAATAAAGAAAACAACCAAATTTCTATTTACTTACTCTGGTTCTGATTCTAAATGGAAGTGGTTCATTTATAACTAGAATGCTGCTGTTCTTGCCTCCGTCATAGGTCTTCAGTATAGCATTGTGTATCATATTCAATGTCAACGGTACAGTATGATATGGTTGGTTATTGAACCAGGCTGTTATATCTTCATGACCGAAAGTTGCTCCTACTATGTAGTTCTTACTTACTAATTCCAAATTTCGCATACTCTGTAAAAAGGTATTGTTGTTTAACGATAAAGAAAAAGTGTAGAAATAAATGCATTAAGCTTTATCAAAAAATAAATTGACTTTCAGATTTAAGTACTGTATTTATAGAGATAGCCTATCTATCAGGAACATTGTAAAGATGACAATAAACTGACATAAACAACAATGACTTTAACCGAACGGAAGTTTTAATATCATAAATTATATGACGCGGCAAGGATCTCGACGGTTATTGACTGTATTTAACCTTTTTGTCAGCAATCAACTTAAAGAAACAACAAATATTAATAGCAAATTATGGCCATTCATATATTATGTCATACAGCGGCCACAGCGATGGTTGGGGGGGGGGTCTGACTATAGCGGGGAGTCAGAAGCGTTATGACGTGTTATGAAAAATGTAACAGGGTATGAGAGGGTATCGGAATAGCAGGAAGTTTGTGTGACATAATTTACGGATGGCCCTTATTACGCATGTTTAACTTGCACAATTTCATTTCTTATAGATGATGAAACTACGAGTAATTATGTGTCTCGAGTAAGTTATAGATATATCTCTTTAAACTTCTGAGAAGCAGTGGTATAAAGTGGTGCAGTGGTGCTCCTTAAATAAATTTTGACTGCTTGTTATATCATTTAAAATATGGTCGTAATGGTATATTGACATAATATCTACCCTTGATAAAATGTATTCTTCTAAAACTGTGTCCTTAAGAGAGACCATGTTCTGTAGTGTTACCAACTCAACGTAAGATGTATAAATCACTGCTATTATTGATTTCATATCAACAACATCTGGTATTTCTGATGATCTATCTTTAGTTATGTTTTTATACCCTTCTGCTATTTCATATGGTTCTTCTGCAGTAATGATCTGTCGCATCAATCTTTTTAAACTCGAGGTACTTTTTGTAGTCGTGGAATCGTTTGCTGTGTCAAGGAAGTCACTGAAGTTTATTGCTACGGCAGGTTGTTTATAATTTGTTAGGCCAATCGGAAGTGGTTCAAATGCTTTGAACTCTGCAGAAAAAAAAAGAACATAAATCGTCTCAAAAAAATTAACCAAAAAATAGAATGAAATTTATTTTTGGAAATAATTCATTATCTTAAATACAAAATGGTACAAGCCAATTTGATAAGTTATGAGCTCAAGTGTGGATTATTGTGTTCATGATTTCTAGCAGAAAATCTTTAAATTGTTTGTTTTGTAATATTACCTGGCTGCTTGTTTCCTGCTGCTACAAATATTACTAATAACGTCGGCAGAAGAATGAGCATAATTGTGAGTAAGTATCTCATTGAAGCAATCCAAATTCTTTTTAAGAAAAGGGCATGGTATTGACTACAACTTCTTGCCACCACGCCGTTATCGGACGCCTGATCATTTTCATCAACTGCGGAATAGAGAACAGGATAAGTTATTTGGATTATTAATTACACTGAATGTTCTACTGAAGCATCATTTTACCTTGATGAGCTCCAGATTCTGGTTCCTCTTGATCAGAATTCACTTTCATAAATACATCTTGTAAAGTAAGCAATGTCAAAGTATAAGACTTTATTTTCAAATTAGATACATTATTGTCCAAATTTTCAAGCATTTTTTCAAATTTTTCTTTATCATCTTCATTTAAAATATATGTTACAGATTCTGAATTATTCTTTTGCATATCTGGATATGGTATATATTTCTTCAAAAATTGTGTCACATTATTAACATCGCAATCATTATCCTTGATGATTATTAGTTGATAGCCACAGTCATGTTTCCATTTAAGGTCGTCCAAAGTGCTAGCAGTCTCTGCTCTTCCGTTCACCATAACAAGAATGCGGTCACCAAGAACTTCCGCTTCAGCAGCTGATTGACTACAGA
This sequence comes from Panorpa germanica, assembly GCA_963678705.1. Taxonomy (NCBI): domain Eukaryota; kingdom Metazoa; phylum Arthropoda; class Insecta; order Mecoptera; family Panorpidae; genus Panorpa; species Panorpa germanica. The sequence continues at coordinate 9,310,129 of OY783211.1, read as the reverse complement.
TTAGAATGATGCGACCCTTTTTCTCTGTTTGGAACAAATCCCATAACAAATAACGTGCGGGCCCGCCAATATTGAAAGTAGGTTCATCGCAAAGAATAACTTTTGATCCGCCACACATGGCTATCGCAACGGATAGCTTCCTCTTGTACTCATAAGGTAAATACTCTCCCTGAGTAGAACTCTACAGTTAACGAACAAATTTGATTAGTAATTCCAATTAGTGTTTCAGTTTCAGTATCGGTTGGTATCTATTTAAGAGAACTTACTTTGAAATGAAATTCAAACGATTTTACGTATATGTTTACTTCATCCCTGGCTTCCTTTTCGCTTAATCCTTTCAGGATACTAAAGAAGTATATGTGTTCTTTTACCGTTAATTCATCAAATAACACGTTTCGTTGCTTGCAAACTCCAAGCATTCTGCGAATCTTTTTTATGTCGAGGGTGATGTCAAGGTCATTTACTATTGCTGTTCCAGAACTGGGCTTTGATGCTCCTAATGGTTAACTCTAATTAATACAACACTTTACAAAAGGACATTTTATTAGCTCATGTAACGGATTGCTAGATTAGGATAACTGAAATTGAAAGCATCAACTTCCAATAAATGCTACTGGTTTCATTTCAATACAAAACTGGTTATGATAAGAGAAAAATAAAATTATTATGCGTAGTTTATACAAAATATTATTATGTTACCTGTAAGACAATTTATAACAGCAGACTTTCCCGATGAGCAGGGTCCCAATATTACAGTAATTTTATTTTCAAACATCTCTAAATTAATATCTTCTATCATAACCTCTTCCGTTCTATCACATCCTTTTGACAGATGTTGAATGGTTGCTTTCGGTATATTTGCGCAACAAGACATGTCTGGTGGTGGTTCTTCCGCTTGCCCTCGTTTCTTTTTCTTTGCTGCGTTATATACACATGGAATAATTATTTATTGATTACTAGCTAAACTCTGCCATGCTGTGACTCAGTCCGATATGTTATGAATGGGAAAGTAAGTAAAAGACAAAAACACAGACGACGTATTGTGGTTCATTTGTGGTATATTTTACTATTCCACATTTATACATATTATTATCTAGTAATACGACTTAATTACTTCAACGATCCTTTTGTTTCAAAGATCTGAAAATCCAAAACATTATGTTACCGTACCTTTTTTCTTTTTCGGAGGAGCTTTAAATGGGGCCCAAAAATCTCGTAAACATGGAAAATACCAAATTCTTCCTTCTCCATATTTGTTTGGGAGAACACGGTCTAAATACATGGCTAGCAATATATAGATAATGGAATCTATGACTAACATAAACATGGCAAGTCCCAAAGAGAACGAATGATTTTCAGAGATTGCCACATACGTGTTTACCCTAAAACAGAGAAAAGCTTGTTTGAAGTAGAAGATAAGAAACGAGATCAGACTGATCATGTGTCGTCATTACCATTTCAAGTTCATGTGGATGGACTCTCTCTTGAATATTTCGTCAAAACCAAATCCCAGAGCAGAGTTGGACAACAGGCAAAATAATATTTTCGAACCTTTTGTCAGCAACTCAGGCATGTTGGGATTGAATATGATTTCTTGCAGAACACCATAAGGGGCATACGTTAGGAACCAGATAAATATAAGACAAGCGGACGCTGTTTTAGCTGCAAGAAAATTGACTTTCAAAAACTTATTACGTATTACGTATTTGCAGTACTTTCTAGGTCCACATATGCGTGTTTGGGTACAAATGGTCACATACATATCATTCAAAATGTGATAATCTGTCAAAATGCGCCAAGATTTATTTTTAAAATAAGTTAATGTCAGTTTGTTAAAAATAAAGAAATAAAAACAATTTCTATCACTAATTGTTAGTAAAAACAGCAATGTTAATTATTCCACATTCACTTTTGTACAACTGTCGACCTGTCAAAATTTATATTACTAACGACGCATGCGCACGAACTAAATTAACTAAACGCAAATTAAAACACGAATATGACAAGGAATGTTTATTCTGACAACCTGACATCTAGATTAAAATAGTAAATTAGAATGTAAATGAAATGAACGAAAAATGAAAGTACTGTTACGGCTTACTGCAATGCTTACAACTACGATAACCATGCATGTCAAGGTCATTGACTGTCAAGATTACTGTTAAAATATTAACAAACTATGGATTCCGTCTTTGTTATTTAAGTTTTATTGCATACAAACATTGGTCAGCTTACCTTTCGTGAAGAACACGGACACCAGGAAAGAGAAACAAAGAGTCGCGATAGCGTAAAACAAAAGAAACCCAAAAATCAACAATCCACTAGTATAGTTAATGAAAGGCATAGATCGTGGAGCTATCTGAAAGTATATATTACATCAGCCATTTCAAAAACAATTTTCCTACCAAAAATATTTTATTTTAGAATAAATATTAGGAAATTTTCCATAAAAACATGTTTTGTGTTTTTCAGGATGGATGACAATTATTTATTTAATTACTCCAATTTATTGAAACCTACTTTAAGAAAAATAGTGATTAAGAGAAATGGTATCAGCAGTAGAGACATCAAGGTCATGGCCCAGGCCGTCCATTGGATCCATCCTGGAATCCCACTTATCTCCATTAGTTCTTTCAATTCAGTTTCCTTTTCTTTTGTCATCAGCTATAATAAAATACATTACCAGAATGTTAGAAAACGGTGTTCATTTATTTTAAGATGGTCGCAATTAACAACAACGACCACGGTGGCGCCAAGATAATTGTGCAAAAGTAACGGGGAAAAGGAAGAATAAAAAGACAGCTTTACAAGAAGAGATGGATATAGATTGAAAGAATAGAAGTTGTGGACTGGAAGGACCTAATTAGCAGTGTACAATTGGTTGACAAGTGCTAATAGAAGAAAGAATCAGCGAATGAAATGGGAGACATCGTTGTGGACGCGATGTATCAGATCGTGATGCAGTTATTGTTGAAATAGAAACAGATGAGGATTTTGACAGGTGGATAAGGAAGTTAATAGAGAAGCAAAGATTGAAAAGTTTGAAATAGAATGGTGAAAAAAGCTGTAAAACAGGAATAATTATAAATTGTATAAAAGATGGATTATGTTTATCATAATATGATGCACTCAAACAAATATTTAAAAAAAACATTTACTTACCACAATTATATACATGCTGATATGCCCAAACGATAGCATCACAAATATTGGGATGATAAATCTAATAACTTCACTGAAGTTGTCTATTTCATATGGCGGAAACGGATATCGACATAAGTATATTGGAGGCAAGTTTTTGGCGACAAATGGATCTTCAATTTGGTTATTTAGGATGACCTACAACATAGAAAATATTACAAGTGTTTACACAGACAAAAGAATAAATCCGCTAACCACAAAACGTAAAAACTCATGTATTATTACCAAATACGTTCGAATTCTTAAGCCAGATTTTACGAACGCGAATGTTCTGTCTGCGAATACCGAATATGTGTACACAAAGTTCGTGCTACCACTGGAAACATTCTTTATTTGTGTACAAGTACGAATATGTTCGTACTGTAGTCTGTAAAGTAGCACGCTTCAAAACGCGGGTCATTTGCTTGTTAATCACGTTTCTTCTTTAGCAGTGTATAGTCAAAATTAGCCCACGAATGAAATTAAAGTCTTCCTCCACCGAGATAAGGGTAAGGGTTCACACATCGTTATTTCAGATTTATCGTCCAAATCAGGAATGGAAGGCGAAATTTTTCAAGTATATTTTAGAACAAGTGTATTAAAAAACATACCACAGTAAACATTTTGGAGTAACTTTGACATCACATTGAAGATGCGTATGATTGTGTTGTGATGAAATGTCAGTGATATGAACTACAAATGGCAAAATAACTTCCCCTGCTTTCACCGTACCAGTATTGAATGAATTTGCAAATAAACCATTAAAGTTTAATAAAGACAGATATATCTTGTTTCTTTTTCTGTGACATTCTCGTAAAATGATTGTGAAATTTTATCTCTACTAAAATAAATATTATCAAATGTAAAAGACCCATCATAAAAATGCCGGGAATACAATCTCAGCGACGTGACGTCACAGGCCACGTAAATTCACCTGCGACAGTGCACACTGGACAGCAATGAACCCTTCTCTGATGTAACCAGGTGTGTTGCCTCCATCTCCCTCTTCTATGTGTCTTGGATGAGCACCCACAAATGGCGGATAAATGTCATTTGTTTCCCAACTGTCAACTCGTACACTGCCGTCATATTTGACAGTTCTTAACTCTGATGGAAATCTAAGAGTGAATTGTATATGCGGTGGTAATTCTTCGATGCTCTACAAGAATATTAAATTATTATCATTTTGTTATCATTAGAGAACTGATCATGTTTTCATTCTTCGGCTTTAAAAGTAACCTCAAATTCGTCTGGAAATATAACTGCAGCTAAAGTGTTCTGCATATTCTCTTCCGAAGGATCTTTAATAAACTCATCTAGTTCTGTGGACGATTTAAAGGGGCGCATAAAAATTCTTATATCCGATTCTTCTTCTTCCTGTAATAACAAAATAGGAGTATAAATAAGCACATGAATGTATAAAACATCATTGAACATGAGGTGCCATCCATAAATTACGTCACATAAATTACTGACCTTGACACATTAATGATTTTTTTTTAATATTTTTTAGTTTTTAGAATTGTTACTTCTTAGAAATACACTATAGAAAAAATAGATATAGAAATTATTTTTTTATATACTGTATACTGCATGTGACGTCACAACGCTACCCCTACCCCTTAGCGTGCGACGTAATTTATGGATGACCCCTAAGATCCATGGTAGATGCTATCAAGTATAAATTATACCTAAATCTAAATGCTGCGGATGGGCTTGTGAAATAAATTTTTATTTTTTTAAATATCCAAAAGTTGACGGAGTTATAGATATAACAAATTAGAATTGATCGCATGTTTTATATATGCATGGTACGTCACAGACTAATATCGCCGTATCGACAGGGAGGAGGGAGAGAGCAAACCGAAGTACTTCCGCCCGGGCGAGCAATTTAAGGGACTACAAAAATTTTTTTAAATTTGTTAAAAATATTTTTTTCTTTTTCTAGAAAATGACCTTTATTTTTAGTTCTCACGGAGATTGACAGGAACAAGTAGCCTACTTCGTGAACGTTAATAATTAAAGAGAAACAATGACTACCTTAATTATTAACATCTTAAAATATAAGAAGTTATTAAAAAATACTTAAGACATTTGATGTTCTGGTGGACAAGTTTATCAATATACAGTTTTGTTGTATAGTAAGTAATTAAGTAATGTTTCACAAGCCCATTCATTATAAAGTAGCGTTACTTAAACCACTGCAACTCGTAACTAATGATTGGAAATGTTATGAGATTTTCGACACATATAGTTGAATTGTATAAATTTCTATAAATAACCTCGAATGCAGGAAAGGTTGGATTTATTGTGCTTTCCGTGGTAGTCTTCTTTCTATTCGTTGAAGCTGAGGAACCGGGGAGAGAAGGTAAACTGCCACTGCTATTGCTGCTGAAAGTACTGGTCAGCGATTCAGTAGTCTCTTTTTGCTTTATCAATTTGCGATTATTTGCATTGTTTCGTTGGACTTTTCCTAAATTAATAGAAAGCTCATGTGCAGTTTCATTCATGAGGTTATAAAGAACTGGATTTTCTGGTGACCAAGCTATATCAATTAAATTTCCAAATATTTCAACCCTTAAACAAAGAAAAATATATTTTAGAAATTATTATTATTATGTGGTACTGTTTCTTATTAATTATTCCTAGCAGGCATGGGCCCTTGGGTGGTTTATTAGACAGCAGATAACAGGGCTGGATTACTTTAAAGTAGGTTCGTTACTCTCTTAGTCCAAAAATATCAATTGTTTAAATATTTATTAAATATTGTCCTTCACTTAGCTGAGGCCATCAATAAAGCAAAAATCACGGACAAGTATGGTCAAGAGGCACAGCAGTCTGGCGTCCAGCTGAAATTCTCACTGTGTCGTACATAACATTTTTTTTTACGATATAGATTCTCTAATAATTTGTGTCTTAAATATCAACAAAGATTCCGACTAGTGAATGTAAATTGAGACAAGAGACAGAATACGTGATAACGAGAGGCCGTTACTTAAGTTCTGTCTCAGTATGGAATCGTATTTAGGCGAGTTCTGCGGTCTTTAGATGTGTGTGTGTGTGTGCGAGGGCTCATTACATTTACAGGGTTGGGATATCTAAAGCGTAGTAGCGCGTATACGTCCGGCCAAAATTCGCTAAAATACGGTTCCATATTGAGAGAGGCCTAAGTGTAGGTACTTGTAGCGCGTAGAAAACATCCTGGTAAACAAAGTACCAAAATAAACAAGAATATAACAAAAGCATGTTTGGTAATTATTTGATATAGCTACACCTTTTCTTTTTCACTTTGTAAAAAAACTATTGTATTTTTGTATGTTTTATTATGCTTATTGTATACTGAAAACATGTCAAAATCACTACGTAATATTTATTGAGGGTTAAAGTAGAAATTTCAAAATTGAGGTTATGTCACCACTTGTATGTGTATCAATTGATAGATTTTTTGCATAATACTGGCTTATTTGGATTCAAACCAAATCATTTTATTAGGATTCGTACCATATGGTATAAAAAAAGCGCGGTGCTTTTAAATACTTAATTTTACATGTTTCTAATTTAGTAATTATATATAGCTATCTTTATTTATATCTTTTTATCAAACTAGTGTAAACCCTACATCTATATATATATACTAAATTAGAAACATGTAAAATTAAATATTTAAAAGCGCAAAACAAAAAGTATAGCTATATCGAATAATTTCGGCATCTTTTACAACATACAATATGCAAATTAAACATTCTGGTTTGTTGTAAACGTATATGTTATATAACTAATAAACTTACGGGTAGTCGTACGGCGATACGGGCGTGAACATTGTAGGAGAGTCATGTTTAAACGGTCTAATTGTAATTCTGAATAGATAGATGATAAATAAATATATGATTATTATGAGGATGCAAATTATGGGTTTACGTGGTCTGCGGGATAGTAACAACCAATTTTTCCACAATATAATATTTAATTTTTCATTTAGATTAACCATGGCTTTTACGAAATCATCACAAAAAATTTAATTAATTTTAATAAAATTGTTACTGAATTTTGAACATGTGTCTGAATGAACTAATGAAATGAATCAGAATGAATCAATTGTTTTCTGAAATGTGAACATCGAATTATTAACAGGGCCTACTTACTGGAATAGGTCACAATCAGTGATGTTTTGTTTTTTTCAATTGTACTTAAAAGAGTAGTCCCACTTCCTATCAGGGAGAACTGAATACAAGGTTGGCCCGACTAGAACCCGGTAAGGCCGTCCACAAGAAAGTAAGCACTGCCTGACACAGCCCTCAACAGGATCCTTACAACATCAAGGATAATATTCTATTCGGGTGTAGCATACCACTGACTCTGTAGTATTATTTTCTGACTGCATCTTCATCTGTAAAAATACATTGTTTATATGCAACACGACGAGAACAGAATATAATCATTATCGTGTATCTTATACACGATATGTCGTAGCGAAGCGCTAGTAGTCTCGTTCGAGAGGCGGGACAATAAAGTTTTAAAATTTCTTTTGCGAAAAAACAGTTCTAGGAATTGAGGTTCTTTATCTACGGATAGAAGTGCTAAAGTCGTTAAAATTAGTATAACATTATATTAAATTAATGTAAAATAATATGTTATTCCAACCTTTTTCCATCTTGAGATTTTGCACTGCCTCTGTGAATGCAGATATTTAAATGTTCATTGATTTCTGTCCATTATTTTGATAAACAAACTGGGATTCTTGCTGTTTGCTTCCTATTAATACAGGATGTTGTTCTAAAATGTCCATGGGGCTCTTGCTACCTAAAGTTGTACTCACAGCAACCATGTCAGTCTACACAAATAAATACTAAACTTATACATAGTATACATAATTAATATGTGTACCCGGCAAACACAGGTTTACTTAACATAGAAAAGTTCACTTTATATATAATTTTAAGTTCAGAAAACCTAGGATTTCATCCGCCACGTTACTTAACAAAAATTACATTAAAAAATACAATAATTTACGTTTTGTGTTTCGAAGGTGTGTTATAAATAACATAAAATTATATTAAAAAAACTTAAGATGTACTTGCCTCGATTTACAACTGTATTTTCATGTTACTTCTTTCCTTTTGGTTATTAATTTTCGCATGAACATATCAAATAATAACTACTAACATAAATATAAAGGTTACAAATAATTTCAATATATAGAAAATTAACTATATATAACGAACTATTAATTGTACAAATTGTGCAATATATTATATAGTTGTTCACTTATAAATAGTATTTATTAATGGGCTTGTGTCCTATGTCTTAATTTCTATAAAAGTGTACTATATATTGATAAAGTGGGTTACTAGGAACCTCAAATGTTCAATTATTTTTTAATAACTCCTTATATGTTAAGAGATATTAACAATTAAAAAAGTCATTTTGTCTCTTTAATTATTAAAGGGATTCAACGTTGTACACATTCCAAGTGCATGTGACATCGCATTCCTTGTGTAAGGTTACCAACCTTACAGCTCATAAAGCTGTGCTATATGTATTTATATATTTCAAAATATCAAATATTATTTACAGCTATTTCAAGCAACAATCAAATTTCAATATTATGTCTGCCTTAGCAGGGTTAAATAAAATAAAAACTTTTTTTCTTTGACTTAACTTGATTATTTCGACTACCAACAGCTACAGAACATTACCACAGCACTGACCTACTCAACAAATAACTGACGTTAAAATGCATTTCACGTCATACAAATATGGCCAACCATTTCTAGCGCTAAAACTACAATTCAAACTTTTAATTGCTATATCTCCGTCAACATTTAGATATTTAATAAAATAGACACGCCAATACACATTTATTAACATTAATTTCAATCAACAATTGAAAAATCGACCAGTAAAAAATGAGGACACAAGCCCATTACGAAATAAATAAGTGTTGTTTCCGGGATAAGAACCCTATACTATATACTATACTCTTTTTACGATTAAGTTACAACAAAAATTATTATTAAAAGTGCAGGTTATTATAGTTGTAGTAATATGTGCATATGATCCGCATTTATTTTTGGGAAATACGCAATTAAAAAAACAAAATTTGTCAAATATGTAAGTAAAATCGACTCGTTAATACCTAAAAGAAAACAATAAGACTAAAATATGCAAAAACGAGAAAATAAATTTACAATTGTTTATTTTCGTTTTATAAATTAGTCTGAAATTTACAAATTCTACCTATTAAATTAGTACAAAAATAAGGTAGTTAAAATTATGACTTAGTTTTTGAATATTACAATGGCAATGGAATGAAAATAAATTTACAATATGAGAGTGATTACATTGGAGATTATAATTTCATAGCAGTAATATGGATATGAAGAAAAAATTCTGAATTTTTCTTATAAACTTATTTTTAAATAAGTTTAAAGCTTAATTGTTTTTGATTAGAATATATTTTAATTAATCGTAATGATTTTTATTTACAATGAACCTAATTCTATTTTAACTTTTATTAAATTAAAAAAAAATTATTATACAAAATTTCGCAACAAAGATATAGTTTTTATGAAATTTAAATACTCCGCCAATTTATGAAACCATATTAGTTGTTTTTCTATTTGAATTCTAACGCCAGCTTTATAAATAACTTTTTTGATTAAGCGTTTCGAGTAAATCACAAAGAAGAAGATGAATTTAACCAATTGTTACTGTTTCTTTAAAAAAAGGTAACAAATTCGTGCTGTTGTCTACTTATTCAATACTTATCTTAAAATACCTAAAAATATTTTTTTAATTTTTTAAATAATTTATTATTTTTTGTCTGATGTTACAAACAACATAAGTTTGAAATAAAAATATTAAATCATATAATATTTGTATTTCATTTTTCATCATAGCGATTCCCAAGCTCTTGTTACAAGCATATAAGCAACTTTGCAGGGTCCCGTACATAGATTATGAATCCGCCAATTGTCGCTGTCAAAAAATATATTCATTATTAGTAAAAATGTATGTAATTATCACAAAATAAACCAGTATATGAACTTATGTTGACAGTTACATTTCTTCTACCGAACCAGTGTCATTAGTATTGATATCCTGTGCATTTTGTGGTGATATTTTATTTGGGCACTTGTCTATTAAAATACAATGGTGTGTAAAATTTCTGACAAATCCTTCTTCGCAACCACATCCCAATCTGCAGTGCAGAGAGCATGTGTCAGTTGAATGCCAGTTCCAGCACGTGTCTCTACAGGTTGGAACGCAGCCGTAAACCTCGTTTATTTTGCAATGATATTTCTGTTCCGCCGTCACTGTAAATAGAAAATAAAGTTCCTGCTACAAGATGCTATGTGTAAAGTGGAAGAACAATTATAATATAAGCATTCAGTTAAAATACGTGCTATAGTCCAAATCACGAAAGTTCGTCGGCGACTTATACTTAAAAGAGGTTATAAGAGCAGTATAAATCTATAATACGATAATGAATTTTATCTAATTCGTTTCTATGTACATTATAGAAAAATAAATGAGTCAGTGCTTTTTAGTTATATCGGCAGTTTATACCCCACAACTTGTTTTAAGTATGAGTAGCCACCGAACTCTCGTAATTTCAACTATACATATTAACACGCGTTAAAGGAAGACAAGAAGTATTACGAAGAAAACTTTTGATGAGATAGAAAGATTAAGGAAGGGAAGAAGGTAGGGTACTGTCTGATAAAGGAAGGGGATTTAGAGTTCTAATAAATGACAGATGAAGCCAAATATAATACTCGATATGGACAGTTATGCACATAGAGATATAAGACTAGAGTGCGCAAGAGGATGAATACTGTAACATAGGCAAAGAGAGAGATAACCTCGAAATTCTTGTGTGTCTCTTTCGAGCCGAGTACTGTGACCGCGCCAACGCAAATATAGCTATAGAGTCACGTTGCGTCAGAGTTGGTGGCTGTCGGTGTCCTTATTCATTATCTGGACTAATCTTTATTTTTATTTTAACTATAGCGTCTGCTTGCTTGTTTACACCTACCATACCGACAATCAACCAAGCTGGCAGGCTTGTTTACTCCCTACCATACGTACGCTACGAAGAAACAGATAGGACTCTCGGTAGGGTATCTCTCTCTTTGCATCTATCGCTTCCTCTTACACACGGCCGTACACTTTGCGTACTCTAGTCTTATATCTCTATGGTTATGGATGAGACAAATGCCGCAGAATGCAGAAAAACAGGGAGGTAAAGAAAAGAGAATGATCGCGAGATTTAGACAAGAGAATAAAAATAGAGATAGCAGGTATTGGAGCGCACAGGAATAGAAATTATGTAGTAGGTGATTAGACGTCGGATGGGGTTGGAAAGTGAAGTAGATAGAGATAGAGAGAAGGGAATAATAAGGATGACAGAAGTTAAGAATAAGCGATGTGAAATAAAGGACACGAGATATGAAGCTTGATATGTAGTTTTAAGAATGTAAAATGGCTTATGTAAAAAAGCGAAATGTAATCAGTGAATTTAAGGAGGAAGAATTTAATGTTATTAATTAAAGGAATGGTAAAATATCAATGAATAAATTCTTGATAGTCATAAGTGTAATATCTTAATTTTCTGTCTCTCTTAATTCCTTTTCAATTTACACATTTTATTTTATCATTTAACATACTTTAGCAACAGTTGTTGCATATGTGTTTATTGTATAGAAATCGACACAAATTCTTTATTTTTTTTAATGTATCATTTCGGAATTCACTATCAGAATGAAGACATTCAAGTTTCATTCTATATTTATGCGTTTACATTTCTACATAAATATGATAGCCACTTTTATGTAAACCAGATACATTTTTGTAAAATTTAAATAAAACATAGAGAACTACATTTAAGGTAGAGCATCATTCCCACTCACTGATTTTAGTTTTATTTTAAGGTTTATTTTAAACGTAAGCTTCAACTTTGAAAATCATGGTTCGTTTGAGAGTTATATTTATTTAAATAGCTTCATTAAATAGTATTTACTATATTTATTATAAATTATTATTAGCCCGGTCAAGATAGACATTTGAAATAACAAAACTTCCCGGAGAGCCAAATATTGGTGGAGAGCTGGGGTTTATCATTACAAATAAAGTTTTAAAAATCCCCATCGATTCTATGTGTGCTTCAAAAGTTATTCGGGGTCAAAGGTCAACATTTGAGGTTTTTTTGATTTTTCACGAAAACGGAAAGTTTTACCAAAAAAAAACCTCAAACCAAAGTTGTAGATCTTAATTCTCTACAAAAATGGTCCTTATGATTTTTTTCCTAAGAGCTACCATTCCGGAGATATCGCGATTCTAAGAGTCACATTATACATGATATGCATATGCATACATTTCCACGCCACCTGTGAGGTAGTGTACTCGGCGCGTTTTTTTTACCGTGGTTTCCCCTGTAGGCTTACTCCACTAACTGTCATGACAATTTTAGGATAATTTAAGGGAAGAGTCGTAACCACAACTGACAACATATAGTGCGTTCCGCTAAGCGTTCACAACTTCCAAAATATTCCAAAACGTTACTAATGACGTCATTAATTTCGCTCACGCCAAGCTCACAACGACCCATCTGAAGAGTTGGGTCGTAGTGGTCGTTGATTTTTAAACATAAAGCAAAAATTAAAGATAACGATGACGGAAAAAATTACTTTATATGATTCGAAAAGAGATGTTTTATTATTTAATTATGTTAAATAAGCTTCATAAAATTAATTTTAATTCCTATTTGACTTCCATTTATACACTTTTCCTCATACCATAACCTAACTTAATAAATAAACAATGTTCATTATTATTTAGAATATGTTTCTTTTATAAAAAAATTATTTTGTTTGTAGATATAGCTTTTGCTACAGAGCTATTTAATCAAGTATCGCAATCCTTATTTTTTCAAGCAAGTGGAACAGGAAAAACTGCGGTCGTGAGCGTGATTGTTGTGGAAATCGGAAATAGGCTGTTGCCTATTAATAAATAATGCAATTATTTTCATTTCTTAATATTTAAGAAGCTAAAACTTACAACCACCCAGTAAACATTTTGGAGTAAATTCTACTTAATTTTTATTACATATCATGAATTTTTTGTCTGGAACGTGTTCGTTTTCTATTCAGTCGTTCAAAGGAAAGGTCCTTTTTATGAGCTACAGACATTGCAACGACGGTTCACTGCTGAATTAAAAGCGGAGTAGGTTTATGATTTATGACCGGATAATAAAAATATACCCATGTGGGAAAGAAACAGAAATACTTAATCAATGATGTTGGAAAAAGAAAGAATATTATTATGAAAAACTAACACAAAATCTGTGACAGGTAGAGAACTTGTAAAGCGTTAGAATAGAATTGTACGAGTGACTCGAACTTCATCAAATAGGACACTTCACCAAATTGTTTACTGGGCATTAATTAACACTAAAACTAAATGAGTGGGAATGTGCTTTTACGCAAACAAACTAGTAGCTGATACACTGTCAGAACGCAGTAAAAATTACTATGTGAACTTAGATTTTATATTGTAAACAATATGACCTATTTAATTGTGAAACATGACTTAATTTCTATAAAACTGTGCTATATATTGATAAAGTTGGCTACCAGAACCTTAAATGCAAATTATTTTTTAATAACTCCCTATATTTTATTAAAATGTCCCTTTACTTAATAAAATGATTCAACGATATAGAAAATTTCACTGACATCCGACGATTTGCCATCTCTTTTATACAACAAAGAAGCAAACGAGTTAGTATTAACAGCTGAGTTGTGTATCTCACCAAGTATTATATTACGAATGTTGTGAAAAAGAAGAAATAATTAAATAAATTTAGAAAAAAACTAAAACTGTATTTAAAAAAATAGAAACGTCATTGCATATATATTACCCTTTATTTCAAACAAAAATTTTAAAAAATATATCTTTAAAAAATCAGTTCACAAGCCTATTAAAAAGCCACTACTTTAGGAAATTAAGATTTCTTATCAATTTATTTGATGAGTATTACTTCTTTATTTGAAAAGAGTTTATTTAGCAATTTTATTATGTAATTATATATTCTTCAAGTGCATTACTTACAGGGTAATGTGACCACTGCTGTTATCATCAAGGCGAAACAGAGTTCAAAAAGTGGAACTTGCATTTTAGGTACACACTATACACAATATATCAAGATGCTTCAGTTCTAAATAATCCGTACTGATTGATTTGCTTGTCTTTTTATACTTTATCAAAGTCAGTGGTACAAAACCATTATTTGTCGTAACATTTTTTTATTAAATCCTATATTATAATGTTCCAACGGTATATTTATATTCTTATATGTTTGATACTGAATTTTGTATGGTAGTTCGAAAACGGCTCCATCAATGTTTTTTCCTATTTCGTAGAGAAAAAAATTCTAAGACTTTTGGCGTCCCCGGATTTTTTCCTGAATTTCCTGGAAACCCGTAATTTTCGAAAAACTGGAAAAAAAGTGGGCTCTTTTTGCTATATAACTTTGTCTTCGTAAAAGATAGAAAGTTGAAATTTTGCATGTGTATTTCTGTATAAAGATAAAGGTAAAGAAAATATTATCTATACATAGCATCTGTAAGCAAGTAAATTCAATATTTCAGCAGTCCTGTTGTGATGAAAACGCATGTAAGTAACGCCCAAAACTTCATAATTGAACTGAAACTCACTATACGCAATATTGTAATGAAAATAAACATAAATAGTATTCCGAAATCCTTAAAAGACACAGTCACGAATTCTTTTAAGTTGTTGGCGAAATACTTTTATATACAGTTAACTTCAAAAAATTTACAAAGTGGTTCTTTAAAAATAAACGTTTTGAAAACAATATTTTAAAAAATTATAACTATTTAATACCTGATTAATTTCCTGTATGCTCCTTGCAGGTTTTTCTACCCTGGTTCTAGTTAATTCCTCACGTTTACAACATATTGTTTGTTACTTATATTATATGGGTTGGTATCCTTAGCATTTTTCGTAATCAAAACAAACTAAAGAATTATATACAATATGGCTATTTTTGTAATAAGGAATAAGAATGTCAAAATATTTCATTTAACTGTGATAGAAAGAATTTTTATCATGTATGTATATCAACAATGACATTCCGATAAACAAATTCTATCTAAAAATACAATTACAAATATGTCAACTAAAAATATATCAGATTTAATGACAACAGTTACCAAAATCAAAATTAAGTTAAATAAGGAAATAAAACTATTAATTACAATATGGAATAGACCACCAAAGGCTAAGGATAAGACAAACTAAAAAGTAAAACTTTACCTCAACCACTGTAACTCGTTTTTTAACGCAAATTATCTTTCTATGTAAGATTAAATAAATTTCATATTAAACTAACTTCCATATAAGTCCTGATTTTACATTTAATTAATGACAATGTAACAAAACTTATGTTAACTTCCATAAATAATAAAACATAACATTAGGTAAAAACATAACATCAAATTTTAAATGTAAATTAGGTAATATCCATGTTTTCTGTTTAGCGGGAAAAAAGTTCAAACTAATGCTTCTTATGGTGCTTTAACACCATGGTTCGTTTCATGGATCACGACAGTTTTGGTCCAGTTTTGCACATGAACATGTTTGCGATTTTTTGGAAGCCGAATTTTACATTAAATGTGACGTCACAAAACAAATGACTCCCCTTTTGTCACATTCTGTGAACCCCCTTCTCCCCCTTTGCATGTGACGTAATTAACGAATGGCCTCCTATTATCAAAGTATTCTTAATATTGGCGTAGTAAAGTTTTAATAACAGGTAAACTGCGGGTCCTTATCGCAATAATAAATAAAACCATAAAACTAGACGTAATAAATAAGTTTTATTATAAATATTATTGAAATAGAAAATAAATTATGCTTAAGTACAATTTCTTTTTAAACATGTAAGATTCAATATTAAAATTAAATTGTTCGATATTAAAACGAACTTTATGTTTCAACTCAATAAATATAACATGTAAGTGTTGTTTCAATTGTTAAACCTTTAATTATTTGAACATTAATAAATAAAATGCTAGTGATAATAAATAATATTGAGACACAGATATCAATTTGTTTAAAGTAACAATAATAATAAATACACATAAATGTGAACTGATAGTTTAGAAAATGCTACACCTTCTACAACAGCCATTATAACAAAGTATTTTTACTAGTTTAGGGTTGCTTAGAATTTTTAAATACTGCTAAATTAAATTATGTCTATTTTATCTTAGTAACCCTTTGTTACAAAATACTTGTATATATATCTACAAAAGAACTACTCAACAAGTATTAAACAAAAGTAGCATTTACGTATCTTCATGTAGCAAAAACGTTTTGAGGTAAATACTGCATAATGTATAGTGGATAACATCTGATAAATATGTACTACATTAAACCGTGCCAGCACGTCAAAGTGCACGAACATTTATTATACGCATAAACTTAAAAAGTCGAAAAATAAAAGTAAACCGATTTTAATCTTTATTCTGATTTGGAATTAATTTAATATAAGATATAGTTGACTTGAAAAGAGCCACAAAAGAAAGTTCGATTTGATTGACTGATTGCGTCAATTGATTTACACCTTTTGGGAATTCAGTCGCTATTTACTTTCTCGGGAGCAAACCGTAACTTTTGTTTGCGAAAATAATAAGTCTCTTTGGGTTTTATAACGACTTTATAAAGAAACTTTCTTTTGATAAGGTTTCTTTGTCTTGAGGTTTATATTTAATATCTTAACAATATTAGCCGCCAGGAATTCTGTTTCAAAATAAAGGCTTTATTCTAGTACTACAAACAATATATCACGTTCAATTGACGTAATAAAAATACTTTATGTATTAACATAGAACATATTTTTAGTCTCAAAGCATTCTACCAGCCAGTCTGCTTAGTTTATATTAAATATTTCTTAGTTTTAAACACCAAATGTGCAATTATAGTAATGTGTAGTAAAAATATAAAAACAAGAAAACCAAAATTAATTAAAAACATATCTAGAAAATACATGCAACGACAGTTATGATCACTACTAGTTACAAAGTTGGGCAAAACTTGTTTAAATAATTTAAAAACCTGGATACAATTTATTTTTCTGTTCTGTTTGTTGTCTGCTCTTTATAATTTGTTCTACATATTACTTTTTATCATTATTGTAGAGTATATATATTCTTTTCTCAGTTTCTATATAAATTATTCTTAAAAAACATTCTTATGTATGAATACATGTAGCGTGATATTATAAATCTACTTTTATTTATTATTATTTTTAATTAAATATTTATTGAAAACCCAAACTTAATATCTTTTTCATTAAAAACATATATAACATTTGATATTAAAATAATTTGCGTGTCTTTGGTTGTTTCAACATTTTTTTATAGCTTATGTAGTTATTTTACCATAATACTATTACACTACTTCTCTCTAAAACTATTTTGTTTATTATTGTATAGGCAAACTTATAATATAACTGGTTTCTTGGAAGAGTATTTATTAACGTTACATGTTTTGCCTTATATATAATAATAATCCTATCACATGTTTTAATGTATAAGTGTAAACAAATATAAAGATGTTTTTCTTATACATAATATTTTCTCATAAAATATTGATTCAAGCTCCTATTAATCTATTACCGCTACCATCACCATGATCTGGTATTTGTGCGATTGATCCTGAGATTCCTTGGTTAGCAGCATCAGGTTGTGATAGCCAAGCAGTAATTTCATTACTATACATTCTGCGTTGAAGAACTTCTCGCGTTCTTGGACGAGAACCGGTAAAAGTCGTAATTCCCTGAAATATCATTAATAACATTTATTACTAATTTATTATTTAGATTAAATTATCAACATTCTATAGTGTTCAATATCATTTCTAGCTGGACTGATTTTGTAACTGCAGCTAGTAGACAATTATTTCGTTTTTCAAATTTCAAAAGAACGTGAAGTAAAGATGTAAACCTTTCGATTTTTACCACTACTGGGAAGATTAATGAGGGATTCCAGATTCAATTGAACGATGATTGAACTTGTATCATAATCAAAGGTATACAAACTACCATAAAATAAAATAAGCAATACTTCATACCCCCAATTCTACAGGTCCAACAGGACCGCCAAGTTCTTCCAAAATATTAGGGTATCCTAGTAGTACAGGTAACTGAGCCCAATTTACATGCACTTCAACATGAAGCATTTTCTCTTCTGTATAAAAAAGTATAACATTATTGATGTCTATAAAAAAAATTTCAAGTTTATTTTTTTTTAGTTAAAATTACCTTCTCGTTTGCTAGTACTTCTTTTGTATTGAATTCTAAACCTAAATGCCTCTAGAACACTAGCAACAACAATTGTTAAAACAATCATAGTCGATAAATAAAAACACATAAAATACAATCTACTTGGTGGTCCAGCTACATAAGCGTAACCATTCATAATAACAAACCAATTGTTAACAACAGTAAGTTCAAATAAGGTCAAGCTGCTGCTTAATATATGGTCAAAAGTGTTTAAATAATAATATCCTAATGCAGTGGAGGCATTGGCAGAGTATCGATAAAAATCTTCAACCGTTGTATTTCTGAAATATTTTAATTTGTTATTTATTTATGTTTATATTTTCGTGTTTACTAAATTATTTTATCTTACACGCAACAATTCTTCATATCGTATCCTGCAAATAATTCCATTCCAATAATCGCGTAGAAATAATAAAGAACCAACATAACTAGAGCTGCAGAACACATCAAAGGCGATAAAAGCACTAGAGTACCAAATACATCTCTGTAACGTTTTTTCAGTTTATACAAACGAAGTAATCTGAAATGACACAACATTGAAAGATTTTGATAAACTTTGCAAAAACTTGTAAAAAATGACACGGATTTATCTAACGCTATAAAATTAGGAATATATGTAAAAATCAATAAATAATATGGTTATATATTATTTGTTATTTGTGGTTATGTAGATATTGAGAATATATATTTGGAAACTTTATTCAACAATGTCAGATGTATAGATGCTACTTTGTAAATGAGAAAGCTTTTACCTTAATGGTCGAAGAACAACTAATGCTGTTAATGATGGATTGAGGTTCAGAAGTAAAGTTCCTAAAACTCCCCAAAACGTAACACAGCAATCAAATACATTCCATCCAGATTGTAAATAAGTATGTAGTCCTAGTGCTGTGATGCGTATAATACCCTCCACAGAGTATACTAAAAGTATTATATTGCTTAGAATTATATTATATAGCAAGATACTTGATATACCGTAATTTATGTTAAAAACAGTTGCATCATACTAAAATTGAAATAATATAATACATGTTAAAAATAAAATACTGTCCCACGACGCTGCAAACAAAACAGCTGCATCTTCTTTAGAGTTTTCTGCTTTTGTACTCATTATTTCAGCAGCTTGCACTAAACGAAAAATCATTGCAGCTCCATTCATGGCTATTATAAAATCTGCAAAGAATTTAGCAAAATGAGATAAGCAAATTAGTAATTTGCAAATTTGCTTATATTAAACAAATAAAAAAAATATTAATATTTACATGTTATGTGTTCAAAATATTTGGATCTGACTAGATCACTTGCTCCCTGACATATAACTCTAATTGGTCTAGGAGCTTGATGGAACCAAGGTAATGCTTCTCCTTGAGCACGCCACCGCAAAGAACAAGATTCATATATTTCTACCCACTCCTTTTCACTTAAAATCCCAGATTCGGATGTATTTAACGATAAAAACATAAGTAATACTTCTAACGGGCCTTTAACAATGAAGATTATTAATAAATGTGGCATATAAATTTAATTATATTATGTACAGAAACAAAGAAATGTTTTTTTTCGTATACTGTAGACAAGTATTTTTAGTATTTAAATAAGTTCATTACTATATTACATTTTATTAAGTATGAATATATTCCATACCTTTCTCAGGAGCGTAGTGCGTCATTGCGCCTTGAAAATGAGAGAATCGTATTCCTCGACAATTCTTTTCTCGCAATAATGGTAAAGCTAACTGACAAGCGCGTTGTTTATGTAATAACAAAGCTCTAAATTTGTCTCTTTCTATTCGAGTGAATGCTTCATAAACCACAGCTAGCATCTGTTTAAGATATAACCGTAATGCAAATTCAAAAAGTTAAATCAAAGGTATATATTATATAAAAGATATTTACCAAATTCATAAGAACGTAGAGGACAATCGCAAGATATGAAACAAAAAAGATTGCATACCAAACAGATTGAGAGAACGAAGGCATCATAACATCCGGGAAGCTGAAAAACATTATGAATTATACCGCAAACAATTTGGTAATTCGAAAGCTTTCAGCTGATATAGTGTAATCAAAAATGGGTTATGAACATGTGTATCGAGATTTCGAGTAAAAGTATTTTAAGTGACTTACTTGGCTGTTGTTAAAAGTACAAACATACTAACGAAGCTATCTCCTAATGTTCTGAAATGATGACTATCTGTGTGACCGGAAAATAGGAAATATCCCAGCAGAGAATATGTGCAAATAAAGAAAAGAAGTAACCCTGAAAATAAAGTTACTTTATTAGTTATTAAAAACAAAACGAATAGAAAATAATGAGTTCATACAGACGTAATGTTCACTCATATTGTTCAGATATAAAATAGTAGTAATAATTTAACATAAAAGCCAAGAGTATGAGGTTCCTTAATTTATCAATTGCCATTGAACGATCCGTAGATAAGAGTGATGTGTTCCTAAATAATATATTTCTCTTACCAAGCATATCTAATATCGGTGGCATCGACTGTAATACTTGACGTACAAATCGTCTAACTCCCCCACATGCTCTAGTGTCAACTAAAAACATTGGACGAAGAGCTCTAGTGACCCGAAAATGGGAACTACTTCTAAAAATAATGACCAATGCTTCGACTAACATGATGCCTAAAGTAACACCCTAAAACAATGAAATAGATATTAATTGCGTAGTAGTTAAAATAATTGCAATAATAATATGAATATATTGTTACCTTAATCATAGTCCGTTTGTGATTTAATATTGATCTCCAGCCTATCCACCTGAGCTTTAATGCTAACATTATACCAATAATACTTAAATTTAAAAGTTCTAATACACCATGCACAGCTACTGGAACCTTAAATATTAATAATGAATGTTATTAAGAAAATGTGAAACAAAATTTTCAGATTACCAAAAAAAAGCCAAACCATGAACTGTGGAACTGCAGGTTCTTCTGCAACTGCTAATAATAACAGCGCCATGGCAGCAGCCAAATCAACGGCATGATACGTTGTCGAGTGCACTAAACGATAAGCTGGAAGTTCTGATGGATGGCGAGGGTGGGCATCAAATTTCTCGTTTCTGCGACCTTCCTATAATAAGTCTTATTGTATCTTATCATAATAATAACGGCACTACAAGAAATACAGACTATGGGCCGGTTTCTGACTTCATAATTATCGCAAAAGTTATTTAGACATGGCATTTAAATGTAATCATAGTTTATAGTTATCATAGTTTCACATATTTGGATTGAATCTTGGATAAAAACCCTCATAAAAATCTACTCAGTCGTTTTAACGAGACATTTTTTTAGAGCAAGCGAAATCCGAGTAACATCAGCCATATACTTCGTCTAAGTGAAGTTAAATTAATGTCAAAGTGAATGCATGCTCAAAACTTTCATATTCATAATTATTTTTGAAAATAATGTTAATTATATTAAGTTATCTATAATAACAAACATGCACTAACGAAATAACTTTTGATATTTCTCATTTACTTCTTTCCTTCTTATCGTTTTCGTAACATAAATGTTTGTGTACATACATTATCAATTTCATGGTTTAATAAATACATTAAAAAATAATTGCAAACATGTAATAAATATAGTGTAACGTTAAAACACTTGAGAAAACTTGTTGAAAAATAAAGTAGTATTATTATTACCTCGAGATATATAGCGGCTTCGTGATAATTCATATCCCAGTAGTCAGGATCAGTTTCGGAACCGCCGAGATCCCGGTTGAGGCTCGAACGACTTCCCATTGTAGTGCCATCTCCGTTCAGAGGTAAGTCTTAAAGATTGGAATATCCAAAGCATTAAAATAGTAATTAAAGAAATAAAATTATTTATAGCAAACGTTATAATCAGAATAATAAATAGATTCAACTTGAAAATAGATATATGAATAAATTTAGAAACAAAATACCTTCCTCATTGTTTAGAAATAAATCCATGAGAAACTTATACATGAGCATCTCACCAATTGTCTCATTAGTATAATAATTATTGTTTGAGCTGTTTATTCAGAATACATTTCAGAACACTTTTATAATAATACTTTGTTTGAACATAATCAACGTTCGTTTACTCGAACATGTTCGAACACCTGCGGCGAAACCAAATATCTCTTATCACTACTGATAACTTTTTTATCAAGATTTGTATTTGACATTTCATTATTATTGATACTTGCACAGTTTCATGCGGGTTTGATTCAAATTTATTTAACGCAAGCAAACACTTCCGAGTGGCTTATTGAAAATTTGCGATAGTTTCAAATTTTTCTAATAGTAATTTAAATAAATTTATTATTTATCTTAATTTCTTTATTTAGGAGAAATTCGAGAAATATTATTACAAGATAGTTATGAAGTTATTATAAGACTTATAAAGTGTGTATCTTTTAAACTATAAACTAAAACAATTTGATGCAAAATTGAGTCCTTTTTAGATTAAATATTACTAGGAAGTTTTAAATCAAGTGTTACAAATATTTAAAATTTTTTTTGAACCACTGATAGTAAGTGCGGCAATTAAAACTGATTACTTATCAGGACATTAATAATTTTTATTATATGCAGGTTCATTATTTATTTGACAATGATGATAATATAATATCTTAATCACTCATTAATTTCGTATTTCCTGATTCATAGCGTTTGTTATTATAGGTAGCCTTACGATAAGTACAGATACAGATCTCAAATCAATTACGTGACACCGCTCATCCCATTTATTATCTTAGAACACTACTCAAATGTATAAATGTTATGTAGTTTACGAATAAGAAAGATATCCTTATATATATTATGGTAATGCATTATCTTAAATGAAAAAAAAAAACTGAAGTGGAAATATTGTAAAAAAATATATCTAAATTGAAACTACTTAAAAAAAAAATACTTTCAATTTCTTGTATACCTTTCACATTGAAAATAAAAATGACATTAAGCTGAACTACTTCTTTGAAACACTAAACTACGGTTTTCAAATTATGAACTGAAACCAATTGCAATGATTAATATCAATTATTTGAATAGATATTGATCCTAGAATAATGTTCTAGATTCTTGTTTAATGTCTCTTTTGTTTTCAACAGTTTTCAATATGAGAAATGTTATAATTATATGGATAACTATTAAAAATTTCTTCAATAACAAAAGATTTCAATATTTATGATCTCACAGGAAATGCAACCGCAAATTTAAAAAATCTATTCAATATTTCGGACACAATTTTGCCATTTCTAACATTCCTATTGCAAAACTACAAACCAAATAATTCATACGTTTTTTGCATCCAAACTTACAAGATCATGTTGCTCATAGCGTGTCTGTAAATATGTTAAACTTAATCTTACTACCTAGTAATTAAAGTTGTATTTTATGTAGATAAAATTTTTATCAGTAACTCAACTGTTTGGTTAGTCTCAATATTATAATAGAAAGATTAAAAGATAGTAGAAAAAATAGACACATCCTGTGCTATTTTATTTATTTATGGTTAACCTCTTCTTGCACAATTATCTATTTTGCTTTTTAACTTTTAATTCAGTGCAGTTTTTTGGGGTCCTATTGAAATTTTAAAAAAGTAGGTCTTTGTGTCGGACGTTAAAGAAGCGAAGTGCAAAAGGAAACAATAGTTTTCTTAATAGAAATTCCTGTAAAGATGGATCTATATAATTGTATTTATTGTTATCATTTAATATAACTACACAATTCTATATTAATCAATATTCAAATTGACCAGTAAATCTTTTACATTTTACATGATATATGTTATATTACCTTCACCTGCGAGTAAACATGATAAAGTTTCTTGTTAATATTATTATGTTCGGTAAAAACATACTATTGTAATCTTAACCATTTAATTAATTACACTACAAAATAACAAGGCTTTTAACTATGTAGAACAAGTTCCTGCAGTCTCTAGTTTAAACATTTATATGGCGATATAGAAATCAATGCAAAATTTTAGGTCATGTCAGAGAGATAATTTTACTATATTATGATTAAATGTATATACATGAAAATGATATGCAGAAAAAGCATACATACTTTTTATAAAAAGCAATAAAGTTACATACAAGTTTAGTTTGACAGGTAACAAATTTGACAAGTTAATAAAAAAGTATTTGGTATAATTAATACTTACTTATATTATTTGACCCGTAAGTGGGTTGTCCACTAATTATGTCGTCTGTAAATCGAGTATATCCATCAGTAGGAGTTACAGGACTCCGAGCAGTTGCCATTTCCTATGTTTTTTTAATATTAAATGTGTTAATTACTTGCACACACAGATTCTATCAACCTATTAACTACTGGTACAATCATACAACTGTCAGTGTCAAATCTAATGCTGGATGACATTCAGCATGTTCAGGGTCTATAGCACAACAAAAAAAACTTAAAGAAGTTTAATCAAAACTTCTTTTTTAAACTATGCAAAGTAACTTTAGTTAATAATACTATAGTAGTTTTAATAATTGAACAAAATTATAAAAATTGTATTGTAATTGTTAACAAATTATAAATAGTTAATAATAACCCTTCGTTAAACATTATATGCAAATGTATCATATATTAATATAAAGCAGTGGTGCTACTTCACATTAGAGCTAATGTAGGTTCAGGCATAAATAAAGACAAAAACATTCTTTAAAACGTTAAATAATAATACAATTAAATAATAATACATTACTTAATTATGGTGTTGTTAACAATGGCTTCATTTCTATAAAGCTATATATATATTAATAAAGTTGGCTATCAGGAGGAAGCATAGCAGTGTTATAATGAGGGGAGAATTTAAATATTTTTCAATGCATTAGTATCTTTAAAACATCTAAATAAATATGATTTAAATATTATATTTAAATTTGTGACACTTTTTTGTTTGAAATGAACCCATAACTTCTCGAACTAATGTGAAGTTCAGTGAAATTGCTGCTGCACACCATGGGATAAATGAGACTTGTCTTTTTCTCTCTCTTCTCAGCTTCTCTTCATTACTCTTCAGCTGTCTTCAGCTTTTATTATCACTGATTAAACTGTAAATATTAAATAACAAACTGAAAATATATTTTTTTAATATAGGTAAGAAAATATTTTATTATTTAATTGAATAAAGCGGATTATATTATTGTGTTGTATAGATTATAGATTGTATTAGTTATCTTTAACCTCTTTCTTGCTATTTGACATATAGCATTATTAATAATTAATTATTTAAGTATTAACATTTTTAAAAGAAAATCTTAATAGATAAAGTAGTTAGGACTATAAATTAGTCATGAACCATTTAATACAAATAAACTATATGTCACATTCTGCGGATATGTATGATAAAAAATGCAAAATGGAAAAGAAATCTATTTTAACATATATATTAAATTATAATGATCTAGATAAAGCAACATTGCATGATGATAAGTTTTGGAAAACATTGTCAAAGTCAATTGTAAGAGATTATTTGATAATTTCCTTGGCATCTTTTTATATTTGAGATTGAAATTGTTTTGTTTGCAGTTAACTCATAAATCATATCATGCATTAAAATCACTCTTTTTTAAAGTAATTCAGAAAGAGATTATATACGGAGCTAAAATGTACGATTTAACAGAAGATGAAAGCAAGCAAATACAGAAATTGTAAGATTTCTATATGGTTTCATCGTATATTATATGGTATTAGTATACAAAATTAGGAAATATAATTTCCTGTATTTTCAATCCTCAGGGTTTTAAGTGAATCTAATGAAGATGTTCGTCTTGATAGTTTACATGGTTTTCCGAAAGACACATTCAGTGATTTAATCAAACAACATAAAGCAACTATGTCAAAACCTGGTATGTTGTTGACCTTATAACATTTGATAAACATAATTTAATTTTTCGTGCTTCTACATAAAATTAGTATTCTATAGGTATTAAGAGAACTTCCAAATCAAAAAATATGAAAGATAAAAAGTCACGAAATAGGTAAGGTGAATAATTAATAGTAACGATGTATACTAATACAATTAGTTAATTGAAAAAAAAAACAATTTAGAAATATGATCTTGGATGCTAGCAGCAGTGAAGATGAATCAATTATACGGAAACGGTATTATGAGTGATGCATTTATAAATATATTGTAAAATTTATAAACTAATTTATATTATTATTCTCAGAGATACAAATGCTGCTATTATTTCATTGAATCAGAGTAAATTAAGAAAAAAACGAGTTGTAATGCGGAAATTAAATTCCAGTAGTAGTGAAGAGAATGACTCGGAATTACAGGAACGGTATTATAAATGTTGTTTTGTTATTTGGTGTATGTTTATTGTAAAATTTAAAAACACATATTTCCAATTGTTCCAGAGATCAGAATGACGGAAATCTTTCGTTGGCTGAGATAATGAAACTGTATGGAAATGAAGTTTTACCACATCGACCTTTGTTTGATCCTAAATTTAAGGTAATTATATATTAAATAATATGAATAAAAAATTAAAAAATAAATATGAATAAATCAATACAAAAATTAATATAGATATTTTTGAATAATTAGATATTTGCAAGAAAACGAGAACCAATTGATAATTTCTTAAAGAGATTAGGCCCCAGAGGTACACATCTATCACCACCAAGAATTGGGAATGAATCTATACATGCAAATAAAGAAAATAATCTAGAAAACTTAAGCGATGCCATTAATGAAGTAATAGTACAGGATGTTCCTGTAGTTCCCAAACCTGCCTTTGTTATAGAAGCTTCAATAAAAACAAATGAGATGAACGTAGAATCATTTGCAAATTGCGAATCCGCCCCGTAGTAAGTATACCTCTTATTTGTTAATAATATATGAAAAAACGCAGATAGGCTTCAGCCAGCAGAGGCAAACGGAGTACTCGCCACGAAAGAATTAAAAATTTTAATATATTAATAAAGATGAAATTTATATTCAGTAGATTTAAACATTCCATTTGCGAATTTAATAACTTACTTTGTTAAATAAATTTGGAATTAGTGACTTTAAATCTACATCGTATATATACATATATTAATTATATATATTAAATATTGTTGTTATAGTTCATCAATCGGACCCGAAATATCAAAAGTTTTTGGAACGCAGGACTCTCTTATAAATTATTTTAAAAATCCTGAAGCCGTGGATCAGAATGATATAGATAATAACGTACAAACATCTGCTGTTAACATAAACGAACCTAATGAGTTAGTAGTACCTCCGAGTATTCTAAAGAAACAACGATCGATATTGAAAAAACCAACAATAGCCATGTCTTCTTCTATGAAAAATACATTTGAGGAATATAAAATAGATGTCGATGATACGCCTCCTCAATGGCATAATACTGCAGTCATTAAACAAAAATATTCTAATCAAGTATCTGAGATACTAAATCCATTGCAAATAATCCGCAAAACAGTCGTGGATCCTACTGGCAGGAAAAGATCGCAACAGCCTTCTAAAGATGAAGTATCACATACCGTTAAAATATTTAAAGATAAGTTAAAGGTACATATAGTTTTCTTTCTCTATCTTAATTAAAATTGAGGTTTATTCCATGTTGTATTCTTTTGGATTCATTTGTGGATTTGTATTATCCTGACATATATTTTTAATAAAAAAACAGTATTTGTTGGAAGTAAGAAATATTATTTATTTCAATATTTTATACTTACAGAATTCGGCAAAAAACACTGAAGACAACATTAGACAAGAGTTGGCACCAGTTACAAAACCAGGTATATCCCAAAATGCTATCATATTTCAGCGTTGTTAATAGCTATTATAACAATTAAATAATTAAATGTTGTTAGTATCCTCGACCTTTGGATTAACTTCAAAAGAGAATATTGTAATAGTTCAGCCTGGAAAAAGGTAACAAGCATAACACGCTTCAAAAACGTTAACCCAAAAAAGAAACCTCTATAAATAATGTGTTTGTAATTATTATTTTATTTTAACAGACACCGTTTCTCTGCAGAAGAAAGTCAATCAGTCTTAGATTTAATGTTGGCTGATAGTCGTTACAAGAATGCTAAAGATCCTTTAACTTGGAAAGCTGTATATGTTGAGTTTAAAACCCGAAATCTTCATCTAGAAAATTCAAAGAAGATAGGTATTTTCACTTTTTGAATTATTAATTATTGATATAAATTTCGCAATATTTCTTATTTAAAAATATATGAATGTGTGAAAGTTTTTAAGGATGCAATTTGCAAAATTAGGAATGTTAATGAATAATTTTATATTATTTTAGGTTTTTTTAGTAATACGTGAACATTTATGATTAAGATTGAAGTTCATTCTAATCAAAATTGATATTATATTAATATATTATTTTAACAATATATTTTTAATGAATAATAAATTTTACTTAAAAATATGACTATCGGTATCGTTAGTTAGTTAGTTATGTAGCATACTAGCGCAAATGTACGTCAAGTTTTCATATAATGTTGTGATATAAAATTAACAATAAATAAGATCTTCTCGAGTTATTGACGTCATCAACTACAAGATTATGACGCAGTAAAAAAAAATTCAAACTTTAAATAGATATTTATCCGTCAATTTTTGCATCTTTAATAAAATAAAAACGCCAATATTCCTTAATTAACAAATATTTCGATAAAGAATTAAAAACCAACCCCTAAAAAAACAGTTTACAACCCAATTTTACATATTGAAGTTAAAATTTATATGTTGCAGAAATGATTGATCATGCTACATTGAAGAGACATTATCTAAACGCAATTGTACCAAATTTGGAAAAATATAAGTTAGATTTGAAATTAATAAAACCAATAAGATTGTACGCAAATAAAATGTAATTATGATAAGTTCATTTAAGTTAGTTGTTTAAATTAAAAGAACATTTATTAAGTTTGTTTATTCAATTTTTGTAACTTAACTTTTGTAATTTATGAAATAAATAAATAAAGTTTTTTATATAGATAATACATTATTTATAACTATGGAAAAGCCTTTTTTACTACAATATATTCAATTTAAGAATAATTACATTTTACAATATGTATATTTGTATGGTAAAATATAATTAATATATATGTAGTATACTATGGAGAAAAATGAACTGCGTTCTTAGGAAGCCATCAAAATTTAAAAAGAAATTATTAGAAAGAGAGGAGTGTTCGGCAATATCTGATAAATTAATAATAAATGTCTAAATTTGAAACTGGATAGAATTAAAATTGTAACTACAGAAGCTATTTTGAATATCTCTAATTTATGCATGTGTATGTTTTTTTTATCTTAGATAAAATTTAACTAAAATATTTTCTTTCAGTATTCTGTTTAATACAAGTATAAATTATGTAACATTATTAACAGTGAATATTATTATCAAAGGTTGCTACAGAAGGTCGGCGCTATCTTCTGCTAATAAATAATGTGATATTTATGGTAATATTTAATGGAAAAGTAATTATTATTGCAAAAGCTCAAAGAAAACGCCGTTGTTTACACGACTGTTAACTTTAAAAATTCCTCAATAATGAACGTTTAAAAATTCTTCAATAATTTACATGCAAATAATAATCTAAATGCTGATTTGTTTCAAAGTAAATTATTTAACAGTAAAATAGGGAAATTCCTACGGTTCTGCAAGCGAGTATCCTTTGTTCCAATCTAGAGGCGGCGAACCTCAAAAATAGCAAATTCAGAAGTATAGTCCAAACCACGATAGTTCGGCGGCGACTTATACATAAAAGAGGTTATAAAATCGGTATAAATCTATAATGCGATAATGAATTTTATCTTATTCGATTTTATATACATCATAGAAAAATAAGTTAGCCATGCTTTTTAATTATATCGACAGTTTATACCTCACAACTTGTTTTAAGTATGAGGCGCCGCGGAACTCTCGTAATTTGAACTATACTACGAATTGCTTAAAATTTGCGCAAATAAAGGGCAAAGGATTAAGACATTTAGAGAACAATATAATACTGAAATAATTTGTATCTTTTCAATTTATCTTTTTTCTTGTTAAAGGATACTTTTCGAAACCACTCATGGAGAATAGGAAAAATTAAGCCAAAAAAAGCAAAGAACGAAATAATAGAAAACGAATTGAGAAGGAAGAACAGAGACTGGTTCTGTTTGGTATTGGATCAATTCATTTTCATGTAAATTTACTAAATAGGCTTACCGCCATAAGGCAAACACACAGTTAATAGATTTATATATAACTATAACAAAAATATTGTGATAATATTTTTTTGCATATTACCCAAGAATTGAACGTTGCCTATCCGATAACTTTGAAAATTGAGTAATATTTGAAATACTCTTTTACAGTTTGTGAAGCTTAGTAGCTCTAAACTTACCGCTCTAGCATATATAAGCATGAGTTGCTAAAAAAATGTCCATTCACTTTTCTTCTAAGTAGAATACGATACCAAAAAAGTTTAGATAAAGTATTGTAGTTATGAAGCTATTTACAGTTTTAAGTTTCACTGCCGCTTTCGCTATTTTAGTCATTAATACGGATGGATCGCATCAGAAAAAATTTCATTTGCATGAAAACAAAGCACTGAGTCACAGAGCCGATGAGGACACATGCCTTTTGCCGACACTGGGAGCCATTCTCTGTGCACCTGGAATTAGTTGCGCCTTAGGGAGAGATATCTGTAATTTGATTCCAACTTTGAAGGGCTTTTTGTGCCCAGGTGAGCATCTTATAGATATAGTAATTTGTAGTTAAATATTACTTTTAATTAATGAACTAATGAAATCGCTTATATATGTGTTCTTTCTCAATCCTTAAAAGTAGTTATGTTTATATTAAATCTCATTTATTGCTAACAATTTTCTTTACAGGTAATCCTGTAGGTCCTTCTGGTAGCCCTCTTCTTGGCCTTGGACTCTTAAGAGATGTTTGTAATTTATTACCGATACTTAGACCTATACTTTGTCCACCTTTTCGTAAGTACAATATTCCTGATTTATTTAAAGCTATTTGTATCATTTAAACTGTATTCACAATGATCATTTTAAGCGCAACACAGGGTGTTAGCGAATCGTGAACTAATTTTTGAAGGTTATTTTTTAAATTTTTAATTGAAATAAAGGTTAATATATATATATATATATGTGGAAAACGAGAGTACAATCCAATCCTGATGTGGTAAACGAGAACTATCCAACTTCTTATGTGGAAAGCAATAACCAATCCGCTAATCTGATGTGGAATCAAGGTACTCTTATTTAATTTAGGGCAATGTCAATTCAATTAATATTCAACTACGTAATATCTTAGTTGGTTTGTCAGGATGATAAAGAATCACATAATTGGTTTAATACATTTATTGAATAAAATAATAACGATGATAATAATAATGATAATAATAATGATAATAATACAATAAAGATACAATATAAACGTTGGTGTTTACTTTACAAATACAAAACAATGAATGCACAAACAACCTTAAGTTCTAGTTAATATATACTCAGTCCTATACATTAGTTTTCAGCTTGACTTAAAAAGGTTTGTTTTTATTACTTCCCAGAATAAGCCTGGTTTGTTTCAATAAACACATCCCCTCATGTATTCACTCAGTGGTTTAAAGTTCCACACATTATAATTGCTTTTAACCTGTCACTTGGTTTCTATTTAAAACATACCGTCATTAATCACATTCTTTATGACTTTCTTAGACCGGGTATTATAGTTACGCCTATTTTGTATGCTCGATATATTTTTTCGTTTCACACGGCCATATGACTCCTCTTTGGCCTCCAAAGACGATACGTCACTGCGGTCATCTGTTTGCTGTTCGGCACCTGACACAACAGTTTCAGAATCGCTGTCGTCTGAGAACACGCCCCATAGCTTCACATGATCGGCATTTGAATGTGTATTAGAAGTACCTTCCCCTGCACCGATACGTCTTACCCTATACCGCTCATTTGGGTCATCTCCTGTAACCTCATACGGTCCTAAATATTTCTTATGTAATTTAAATCCAGTACCAAACTGGGTTCTTTTTACGGCATCAATGTCTCCGACTTTGTATGTCCTAGCTGGTTTCCTATTTCTATTGAAATTCCTGGGATTCTCTTCCTGTGTTTTCAATATTTGTTTCTGGGCGTTAACACGTAACTCGTGGAAGTCGTCCTCACGCACTTCTCGATTACCTTTTTCTAACAGCTGAGAGATATGCGTCTCCTCATCTGTTTTCATTGTCGCACCTGTTAACAACTTGAACGGTGTAGTATTTATGCTACGCTGATAAGTTTTGTTTAATGCTTGCTCTTCGGCCTTGCCGTCGTTCAACCAGGTTTCTACATGTTTCTCAACTTCTTCTTGTTCGCAGTAAGCCATACGTCGCGAATTTTGAAAAACAGGAACCTCATCGGTCATGTATATTTCTGCTGCTTCAGTAACCCTTGTTACTTTTGGTTCATAAGTTTTAACTAGTTCCTCAACTTTAGCCCTGGCACCTGGACTATTGTTATTACCCATGACGATTTCGTCGTCGGCTACACATAATTTTTTATACTGTTCACTTTCCACGTACTTTTTTCGCATGGTAATACCGTCTACACTTATTGTGGTTTCTACTTGGTCTAGCAGAGGTTTACCAATTACAACACTATGTCTAGTTGTACTTGATGGAACTATTAAAAAGTTAGTACAGTACTGTTCATTGTCTACTTTCACTTGAGCACTAAATTCACCCAAAACTTTGATTTTAAATCCTCCGATTCCAGTCAATACAATATTGTTTTCGCGCACAACCGCTTTATTACTTAATTTAATATAATCGTCAGCTCTAATCAAATTCTGATCACTTCCGGTATCAATCAGACATTTAAAACTGATACTGTCTATGCTCATGTCTTTTGTCATATTACATGTTTTATTTGTGTCCACTAACAAAGCATCACTCGTTTTATTCGCGGTACAATTTCTCGAAATATGTCCCTCTTCATGACATTTGAAACACTTTATTTTACTTTCACTTTTTATCTTTTCACTTGATTCAATTCTTTTACTATTAAGGTATTCGTTGCTTTTTCGGCACACGTTTTCTTTATGTCCGAGTTCATTACAATTAAAACATTTTATCGCGTTTAAGTCTTTTGGTCTGTCTTTACGTACACTAAAATGATTCCTTTCTTGCACTTGCAATAGCGTCGAATCATACCGTTTTACTTTTAACAACAAATCGGGCACTGTTTTAAAGTCGCACATTGATAACACACTTATCAAGTCTTTGTTGTTTAGTCCGGCTATTATGTATTTTATCACGGCCTTTTCACTGATATTATCACTCTTACTGGCGATCGCTTTCACCGAGTATACATAATCTTCTATTGCTTCGTTTTTTTCTCGTTGTCTCTTCATTAGTTCCATGTGTACGTCAGATTCATCGTACTCCACTGGAAAATTCCTGATTAATTCGTATTTGAACGTCGTCCAATCCTTGACTACGTTCAAACTAGCATCAAACCAGTTTTTCGCGGCACACTGCAGCTTGTTGACACCTTGATGAAGCTTCACTTTATCACTCCAGCCATAAATGTCTGCTATATCCTCCAATTTTCGCACCCAAGCTGTAGCCGTCAATACCGTGGTTGCTGGGTTAAACACAGGTATGCATTCCAGGTTCTGTGTCGGCATAAACCCATGATGATTCATTCTCTGTTCCTGTATTGTACTATTCCCGATACTCAACTGCAATAGTTCTGTTCTAAGCCTCGTCAGCTCTGCTTGTACTCCCAACCAACTATCTTCATTAGATGTTGAGTAACCTGAGCGTCCAGCTAACAAACTATCTTCAACAGTAGTATCGTTCATGTTTACGTTATATGCCATTTTCAATTTTCTCCTCGTAAAACAGTTTACACACTTTTCTGATACAATTCACTTGCTAGTCCTATTATAAAATCCGTCTTATAAATTCTCGACTATTCCGCTAATGAACTATCACTTGAAAGCACTGTTTGTAGAAAACTATCTTGTATTATTCTTCTCTGTATTATTCACTTGTGGATAACTCGTAGATAACTAATCCGCACTTAGTTCAATTCGCTATGAGTTACTAATCCGCACTTAGTTCAATTCACTATGAGTTACTAATCCGCACTTCTTTGTATTATTCACTTCGCGCACTTAGTTCAATTCGCTATGAGCTACTAATCCGCACTTCTGATGTGGAAAACGAGAGCTCAATCCCACTTCTGATGTGGAAAACGAGAGTACAATCCAATCCTGATGTGGTAAACGAGAACTATCCAACTTCTTATGTGGAAAGCAATAACCAATCCGCTAATCTGATGTGGAATCAAGGTACTCTTATTTAATTTAGGGCAATGTCAATTCAATTAATATTCAACTACGTAATATCTTAGTTGGTTTGTCAGGATGATAAAGAATCACATAATTGGTTTAATACATTTATTGAATAAAATAATAACGATGATAATAATAATGATAATAATAATGATAATAATACAATAAAGATACAATATAAACGTTGGTGTTTACTTTACAAATACAAAACAATGAATGCACAAACAACCTTAAGTTCTAGTTAATATATACTCAGTCCTATACATTAGTTTTCAGCTTGACTTAAAAAGGTTTGTTTTTATTACTTCCCAGAATAAGCCTGGTTTGTTTCAATAAACACATCCCCTCATGTATTCACTCAGTGGTTTAAAGTTCCACACATTATAATTGCTTTTAACCTGTCACTTGGTTTCTATTTAAAACATACCGTCATTAATCACATTCTTTATGACTTTCTTAGACCGGGTATTATAGTTACGCCTATTTTGTATGCTCGATATATTTTTTCGTTTCACATATATATATATATATATATATATATATACATATATTGACGACTTTATTTTCTTTAAATATTCAAAAGTTGAGACTATACCTATATTAAATTTGAATTACACTTTTGCCGCATGTTTTTAATACACAACTCAGCTGTTAGTAGTAAATACCGTATCACACACGTCACTCGTATGCTGTTCAATTGCATAAAAGAAATGGCAAATCAGCAGACCAAATTCATTTCAAAAAATTATTTACCATTTTCTGCCTAAAAACGCTTTATAATGTTTAATAGCAAATCATTTTGTTTTAGCTGTGCTTGGAGGCAATAATCTGCTGGGTCTAACCGTTTTAACGACCGTTTGCAACCTTATTCCTGTGTTGAAGCCCATAATATGCGATGGAGGTGAGTATAGTTAAAAAATCTAGGAGAAGTGACGTACCATGCGTCAATAAAGATTTTACAAAATGAGTTCATTATCTTAAAATGTTTCAGGCAGCAAAAACAGCACCTGCACGGACCAATCAAATTGATTGTAGTACACTCGAAGACACATTTTCGATGAACGACGTACTGTTAAGTCAATATAAATAGTTATCTGAATTATTAGGAAATAATTTTATGCATGTTATTAAAATAAAATTATTTTATTAAAACTTTCTTTTTTATTAAGATGTACAAACAGGCATCACACTGATTTTACCGCAACATATTCAAAATTTGTCGCAGCCTTTTGAGTGTTTTAAGTATAACGAGAGCAAAATTGACGGATATGTCCTAACAACGTTTGATGTTCAAAAAATAAGAAACATCCAAATCGTCGTAGGCAAAAATATAGTCATATATTCAGGACTCCATATAAGATAGTATTTTATTTGTTTTAGAGGCTATACTCAATATATGCAAGCTTTTACCATACAAACAATTTGTCGTATCTTAGCAATCTCGTATCAGAGAACGGTAAGACAGTAGTCAAACAGCGCTCGGGAAAACATATGTTAGTACTGTGGTAGTACTGGGTAGTAGCATGACTTGCAGCTCGACAAACGTCGTTTGGAAAGTAGTCGAAGGGGGTACGGAACGTTCCGGCCGGTTGAGACATGCTGTCCAAAGCTATATGTAATGTCTTACTAAGTTCAATAGGATTCCAATCACCATTCAAAGTGATACGATTCGCATCTAATTGGATTCCGATCAAAATTGTTTGTAGGGTATATACATACACAGACTAAACACAATCATACTGTTGGGAAATATGGCAACATTCAGTGATAACTACGTGTATGATTTGTGAAAAATCTCAATCCTTATATCTTCTTTACTAACTGGCAAAGCAGTCAAATTTTTTCTAATTTATTTCTTTACAATATATCAGTTCATTCTTAAAATCGTTAAAAAGACCTTCTTTTATCTTTTGCAGCTTTCCTGCATGTTTTTGTAATTAAATTAATGACAATTATATTTAAATTTTATCAAAAATTTTTACCAAGGTAAAAAATTAAAAACTTAAAATTAATAAAAATCTTCTCTCCGCAATAACTTATATCAAATCAACCACAAACATTAAAATTAAACGAAACTTAAGGCCTTATTTCCTAACTTTTTCTCTGACGTCATATCACACTAATTTAATTCATGACGTCAGTGAAAAAGTTATAAAATAAGTTCTTCTACAGCATCCGTAGTTACATATCATACACTAACAACACTTTCTTCGCTTTTATTTAATGGACTATTTTTACAATATTCACGTCTGTGTTTTTCAGGATATGAAAGTACATTTGCCTTCGGAAAAATATGCCTTTGTTCCGCAGTTAAACACATAAATAACGTAGCGCTCAAACAAAATGGAAACGTTTGAACAGTCAGGCCCGTTACCAATATGTTACCGATCACTACCTGAAGAACTGTTGAGAAGAGGATGCTCATTATTGTAGCGAAGCTGGTGTGAATGTTGTTAATATAAAAGAATCCCCCAAGTGCTGCGCCACAGAGAAGACCGTTGTAGCCCCAGACTCCTTCATACACGGAGAGCAAGTCCCCGCTGTTTTGGTTGAAGAGTGTTGCAGTAATTGTTCCTAGAAATGCTCCGAGAAAACTGAATCCAGCCATGGTTGGTGAAAATATTAGAATAGAGCCGTATATTAGTGCAGAACCCACTACGCTGTAGACACCGACGACTTGGCCTGAAGACGTAACGATCCCAGCAAATATCTGAAAATAAGCATATGCTTGTATAAGAGCTGGAACACACTACGATTTTTAATCGCAGCGATTTAAATCGCGTGGTTTTAATTCTGTATACCTAGCACACATTGCGATTAAAATCGCGCGGTCGGTTTGTTTTTAATATATTTATAGAGTGAGATCCCAAAGCCGGCAGACATCACTTATTTTCTGATGAACAAAATGTGTAAGATTGAGTAGTGTTAGTCTGTACAATGATCGTATGCCTACCTGATAACTTGACCAGGCGGCCGTTTTCCAGGCATCATGTAATCAAGATCTTGGGATCTTGGAGTATTATATACTACTCAGTTTATATGCAGTACTATATCTATATCTATACTGTTGTATTTCGATATCTGTTGTATTATAACAATAACAAATAATACCTATTCAAAGAAATGCACCGTCAAAACATAATATCAACAATACTGTGTTCTGTATACAAACAGATGTGCCGCGATAAGGAAAAATCGCTATGACAAAAGTCGCTTCGATTAAAAAATCGTGGTGTGTGCATGCTCATATGATTCCATGTGTTACAAGTCAACGCGATTTAAATCGCCGCGACTTTAATCGTTGTGTGTTCGGGATCTAAATGGATTTGTATGTCTATTGTGCATATGTATTTTTTTGTTGTGACTTAAATTACGATTGGTGAGTCATATAACATGTTTTAACTCACCAGACCCCAGTCAATAGCACTTGTATCTGATGTATTATCTGTCACAGAGACGAAGTTAATCTGGAAATAAAAATTATACATAATAATTAAATCCCGCTAAACACAGTTATATATATTTAATGGGCTTGTGTCCTCATTTTTTAGTGGTCGATTTTTCAATTGTTGATTGAAATTGATGTTAATAAATGTGTATTGGCGTGTATATTTTATTAAATATCTAAATATTGACGGAGATACAGCAATTAAAAATTTGAATTGTAGTTTTAGCGCTAGAAATGGTTGGCCATATTTGTATGACGTGAAATGCATTTTAACGTCAGTTATTTGTTGAGTAGGTCAGTGTTGTGGTAATGTTTTGTAGCTGTTGGTACTCAAACAATCCAGTCAAGTCAAAGAATAATAAGTTTTTACTTTATTTAACCCTGTTAAGGCAGACATAATATTGAAATTTTATTGTTCCTTGAAATAACTGTAAATAATATTTGATATTTTGATATATAAATACATATAGCAGAGATTTATGAGCTGTAAGGTTGGTAACCTTACACAAGGATTGTGATGTCACATGCATTTGGAGTTTGTACAACGTTGAATCCCTTTAATAATTAATTTAATTGTTAATATCTCCTAACATATAAGGAGTTATTAAAAAATAATTGAACATTTGAGGTTCTAGTAACCCACTTTATCAATATATAGTACACTTTTATAGAAATTAAGACATAGGACACAAGCCCATTGAGGTTTGGAAAAATATAATAAGATGTAACGTTATACCTCGACTACACCAGTGCGTAATGTAACCAGTGATGTAATACAGCGGTTCTCAAAGTGTGGGCACCCCCAAGGGGGGCGCAATGAAGACTCAGGGGGGGCCCAAATCTTGGTTGAAAAATTAATTAAATTTACTTACAAAATAATAAAGCAAACTTTTTATTTTTAAAATTGCAACAAGTGTATAATTTTTAGTCAACGTTGTAAGAGTGCCGAACATTTTATTTTTTTTAGTTTATCAGAAAATACAGAAAACAGATGCAAACCTGCTGTAATGGATTGAAAAGGTGAAAAGCTTTGTAATGAAGCTAAGTTTGTACGAGGGCGGTCTACAAAGTGACAATGTGGAGCTATTTCCTAATTTTAAAATTATGATTGAAGAAATGGATCTCAAAACTATTCCAACAAATGCAAAGAAATGCTTTCTTTAACACTTAGAAATCCTAAAATCTCGTTTTGAAAAATATTTAAATGAAAACTTTAATGGGTTGACATGGATTCAAAACCCGTTCAAACCATCATTTGATGAGTGCTCCCTCAACATGAAGGAAAAAGAAAATCTCATTAACCTCCAAGGTGACACTGCGCTTGAAATGAAGTTTAAAGAAACTTCTCTCACATCCTTCTGGATTGGTGTACAAAATGAATACCCAATTTTGAGTCAAAGGGCATTGAAAATACTCACTCCATTCGCCACTACTTATTCTTGTGAAACTGAGTTTTCTGCTCTAGCTTCCATGAAGAGTAAATATCGCTCAAGACTGGATGTGACCAAGGAACTCAGAGTAGCGTTATCAGAACTGACACCGCGTTTCAAGAAATTATGCGCAGAAAAAAAACAAGCACATCCTTCACACTAAAGCTCTTTTTATTATTATTGCTTTGAGTTACAAATAACAATTATGTACTATAGTAGCTAAAATAATTAAATAAATTGTAATTCTTTGTCTAGAATTTGTTGTTTGATTACGATTAAACCTATTGCCCCATTAGAGTATGCATAGAATGTGCAAAACTTAACTAAATAAAAAGTGACTGTAAAATGTCAAATGTGACATGTAGGGGGGCCCGGCTTACAGCTGGATTATGCAGGGGGCTCGAAGTAAAAAGTTTGAGAACTGCTGATGTAATATATAACTTAATACATTTGCATACTTTGTCGATACTACTTATTTAAACCATAGAAATTAAACAAATTTAATACACTCGTGTCTAAAAAACGTCAACGTATGAATGGAACTATATGAATGTTGGTGTTTCACTAGTGTGGTCCATATTTAACAGTACTATAGATTTCAATAGTTTGTTTTTACTCTTTAGAGCTAAATGTAACAAACAAACAGATTCGATATTTCTTAAAAGTAACAATAAACTCACCTTATCTACATCTGGTATCAATTCTGGTTGTTTGGGTTGGCTGGCCGCTAATGAGATAAGAATGAAGTATTGCATAACATTGAAGGGCAGTGTTAAGCAGGGCAGGGACAGCTTGCCTAATACGAAGCTTAGTGAGACGGTTACATAAACGCTAAAATAAAATTACGGTTAATTAGTTATTTTAGGATCACTGCAAAAAAAAAACGCAAGGAAATATATCCGGAATTGGATTGTGAACTCATTTTTTAGAAGTCGATTTATTAATTCGTTTTTGAACTATTGGTTAATGGGCTTGTACCATGACTTAACTTCTATAAAACAATAGTATTTATTAAGGTGAAACATTACTTCATGGTTATATAGTTAGATGTAGATGGCAACAGTGTACTAAAATGATAATCGATTTACAAATTTGTACTAGCACTCCATGTTTTTAAATATGAAAATTTTAATAACTTTACACACGATTGAGCTATTTAAACCATATAAACTTTAGGAGTCAGATAAATGTTCAAGCTTTGTTTATAAATAGATCATTAATTAGAATATCAATTATTAAGAAACGTATAGCGCGTTGAAAATCAAATTTCTATTTTCTGTTAATATTTTAGTTGGCTACCTTTAGAGCCTCAAATGTCCAATTATTTTTTAATAACTATATATAGTCATTTTACCTTTTACATTGTACAGTAATAAACGTAAAACTTTTTTATTAATAATAGTTTTAATTGAAAAAAACATATATTTTTTATGTCGCTCCCAAATTAGCTTTTACATATTTTCATTAACAAGAAAACTTTTTTTTTTCATATAATTTTAATGTTATTGTTAACATCTATGAATGAGTAAGCGAGAAGCACTTATGTATACTTAGTTTGAGAACAAAAGAGACTTCAACATATTAAAAATATTTTTTTCTAAATCAGTGTAAGATTCATCGGATCTCAAAAAACGCTCCTCCATCACTTTGTGTATGCTAAATGTCCTTATTTAAATACTTGCCAGAAAATCACTGCAGCTATGAAGAATAACCACGTGGTCGGATCAGGTGCTTCAAACATTGCAGGCATGTTGGAGACTGTGATGAACCCAATCAATACAGGGTTGTAACCAGTGAGTCCATTTGTGATAGCTGCTTGTGGTTGCTGAATTAGCTATCAAGTATTATTAATTACATTTGGATTAGTACTAAACACCCAGTAAACATTTTGGAGTAAATTCTACTTAATTTCTATTACGTATCATGAATTTTTTGTCTGGAACGTGTTCGTTTTCTATTCAGTCGTTCAAAGGAAAGGTCCTTTTTATGAGCTACAGACATTGCAACGACGGTTCACTGCTGAATTAAAAGCGGAGTAGGTTTATGATTTATGACCGGATAATAAAAATATACCCATGTGGGAAAGAAACAGAAATACTTAATGAATGATGTTGGAAAAAGAAAGAATATTATTATGAAAAACTAACACAAAATCTGTGACAGGTAGAGAACTTGTAAAGCGTTAGAATAGAATTGTACGAGTGACTCGAACTTCACCAAATAGGACACTTCACCAAATTGTTTACTGGGCAATTAAAGAATAACCTAAAAATCTAGAAATGTGATTGCTCTTTACCACTGACACAACTAGTGCGATTGCTGTCGCTATGACAGCTCCAAGCGTCCTGTACGGCTCTACGACGGCCATGGAGACCAAGATTACAGCCCCGGTGATGGGATTATTACACAGGTATACCTGTAAATGACTTATGTATTAATCAATACAAAAAATAACAATACTGCATAGTGGCCAATTGTCCAGGCAACATACAAGGCACATTAAAAAAGTTCTACATAAAAAATGTTATCTAAATTTAATCAGCAGACACGGTGAGTGAGACATTGATGTTTGACGGGAGACTGTTATGTATTCGGATTCGATGCTCGGACCAGAGTTATATTTGCTGTGTCTTGTTATTATCAAATAAAATTGATTAAGTAGATACAAAATCGTAAACTTATTAGGCAGTGGTTTATTACACATATATGAGGCCACGACATCATAAATACTGCGAACATAATAGAAGGTCG
Organism: Panorpa germanica; assembly: GCA_963678705.1. Lineage (NCBI taxonomy): Eukaryota > Metazoa > Arthropoda > Insecta > Mecoptera > Panorpidae > Panorpa > Panorpa germanica. The sequence continues at coordinate 9,267,595 of OY783211.1, read as the reverse complement.
TCGAGGACAGGATCGGAATAGGCTTGTGTCCTCACTTTTTAATGGTTAATTTTTCAATTGTTGATTGAAACTGATATTAATAAACGTGTATTGGCGTGTCTATTTTATTAAATATCTAAATGTTGACGGAGATATAACAATTAAAAATTTGAATTGTAGTTTTAGCGCTGGAAATGGTCGGCCATTTGTATGACGTGAAATGCATTTTATACGTCAGTTATTTGTTGAGTAGGTCAGTGCTGTGGTAATGTTTTGTAGCTCTTGGTAGTCGAAATAATCAAGTCAAGTCAAAGAATAATTAGTTTTTATTTTATTTAACCCTGTTACGGCAGACATAATACAGAAATTTTATTATTCCTTGAAATAGCTTTAAATAATATTTGATATTTTGATATATGAATACATGTAGCAGAGATTTATGAGCTGTAAGGTTGGTAACCTGTAAACTTGCTCTGTTGTATAAAAGAGATAGCAACTAGCGATTGTGAGGTCACATGCATTTGGAATGTTGTACAACGTTGAATCCCTTTTTAATAATTAAAAGAGACAAAAATACTTTTTTAATTATTAATATCTCCTAACATATAAGGAGTTATTAAAGAATAATTGAACATTTGAGGTTCTAGTAACCCACTTTATCAATATATAGTACACTTTTATAGAAATTAAGACATAGGACACAAGCCCATTAAGCCGATAAAAATAAATATGTAAAGATCATAAAATGAAATGAAATCAAATGATCATAAAACGTGGCTTTATAAATTATACTACATTTTGAATTCCTTTTCAAAACTTTTAATAAGAATATCCATTTAAAATATTAGGCTAGAAGTCTAACTAATGAAATTATTTTCTAAACATTAAAAATCCTGCTAAACACAAAAAATAACGTTGTGTGGAAAGATTTAAGTAATTGAAAAAATTAAGTTCTATGACAGAATATATCAGAAAAAAGGTAATTTTGTGTACCTAATAAAATAGGTCATAGATTGGGTAAAATTTCCACACGAAAAAGTTAAGTTATAACAAATAAATTATAATACATGTAATAGTGTTTAGTAGGTATATACAATTAAAATTATAAACTAGTAAGGTATGAAACCTATTTTTAATTACAGTACCTGGCTAAATCCTCTGAATAAGGCGTCTATAAATTTTGCAATTATCCATTTCGAGTAATTCGGTTTCTTATCCAAAAATGTGCTTATAATATTACATTCACCCATAAAATAGTTCATTTCTTCGCTCTGAAATTTTTTTCAAAAGGAGATAACTAACTTAGGTATGTTAACCCATTCAAATTCGTAGAATGATTAAAAAAAAATATGTTCACACGAAAAACAAAACTGCAGACAAATTAAATTTTAAAGATATTAGAGTCTATTGTTGGGTCGTGCAATTACCAGTGACGTAGGTAATTTGGTATATATTAAAATTTCAAATGTATAAAAAAATGTTTAAGTTCATTTATAATTTAGGTTTATAAAAAAATATACCTTAAGGTATATTTGTAAATTTACATTTACAAATTTGAAAATGAAATTGTATTTAAAAATATGTTGGTTAAAAAATGGTGGAATGATGATCTTACCAATTCAGCAGCTGGGGTTCTGGACATGTTAGATCTTCTAAGGATCTTGTGAGGTATACACACTTTTAATCTATAAACTGTAATTAATATAGAAAGTTTGTTTGCCTAGAAAATGATATTTATGAACGTTTTACTCCAGAAACTGATTTAACAAACATTATATATTCTACATTAAATCACAAAAACTTTTTTTTATTTTATAATCTAGCGAAAAGCGTTTAAAGTTTTAGAGACCCAGTAAACATTTTGGAGTAAATTCTACTTAATTTCTATTACATATCATGAATTTTTTGTCTGGAACGTGTCCGTTTTCTATTCAGTCGTTCATAGGAAAGGTCCTTTTTATGAGCTACAGACATTGCAACGACGGTTCACTGCTGAATTAAAAGCGGAGTAGGTTTATGATTTATGACCGGATAATAAAAATATACCCATGTGGGAAAGAAACAGAAATACTTAATGAATGATGTTGGAAAAAGAAAGAATATTATTATGAAAAACTAACACAAAATCTGTGACAGGTAGAGAACTTGTAAAGCGTTAGAATAGAATTGTACGAGTGACTCGAAGTTCACCAAATAGGACACTTCACCAAATTGTTTACTGGGGAGTAAATAGAACTGACCTTCTAGAGGGATGCGGGGGGTTTAAGACATTCACTTTCATTAAGTTTAACTGGCCTCAACTTAAATTTCAATAGTAATAGCACTAGAATACATTACTTTTAAAGATAATATTCACTTGATTTTTAAACAATAATTTAAGACAATTGTCAGCAGTAGCATCGCAAAAATGGGCTTGTGTCCTCATTTTTTAGTGGTCGATTAGTTTATCGGTTGATAATAATAAGTTTTTATTTTATTTAACCCGGCTAAGGCAGACATAATATTGAAATTTGATTGTTTCTTAAAATAGCTGTAATTAATATTTGATATTTTGATATATAAACACATATAGCAGAGATTTATGAGCTGTAAGGTTGATAACCTTACACAAGGATTGTGATGTCACATGCACTTGGAATGTGTACAACGTTGAATCCCTTTAATAATTAAAGAGACAAAATGACTTTTTTAATTGTTAATATCTCCCAACATATAATGAGTTATTAAAAATTAATTGAACATTTGAGGTTCTAGTAACCCACTTTATCAATATATAGTACACTTTTATAGAAATTAAGACATAGGACACAAGCCCATTTCATTAGTTTTAAAGATAATATTCACTTGTAGAAATAGATATTTGCTACTATCAAAGATGGTTCCAAAACATCTGGTCTTAACTTGTTAAATAAAAGTTACCGAATATGTTATTTTTATTATTAGATGAGTTAAAACTTTATTTAATAAGTGTAATAAGCAGGCCCGAATTAACGTTCCCTACAAACAATTTGAATCTGAAGCGTATAAAATTTGAATACGATATTATAGAACTCGACCTAGTATACCCAGTAAACATTTTGGAGTAAATTCTACTTAATTTCTATTACGTATCATGAATTTTTTGTCTGGAACGTGTTCGTTTTCTATTCAGTCGTTCAAAGGAAAGGTCCTTTACTGGGCAGTAAACAATTTGGTGAAGTGTCCTATTTGGTGAAGTTCGAGTCACTCGTACAATTCTATTCTAACGCTTTACAAGTTCTCTACCTGTCACAGATTTTGTGTTAGTTTTTCATAATAATATTCTTTCTTTTTCCAACATCATTCATTAAGTATTTCTGTTTCTTTCCCACATGGGTATATTTTTATTATCCGGTCATAAATCATAAGCCTACTCCGCTTTTAATTCAGCAGTGAACCGTCGTTGCAATGTCTGTAGCTCATAAAAAGGACCTTTCCTATGAACGACTGAATAGAAAACGAACACGTTCCAGACAAAAAATTCATGATATGTAATAGAAATTAAGTCGAATTTACTCCAAAATGTTTACTGGGTGGGTAGGAATCAACATTGAGAAAAAAAGAGTATTCGTATAGAAGGCATTTTGGATCAGAAACGAATGCGAAAGTTTCAGAAACAAAACTCATTACTGTAACACATAAACTTAAGCTTTAAAATACGTAATTTGTTTTCCTTAACGTACCTAAATATAGTTTCTACTTGTTCTAACGAATAAACTGCACTGCATGACTGTTATATCACATAACTTAAATGTTATCATCATTTGTGAACATATGTTTTTTATTGTCACAACTTGTTGACGTAATTTTTTAATGAAGACAAATTCAATATTGATTTAAAGCAGAGATGAGCAACCATACAAATTTAAAAATTTGTTGAGTACTGTATGTAATTTCATTATATTGATTATGCATATAACTATTTTAAATTTGATTTTATGTTTTAATGCATAATTGTTAGCCATATTTTTGATGTCACAGAATGGACTTGTGTCGACAAATTTCAATATTATGTCTACCTTAGCCGGGTTAAATGAAATAAAACTTATTATTCTATGATTTGACTTGATTATTTGACCACCAACAGCTACAGAACATTACCACAGCACCGACCTACTCAACAAATAACTGACGTTAAAATGCATTTCACGTCATACAAATATGGCCGATTATTTCAAGCGATAAAACTACAATTCAAACTTTTAATTGCTATATCTCCGTCAATATTTAGATATTTAATAAAATAGGCGCCAATACACATTTATTAACATCAATTTCAATCAACGATTGAAAAATCGACCACTAAAAAATGAGAATCCCATTAAAGAAAAATGAAAAGAATTATTACAGTTAAGTATTTAATTTTTTATTTATTTGTAATCTGTATAATCTGCATACAAGCACGCCACTGGTTACAAGAATACAAGTACAGGATCTGTCAGATATAAATCACTTAAATTATGAGATAAATTGTGACGACAAAGATTGACGCAGATAAAATTAGTTAAATTACGGTTATGTTAAATTAGAAATCATGGTTAATTAACTGCTGAAGATATATAACTACCCATATATATATATACAAGTATTTATTTATATATATGACACAGTAAGCGGGGTATTACTGCTAGACGCTATGACTGCTGAGTCTTCGGATTCGATCCTAGGACCGGTGTTATATTTTCCGGGTTTGGTTTTTATTAAGTTAAATTGAGAATGTACATACATAATCATAAACTTTTAGGCAAGCGGTGGAGTTCACATATATGGGGCTACGACACCACAAAAACTGTCAACATAGTAGAAGTTCGTCGGTGATAAGACTCAGCCTCAAAAATAGGTCGACGTTAATTAAATTAAATAATGTATATATGTATAATATGTGTTAGAATTTTAGTTTTGAGGCTGGTTTTAATTCTGTATATGATGTCAGAGAAGAAGAGTTATTAAAAAGTAATTGGACATTTGAGGTCCTGATATCAAACTTCATCAATATATAGTACAGCTTTATAGAAATTAAGTCATGGTTCTCACAAGCCCACTGAAGTAAAGATGATACAATTTTCATAGAAAAAATTGAGTTGCATATATAGTCATTTCACTATTTGAATCTTACCGTTGAACGATTTACTTTAGTATATTTTCTCAATTTATTAACGTTACCAAGTATTAGAATGACGTGTGTCAAATATAACATCTGATAATGTGTTAATTAATAGTGTTTATTTTTGGGCAATTAAATTAGCTAATTAAGAAAATAATTAGTAAGTAATTAATATGTTTAAAAATCGTATGACCCAACTTCTCCTTCGTGCAGTTTAATTCTAGCAATTTAGTCATGCTATTTATATGCAGATGTTACACCTGGAAAAAACGGTTCACAAAAGATTGTCAGCAATCGAATTGTCAAGGAGAAACTTCCATCACGAAAACTGCATATATTATAATAGCGCAAATTAAATTTATCTTATTAAACTAACCGGATATGATAGCATGCTGGTTTAAACGGCATTACACTTACTTCCCTGTACTGTATTTTAAATACTCATATTTATAAACATTACATAGGGCAAAATAGTTGAAAAATAGGGCCTCGCGTATCGTATTATGCAAGGAAATCAAATGTTGCTTTTAACACAAAAATTTCACACGACTTGAATCTTCTTCACTGCAAGGAATACTTTTACGCGTTGGATCATTTTTGTAACGCATCGATAACTATTATATTTTATGTAATGCTTATAACACAAATGGAATCATTAACCTAAATGTTCAATGATTATTTTTATACATTATATGCAGTGATTACAAATTTAGAAATTATTATTGTTCTAGAAGTTAATTGGCTTGTCCATGTGTTAACTAGCATAATTAAAATACATAAGAGTATATCTAATACTTTATAACTATAGAATACATTACATCGTTATGATATTGTTACTTTTATCAAATAATATGAACATTTTTTCCTAATGAACCTTATAATATTCTACGTAATACGTATGTAGCATTTTTATAAGTACATATACTTAATATTAATATAGCAGATGTATTCAATAACACCAAGATTATTAATTTTATGAGCTGACAATTATTAATACCACTTCAAATCCAGACCATCATTATAGGATTCAACTACACCACTAAAAAGGGGGTTTGAAATTCAAATCCTATTGTAAAGAGAAAAATTGCCTCTTCAAAATTTATTCTGTAGCAATGAAACGTATCGATCCTATTTGAATTCTTCAATTCTTGTAGTCTTAAGGAATTAATATTGACAATGGTAAAGCGAAAGTTCACATGCAACGACTTCGAGCTTGAACGATTACTGGAAGCATATAAAACTCAAGGAAAGTCTTAAAGGTTCATCAGTATCTTTGCTGGTCTGCACGCATTGAAACAGTAGGCATGAGGATCACGGTATGTATAAAGTAAAACACATTAAACTCCACAATATTTGAAAGCCTATAATTTAAATATAAATCAATAAGTGAATTGTTAGAAAAATATTAAGTATATTCAACGACAACAGAGATGCACAAAAGGGGTAGTATATTAAGTCTTAACCACCACTAAAAATAGAATTGAATTTGAAATTTTGCAAAAGGTCATCATTTGGATTTTATAAATTTAGCTCAACCCTCAAAAGAGGAATTTGCTACATAATTTGAACGATTTCTTACACTTTCTTTTTAATTCTAGTTACTTTTCGCTGTGTTTGCAGTAGCTTTGGCAGCTAGTACAGCTGCAGAAAGCAAAACTGTAGTAAATGATAAAAAACACAGTAAAAGAGGCGTTTATGACTTTGGAGGATCTTATGGATTGCAACATTCTTTTGGAGGACATTCCTTTGGAGGATACAAATCAGAAGTATATCCATCTGGAGAACATGAACACGTCAAGACAGTAACAGTTATCAAAAAAGTACCAGTACCATATACCATTGAAAAGAAGGTTCCTTACACAGTCGAGAAAAAGGTACCATATGAAGTTAAAGTACCATATCCACAACCATATACTGTAGAGAAAAAAATACCTTACCCTGTAAAAGAATATGTTAAGTATCCTGTTCATGTACCACAACCGTACACTGTGGAGAAAAAAGTTCCATATGAAGTAAAGGTTCCAGTTGACAAACCATATGAAGTTAAAATATACGTCCCTCAACCGTATACAGTAGAGAAGAAAGTACCTTATGAAGTAAAAGTACCAATTGCTCAACCATATACTGTTGAAAAGAGGGTTCATGTACCTTACGAAGTTAAAATACCAGTACCACAACCTTATACAGTTGAGAAAAAAGTGCCCTACGAAGTAAAAGTACCCATCGACAAACCATACAATGTATATGTACCAAAACCATATCCAGTTACTGTAGAGAAACCATATCCTATCTATGTGGAAAAGAAAGTGCCTTATGAAGTGAAAGTTCCTGTTGATAAACCATATACAGTTGAAATTGAAAAGCCAGTTCCATATCATGTTAAAGTTTTAGTACCACAACCGTATCACGTTGAAAAGAAAGTCCCCTATCATGTTGAAAAGAAAGTTCCTTATGAAGTAAAGGTACCAATTGATAAACCATATCCAGTTTACAAGGAAGTACCATATCCAGTTGAAAAAGAAGTTCCGTATCCTGTCAAAGTGCCTGTTCATGTCCCCGTTCATATTCATAAAGATTCGCATCACTCTGTTTCTGACTATGGATACTCATCTCACTATTAATTTAGGACATTTATCTGTATAACATATGATGTGAATGTATTACAATTAATTATTTAATTCCTATTTATACGTGGATTACAATAAACTTATCATAAAATATTAGGACTTTTATATACATATAACAATAAAACCCAACCTATCCTATTTAAAAACAAAGTTACAAAAATGTTTTTCTTGCCTCTTCATTAGTGTATTTTGGTATTCTAAATGGAATCATTTATTTCTCCAACATGCAAAGTGTAGCTTTCCAAATTTATGGGAACAAGAGAAAAACATACTATATTTGATATCAATCTAGAGTTTGAATTGAAATTTTTTGAGTATCAATTTGCTTTATTTATGTGTTATATTGTAAAATGATTATTCTCTTCTAAATGTTACAGTACATAAAAAAATACATTCAATAACGTTCTGTGTAGTGGCAGATGAAAAAAAAAACTGCTAAACAAGTGCAACATTTGTATGAATCAAAAGCGCCATAATAGAATAAAGTAGTTGTTGTAGAGGCAACAATTAAGTTGTAATATTTATTCCTTAGTTGTTAAAAAAATTCATAAAAATATAAATAGTTTTTATGAAAAATGATTCAACTCAAGTGTTGTATTAACGAAAATGATGGCTGGCATCATGATGCTTTTTATTTCATACAAATATTGCACTTGTTCATGATTGATTCACAGAATGTTATTTTTCAATTACAAGCTACAATCATTTTGCAATAGAACACATAAATAATATTTCGAAAATTATTTGATGTATAGTTCAAATTAAGAGAGTTCGGCGGCGACTCATACTTAAAACAAGTTGTGGGGTATAAACTGCCGATATAACTAAAAAGCACTAACTCACTTATTTTTCTGTAATGTATATAGAACGAATAAGATAAAATTCATAATCGTGTTATAGTCTAATACCGTTCTTATAACTTCTTTTAAGTATAAGTCGCCGCCGAACTATCATGATTTGAACTATACCTACATCTTTTGTTTTTTAATTTATAAAAAAAAAACTAGTGCACTTTCGCATGTTTTATGGCGGTTGTAATATAGTAAAAACATGTACAAATAACTAGGTATAATATCCATTTTACCACTTTATTCAGAAAGGCTATTTTAATGGTTAAAGTTGAATTTAAAAAAATTAATTATAAAATAATTTTTATTGAATTAACTATTTCAATGCTCATTTATGAAATAACGCAATAAGTTTGAGTAAAAAAATATGGGTCTTTCAATTCTAGCTTTGGCACAAACTACAGTTAATCAACGAAAAATGACAAATATTAGCTTTTGAGAATTCAACGAGTCACAAAAATTTTGGAATATTTTTTGTATTTTAGAGTTTCTATAAACCCTCAACAGAGCGTGAAATAAAAATAAGACATTCGATTAGGCATTTGCACATTATATTTATATCTACGTAAACAATTCTATATATAGGTATATGTATATAAACAATTCTAAAGTATAAAAATTAAAACCACTAAAGCATTATTCTTGAAATGGAACATAAATAAGACTATATATATTACAATAAAATAATAATTAGTCAATTCGAAAATACCATAACAATCTAATTTTTCCGAAAACGTTTGCACAAGAATATTATATTTTTATAATCATATATCTATATATATGTAGTACTTTTAAGAATAATGTTTCTGAAGCAATAATGTTGTTAACGTAAGAAATAGTATAACTAAATTAATCATAATCGGATACATCTGAATCTTCATTGTTTTCCTCTTCATCCTCTTCCTCATTGTCTTCTGCATTTTCATTGTTATCTTCCTCCTCTTCATCTTCTACATTTTCATCATCGTCTTCTACATTTTCTTCATCATCACCTTCCTCTTCCTCCTCATCGTCTTCTACATTTTCTTCACCGTCTTCCTCTTCCTCTTCCATATTTTCATCATCATCTTCCTCATTGTCCTCTTCATTTTCATTATCACTTTCTTCTGCCTCTACTTGGTCTGATGTATTCTTAACAGCTCCATTAGCATCTCGTTTAAGACCTCGTTGATCAGATGGTACTATTGGTTTTACTCCTAATGGTCTACCCTAAAATAGATATACATTATGATTAGTTTTTAGAAAAGTGAAATACATTTAGTAAGAAAATACATTTTTGAAGTTTTACCTTTAATATTTTTCCATCTAATTTTAGTGCTTCTTGTACTTCTTCAGCCGAGTTGAAATTCACATAACCACAACCCTTATTTTGGCCAGTAGCTTTGTTCTTCAAAATGATAACTTTTACGTCGGTGGAAACAGATCGGAAAAACTGTCCGATTTCGAATGCTGTTGCACCTACATTTAATAAAGAAATATATAGTTACAATTGCACATTTTTTCATTTTAATTTCCATCAAGAGTTTCTTAAATATTTATAATTTCAACTTATGAAAATCTTACCGAAAGCTATGCTATGTAGAAAAACGGAATTCCGCTGCCTATCCAATTCTGCGGAGTTGTGTACCTTAGATACTGTACTTGTCTCTGTCAATTTTGATATTTTTACTTTGCAGTTCTGATAATGAAAAAAAATAATCTGTTATAGATAACTAATGACTTGTGAATAAGTTATTTTGGTAAGTTATAACAGCTTCAAACGTTTTTATCTTTAAATGAAATAATAAAAGGGTCAACTTCTGTCTTGTTAATAGTATATAAATAGAAAATATTTTATGAAATATGCGGCCTTCTTCTTATAGTATCCACATGTAGAGATTTTAGAAATCATCCTCAAGTCTTAAAGTAACGTGGTCTCAATTTGCAGAAATGTTGCAAAGATTGAAAAATGTTGGACCAATTCTTTTCCACGTGTTTCAAAAAACACGCGGAAAAGAAATTTTGCGTTTTTTACATGTTAAATTTTATATTATTATTCTTGGTAGAACATTTCATTACGGAATTTCGTAAATTACGTACCTCAATTTCGCAGCCGTCAAGACCAAGCGCTAATTCAACTGCATCACTTGTTTGAAAATATACCTTAGCCGACTTCTCTGCACGGAACACAAATACATTAATAATCTGACCGCAGTCTTCAAACAATTTCCATAGTACCTCATCCTCAGTTTCTGTATGAAAAATAAATATATTTAATAATTGTGCAATACAAAAAAGTAACATATAAATATGTCAAACAAAAAATAATTACCTTCAGGAAGGTTATCAACATAAACAGCTAAGTTTAGGTCTCGTTTGATATGATCGGACTTGACTACTATATGGTATCCTTTAATAACATTTCCATTTACAACCAACGCCTTGATGGCATCCTCCTCATTATTGAAGTTAGCATAGCCAGTTATTCTTACGCCCTGCGGTTGAAACTTTTTGCCGTTTATATTTATCTATAAAGAGAATTAAATATTATATTTAAACTTCATTCCGAATAGAATAAAAATAAATGAATAAATACCTTCTTTTGGCTATTTAACTCTTTTAATAAATTAACCGAAGTTAATTTAAAAGAGTTGACACTGCCGAATGGTAAAAACGTTTCTTGAAGATCCTTTATAGTAGTCTCACTGGATAAATTTCCTAGGATAACTTTAGCTGCATCTCGACCTCGAACAGGTTTACGGAGTACCGCTATAGGTCTAGCATTTCGATTATTATTCATATTTCTTCCAAAATTATTTGGAAATGTTGGCCTCCTGTATGCATTTGAATGTCTAACTCCTACAGGTCTTGCAGAAAATACCTGAGTTTGCTTTACTGGAATAAAATTCTTTGTTGATAAATCAGATTTGAATTTTTTAGGTAGAGGCTCCTCAATTATATTTTCTTTTATCTGCGGTGTAATTTTTTTGATACTCTTTGGAGTAGCTGCAATTTTAGGTGTATTCACTTTTGGCGTTTTGCTTGCAGGTGTTGTTGAAGTATTACCGTTTTGTTTTGCTGGAGTCTTATTTTTTGGTGTTTGAGAATTTAATTTCGCCGGAGTCTTATTTTTTGGTGTTTGAGAATTTAATTTCGCCGGAGTCTTAGTTTTTGGTGTCTGAGACTTTAATTTTGGTGTAGAAACAGGAGTACCACTCACTTTTGCTTTCTTTGAAGTATTCATGATTAAAAATGTAACGCAGAAAAATATCAACTAACAACACGTGAAACTGAAGCACACGTTTTTAAATTGAGGTTATATTTAATATTAACACACTTTTAACTTGACTAAGAAGTTGTAGCAGGAAAGAAAGCACAAGAAATAAATTCAACGAAGCAGAAATATATCAACTAAAAACACGTGCAACTGAAGTAAACAATATTAAATTGAGGTTATATTTAATATTAATAAACTTTACTACTTGACCAAGAAGTTGTAGCAACAGAAATGAAAGAACAGAAAGAACGATACAACACAATATGGGCACAATAAATAAAGTCAACTGAATTAACTGATACTAAATTACGTGAACGATGGTAACTCCAATGAAAGAAACTTTCCTAGTATGCTACCAGAGATAATATTTCAACTTCTGTGGAACGATTTTTGTCGAAATTGAGCGAAATACGAAAATGGGCACTAAAGGCTAAGCCAACTAAATAATTAAGATAAAATAAATAGGATTATAAAGATTTGGTTCTGATACAGTATAATGATAAATAACATTTATTTACATAAAACTTATTTTATTATATATAAGACTAAATTATTAATACCAGAGCATGTACTTCTGTACGAAATATATACAAATATGAGCTGAATAAGTAATATAAATGCAACACGATAAATATTTAACGTAATCAGATTAAAAAAATGTACACAAAAAGTATAAGATCAATGTATCTTCAAAATCCAGTCTAAAATAATGTTATACACATGTACGCACTAGCACACCATATGCTTGTTCCAAAAGTTGAAAGTTTCTACATAACAGAACCCTTAAAAGGTTTCATGCAAGACAGATTCTATTAATTTCTAAAGAAATAATATATTCCTATATAATACATAGATTTTGTTTTCAATTTATAAAAAATCGTACATGATAATTAATATTAGGTGTTGAATGATCATAATTAAATAAAAAAATCAATGATGCAAAATAATTAGCTTCGCAATAAGTTTGAGTAAAAAAATATGGGTCTTTCAATTCTAGCTTTGGCACAAACTACAGTTAATCAACGAAAAATGACAAATATTAGCTTTTGAGAATTCAACGAGTCACAAAAATTTTGGAATATTTTTTGTATTTTAGAGTTTCTATAAACCCTCAACAGAGCGTGAAATAAAAATAAGACATTCGATTAGGCATTTGCACATTATATTTATATCTACGTAAACAATTCTATATATAGGTATATGTATATAAACAATTCTAAAGTATAAAAATTAAAACCACTAAAGCATTATTCTTGAAATGGAACATAAATAAGACTATATATATTACAATAAAATAATAATTAGTCAATTCGAAAATACCATAACAATCTAATTTTTCCGAAAACGTTTGCACAAGAATATTATATTTTTATAATCATATATCTATATATATGTAGTACTTTTAAGAATAATGTTTCTGAAGCAATAATGTTGTTAACGTAAGAAATAGTATAACTAAATTATTCATATTCGGATACATCTGAATCTTCATTGTTTTCCTCTTCATCCTCTTCCTCTTCCTCATTGTCTTCTGCATTTTCATTGTTATCTTCCTCTTCTTCATCTTCTACATTTTCATCATCGTCTTCCTCCTCATCGTCTTCTACATTTTCTTCATCATCACCTTCCTCTTCCTCCTCATCGTCTTCTACATTTTCTTCACCGTCTTCCTCTTCCTCTTCCATATTTTCATCATCATCTTCCTCATTGTCCTCTTCATTTTCATTATCACTTTCTTCTGCCTCTACTTGGTCTGATGTATTCTTAACAGCTCCATTAGCATCTCGTTTAAGACCTCGTTGATCAGATGGTACTATTGGTTTTACTCCTAATGGTCTACCCTAAAATAGATATACATTATGATTAGTTTTTAGAAAAGTGAAATACATTTAGTAAGAAAATACATTTTTGAAGTTTTACCTTTAATATTTTTCCATCTAATTTTAGTGCTTCTTGTACTTCTTCAGCCGAGTTGAACTTCACATAACCACAACCCTTATTTTGGCCAGTAGCTTTGTTCTTCAAAATGGTAACTTTTACGTCGGTGGAAACAGATCGGAAAAACTGTCGGATTTCGAATACTGTTGAACCTACATTTAATAAAGAAATATATAGTTACAATTGCACATTTTTTCATTTTAATTTCCATCAAGAGTTTCTTAAATATTTATAATTTCAACTTATGAAAATCTTACCGAAAGCTATGCTATGTAGAAAAACGGAATTCCGCTGCCTATCCAATTCTGCGGAGTTGTCTACCTGTACGTGTCCGTACGATACTGTACGTGCCTCTGTCGCTTTTGATATTTTTACTTTGCAGTTCTGATAATGAAAAAAATTAATCTGTTATAGATAACTAATGACTTGTGAATAAGTTATTTTGGTAAGTTATAACAGCTTCAAACGTTTTTATCTTTAAATGAAATAATAAAAGGGTCAACTTCTATCTTGTTAATAGTATATAAATAGAAAATATTTTATGAAATATGCGGCCTCGTTCTTATAGTATCCACATGTGGAGATTTTAGAAATAAGTCTTAAAAACTAACGTGGTCTCAATTTGCAGAAATGTTGCAAAGATTGAAAAATGTTGGACCAATTCTTTTCCACGTGTTTCAAAAAACAGAAATTTTGCGTTTTTTACATGTTAAATTTCATATTATTATTCTTGGTAGAACATTTCATTACGGAATTTCGTAAATTACGTACCTCAATTTCGCAGCCGTCAAGACCAAGCGCTAATTCAACTGCATCACTTGTTTGAAAATATACCGTAGCCGACTTCTCACGGAACACAAATACAGTAATAATCTGACCGCAGTCTTCAAACAATTTCCATAGTACCTCATCCTCAGTTTCTGTATGAAAAATAAATATATTTAATAATTGTGAAATACAAAAAAGTAACATATAAATATGTCAAACAAAAAATAATTACCTTCAGGAAGGTTATCAACATAAACAGCTAAGTTTAGGTCTCGTTTGATATGATCGGACTTGACTACTATATGGTATCCTTTAATAACATTTCCATTTACAACCAACGCCTTGATGGCATCCTCCTCATTATTGAAGTTAGCATAGCCAGTTATTCTTACGCCCTGCGGTTGAAACTTTTTGCCGTTTATATTTATCTATAAAGAGAATTAAATATTATATTTAAACTTCATTCCGAATAGAATAAAAATAAATGAATAAATACCTTCTTTTGGCTATTTAACTCTTCTAATAAATTAACCGAATTTAATTTAAAAGAGTTGACACTGCCGAATGGTAAAAACGTTTCTTGAAGATCCTTTATAGTAGTCTCACTGGATAAATTTCCTAGGATAACTGAAGCTGCATCTCGATCTCGAGCAGGTTTACGGAGTACCGCTATAGGTCTAGCATTTCGATTATTATTCATATTTCTTCCAAAATTATTTGGAAATGTTGGCCTCCTGTATGCATTTGAATGTCTAACTCCTACAGGTCTTGCAGAAAATACCTGAGTTTGCTTTACTGGAATAAAATTCTTTGTTGATAAATCAGATTTGAATTTTTTAGGTAGAGGCTCCTCAATTATATTTTCTTTTATCTGCGGTGTAATTTTTTTGATACTCTTTGGAGTAGCTGCAATTTTAGGTGTATTCACTTTTGGCGTTTTGCCTGCAGGTGTTGTTGAAGTATTACCGTTTTGTTTTGCTGGAGTCTTATTTTTTGGTGTTTGAGAATTTAATTTCGCCGGAGTCTTATTTTTTGGTGTTTGAGAATTTAATTTCGCCGGAGTCTTAGTTTTTGGTGTCTGAGACTTTAATTTTGGTGTAGAAACAGGAGTACCACTCACTTTTGCTTTCTTTGAAGTATTCATGATTAAAAATGTAACGCAGAAAAATATCAACTAACAACACGTGAAACTGAAGCACAAGTTTTTAAATTGAGGTTATATTTAATATTAACACACTTTACCACTTGACTAAGAAGTTGTAGCAAGAAAGAAAGCACAAGAAATAAATTCAACGAAGCAGAAACATATCAACTAAAAACACGTGCAACTGAAGCAAACGATATTAAATTGAGGTTATATTTAATATTAATAAACTTCACTACTTGACCAAGAAGTTGTAGCAACAGAAATGAAAGAACAGAAAGAACGATACAACACAATATAGGCACAATAAATAAAGTCAACTGAAGTTAACTGATACTAAATTACGTGAACGATGGTAACTCCAATGAAAGAAACTTTCCTAGTATGCTACCAGAGATAATATTTCAACTTCTGTGGAACGATTTTTGTCGAAATTGAGCGAAATACGAAAATGGGCACTAAAGGCTAAGCCAACTAAATAATTAAGATAAAATAAATAGGATTATAAAGATTTGGTTCTGATACAGTATAATGATAAATAATATTTATTTACATAAAACTTATTTTATTATATATAAGAGTAAATTATTAATACCAGAGCATGTACTTCTGTACGAAATATATACATGCTTATATATACAAATATGAGCTGAATAAGTAATATAAATGCAACACGATAAATATTTAACGTAATCAGATTCAAAAAATGTACACAAAAAGTATAAGATCAATGTATCTTCAAAATCCAGTCTAAAATAATGTAATACACATGTACGCACTAGCACACCATATGCTTGTTCCAAAAGTTGAAAGTTTCTACATAACAGAACCCTTAAAAGGTTTCATGCAAGACAGATTCTATTAATTTCTAAAGAAATAATATATTCCTATATAATACATAGATTTTGTTTTCAATTTATAAAAAATCGTACATGATAATTAATATTAGGTGTTGAATGATCATAATTAAATAAAAAAATCAATGATGCAAAATAATTAGCTTCTTTAACATTGATAATAGACTAGCAATTCAAACATTTGCTCAGAATGAATAGTAAAAGTTACTTTTTCAATTTACATTTTTAATTTACTTTAAAACTGTCTTCAGCAAAATGTTACTATATTTGTGCTCGGTCAGATTGTGTTATAAAACGTATAGCTACTAAAGGTACAATATTATTATCAAACTGAAGATGATCGAGGGTGTTCGAACTCCATATGATATATTTCTCCATACATATTGATTAAGTCCAATTACTTGTTAATTAATTACAATATTAGTAATTTAAAAGGACACAAAAATTAAAAGATCAAACATAAAGTTAAAGCTTATTAAAATAAATACTTTATTTACTTTAGAAAACGAGTTTTAGGAAATAGTTTGTTGAACAATAAATTAACCTTCTCTCTAGATATCGAGTTTTACACTACATAGAATTATATCTATTATAAATTTTTACTTGATACAATGTAATTTGTGACACGTTAATCCATGACAAATATATTCTGGAAATAATTGAATCTGACAATTTAGCCATCTCTCGTCAAATTCTGAGTGGAAACCCATGCTATTATATTTATGCAAATGAGCAATAGCTGTTAACTCATACTGACTTTTTCATTCATATGAATAATTGTGTTAAGTTTTATCTTAAGTTGGATAGAGATTCTATACTTAATGCCAAAATCATATTTACTATGCTAGAAGCAAAATATGCTTACCTAAATTTTCTTTATTATCTTAAACAATTTCCCGGCTATAAAATATTTGTAAAATATAAAAATCATTTGAATATTTCATAAGTAGTACCTTATTATTACTCAAATTGTTAAACTTAAGATGTGCACTCAAAGATGTAAAACATATACGTGTTGTAACGTTGTTACGTAAAGAATCCAGAAAGGTTCTTAGATACGAAATCTTACAACAGTAGATATATATTTTAATACATTGCTTAAATCACATAAAATATGATCGAGTCAAGTTGTGGTATTCGACATTATAACTTTGCGAAATACGTGAACAGTTGACAATATATAATTCAATAAATTAAATAATCTCCATTTAAATAATAAGTAACCTAATGTGTTTAAAATTTAAGTTTCTTTTTCATCTATCTGTTTATATACTGACGCAATAATTTCCTTTTCTACAATTATTTGTTCCTCAGGGGTCATTAATTTCAGCTTGCTTGCAATGAATTCTCCAAAGATGTCTTCTTTTGTTTTAGGTTTACTGTGAACTTTTTCTTCCACATAAATATTTTTCTTTTTAGGTAGAATTTTCGAAGTTTTTATTTTAGTTTTTGTCAGTGCTGCACCAAATGATGAACTTGCTGCAAAGTCGTCATCCGGATATGTGTCATCATCGTATAGTAGCTAAAGATTATAATAAATGAATATATATATTGTATGAATGATGTATTGAAACAATTTCATTTATAGACCAATTTGGAACAATTATATGGTGGATTAAATACTTACTATATTAGAAACAGGAAGAGAAATATTTTCAAACACTCCGGTTTTCACGTTTTCTGGCTCTCGTTTAAATTTTTTCTAAAATATCAAACACATTTGAAAAGTGCTCAATGATTTGGAAGTATTATTACATTAGGAATTTACCTCAACAGAAGGGGACCGAGAACGATCACTGATGTTACCTGCAATTTCATCTACTCCAAGATCTAATTCTTTGTGAACTTTCAAGTGATGCCTTAAGTTTGTAGTATTTCCTGAAGTTCTTATAACTTTCTCACATAAATTACACCTTGCCGCGTTTGTTGAGTCTTTTGTAAAATATTTCCAAACAATGCTTTTGACAGGCATGATTTTTTATTTTACTTGAGTGTGGTTTTACACGAATCAAAATAAATAGCTGGGCTACACAAAACAATAAAATTTTCTGCAAATGTCAAATTACAAGATGGATTAAATTCACATTAACTTGATATTATCGATATCTGCTTTACCTTTAGCGACCTTCTATTAAACCAAGTTTGTTTCTTGTCTGTGTGTGTTCCCATGTTTATTCTAGCGTCTTATTTTCGTTAAATTTTCTTTTCATTTTTCACAATATGGTTCATATAGTGCTCCTTTTTAACTTATCCATCAAATAAAAATATCTTAAGATTTTGTTTAAATATAATAAGATCTATTAAAAGTTTTATGTTTTGATATGAAGATGGCGCGATTATCATTTTATATTTTTACTTATCATGTATTCAAACTTTTAAGTATTAACTTTTAACTAAATAGAATACTATACTAATTTATGTAATATGAATAAATGATCTTTGGTATTAAAATATCCATTAATATATAAAAAATAATTATCAATAGATTTGTTGGACAATTACAATGAAGCTTGTTTTTTCTAATATATCTTGGTCAGCCTTGACATTTAAAAGAAAATAGTGCCATGTTTTAAAAAACAAAATATGTAGCATATTATTAAATATGTTGGCGTATTTACATGTAACATATACATAAAAAGTTCAATATTTTTTGAATAACTTTTTACTTTAAAACAATTTGAAAGACAATATAATTTTCACGATCAACTGGTACCAATGGAGGTCACAAACAAACTTGAAACATATTCGGAGGAAAATGTGCATTACGATCTTAACTCTGAAAATGCTCCAGAACCAATTATCAAGGAGACAGATGAAAATAATCCAGTTGGTGATTTTCAATATAAAAATATTGCGGAATATTCAGAAAATAAGCAAACAGCGGAAAACCCAAAACCTAAAGGCGACTTCGAAAGTAAATCCTATAAATGTGAAACATGCTCTAAACAGTTCTTGCGGCTTAGATATCTGCAAGCGCACGAAAAAACACACAGCGAATTTCGGAACTATTCATGCAAGGAATGCGGAAAAAAGTTTACCCATGCTAAGTATTTGCGTCAGCACAAAAGAGCGCATATTGAAGAGAAACTTTACGACTGCCGGATATGCGAGGAGATATTTCTGGATTCAAATGCCTTGAGGATACACCGGAGGACCCATTATGTGGAAACGATTTACAAATGTCAAGAATGTACCGTTTTTTTTATTGATTCTCCAACTTTGCAAGCTCATATTATAAATCATCATACCGAGAAAAAAGTAGAAGATGATGAATAAAACGCATTCATAAAAACAAAAAAAAAATATCGTTTTGCGAGAAATTTAGATGAAATTTTGAGGTTATGCAGGTTAAAAATTCAAAAAAGAAAATTTCATTTATTTTCATATCAAATTTTTTAATGCTTGGTAAAATGAAATAAAGAGGGACCTGTAAAATTCGCTAATTTTCACGAATATGAATGCGTGCAACGTTTGCATAAATTTATGCAAGTCGTCAACTAAAAGGGCATGTCAAAATCGCAAATTAATTGGAAATTAAAAAACAAGTGTCTCTGATTTGTTGGAGATTACAACAATAATTGTCCGAACAAGTGGAAGGTTTTATATTCCACTAAAATATTCATTTTATAATCGTTTAATTGATATTCATATTTAGTTTACAATGCCTATAATATAATAAAATATACCATTTTTAAATATGTATTATGTTATTTGTCTAAGAATGTACCTTCTTCACACATAAATCTTTCTAGAAATTGACGAGAATTCGGTTGTTAAATAATTTTTTCTGAGTGGATTTTAGAATGTATATTGGCGTTTTTATTTTATTAAATATGCAGAAATTTACAGAAATAGAGCTATTTAAAATTTCCGTTTTGCCGCTTCAGTGTTAGCTATATTATAATGACGTCACTTGATCGTATTAAAGACTGTAAAATATATAAGCTATGATTTTATTTAACGTATTCCATATAATAATATGAAAACTTTGGATGACAAGACAGCTGTAAGTAGAATTTGACGTTTGATTATGCATCTCTTTTACACCTTGTCACATTTTGGAGCATATAATATAATATAGGTTTTTTTTAATTTCATATTTTTAATTTAGAAACATTGGACCTTGTAGATTCTAGAAAAACAAATAAGTCGTAAATTAAATTATAAATTAAAAATGGTGCAGCGAATGACTACCCATTAAAAAATTTGGTGAAGTGCCCTATTTAGTGACGTTTCTCTCACTATTTCACTTCAATTATAGTTCGCATCAACTTTATCTTCATTTGTATTCCGACAGGTGGAGTAATTCCGCCATCTGTAGCCGATAAAGTAGACATTTTATATGAAAAAATGTGAGAAACTAAACTATAAATGAACTCTTTTATGACAAAAAAATCATGACGCATCTTCAATATGATGTCAAAGTGACTCCAAAATGTTTACTGGGTACGTATGTACCTAAAAGCTTAAAACTTAAACAGTGAAAAAACAGACACAGAAAATTAAAACAGAGAACTTTTAAATAATGACGTCCAAGATTAGTAATTGTAACACATAATTAATGTATCTGAAAAATACAACAACAAGCAAATAAAATCCCAGTAAACATTTTGGAGTCAATTCTACTTCATTTCTATTACATATCATGAGCTTTTTGTCTGGAACGTGTTCGTTTTCTATTCAGTCGTTTATAGGAAAGGCCCTTTTTATGAGCTACAGACATTGCAACGACGGTTCACTGCTGAATTAAAAGCGGAGTCGGTTTATGATTTATGACCGGAGTTATAAACTTGATACTAGCAGGGGTATAAAACTTAATGGAATTTTACTTTTTAGACTCTGCAAAATATAAATATTTAAATGAAGAAATAAATAGATGTAATCTTTAGTACGGATCGTGATTTTTTTAATGAATATTATTCATCTTCAACAATACTCGTTATATTAGTTTTTTACATTGTTTTGGTGATTCAAAAATCCACGATCGGCAGGTCTGCGTTAGGTTTAAAACCTCTGTCTTACCATCGCTAGGTACTATCTTCGTTTATATACATTCTATTCGGGGATTGAGGGAGATAGCGTCTGTCTATTACCATTAAAGAAATATTTGTTGAAAAAGGATAGCATATACTTTAAATATCTGTACTGAACGAAATATTATACAAGTATACAAGTGTAACGGTGAAAAATATATTTTACTTGTCTAACGCATCTCGTTTCTCTCTCACTTTGAACTTAAAAATAATATATCCATGTGGGAAAGAAACAAAAATACTTAATGAATGATGTTGGAAAAAGAAAGAATACTAGAAAGAATAACTAACACAAAATCTGTGACAGGTAGAGAACTTGTAAAGCGTTAGAATAGAATTGTACGAGTGACTCGAACTTCACCAAATAGGGCACTTTACCAAATTGTTTACTGCGATACATGTTTGACATTTAGGTTAAGTAATATCAAAACAAAATGGCGTGTGCGTAAATACTGTACTGTTGTACTGCTGTATTGTTTTGTGACCAACTTCTGAGGCTGTTTAACACTATAAATGAGCATTTCTTTTTCCGTAATGGCATTATGCTCCTCTAATAATCTCTGCAGATATGTTTATGGCACTTTTTTATTCTCTCAACTTTTATCATCCTTTCGTATAATCTGCAACGAACTTTTAAGAACAATCTTAGCGTTATGCATTTTAAAGGAGGTTTAGACTAATGTAAAGATAAAGAATACGTAGACCAAGAAAGGGGAAGGAAACGCGAGCGGACTATGAAAAGGAGGGTGAAAAATAGACAGCAGAATAGAAAGTAAACGAATAAAAGCCAAGTTGAACCTTTCTGGGTTATTATAAAAGGGTATTATATCCACAACGAAATTTGCCCGAAGGATCTGTCTACTCTACTACTGTATTTTAAGTACAAACACTGACACAAGCAGTTTCTTTCATGAAGTATCATTTGAGCATTAGATGAGAAGGGAGGCGGAGGGGAGAACAGTGGGAGAGATGGTTTAGTGTTGGAAAATATTCATTAACAGACGCCATGTGTAATGACAGAGGGCGCTGCTAGAGCCGACTCTTGCCAAGCTGTTTATATTTCTACATTTGCTTTAATTGTTAAGGTGAAACGATACTTGGCCATTTTTTCTAGTGAAATATAGATGGAGATACTATACAGCAGGTTAAATATTATAAAAAAAACATGTTTTTTATGTTTAAATCGTATTATGTAAGCAACGCGAATTAAAATCTAAAGCTGCAATTAGTTAGATGAATAACGTATCTACATTTTAAGTTTTTAATAATAACTTGAAAATTATAACTTGACGCGATCCTGGCGGATTAATAACGAACTATGCGATCAATGTTGCATTAAAAGCGTCACTTTGAACACTTCCGTTGTAATTGAGTTAATGTGAGTAATTGTGCTATCAAATGTAATACTTCTTTGACAAAATAAAAATTAAATTTGCCAAAAATAAAAAATATCAATCTATATTTTAGAGGATACTGTTTGCCCTATTCATGTCATTCACTACCTTAAAATAGTCTAGAGTAAAGCCTCATTTCCACTCACTGTTTTGATATTTAATTTACTGTTTTTATTTAATATTGTAATCTAGATTTTAGGTTTTCGTTTAAGCCGTTTAAGTCTAGTCAATATAAATATTGACAGTTCGTCAAAATTGTATGTCAAATAATTAAAATTGCTATTTTTAATAACAATTAGTAATAGAAATAGTTTTCACTTCTATATTTTTCAAAAAGTGACATTACACTTCTTTTAAAAATAAATCCTACTGCATTTTGACAGATTGTCACATAGTTTTTGGTTTTTCTTAATTTAATATTTTTAATTTAAAACATTGGACCTTGTAAGGTTCCAAAAAAACTAAGAAAACTTAAAAAATCAATTAGATTAAAAATGGTACTGTGCATGACTACGCGTATTACCATATGCTAAACAATTTAAATTAAATACAAAATTAAATTAAAGCACTGAGTGGGAATGATACTTAATCCTTGGTTTACTTTTACATTTTGGAAATGATACAAACCACATCATTTAACTTTTAGTTTTAATTACCTTAACACCATGTAAAGTTCTGAACAAAACCACCACAACACTTTAAAGACCCCATTAACCATATATCATTCTAAATAATAAACAAAGTCAGAATATATCAATGCCACACGTTGGTTTCCTTAATTTATGAATATGCTCTCAAAGTGCACATAAGTTTAGTGCAGTTAGTACAGATTGTGCAGAGTTGCAGCAGCTATCCCCGAGGATCGGCAATCCGTCAACCGTGGAGGCGTAACTACTGCAACTGCTTCTGGAGATGGCGCTACTTGTGCAGTGGGCTAATGGTATAACGTTTTTGCATTCTAGTACCAAAGTCAGAACACAACCAGCTGTTTAAAGGGGGGCGGTAAATCATTTGGGGAAGAGACAACAGGCGCAGGACGTAGAACGCCCATAATCCAGTGTAGAGGTTTACCAACTTGACTAAAATTAAACTTTAGTACTTTTAAGAGCAAAGCACTGTACTTATAGTAAAGCAAACATACGACCACGAGTTTACATTGCAGATTTATAGTTAAACCAAATTCAACTAAAGAATGCAATACAATATGAAAGTAGTCATATGTTACTCGGCTTGTGAATTACATTTTTAAAACCGGACTTTAGTTGAAGTACAATAAAGTATTAGTAGAAATTAGACTAAGTTCTTTGACGTCATGAATTATGAATTGGCGAAGTGATGATATTTTTCTTTGCCTTCACCTTTATAATATTAAAACCTTATGAGTTGCTAGGGACAGCTGTAAGTCTGACAGTTGAATATGCACAGTTATGTATCCCTCTTACACTCTGGTGTTTAACAGAGATTTCTATTAATAGAAGAGAGAAGATTAGAAAACAGACATGACTGTGAAAAATTACTTAGTATTTATAATCTTGTACTTCGAATGCTGTAATTCTTATTGTATTTTAAAAGTGTATTGTTACGTCACAAAATACAGTAAAACTGGCGCTGATACTGAGCCCAAGTTATCGATTCTCCATCATCTCAAGAGCAAATTTATTTTAAATTACAGAGACTCCAGGGTAAAAAGACACCAGCCGCATTTCGATTCCCAAAGCGATCTTTTCATTCCTCGCGCAGGAAGAGTCTTTATCACAATCGCAGAACCGACATTCTACGGAGATAACCACAACCTCCCAACCACCCCCTACTACAAACTCCCTCCCATTGTGCTCGCTTAATGCCACTGTTCTGGAAAATAACGAATTCATAGACAAAATATAGTCAGAGTCAATGGCAATGGCGATGGCGAACACGATGGCTTAGAACTATTTCAAATGATGATTTTGTTAAAACTTTAAAGAAAAATATATTCCAGACAACAAGTTTTTTTAGTTGAAAATCTGAGGACGCCAAAAGTCTTAGAATTTTTTTCTCTACAAAATAGACAACTTTCAAGAAAATACACGGAACCGTTTTCGAACCACGATACGAATCGCGAAAACATATTTTTTTTCTTAATAACATATTTCATTATTATGTAATCCAAAATTTGAGTTTTCTCCAAAGTTTCATACCGCGCTCCCTAATTTTCTCAACGCTCCCTTTTCCAATTTTTCAATTTCTCATTTTCAAAAAAAGTTAGCATTGAACACCGTAATACACATGCCAGATTTCAACCTTCTATCTTTTATGAATTAAAAGTTTAAATAGAGCAAAAAGTAAAAAAAAAAATCCGGAGCCGTTTTCGAGCCACCATACGAATCGCGTAAACATATAAAAAAACAAACAAATAAACATACAAACTTTTAGTTGGAACATTATAATATAGGAATAATAATAAAATATTTTTACCAATATCTCATGAATTAACAAAGATAGATACCTGAAAATTGGGCTGTGTATTGAGATCATAAATGTGCTTATTAAAAAAATATACATATTTTCGCCGCGAATTCAGTAAATGTAGTGTTAAAAGGATAAGAGTACAAAATTAAAGTTAAGCATTGAATATTTGTTTGTTGAATATCACATTTTTGTCAATTTAAGGTAGTTGTATCGTGATAGTCATGCTCAAAAGTATAACTCAGCAACCTAAAATTATAATGTAGCTGAAACGTTAGTGTCAAATAGTCTCGTTAAAAACTTTTGTGAAAGTACAGTCTCACTGTTCTCACTACATGTAAATAGTATCTACACGTACATACACATACACAGTCATTTCTTGATTTTATAAAAATTTTCAATGTTTACAAAATTTTATTTCTGTAATGGCGTGGACAATAATTTCCATTTTTTTTATGTGATTAATAACTACTGTTTCTATAATATATTAAATTTTTATTGAATTCCTTTGAATCGTTTTTATTTTATTCGATAAAAATAACATTGAAATTACTATTTCCCATAAGAGTCTGTGTTAAAATAACAAAACTTTAATATCGTTTTTCTCAATAATGGAGTGGTAAATTTTAATCGACCTGAGGTCAATATGTCTTATAATTAATTAAAGAGCAATTAAATGAAGTTTTATTAAAATCCTTTGAAAAGTCATTCCACGATACAATTACCTTAAATCCACTCTAAAGAATAAAATTAGGAAAGTAGCATAATCAGCGCCGAATTATCAAGGTAAGTCTTCTACTGTATCTTTTCTACTGTATCTTTTATACAATATATTCTCAGAAAATGTTAATGAATAATAAAATAAGTTTTCCTTTTGCCTAACAAGCAGAAATATTTCCAGTTGACTGCATAAAGACTTTAAAATCGAATTTTCTTCAAAAATAAAACAGAAATGTAAAATGACACATAATCTGATTTCTTTAAATTAGATTTGTTGACCACATCATTCGTATATTTTTCTTTTCTTATTACCGTAGGGAGTACTTCAATTCCCGGAGACGACTACCACACAGGCTACTACAGCAATGGTACTCGAAACCGACGGTATACAGACGTCGTACGAACACGGGACTGAGTTCAGACTTCAGACGTTGGACCAGTATACATTGTACAGTATACAGTAGTAATGAAGAGAAGCAGCGTACGGATGGAATGACAGACGCTACGGCCAACGACGACGCCACCACGGACGTCGACGGGTGCTGTCATGAAAGGTTTGTATTGCAATGAACAGATTACTGGAAATAGAAGACACAAACTCAACGAACATTTTGATACTTTTTATTTTTTAAATCGAAATACATTTTATTAAGTAAAATATAACATTGTGCTGCAGAACAGCAGGTGTTTGATTCTATTTTATTGAATTAATGGTCGAGAATGTTGAGTTGTTAACAATTTTCTGAGTTTGATTGTTGATGTACAATACCAAATATATATATAATTACTAAATATGACTATACTTGTACATTTCTTATGTAAAAATGTAGTTCAATTGGTAAATGTAATATTTATTTTCCTGTTCTTCAATTTTCCTTTTCTTCAAAGATTCTTCATATCGGTACATGCCTTCACTGTCGGGATGGATTTAGTAGAGTGAGTCTAAAGCCTTTATCGTTATCGATTTATCTCCATCATAGCTCATCTCGCTCATCAACTCCCTGATCTCCATTTCCACTAGATCCACCATTACTGTACCTTTTAGAGGAAAGAGTTTAGCAATTGGGTTCGATTCCAGTAAACATTTTGGAATCACTTTGACATCATATTGAAGATGCGAATGCTTTTTTGTCATGAAAGAATTCATTTACAGTTCAGTTTATCACAGTCGTTCATATAAAATGTCTATTTTATCAGTCACAAATGACAAAACCACTACATCTGTCGAAATACAAATGAAGATAAAGTTGATGCGAACTATAATTGAAGTGCAATAGTGATAGAAACCTCATAAAAGGAGATACTCCACCAAATTGTTTACTGATATTCTACAATGCAACTATTAGGAGTGGTAAATTTCTTTTCCTGAACGTAACCAAATATATTTTCGAACTGCGGCTTAGAACGTGCTTCCTTCCATACATCTTGCATGAAGATTAATTAGACATATTTGACATTACTGCGATACGAAAAAATGTTTGTAGGGAAGATTGATCTTGTCTTCTTTTAAAATTATCTTCCATTCCTTCCTATTGCCCACTTTCATCTTCCAATTCGTCACACCTCTCCTCTTTAGACCTTCCTTCACTTGTTCTTTCCACCTAGTCGTTTATTCTTTCTACATGTTCTAACCATTGCAGTCTTTTCCTCCCAATTTCCTACTGTGCCATAAATTTTTCGCAAAATTTTCGTTTCCAAAAACGGCAAGAGATCATAATCGTTTTTTTTCAAAGAACCATATAGTACCACTGGCTTTTTTATCACTTTTTAATGTATTAGGATTTTCAGTTTGTAAATTACGTAGGCAGATCTAAGCAAGTTCCGTAATGCGTAATAAAATTTATTTCTGGTTGTAATGCTTGCTTTATTTCAAGTTAGATATTTTCTGAGTCAGATAGAGATGTCAACTCACTCATTGTATGGTATGCTAAATAGACACATTTTATGATAAAATCTTTTAACTGGGGCTATACACTATACGACATTGCTTCAACAAAATTTGGCACGTATTTATGGTAATATCCATGTTTTATGTTTAGCGGGAACAGATATACATATTTCCTTTCTGTAGTACGTATTTCATCACAAATTTCTGACCTTAAGTGAAAATATTACACTTTTTATTTATGTGAGTTTACAAGAAAGCTTCTTATTTTTCCAGTAGTCACCATCCAATCATACCTATATAAATTTATGTGAAAAATAATTCGTAGGGTGGTAAACCTTACGGTAGCCGGTGAGTCATATTTAGGGTGGTTCTACGTTTCCTCCCTCTTGTACTCCACCATCGAAAAGGGATGAATATATATTTTTATACTCGTACAATGTATCAACTTATACGAAAAATTTAATATTGCAAAAATGTAATATTAAATTTATATTATATTTTGTTCTCAATGCAATAACTTTGTAATAAAAATTCATTGTTTTTAAATTTTATCAAAAAGTATCATAAATATTTACTACGTGCAGTTTTCATAATAACTCGGCTGTTTTTCATTTTTTTATTTTTCAATTTATTTTTGTATGGAATTACAATCCAATGAAAAACTTTTCTTTCTTTTTTTTAAGAAAAATCTAATGAATATATAATTAAACTGATAAAACGTGGTGTGTTAGAATGTGCGTTCCTTTTATGGCTTCCAGCAGACTTGTAACGAAATCAAGAGAGAAAAAATTCAAGGGTTGATATTATTCAATGCCGCGGTTACACGGTGCGAGCTGGTTAGGACAGTTACTCGCATCGTGTGACTGCCATATTATGCATATAGTTTGTTTAATGTACGATTGGGTCAGTAAGTAGTACTGCCCTTCACCAGAAACTATTTTAAATAGATAACGGGGCCTTAAGTGATAGGTAACAAATGTTATTCTGAAATTAAATGTAAATGTAATAATGTGAGCAGGGTGTACTAGCGTTAAGCATCATTCTCAGCTACTAAATTTTATTTTTCATTTTGTTTTAACCCTGTAAATGTAAGTTTAAACTTGTGAAATGATAATAATTAACTTTTTTTTAAATAAATTATTAAATTTTTTAGAAATATTTTTATTTCTTTATATTTTACAAGCTGAAACTTACATGTAAGGTTAAAACTAAACCTTAGTACATGAGAGTGGTATTTTAGTGCATCAACAATATTTTTATTTATACACGACTCTCATATGCGTCA
Organism: Panorpa germanica; assembly: GCA_963678705.1. Taxonomy (NCBI): domain Eukaryota; kingdom Metazoa; phylum Arthropoda; class Insecta; order Mecoptera; family Panorpidae; genus Panorpa; species Panorpa germanica. The sequence continues at coordinate 9,238,291 of OY783211.1, read as the reverse complement.
GTGAAGATGCTCAGTAAAATAGTTTTATGCAAATTACCATCGCATCGATTTTAAAATAAATTTTAAATGGTTATTTAGATACAGAGTGCATCGTTACATTTATCATTTAATTGGATTTACATATTATGGCATTGTACATAAAATCCATTAAAGCCAGATATCACTGAAACTTTTTGCTATTTTTATGAGTCAATATTTGTTCATTACTTTTATCTTCCTAGATACGAAAAATACAGAAAACATGGAAATACATAGTTCAAACTACGAGAGATCGACTGCATCATATGCTTAAAACGAATAAGATTCGAATAAGAGTCGTATAAGATTCGAACGAATTGAAACGAATCGTATAATATTCGTATAAAAATCGTATAAGGTTCTTACCAGATTTAGAAAAATTATTTGTAGGGTAAGTCTACCTGTAAAACGAAATACATGAATGTTACTTTAAGTTTTGATTTGAAAGTTTTGGTTTTCTATTTCTTGTTGCCTACAATTAATTAGTCATTTACTGATCCCAACGATTAGAATTCAATATCTTAATAAAATAGAAATGCGATTGGGTAGCAGTGTTATATCGATATAATTATATATAAGTTTATCGTTCAAAGTTTCAAGTTTCACCATTGGTATCGGTTTGCGTGCCAGTGTAGACCCTTTCTTAAAGTTTTTATTTCCCCGATCCCCCTCGCTGTTTCATCTCATCAACGAAAAGCGCCCCCTTGTTATCGTTTATTGCTGCAGCGTCGCTATATGTATTTGTTAACTGGGATATAAATAGAACAATTGCAAACCATCTACTTCATTGGAATTGTTTTTTATCCTAGAAAAGTTTTATTGTTTGAAGAATAATTTGAGTAAAATAGAATGAAGTCGTGCAGAAACTCCTGATTTTCAAATTTATATGCGATGGAAAATTATTTACATCATTGAGTTTTCCCAGAACTTGCTTATCTTGTTTTTGTCTTCTGTCCATTGCTAGATCCTGTTATTCCGGATACGGATATTGCATGGGTACAACTACAGTATTACTCGAATGTAGTCCAACAGTTTTCTGTATGCACATAACTTATTCGTTACATTTATTTTATAAATATTTTCTTCTACTCAACGAACAATAAATAAATAAAAATGCTATAAAAACCGTTGAATGTTAAAATACAGCAGATGTCAAAACCATTCGGAAGTGCACAAATCAACAATATTATTCATGACTCCTTTCAGTGTTGTGCAGAATGTATAATTTATAATGTGGACGCTGCGCTAGTGCGTGTGTTATCTGCATCTTATGAAAATAATTCCATTTTAAATGGTATCACATTATTTATTATTAGAATTGAGTGCTAAAACAACCAACGTTCAAAGACAACCCAAATTCAGTTTAGAGATAACGACGAAAGCAATATTCGAGTTGTATTCATTCCATCTTATCTGCATTATAATTTTGTTCGGTTGCATTTATGAGTTATTATTTAAGTTACATAGCTGAAATTAAATTTGATAGAGAATCTTACATGTAACTGCATACAAGTTATATATTTTCTGAGAGCCGAAAATATTAACAAATTTATATTTTAGTAGATTAATTTACTTTATAAATTTATTCAGTCGTATTTTGAAAACGTTGTGCTAGTTCATATATCGTGGTCGTCGTTGTTTATAGGTTGTTAGTATTTGTTGACATTAGTATTAGAATGAAAACATATATTTAAAAAACTGTATTTTATTTAATAAATTCAAATGCTAAGTTACACTTGTTTCTTGTTAGTTTTGATTATTATATATTTATGTATGACGTTAATATTAATTGTTAGTTGGTTGATTATTTTAATACACTAATTTCTAATTTATTTGTTAATCTTTACTTTTACTTGTTTCGTTTGGTTTTTGATTCGTTTTTGAATCTTTCTTGTTTTGTAAATTAACGCTTTTGTGTCTTTTTCGACTTTCGTTTCTTAAATCTAATTTGTGGCAATGTCAATAGTATGCGATAAAAATTGACTATTACTGAATCAAAATAACACGTACAGCAAGTAAATATAACATTATATATTTTTACATTAATTGTTCTTATATTCTTGTATGATATGTATATTTCCTGTTCTTTTCCATTATCTGCGTTTCCTTTATCTCCGTTGGCTCTTTCCCTATCCTACTCCCACTTCTGACACTATTTTTTCTTTTTTGAAGAGACTTGTGTTGCACGTTGCCATGTTTTTCTTACTCTACTGCATTCCTCTTGATCTCTCTTTCATTCCCCATTGTTCTCTTCGCTTCTACGATCCTACTCGTTTCAATTAGATATATTTCCTTTTGTTTTCTTCCCGTACAACGATCCTTTTATGATATACAACTACTCCTTGTGTAGAGAGAACTATTCCATTGCTTATTCTTGTATTGTTTTAATTTCTGTTTTTTGTTTTCTCGTTTTACAGCATCAAATAATAATTTCAAAATGATGTATACGTATTCAAATAATTTTGAATTTACAGTAATTTGTAACACAAATGCAAAACCTTCCTTCTATATACATTTATACAAGAGCTTTTCTGAAACAAGTAATAAAAAAGCAATTTAATATTTTTTAATTTAAAAAATACAGAATATATGGAAAATTTATTTCCAAGGTAATGCTTTTAGGTCGCCAGTAGCTACTCTCCGATACTTGTATGTTTTATTATATTGTGAGGAATTTTTAGGTAACTTTATTTAATATTCTACAGATGCAAAATAAAATGGAAATGAAATTTAAATGTGAACAGCAGGAAATATTTAGTAAAGTCGTATTACAGGAGCATGCATTCTGTGTTTAACTTAAATATATGTATTTACGGTATGAGTATTCTGCATATGCAAAACATGTTTTATAAATTCAACGATAAATAACGTTTTATTGAAAGTTAACTTACTCGAACAATTTCAACATCGAACCAAAGCTCAATTTTGTTTTATATTCCTTTATGATAAGCTCCGCAATGTCTTTATTAAATAAAACGTGGAAGAAAAGTGAAGCGAAAAAGAAGTCTATGCAGTGACAACTACTGTACGCCCGTTAAACGCAGTTATATGTATTTAAGATTAACCTCAAATAATAAAACTTACCTGTTTACCGGTTTGTGACCTATTTTTCTACTTTTTGCAAAATAAACTTATGTTTTTGTCCAATAACATAAAATTTCTTAAGTAATCTGTGTTCAGTATTGCATTGGTAGAAGCAAAACCTTTGTTACTCATTTTATATAGATTCAATTGAACATGGAATATTTAATTTAACTCTGTTTACATCACATTCAATTATTTAAATATTTCATTGTCACATAGAACCTTCTCCGGCTAAGAGAAAGGAATTTTTAGTTATATTGTCTTCCATTGTAAGTTGTACATTGGTTTAAAGTTAGATTTTTTGTTAGTTTTAGTGTTAAGATATAGTTCTAAGATAATAGTTGTAATTATAAGTTCGTACTTTAAAAGTTTAAATATATGGTAACAGCTTACATCCGTTATTTTATTCACAAATAAATCCCTACACCCCGATACCGATTTATAGAATAAAATATATATAATTAAAATACATAATAAATTTCGCGCTCGATTAATTTCTTACGCGACGTCCCTTATAGAAAACCAAAAGGTTTTTTATAAAACTTAACAATCTGTTTTAAGGATTATAGAGTATTAAGAAACCCTTTTTAGGAATTCGAAGGCAATAAAGTTTCCTTTATTTAGATGAAAGAATGCTATGTTTCACTTAAGTAAAATATTATGTAAAAATACATAACAACGAACAGTGAGGTTTAGTCATCTAATCAACACACCCCATATTGCAAAAAAAAATAATAATATATATTTCCTGGTTTAGTATTCATGCAAGTTTTTTTCTATTATGAACAGTATACCATTTCAAGTGCCATTTCAGCACTTTATAATAATCTTTATAATAATTAAATTGTAATAAATTGTTATTAGGAACGTGGCGAACATGTAAAATCACTTTGCGCACTCAGTCCAACGTAGCGCAGTGGTTTGCTTGTCGCAACAAAATAATGCTTTTGAGAACTATGCGTTCGTAAAATTCTTTCATGCTCCCACTAGCAATTCAATAAATTATACATATAGCAAACTATGAACTGGAATGAAAATTTATAAAAAGAAAGCAGATTGCTGAAATTATTTTAATATTAGAAAAACGTTTGATATATTCCTTTCTCGCAAGTAAGAACTCTTTACTTTTTTTTAAATAACAGTTGAGAAATGAATAGAACTCTAACGAAACCTAATTCGTTCTATTTATTTAAATATGAACTTGAATATAAAAGAAGAAATAAAAATTGCAAATTGAGTATTCTATTGCAAAATGATGAGATACCCAGAAAGAAATTTATCGCTTAAATTGGATTGTAGCACAATAGCAAGTGGAACCTAGGAAATGAACATTGGAATTAGCTTTTAGGCTTTTATACTAACTAACTCTATAATCTCTACTAAACTAATTTCTAACGTTAATACATTTCTAACTAACAATAAGACTGCTTAACTAACAATAAGCTAGCAGTAGCAAATTTGAGTGCAGTCCAAGTTTTGGATGCTATTTACACTTCTACAATTCCTTACCTAGCGAAACCTGATTTAAATTTTGCTTACAATTGGACGCGATTCCAAAAAGAAATACTTCAGATTTTATATGATCTTATTAATCTGTATCTTAAGTTACAAGAAGTTGTATGTTAGGTAACATTGTTTACGTAACAGATAGTATTTTTTATGTTACATAAACTTTAAATACATGTAACTGTGTTTAGAACGTATACTCGTATATATAATAGAAAATGTAAAAAATAAAAAATATTAATGTTATATAATTTTGGAAGAAGTGTCGAATAAAAGGCTCTGCATCCTTCGAAGGCACGAACTCGTTTTACAACGGTTTTTGCTATAAACATGTTAAGGAAATCAAGTTTTACGTCATTCTGCAAAATATTACAAGTTTAGTGGATGGCCTCTAAAACCTCTGTAATACAAATCCTGAGCTACTTTCACCGTTAGAGGTTCGAGTCTATCTGTGAGGCTCAGTGAAGGCTTCAAACCTGCAGACACTGCGATACAATAAAAGTCCGTCAGTAAAAGAAAAGTTGTGCTTGTGACTGACTATGTGTGTGGGTGAGGGGGCGAGGGGTGAGTGCGAGTGAGGGTGCGGGTATAATCGTAAAGACCTCGCTCCTGGTTGTAAAAAATTTATTGTTTGTAAAAACGTGCTAAAGAACACCCACTAATTTATATGGGAAAAAATTAGTGATTCGGGAAACTCGTTAAGCGCAGCTCGTAAAAACTTGTGTTGCAAGGTCAAAGGTCGCAAAGGAAGAGAGAGGCACTGGGGACAGATAGGTGAGATAATAACATTAACATAACGTTGTGATATTATTATTTTAATTTGAGTTTTTTTTATGATACAAAACATATGCTTTTTAAGATTTCTTTCTCTTAATAATCTCTTTAATAATTTCGACTTCCTTCAAAATCACATTTATTAAGTTAAATTTAAATTAAGAGTCCTACAATCATTCATAGTCATATGAAATGTAACTCTTATGGCTACTTAGGGTTACTTGGGGCTACTCATGGGCTGCGAAGGCGCTTTTATAATGGCTTGCAAGTCTTCCACTCCGTCAATTTTCTTGTTTTCCTGTTGCCCACGTTATGAACATTGTATGTATGTTAGCAGCTTCTTTTCCGAGGTCCAGATTTGTACAGATTATTTGTTTAGTTCGCTTTGATGTCTGTTATTTGCTGCTACTGGAGCGAAAACGTTCATGTTCGTGTGACAGAGCTCATTTCTGACCGGTGTTTTTCCTGTGAATAGCTTTTATACATACATTCTTTATTTTTAAGGTTTTAAACGCGCAGTAATAGTCTCAGCCTGCATTACTGCCTATCTAATCTAAAGAAATGAGACTCTACGCAGACTGAAAGACTGAAGATTAACTCTATGAACATTACAGTTTTTTATTTACAATAAAAATATCGTAGTAGTCTGTCGAGAAATTGCAAAAGATAATTGTGCATGTCACATTCTAAATCGAAGATGACGTAATAAGTTACTTATGATGAAACTATAAACAAATTGAAAGATGATCCAGCACGCGACTTCGGGTGATTTCATATGGAATGACCTAAATGTCTCTCTAAATACCTCTGAGTCTATTGAGTTTATATACTCCAGAGTAGTATGTATGCGTACAGCATAGTAGCGTTGAGTACTCGTTCAACCTCCCCCTCGCTCCGCTACCATCCGCACCCCTCCAGAAGCTCTGCTAGGCAATACAACGAGTCGAACGCTTCAACCAACGCTACTAGCTGTTCGTTGGAAGTAGCGCAACGCGAACGATAACGTAGCAGTTCTACGCTCGTCGTAGCAGTTCGCTTTGATTTGTCATCACGTGCATGTCGTAGTCGTGCGCTATATCACGTGGCGTGCGCTTTGCCGTAATAAAATCACATAAATGTTTATTGCGCTAAATAACATGTTGAGTAAAATGTGAACATAAATTGACACTTAACAATCGTATGATTAGATGTTTAGAATTTAAATATATGTGAGGTTTATTTGAACATATATTTAGTTTGTTTTTAAATATGAAGTTTCTAAAACAATGTGCTTGTGGTATTTCAAATAAATATAATATTCAACTGCTATAATATGCATAATATATAATGTCGTATACTCGTATAGATATATTTACTTAAGGGAATATTACACAAGAGTGTGTTAGAAACATCTGCTGAAATACAGGTGATCATTTCAAGTAAAATATAACACAGATAAATAAAATAGTACCACTTTTATTTCACTATTGTTTTTGCAAATATATGAAGTATATTTTTATTGATATTTATTACGATATTTTATTGAGTTCATTCCCATACATAAACACAGCTTTCAACACAACTGTATTGTAAATATGGAAGTGTTTCATTAAACGTATCTATTTCAATTATATAAATAAGTTTAATTATTTAGCTATAGATATAGCTGTTTTAAGTTAAAAACATAAAAGTTTGAGTTTTGTAATTATATGTAGATAAGTAATATTAGATGAATTATTAAATTGCATTTGAAGATTTGTTTTTATCCTTATGGACAAGTTGAATAAACGTGTTGAGATATTTGAATAAATTTATTTTCAGAGCGTCTTATAGCTAAATTAAGAAAAATACAAAGTTTGAAGTATCTGTGATTGACTGTTACATAGATACAAACTTTTTCGAAAAACGGTGAAATATCTGATTCAGACAGAAACTTAAATATCAGGTTATAAATAACATATATCTGATAGTAAAAAAAACTATTCTCATGTATATTTTAACATAGATCTGTAAATTGATGGCTGTGAATATTTCAAGAAATGGGAAAAAACCTATTAAATACATTTGTTCAATTGCAAATACAATAATAATTTTTTTCTATTACTATTTAACTATTCTCGAAGACAGTTACATAGATATTACGTAAGCAAACATTGTTCGAAGCGTACTATTTGTCAGTGTTCAAAAAGCGGACAGTCGGCGTTAAATGGGTTAAACAAATTAAGGAGTCTCTTGGTATGAGATCCAATATTACCATTTCATTCAACTTTGGTTTGTAATCAAATTTGTTAACTTTATATAAAACAGTAGGTTTGTTGAAACACTGTTTTAAATAGTTAACCCGTTGAACACAGTCTACTTAAGGTTTGTTAATATGAAAAAAGCAGCGTGTTATAATCTATATATAAATAAATATTAGCTACAAATTTGTATAGAAAATAGATCTGAAAACCTCTGTTACATTACAACTTCCTTAAATGTCAAAAAGAAGTTATTCGGCGTTCACATATACATTGAATAGGGTTTTATGTTTGCTATAAGGCTAAGCCTCTTAACAAGTTCATTAAAGTGACACCAGTTTGCCATTAATGAAATAGAAAATCCATTAAAGGCAGTTATTTATATAGGATGTTCGATGTAAAAGTTTGACAATGTAATAGTTACGTAAACAGCAAACTAATCCTGACGCACATCTCGTGTTCTGAGTTTCTGACTTTCACCACTGAACTAAAATCTAAAATACATTAAACTCACACCTCGCTTAACGACATAGATACGTTCAGGAAATGTTTGCCTTGTAACGAAGCATATTTCCATAAAAACCTATGTAAATTTCATAGCAAACTTTACAAAATAGCGAAGAATTTAACTGAAAACAGATTTGATTCATTATGAACATTTATAATATGCATGTGACGTCATAGTGAGCGAGAGCATTGATCGTTAACGCTTACTGCTATATCTTCGAGTTCACTCTCCGGATCAGAGTTAAATTGATTATGTACATATGTAATCATAAACTTATTAGGTAATATTTGAGGCCATCATAAAATACGAGAGTACTTCCATAATTCAGTGACTTCTTCTTTTGAAAAAGCGGTTTATTTCTCAATAATATATATTTTTTCTGCTTCTTTTTCCTTTAAGATCGGTACATTTAGGTTTAGCACAAATAATAGGGGTTTTCAAGGCCCACAAGAAAAGGTATTAGACCTAAATCTCGCCCAGTTATTTTTTCACGTTTGGAAACAAGAAATAGTTGCAGGGTGCTAAATCTGGAGAATATGCTGGATGGGGTAGTAGTTCGTAGAACAATTTATAGAATTTTGCCATGGTGACTACACACTCAATCGCAATCGCGGGACCCATCATGCGGATAGCTGCTTTCAATGACTGTCAAACACAAACTCAATTAACTAATAGATGGCAGTTGACAAGAGCTGCGCGGGAAATTCAAGAGTCACTTAATTATCAAATTATCTTCGTATACAAGTAATGCTTTCGCTACGGTATAATTGAAAACAATGTTTAAAAGTCCACCACTGCTTAAGGGTGCTCTACATCCACAAAGTAACGCACATATTTATTTGCTACTTGCTACCCTTTGCTTCTCTCTCTCCCTGTGTGTGTGTGTGGGTATATAATGACGTGTGTTTCGTTGTCCATATTTGAATTTCACGAATATCAAAGTACCAGTGTGCAAACAAACACTTCTCCCAAGCAACGAGGTAAATATTTACAAGAACAAGGTGACTTTTAACGATGAAAGGGAAAAAGGAGGAGAAGTATATGCTGTGGTACGAGTGAGGGAATGCTCTTTTGCAGCTTAAAAGAAAAATAGACAAGTTATAACAAATTTTATTTATAAACAGAAAAAGGAAAATAAAAGCAAACAACACAATCCAGACATTATTAAATTACGGAGGTGATATTTTATAATACACACTACCTCGCTATAGGGCGCTATCACCTAATCCGCCTTTGCAATATATAAATTCCGATTTTAAAATCTGATACTGTACAATGTTTAAAATATATTACAGCTTAATAATACAGTAACCATGAATAGATCATTCTTGTTGTCTGGATATAAAATATAAGAAGAAGCAGAACAATATTAGGGGCGATAAAAGGCTATGTGCCTAGGAAGCCCGAGAAATTATATATAAAAAAAGCTTTATAATGAAGACTGCCATGTTATGAATTTTTAAATTACTTTATCACTAATTGATTAGTTTGAATTATTATTTTATTTTGTTAGATAAATACATCTACAAGCACATTAATGTTTTTTTATATAATTTATTTAAACTCCTCTTACTATGTCAGCAATTTCTGTATTGTCATGACCTTTTGTATATGTGTGATACACTGCAGTCAAATAATTTTATGATTATACGTGCATAATCATTTTAATTTGATAACAACCAATCGCAGAGAATATAAGACTCCTTCCTTGTCACATATCACGGTGTTCGATGAATTCCAGTAGAACAAAATTTATACCTTATTATTTTCAAAGAAAATGCTGCACAAATATTATAGCAGTTGTATAAAATATTTATGAAATTTCTCAACAGGTGCGCTGCTATGAAATTTAAAGTGACATTAATATATTTCTAAATACCATCTGAATAATGGGTACATATCTAATACTGACTGTAACTGCATCATTGTTTTGTTTGTCCACGATAGTGAACAATGTGGTGTGTTTAAAATGTGTATGTAATAAAAGCGAGTGCGACATCATCAGGCCTCAGGATTGTCCCGGGAAGGGGACCGTTGTGCTGGACCCTTGCGGGTAAGTCCACAACCAGACCATGTTCTTTACACTTTAATAGTTATATAGGATCTAGATCTAGTAGTTGGGGCTATATTAAAGTTTATGCAGCTATAACAGAACCTCCATTTTGTTTTTTAATTACTATTTGTATTTACCGCATGACTTTTAAATTACTTTTATAGTGCAATCTATGTGGGATTTGCAGGACTAGTTCCTGGAATTTGTCAGTTTTAAAGTCAATATATGGAGCAATATTTTGATTATTTACAAATGAGTATTGAGGCAGAAAATGTAATTTTTTAATTACATTGTGTAGTGCAAATTACAAGAGTTCACAGCGACTCGCATGCTTAAAACAAGTTATGCCATATTATAGTCGTATACAAGCTTATCTTTCGGTGTCTTTCGGTCCTTTCTTACCTTGTGAATCCAAAAAGAAGCCATATAGGTGGTATTTCGTATGTAACGTATTCAAAGTGCAGACTTAAGGTGGGGAGGGGGACGGGGGTAGTAAGGTCAAAACGATAAAAAACAGCATATTTCGATAATATTTTTTTATGACACATTTAATATATAATTATTTCTATAATTACTACATGATAAAATAACATTTAAAGAATACTTTGTGAAATTTTCATAAATAAATATCAAGAAATGAGGCATTGACAGCGAATCTCCGCAGACGTCACAAAGAAAAGTAACATTGAGGTCCACTCATAACTCATCACTGGATTTTCTGAAATCGAAAATCTAAAATGATTTCATTAGTTGATAAGTTTTTGCAGGTGACGCTGTCAAGTTTTTTCTTTTTTATTGATTTTTCAATTTTTTACAGAACTTAAAAATCAAAATTCTTCATGAAAAAATCACAAACTTTGTTACTTTAAAATACATTAAAATTAAAAAAAAAAGTAAAGAAAGAGTGTGCAAATTTTAAAAGAATCGGTCCAGTAGATTTTGAGCTAGAGATGGCATCGACTCTGAAAAACTTAAGTGTGAGAAAACGCGCTTAAGAGTTTCAAAGTAAGACGAAACCAGATCAGAGAGGTTAAGACTTAACACTCTATATCTTCGACAGTTTTACTTCGATCGACTTTAAATTTTCACACAATAAACTTAATATGTTGTACATTAATATAAATAAATTTTAAAAAAAAGTTGAAACCTTAACACCTACCGCCCCCCACCCCCTTCAGGCAAAAACAAAGACTACCTATCTCTTCTACCATGGCTTAATAATATAATAAAAATAATAATTCATACCCATTTTAGTAAGCGCTTATATTATGTCTCGTTTTCTCTTATAGTACCCACCATAGTCTTTCTCGTTTACTCATTGATAGATGCTAACCAAGAGAACGTGTTACGATATACATGACTGTGTTAACAATTATGTCTTAAGACAAATGTGTCTTAAGTGCATAAAGTGTCTTAAGGGCAATCCCTTCCAACGCGCGATCTCCCTTGTTCGTATTTCCTCCGTGCCATAAGTTTAACCACCAGGGGTTCGTTGCTCTTTAATGCACTTCTGTAACTACGAGTTCGCTACTAATTTTAATAAACTCACATCATTTTCTGAAACTCCTCTTTTGAATATTGTTTCATGCAGGAAGTTCTAAAGCTCTGCGTTCACTTAATGAAAACTTATTATTAAACTATACAACGCTAATTAACATTCACCTTAGTTGGGGAGAAACTTCCATAAACTGCCAATGTTCATCATATCAACCGTGTTACATCCTATTCAAGTCCAGAGATTTGTATGGAGCTGCTGGAGTCATTAGCACCGCTGTGCGCTAATCGCATCTTCACTAGAATTTCTTAACTGTTTAAGTCACTGTTCATTCTCTACTTACGTTCGTGAGTAATTAAAAGTAGAACTATCTAAAAGTCATTTAAAAACCATTAGTGGACAAGTTTCTGTACAAAAATTATGTAAGTGAGTAAAATTAAATTTGGTAGAAATGGCCGTAGATGGTAAATAATTTGTAAAACCTTTCGATATTTTTTATTTTGGCTTTTGCGGCATTTGAGAAAGGGGTGAGAGGTTTCTACTTAGTAAAAACTAACTAAATACAATGGAATTTAAATTGTGACGAAGAATAAAAAATATTTAATACCAAGTTAATGAATTTAACTGGATATAAAAACATTTGGTAACTTTTCAATTTCAATGGGGCATCAAAAATATTTGCATTTCTGGACTTCTTTTCGTAAGAGGTTTAGGGAAATCTATTTATAAATTAAGCAAAGGGGATTTTTACGTGCTTTATATCTGTTTAAAGCTGTTAGTTTTCAAGTTTTTATATAGTCTAATATTTAGGATATTCTATAAGCAAAATTCCTATGAAGAAATGAATTCCTTCGTTTTATTTGCTTCATTTTCAAGCATCACCGTGACTTTTTATGTTTTTCAAAGGTTTGAATTTAATAAGTTTAAAATCCAAGACTTTAAAAAATCACAACTTTGGTACGCTGCTGTGAAATGACAGATAGTATAACCCTCTCAAAATAAAACGTAAACTTATGTATTACTTTTTACCTGAGGTTATGTTTTCTGATTTAACGAAGTTGAACATAATTGTTTTACATTGTTATGCAATGTATATTAGAAATATTGTACAAATTTATTAATTTAATATATAATATCTCGCTGAAAATTGAATTAGCTTGTGGCAAGCTAACAACTGTGAATCCTGCAAAGTAACATATTTTTTACATGAGAAGAAGTAAATGAGCATTGAATTTAGCTTGTGGTAAACTATCAATTGTGAACCTTGCATTGCAAGACCTATAATTATGTATTCTTCATTAAAAAATTTATTCACTACATAAAAACGTAAATTTATGTCGAAAAGTAACATTTGTTATGTAATCTTGCATTATATTAATTTAAAATATATTATATAAACTTTTTTATAATAAATAACGTTTCAATATATATATTTCTATTTAGTTGGAAGTAGCAGTATAGACCTTCAGTGTCATAGATCAGCAAACGAACATAAATCAACAGTACGAGCATTAAATCCTTATGGAAAACAATTTAATTGCTCAAGTGGATAGACAAACATGGTGGTTCCTCATTATTAATGTTAAACACATAACCAATTACCTAAAATCAAATTAAACGTCCCTTAACTGTTGTCTACACCGTTTATCATCATTATCGCGTGCTCCCTCGTGCATCCCCTCTTTCCCCGCTTCATCCCTCATTCAGCAACACCTTTTCACTTCCCATTAGATGTCTCTGCAAACAGGTACGCACATAAACCGACGTGTTCTTCACATGTCTTGATTAATCTGTTTCTACAGGGTGTACACAAAGTGAAGACACATATATATAAAACTCGCAGTACACGCATTAGATTTATCTTATGAAATGTGGACGATAAAGAAAGCAGTACGTGTCCAGTGACAGCTAAAGTTCTTAGTGGTAGTGGTAGGGTTAGTCCAAATGTTTTACCGTCGGCATTGATAACGCGGTTGCTTCGAAAATCAACTCTGGAAATTGTATATGGATGACATCATTTGAATACTAGATCTCTCTTTACTTTGTAGCGCTCTACCTTCATACCTGTTAGACATACAAAAAAATGATGTAAACAAAAATTGGAGGAAATTTAATTATCTATAAAACTGATTATGGCGTATGCCGAAAACTTTTAACTTTCATTATTAAGCCCCATTCCCACCCATTGTTTTTATTTTTAATTTAAGATTTTAACCTTAAATGTAATTTTGTAATTTTGAAAATTTTGAATCATGCCGTTATGCGTCTGTAATATATATTATTTTGTAATAATTATTATATTATTACTATTGTATTTAATTTAAATAATTTTATTTCTTTATATTTATAAAAGTTGAACTTATATTTTAGATAAAAACCTTAAGCTTTAGTCTAACCTTTAAAATATTTCCAAAAGGTAGGACTATCGCATTATCCAGATCTTCTCATATTAAAGCATATATGTACTACAGTTTAATAATGGACGTTATTCTTATAACCTAAATTTTTCATGGTGTTTTGACCTTTACATGACGTTTCACCCCAAGCGATAAGTCAAAATTTTGCAGGTGAAACTTTTTAATAATTATACATATTTATTTTACTGAAAAGTCACAGCTATTTTTAAAATTTACTTCTTCTCTTTTGTAACATGTGCTATTTTTAATAAATATGAAGATATTAACAGTTTACATTAGTTTTTCTCTCTTTTGTACATTTATTTTCTTTAGTTTCCCATCTTCGAATTGATTCATATAATAGAGCTCTTAATGTAACTTATTTCCAGTTAGTTATTTAGTTAGTATCCTGATTTAGTGTCGGATTTAGAGGTGTGGAGGCCCTGGGGTAAAGAAAGAACGGAGGCCCCTAAGTACTTTTTTTTCCTTCAAGTCTTACAAAAATGTAGTGCTTCGATTTCTATTGTGGAGGCCCCGGGCAGTAGCCTCGCTTGACCTCCCTCAAATCCGAGCTTTAACTGATTCAATACATCATAAGTGACAAACATCAGAAGCTTCCTGATAGTCAGATGTGCATAGTTCTTATGTTATAAATTAATAAACACATTCTATCTATAAAATATAACCTATAACCTACAGCGTATTCTAACCTTACTTTATTTGAACGCAAATACAAACTTGTATAAATTCGTATGTTAAACATTTCATTATTTTGATTTCTTAACAAATACCTATCAATTAAAAGTATCATCTAAATTCTTGGAGCAATTTCCTTAAATAAATAATATAACATATCTGTTTTAATTTTCAGCTGCTGCTCAGTTTGTGCCCGAACTCTTGATGAGCCATGTGGAGGTCCGGGTGGCTTTTCCGGAAAATGTGAACCTCCGTTACACTGTATTCAGAAGATCCCAGACAACAGGGGTGTTGGAACTTGTCAAAGTTAGTAAAACTAAATTTATATGCAAAATCTTTGTATACAAATTGTTAATTAACTTCTTATTAACTCTCAGTAACATGTTCTTTACAAACATTGTAGATACATGTACTTTACAATTCCATAGTTTATTCATTCATGAATTATAAGATTAGTCTCAACAATAATTACAGATTATTTTGTAGAAAAACTTATGTTAGGTACTCGTTTGTTGCTTATTCTTGGTTTTACCATTATCAGTTACCTAGAAATTTATATCTTATATTATCTGAAGTTCACTTTATGACGCACGACATCAGAGAAAAAGTTACAAAATAAATTTAATTTCCTAGTGACTGAACTATATATCATTGTTGTTGACCCCTTATAAATTACTATGCAAGTTCAATATCTCTTTCCACCCTTCATGCATCTTTTGTCGAAGGGATGAAGTCTTGCAGGATGCTTGTATACCGTATGCCATAGTTCCTATCTACACCGTAGTGAGGAGCTTTATGAAATTGGTGTTGTTGCAACAATGTACCAATGTGGCTGTCAATAGCATGAACATATCCGCAGAATACAAAGTGAGTTCTATGTTTCAAGTGAGTTGAATTAGATCGTACGTGGAAGTGAGAGCTTGTTTATCCATATCCATTGCGAACGGTATCTATATCTATACCCACCATGGGATTAACGTTATGTTAACGTAAGCGCGAGGATAAATTACATATTGTTACTGTCAGAATCGACGGTACTATTTATAGCGTATTTTGTTTTGTCTTCAAATTTGCTTTTTCAGTGAAATTTGTTGGATAATATGAATGCCAGTGATATTTACAAGTACATAATACGTTTTGAATAATAAACGTTCTCAAATACCTTGAAAAATTCCTACTAAAATACTACTGGCTTCGGCCATGTTTGAGGTACATTAAAACATAATCTACAATGTTCAGTATAAACATTTATTACCCATAATTCACAATTTTTATCAACTACGAGTCTACGAATAACTGTAATAATCTACCTGTTATTTTATAATGATAACAAGCTCACAAGTCATTTTCATGTAGCATGAAAATTTGATAAATGTCTCTTGGAACAGAATGTAATTTATGAATCGAAAAAAAAATATTTAATTGAATGTGTCACAAGATTTTTGAAGCAAGTGTAGACATGTGGTTCGGCTAATAATCCAGCTAATAATCGGCTAATAATTGCGGTCTAACCATGTACTCCTGGCTCCTGGCTTGGCGATGGTTCGATAACAGTCGCCACACAATACAGCTGATACCAGTAATTGAAGTTTATCTATTATGCTGGCTTCACACCAGAGAAACAGTTTTGTTGCCAAAAAACAAAACAAAAACATGTGTTGTTTTATTTTAAAACAGTTCTGCTTTTCGAAAACAGACTGTTCACACTGAACTGACTCGATTTGTTTTTAGTGTTTCTCTCTGTGTCCCATAAAAATTATAAACATGATAAACAACAACAGATAAGCGCAAATGTTTACAAAAAAAAAAACTGCGTGTTCAAACCAAGCAAACTAAAAAACAAACGTGTTTTCCTTTGATATTACCGAGTCTAGATGGGAATATGTTTTGTTTACTAAAACAGCAACAAAAGACAAAAATGTCTCTTGATATTTTTGTTCAGAAAAACAAGTTTTTGTTCGTGTTTTATTGAACTGTCTCTCTGGTGTGAAACCGATATTATAGTTACAAGTATTTAGCGTGAACATTCGTGAAGTGTATAATGCTCGAACATTGACATGCTTCTCATGTAAGTTTATATATGATCAACATTGTCTTAAAATATGTAATAAACGGAAATTATCAGAAAAAGAAGAAGAAGATAAATTGGGTCTTGTGATGAATAACTAACTACGTACCATGTAATAAAAAATAAAGCTAATAAATTGAAAAATATTCTATCTGTTCATAATATTAAATTTTACCTTTACATTGCACGTAACGCTTAACGCTCATTTTCTTAAGGTGTTGTATTTTATATTAAATTTTCTATAAAATATTCCTCTTGCTATAAAAGCTGCGTACGAAACAAAAGTTTGAGATAATTTTTGCTACTCTACTCGTACATACGATATTTCGCAATGCTCCTGCTGCCGAGCATCTATTTGCATGCAAATAACTCAATTAGCTTCGTTCAAATTAATTGAATTTATGTTAAGTTTGCATTTTTTCTACTGTTTTTCACATCAACTAAATTTTTTACTTGTTTGTTAGTATCAGCACGTCCGAACAGCAGACGAATGGTGTTCCCTGGCTTTGGCCTGTTCGTCTTGCCTTTGCATGGAATTACAGTGAATTCTAATGAGCTCATGGATTACGTTTTAGCTGAAACTTCTTATATTTGTTAAAATAAATTAAAAACTACAAAAAGTTATGTATATTAAGCTAAAAATATATGATACATGTAAAGATTTTTAACAAGAAAAAGTTTGTTGAGTAAAAGTCTAATGGAATATAAGAATTCATATTTCTTTTGTATATATTAGGGTGACAGGATTACGCTATTCTTAATATTAACTTGACAATGCAAAGTTTGTAAGAAATTATCTTGTTACTTGTTTAAAACCGGCGTCAAATGATGCTACGTATGAACTAAGTAAGTCCTATGTCATGTGTCCAACGTTCATGTTGGAAGAAGTTCGGGCTGTTGTCGGTCTTTTGAACTGCGTCAAAAGGGATTTTTCTACCCCCATCACACACTAGATCCACATTTTATTCACTGCAACATGAATCGTGCTACGTCAGTGTCAATAATATCAACGAATTAACAAAATAAATAAATCATTCGGATCAAACATTCGGTCCACCGTGTAGTAAGAAACTTGCCATGTCAAGCTTCCAATATTTGACTAATACGGTCTTATATAAAGCGTATGTATATACTATAGTATTTCTAACGTACTTCAAACACTTTATGTGAGACTAGACCAATAGTCATACCAATACCCTAATCATCAATAATGGTTTATTATTTACTAACTTTCGACAGCTCTGTTCATTAGTGAAATGTTTACCAACTATAAGGGTTAAAGTGGTTGATACTATTTTAGGGGCAGCTTCAGCAAACGAAGTTTGATTTATTGATATCATTAATAATAACTTTCTATACATAGACTGAAATATCATTTAGTCAATTAAAACGTAGTGTAACTGATACCCGATTTGAATTTTGCCTTATTGTCATCAAAACTAGAAATATACTCGGTTTTACTGAGAATCAAGCTGTCTTTAAATTAGGGATGTTACGCAGGTGGTTTTCCAGGAACCAAAGGCGGAATCGGAGTTTATAAATTTGGTTTGTATAATGTTCAAAATTGCTTTAAAGATTAAATATAGGATATGACATGCACGTATACGAATTTATTCCATCAATTTTAGCATTCCTCAAACTGTTCAATATTTGTCTAGTTCCATAATAAGATTAGGTTAGGACGTAGACGCAGAATCCTCAGCTTCACCCCCAGCCGCTGTTTACATTTTCTTACCTTTACAACAGTACGGAATTTATCCTATCTTCCTTCCAGACTGTAGAAATACTGGTAGCGTATTTTGTAAAGCAATAGTATAGGTGCCGGTATATCCCTGCAACAAGACGCACACGTGCCTAACCGTTCAAAGGGATGAAGTCATTTATACACATATGTCAGGCTAAACGTGAAATCCGAAGTAGGAGCCTGAAGCCAGAGTCAGAACCCTTGGAATTGCTTTACCATTTCTGTTAGTGTAAAGAGATGAGGGGTGTTTGTACTGCCCGGGGAATACCTTTAGCCCTTGGCTGAACGAATGCGTGGTTATGATGCCAACCCTATAAAAGGGAATCATAATAGATGATACATACGTTGATTCACGCCTGCAGGATATGAGAAATACCACCAGACTCACACCCTTTATAAATTGTATTATAATTGACGTTTTCAAATAATGTTAGTATAATTTATGATGCTTTAAAGTCAGTCTTATGTTTATTTGATTTGTGATTATTTTATTTACGCTGTTTGTTCTTTTGGTTTCAGTTAGTTTACACCATTCTTAGAGCTTTGTACATTATTTAAAGCTAAGCTCAATTTAAAATAACATTATTATTATGTTTAAAAATATTAATAATAATAACTGTATACTTTTATTATAGTAGAACAAATAATAATCTGCTTAACACAGTATATTACACAAGGTTTATTTCCCATAAAACAAATTACTTATCATATAAAGAATGTTACATAATATACAATGTTTTATGACTTATTTTATTGTTTTTTAAAGATTAAATTTACCTTTATAGAATAATATAATCATAAAACTAATTATTAAGACATTTTAAGGGTACCATGAACCTTGTTTAAGGATTATAAAGTATCACTTTCTGGTAAAATTAGGACTTTAAAGCCTCATTCCCACTCATTGTTTTTGATTTTTAATTTATTGTTTTTATTTAATATTGTAATCTAGATTTTAGGTTCTTGTTTAAGCATTTCTTTTAACATTTGTGTTTTAATTTAAGTCTAGTTAAGTTAGTTGGTGCGTATGCATCGTTAATAATATAAATTTTGACAGTTCGACAACATTGTATGTCAAATAATTCAAATTGTTTTTGCTATTTTTAATGACAATTAGTAATAGAAATAGTTTTCACTTCTATATTTTTCAAAAACTGACATTAAACTTCTTTTTAAAGTAACTCCTACTGCATTTCGAAAAATTGTCACATTGTGAAGGTTATAATATAATATAGTATTTCTTAATTTAATACTTTTAATTTAAAATATTGGACCTTGTAAGGTTCTAAAAAAACTAAGAAGACTTAAAAAATAAATAAAATTAAAAATGGTACAGTGAATGACTACGCGCATTGCCATATGCTAAACAATTTAAATTAAATACAAAATACAAAATTAAATTAAAGCAGTGAGTGGAAATGATACTTAAGCTCTTAATGATAATAATGCTCATGTTTTACATTTACCTACATTTTAGATATTACTATCTAATTCAAAGCAAAATTTTTGTAACTGCGAAATATCTACAAAGGTGACACAAAAGGCAAGTTCTAAATATTTATAAACTTATATAAGTGGACTTCAACTGACAAATTATTTATTATTTACTCACAGTCGCTTATGAAATAAATTGGCTAATAAAAGTGCGGTTTAAAAAGGCACATACATTAAAAGAAGTAGCACAATGTCACTTCAATCCAATCAGATTTTAGGAGATTAAATTAAAAAATGGAATAAATTAAATTAAATTAAATAAAAATATTGTTTGAAGTTTCCACAACATAATTAATTGTCATGCACGGATATAGCCGTCATTGGATCTTCTATCTAGGTTAATTTCATAATTAGCATATAATATAATATTTATAAATTCTTAACAGACTATGACGTAGCATAATAAGTTAAAAAAAATAAGTAAAACATGACTTTAATCTCTTGATATAGTTCGTATTTAGAACGTAGATATTTTTCAACTCGAAGTTTTTAAATATTTCTATTCACAAAATGAACGAACAGAGATTTTAAAAATATTGGACAGACTATCTATCCTCTAGGGGTGCAGGATAAGGGAGATATACGCGTGATATGTTAAATCGTTAAGGGTAGAACGTTAATATAAGTCAGGATAACAACTTGAGATCTCGGTCTTGGGATTGTTAAGAAGCACTAACGCTACGTAGATCTCGAAGGCAAAAATATTTTGTGTACCTCAACACAAAACTAACTACAAATATATAAATAATATAAAAACACAGTTATATGAAATAAATATATGTTATATTAAATTACGGTACCGTATGTAACCCATTTATAAATTTGTTATGATTTTAGTAAACGATATTCGACTGTACAGTTCAACATAGGCTATAATTAAAATTTTAATTAGAAATTGTTGGCCAGTGTGGAGACGGGCTACTTCAGAGCTGTAATAAAATAGAAATGATTTACAAAAATCCAGTTGTAAGCAGCTGCATAAAACGATCAGCTTTTCAATACACCATTGAGAGAACTGCAGAAAATAAATATAGGAAACAGCACTCTGGGGCGCAACATCTGCTCTGCCGTTTCCGCTCTTTCTGCGAAACGATATCGAATCTCCATAGGATCATAAATTATGACGATTTTATTAAAAGGAAAATAGGTTATGCATATCCATGTATATGTATATATATATATATATATATATATATATATATATATATATATATATATATATATATATATACAGATTACATTTGCAAATAGGAATATACGAATATGTATATATTTCTTATAATTCGGGGTAACATTCCATTTAATATAATTTTAAATTAACTTTACCTAATTAACTCAACATGTTTAAACTATAGATAATAATTCTTAATATTACCACCTTCGTTTTCTTCCATTGTCATGCACTGTCCTTCGTCCTCTCTTTCTCCATTTCTCTACACTTCCTCGTTGTTGCAGGCATCCATACATCTCTCCCTCCTGGTAATAATTCTTCCACGCTTTTCATGTGCTTCAGATTTTTCTTCGCATATTCTGCATTCCCCAATAACTGCTTTGTCTCTCTCTGCTCTCCAGCCTGAACCTCACAATCATTTTAATATCTTGCTTTCTTGTTTATTCAGGTACTCTGGCAACCTCCTACTCCTTTTATTGCATTTGGCTTCCTCTATCTTCTTCGCTCTCCTTCTGTTACACTTCTTTGTCTCTTTTTTACCAATATTGTGTTGTGATCTTAGCGTTCTGAGCCGGAGTACAGTTTAAGAAGCACAGGATCCCCAATTTATAATTCTACGGGTACACTGTAGAATCTGTAATTAATATTTCTACCATGACAACAGATGAATTAAAATAATAAAGTATAGAATTGTGTTGTTTTAGCTGAAGTAACATTGTTAATATTTCTTGTTAATTACAAAATTAAAGGGCTTTAATTAGAGACACTGAATGAATCTCAAATACACTACACCACGCTGTAAATTAAGGAATTACTCAAACGTATTCTTATATCGCATTCATTACACTTATTACATTATGTATATCAAAAAGTTCCCATTCTCGATTATATAATTAGATTATATCTTCTCAACCATCCATCTCTTTCTAATAACAGTTTTCTTTATTGGCTAATTCATTTTGTGGTTCCGCTCTGTGACAAAATATTTTTCATCCTTCTCTAACAACAGAATGTGAAGAGGGGAGAGAGATGTAGGTAGTACGGTTGGTTCACTGATTTTAAGTCTATATATTTAACTAATAATACTCAAAGAGATGGATCTTTTAATAACTTAAAAGAAAATGGATGAATAAATACATTTCCTATAATTTGTATTCAGCATTATTTAACCATATAAGGGAAAATCGCTTTGTAGTAATCTGCGGGAGCAGAAGAACTCAGAATGCTTAGTTCAGACTAATTCCGATAGGAGTAAATTAATCTGTGTTTGGATTTCTTGAGTTCAAGTATTGTTTATGTTAAAGAACGATTTCTGTACTATGAGTTGATATTATACAGGGTTTACACTAAAGAAGAGACTGTTTTGTTTTCAAAAAACAATACAAAAACATGATTTGTTTTATTTTAAAACAGTTCTGTTTTTCGAAAACAGACTTCACATTGAACAGACTTGTTTTGTTTCTAGTGTTTCTCTGTGTGTCCTATAAAAATTTAGTATCCCACAAATTATTGTGTTGGCGATACATTTCTATTAAATTGCTGGTCTAATCTTTTGTCCACTGCATTCTGCACTTATTTATAACTACTTTTGGAACTAGTTGCTAGCCACAAAAACAAAACTGCGTGTTCAAACCAAGCAGACTAAAAAACAACAACAAACGTGTTTTCCTTTGATCTTATCAACTCCATATGGGAATGTGTTTTGTTTACTAAAACAGTTTTAAAAGACAAGAATATGTGAATATTTTATTTTCAAATCATCATTTACCGGGATTTAATTTTAGAAGTAACTACACGTTGAATCTTAACAATAAATAAGAATAAAATTTGAAAGAATAGGTCGTAGCCGAATTAATTTAAATCCAGAGAAATAAACGCACATGTGGAAATGAAATGTAGGTTTTAGAGGCGGAAAGGAGGGCAAGGGACTACTTTACGGTGTGGAGTCGTCAACCGCAACCGCGAGGCATACCCTAAGCTAACCCATATCTGTAACTCTAAACCCATAGCCAACCCTAAGCCCTACAGTCTTGCTGATTGAGGTAGGCGGTAACGGTAAGGAAACTAACATTAATGTTAATTTTAATATCTTTATTTACAAATCTGAATATATTTAAACACAATGACAAGTGGAGGTACGTTTGTAGAACTTCTAGTAAATTTATAAATTGGGAGCTCCTTAATTCTAACATCGATATGCCTATTACAATACTAGAAGATCATGAATTACTTGGAAGTTATTTAAAATTAAACTGAATGAATTTAAACATATTTGAAAGTTACACCTGATATGAATAAAACAATATTAGAGCTTGATAGCGAGACCTGACTCCTTTTTGTTTTTCAAAACAATATTATGATAAGATATCTAAATATTAAAAATAAAACCAAATAGAATACAGGAACCATTGAACATAAAAATGCCATATACTATTAAAATTATTACTTAAAAACGATGTGGTTGCTGCGATCACAAAATTTTTGTTGTTTCTTCAGTTGCTTTCCCTATTTTGTGCTAAACAAGCCATCGTTCGGTAGTTCTTGAGTTTCCTCGGATGCTCGCTGGAAGACATAAAACTAGCCTGGGCTTAAGAGTCGGTTCGATGATGCCATCTAGACTAGATGGAGTACATAATTTCAATTATTCGCTAACAATCTTATGATAGCCGCTACGGACAATTCCAAAGCAATCATTATTAATTTTTATAAGAAATAAATAAACTCATTGTATCTCATTGTAACTCTAGCCTA
This sequence comes from Panorpa germanica, assembly GCA_963678705.1. Lineage (NCBI taxonomy): Eukaryota > Metazoa > Arthropoda > Insecta > Mecoptera > Panorpidae > Panorpa > Panorpa germanica. Next base: position 9,214,314 of record OY783211.1, on the reverse strand, counting down.
ACAACGATTGCTTTAGACCTGTCTAAAATTGCGTGGAACTTCTTTTGTTGTAAATTTTCTAATCTTTCTTTTGTTATATAACTTTGGTAGTCGTAAAACCAATATATACGAAGATATTACAAAATAACTGGAAAAGTGTTCCCATTTAATCCTGTAAAAAGTTATACATTGAACATATCGGTCGGATTTTTCGTCTACTTGTTTAGAACATTGTGCAAAACAAATAGAACCATTACAATAAATTATTTTTATGTCAAATTCTAATTCTCTATTTACGTCATTTGATTAACTACCCAATAAAGTAAAATCCATGTGCTTTTCTTAATCTTTTTGCAAATATTTTATCTTTTATTGAAATAATTACATGCTGGAAACTTTGTTTTATGAAACTATGTGATAGTTTGCTTTACAAACTAACTACAAAGACGTTTTCAACATTGTCTCCAACACAATATTATCAACAACATTGGTTTTCATTAAACGTGTTTTTACTTATACGGTACACCAGCCGTATCCCACAAGGTAACTGTGAGCTACGAGTCTACCAGTCTACGAGTTACGTAGTTAATAAAAGTTGAGCATGTCTACACCACAGCAGAACAAAAGGTCAACTCGCCATCGGCGTCCTGGTTAGAACAGTTACGGCCCGTAGCTATGACACAATGCGATTTTGACATTACACAAATTGCTACGTTAAGAAAGTTTGCGAATAGGTCCTTCAAACTTTCAAGAACAATGTAACTAGTAACCAGATCCATGTGCAAAGTTAAGGTAAGTCTTTAAAGATAAATATGTACATGCAGTGCTGCTCCCATTCACAAATTTTAAATAAACCTTGATTTTAACTTAACTAAACTCAGAAAAACGTAGCACCCTTTTATTCGCGTTTTCTGTGGGCTTCAGTATGGCTTTTTCAAAGAATTTTATGTAGCCCAGTTTGAAAAAACCCAGATCTGGGTGGAAAACGTCAGAAGTGGGAGCACTGTCTACAAATAATTAAGAAAGTACTCGAGTACCGGTATTTTTCATTACGTCATAGTTTCCCGGGGAAACAAATGGAGGTTAGGTTAATGCAAATGTGTGACTTGTAGGAATGTAGTTAATAACAAAGTAACACAGAAAATCATGCATAAAATATAGTAAGTAATTAAGTAGAAGACGAAAAGAGCGACACGAGGAGAAGAATGAAGAGATATCATTAGTATAAGTTTAATTAGAATCTAAAAATAGCTCTAAGGTAATTTATTGAATTGTAATTAGTGATTTAATATGTAAAACCTAGCAAGTAGTGCAACAGAGCAGGTTCTAGCTTAAACTGAAGGCATGCATTAAAAAATAAACATACAATATAGTAACAAATTGCACAACTTTTTTATAAATATTAAAATTAATGTACACAGAAATTTAAAAATGTTTCTATTATGTTCTTAAAGAGATTTTTTTTCAGTATTTTTATAAAATTAATAATTTTTTTAAAAAAATATTAAAGTGCATGAAGAACATGCTACAAGTATCTAACACTTCCCCAGGGGACTATTTATGCACAAGATAGGGATAGAAATAGGGATATGGAGGGATAGGGATAGGTCTGCTTCCGCCAACTTTGTTATAGGCATATTTACGTTTATCAATTATTTATGTGTTTACTTTTATTATTCAGCAGCTACGTCAGATACAGTTAGCTTCAAAATTCTGCTCTCCGCAAAATGTTACTTGAATATTTGATCTCTTATAAAAGTCACAAAATTAAATGAACAATAACAAAAATTACACGGTCTTTCTGAAGTGAAACTTTTTTTTTACGTTTTTGTGTTCAATTTAGATAAGATTTTAATTAAATAATAAAATATGCATTTAAACCGATATCAATCTAATTCTGTTAGCTTTTGTGTTGTAGTTCCAATTGTTGTGTAATAGTGAAAAATACGAGGATCATTCAAATATAAACCGGACTTTGTTCATTTGACTAACGTGGTGATGTGCTCGCCAGGAAATCGATAGCGGAAAATGAACAGCCTTTAAAACTTATATTCAAAATAAAAATAAATACATACTTTATCTATTATTTATGATAATTCTATTGTAAACGAACAAGAAAGGTTATAATACTAAAAAAATAAGGTATTTTTCTTCAAACTTTTAAACAATTAGTTTAATTAAAATATGATAATGGTCAGGCCCCGATTTGAGGGAGGGCAGGCGATGCTACTGCATTCACAATAGAGAAAGGAGGCCTCCACAAGAGAGATCAAAGTACAACATTTTTGAGAAACTTGACGGAAAAAAATTGTTCCTTTTATTCGGAAAATAATTAGGGGTCTCCACTCCTTCGTTGCCCCAAGGCCTCTACACCTCTAAATTCGTCCCTGATAATGGTTATAAATTTGGCGTAATTTAATCAGCTTTAATTTACGATAACAATAATTCAAATATGTTAAGTATTTAGATATCGCATTTATACGATTGTGGTTGGTGGTTGTTTTGAATCTTTCATAATATAGAAAAACGGGAGGGGCGTAAGGTGGCTCCTATCTAAAACTGTTTCCACAACATATTTCAGACTTCTTTCAAAAAGTTTTCATCAAGAATTCGACGTAAACACGTTAATTTAACGTAGCAATTATTTCAATTCTTATAACTAGATCAATTGTTCTCATTCATTTCCAAAATTCAAACCCGTAAGTTGCTTATTACAAATCAAAATTCACATTTATCAAATTGATAACTAAGTTCACTAACAAAATAACTTTTTTCATTTTCTATGTAAGAGTAAAAGTTAAGTTAATATTTTTTTATTATTATTATATTAGAGGGAGAACATTATTTTTATGAGAGACACTGAATAATGAAGCAAGTGTAAAGGTAATAAGATTAATCTGCAGGTGTAGTTAACGCGATGTAATTATGTGCCTTTACTACTTAGGCTATAATGTGATAACGACGTATCATTAACTTGTTATGTTAAAGACACTTCCTTTTCTTTGCAGGGGCTATCAATCTGTGGTAGCGACTAGCGATATACTTTTGGCTATAGAGTCGGCAACCCTAATGATCTGTACATCCCTGGAGTAGCATACGAGTAAATAAGCGTTGAATGCAGCTATTTATATTTGAGTTTTATCTAATATAAAAAAAGAACCTGTTACGTAACAAATATTATTAAAAATGTAACCTAATCTATAGTTATTACACACATAAAATTACTGTTTTGGAATTTATAGAAGCTAGAAATTTAAGATGGAGACCTTTCCAAGAATTAAAATATCTTAAGAAAACTTTTTTAAGGTTTAAAAAGACTATAAAATGTTTATATATTTTCTCTTAGATTAAGGCAGACCCTCATGAAATAAGAACTTTTTGCAAAAAAGTCTGCTATCAAATTATTAGTATTGTCTTTGTCTATTCTGTAAAATAATATATAGTGTTGTCTCTACCTTTCTACGACAAAGACAAAATTGTCTAAAGACACTAACGCTTTCAGTGTGCCATCGGGTTTAATATCGTAAATATTTAAATATTTGTGTGATTCTAAGGTTTAAATTTATTTTTGAATTATTGCAGAGATAAGAGCCTGAATTAGAATGACAGATCCTGTTTAAATACATACATATTTGATGATTCCATGTTGTATCACACCCTTCTTCGAATGTTTCTGTTTTTACTTTGATTTTATTATTTTACATATCAAAGTGAAGGTCCATGCATACCATATTTCAACTGTATCGTCGGGCAGTATTGGACCCCAACTTTATTAAGCTCGATAAAAATTTATTTCGTCAAAATATTGATATCATAATCAAACCCAGGTAGAAAATTGTCTTGTAGTCAAAGATTCAATTACCACAAGCTAATTCCAAGGTTCATTTCTTACCTGTCATATACAAATTGTCTTGAAGGTAGGTTCATATTTGTTATCTTATTTCAAGCTAATTCAAGACTTACATTGCAATAAATTTTCTATTAGTTTAGGTATTAGGTATAAAAGTTAAGGAACCACTGTTGAAACCATCGAATCCATTAATAACAAAAAACGTTAGCTTTCAACGCGATAACGGACGAGCTAATGAAACCGTTGTTAACGCCATCACAGCCATATAATATTTATGCATCTGTAAGTATGCAAACACTCATTAAACAAAAATAATAAAACCGTTAGTACGTGCGAATGGTCGCTTGTTCGTGACGCACAGAAACAAATAAAGCATTTACTAAGAGCTAATCTGTTCCTGGTCCGATTCTATCGGCTTCCGCTTATGTAACACTACATTCCAACGCTAGTAATAAAGTTAAACATTTGTTTTAACGACCCCACATTACGACACCTTGGTGTTAGCCGAATTAGCCTAAAACAACACAAAGCAGAATAATGACATCATAATTGCTTTGGAGTCAAATCGATACATTGGATCTAAAGGGCGAAGGTCGGCGGTTGTCTGACAAGTCTAATAACGTAAAGATGATAATGTGAAGAAGAGAAATTTTCGTTGGGACGCTAGATGTAATGGAATGGGATGTTATCATCCGCTGGTATCTAATTTCGATGCTAATTCCTATCAACAACGACCTGCTACTATTTTGGCAATATTTATAGTTTGGTCGTGGCCTTATATATGTATACACCGCTACATTATAAGTTTACGATTATGAATGTAAACAATAAATTTAATTTGATAATTTCCACTTTGTGTAAGGTTAATACTTACTAGCTTGCTACAAGGTCATTTCATACTTCTCATATAGAAGTTAGTAAAATAAACTCTCACAAGAAACTTTCAATAAATTCTTTATGAATTAGTATGAAAATTGTGTTATTTTAAAACATTAGAAGGAGAGAAGAAGGCAGAAGTGGAGAAGACGATCTAAAGAACAGAGACAGAGAGATACAGTAATAGGAAAGAATGGGAAAAATTGAGAAGAGCAAATATAATGAAAGATACAAGAGGATTTGGGAGGGATACCAGGATACATAAGAGAAAAGGAGACAAGAAAAATAAGAGTAATCGCAGGATTTAGATTGGGAAACGAAGAGAGACACAAGAGATACTCAGCAAATAGAGAGGAAGGGATATAGATATCGGGATAGCGGGATGGAGATAGAAACGCTGGAGCACATTAAGTATTCATGTGAGAAAAAGATAAAGAGTGAAAAGAAGATTGAAGTGAAGAAGTGGATGGTGGTGATAGAGAAAAGGAACGAGGATAGAGAAGAAATGGCAGAGAAGAAACAGGAGGAAGAGAAGCAGGAAGACAGAAGCAGAAAAAGTTTAAATTTATCTGTTTAATTTATATTTTTCTTTTGGAAGGATTGAGAATTGTTAGATATAATAACGATCACAAAATGTAATTAAGCACAACGATATGTAGTTTAATAATTTAAGGCAGAAGAATGTAGTGTCTAACGGTAAAAACATTAAAATAATAAATAATAAAAATAAATTGCAATATTTGAAAACATTCTCTATTCAAATCAATTTATATACCTAGATCGCCATACACAGTTTAATCTCATCTCTGAAATTAAAACATTGTGCTTGTTGATTTATTACACTCCAGACGCTGACGTCATGTACTCTTACGCCTACTAATTGCATCTTCATTTCTCAGTCTCCATGAAGATTGAGTCAGTTTTTGCGTGGTTTGCATTTCGCATTATTGAGATTTATTGCAATCCCAGTGGCTTCTTTCCACGAAACATAAAATCAAGTAATTGTTTTATTGTACCAGAACCATATCCCAAGGGTGTTAGTATCAAGCCCCAGACGTCCCGTAGGCTGCTGCCTCCCATCCTGGAGCCCACCACCTCCTCCTACTCTCTCTCATCCCAACTTCTACAGAAACATCGTTGGATTTAACGTAAACCATGAAACAATGAATTGAGGTTTCTGTAATTTAAAGGGTATAAAAAGACTACGCTGTACGTGCCCATCAAAAAGGAATTAACTACTGGTTTTAAAGAGCGTTTAATTGTTCGGGTCTTGGATCCACAATTCTGGCTTCTACGTAGGTTTGACGATCCTCCTTGTGTGAATGATGACTGGAACTGGAAAATCTTGCCACTTAATGCAGTAGATCAAGTAGATGTATGAACAATTATGCTGTTCTTTTCGACTATGTGCTACCTTAACTACAATATTAGTACATTATTGTAAAATAAAATCAAAATCTTTATTATGCAGTTAATTGCTCTTCTAATAATTACGTTTTATAATTACCCGATTAACCGGATTCTAGTGAAATGCAAAACTACTAATTAAATGGTGAAAGCACATGTAGGTGTTCACAATAAATAACTCCCAGCGCTAATTGGTAATCAAAGGAAAGTTTGCTTTTCATTGAAACTTAATTGGATTGATTTACTAGCACGTAGATATGTAATTAGAGCTTCAATACCACATCGAACCGCACCCTCCCGGCCCCACTACACTCCACCCCAACAAAAAGCGTAACGACATGCGTGGTCAAGCACAGATATTTATTTCTACTCTGATGAATGTACAGCAATGTGAAAATCAGTGATTTCATTGAAACGCAGAAACTGTAATGGTCATGCCATGTATTTTTTCTGGTTTTGATGTCATGATATTAATTGTTGTCAGTGACATAGGGTGGATATATATATGTATGTCAAATTATGATTATTGATTAAGTAGTTATAATTTTTAATCTATTATCCCTTTGTCTATATTAGTTAAAGGATTTTTAAAGTAGTAGGTCATATTTTTGGGTAAAGATTAATGGATTTAGACAGAAACTTTAATGTGAACATAATTGATTAGGATTACAGCTATGTGTAAACCGGATTAGTGATTACTTTTAAACATAAAAACATAACGATTTTGGAATCGTTTTCACTTATATTAGTTTGTCTGTAATAGAGTAATAACGTGTGTTTGCAGCTAAGGAAAAGTATAGTTTAATAAATAAGATTTCAATTGGAGAATTGGTAACTTTTCCTCGAAATAAAAAAGGCTGACGATGCCGCTCGAGACCACGGCCCATAATTTGCCTACCAATGATTTAGAATGATGTTTAGCTATAAAATAGCGCATAAAATCCAAAACGTAATGCGAATTACATATTCGCATATGCTGACATCTGTAGGGAGAGTTGAACACTTGCGGCACGTGTTCATATAACTTCCGGAAAATACATTTATGTAAATATGGAAAATGAATCGTGGGCGAAATGTGTACGAGCAGCGCCAGTGAAAATACCAAATCGGCGTTATTTATGTCAATATTCCAAACAAACGCACAGTTCCGTTTTGGCGTACCTCCGGGAAACCCTCGGCCCACGGTCAATTCAATTGAATTTCATTAATACTTTAATTGGCGTATCAATGACTTTTAAAAAATTTAATTAACGGTAACTTGTACGTCATGGTTTGTTTTAATATGCAGCACCATTCCAGAGCACGTGACATGCTGCATAGTAATCATAAAACTCGTGGTACTATTATCAGCATCGAATGCTCATCGCTCTATCACTCTCTCTCTTTCTTTCTTTCGCTAAATTATCCGAATGTAATTTTGCCGTTTTAACTAAATAATTGTACATTGCTACTGTATTACGGGTATAAACATACGATGTTTAATATCCTCATACTTCACGTAATAACTTTACAAATACAGTTAAAATTATTAAACGCTTACAAAATATATTTTTCTTTGTTCTTGAGTTCTTGATCCTGTAATAACTGGTACCACGTAATTGCATTTAAGCCGGGATGTAATTAAGTTCAGCAACTACGACTATCTCGAATAAAGTAACAATATAATTAGAATGAATTCTGCTATGTTCTAAGTTTAGCTAGCCGGCAATTTCACTAAAACGACTTTCTGACAATGCACTGAAGTTAACCACACGTTGGCTGAGCAACGGGCATGACCTACGACAACGAACGCCGTTTACTAGGTTCTAGAAACTTCAAGGAATAATTTATTTAAATGTAATCTATTTGGAAAGTGGTGGCTAGAGAAGACTATGGCTGCTTGAAATATTCAGTTACTTTTTAAGTGATAGGAAATTAAAAATCTATCCGGTTTTTATAGTTGGTTAAACTTTTAACCTGACGTCACGTCCGAACAGTTCATACTTATGTAGGTACCTTTTTCAGCTTGTTCAGACTTTGGCGCTGTGCTTCTCACAATCAAACAGACTACGTACTACGCTGAATGTTGTCAGTAGGCTGTATTGGAGTTGCTTCGCATTTTACAAAATTTATCATGAGAGCGAGCGTCTTCCCTAATACATGCATCTCAAAAATACCGCCATGGACCCTTATTAATCTCGACCACTATTAAATTTAGTTTTAGTTTTAGGGTTTTCAGAAAATTACAAACAGAGCAAAAAGATTTTTAGAATACCTACAATATTGATTTCATAAAATATGTCAAGAGCTATTTAATATGAATGTTGATTGTGAAAACCAAACTCTGTAGCTGTAATATGAGCTGAAAGGAATTAGTTTTGCAGGCACCTGAACCCTTGCTTTACTTTGTGGTCAAATTCCATGTGGTCCAATGAATTTCAGTGAAGTTGGTTTTATTGGATCAAGTTGTAGGGTTCGATGATTTCATATTGATTTTGGATCAAACAGCAATTTGTTACGGATTTTTGAATATAAAAGAACTTACAGTGTCGCTAGACTTACACACTATGAAAAAACGAATGGTGTAATAGGAAATTTATATGCAACTATTTGTTCAAATGTTTTCTATTATATTAAAAAAGGTGAGTTAATTATTAATATATATATTCCTCGAATGTCCTCTGTACACAGTTACAATGTAAGTATCCAAATTCCTTTCAAGCGGTGTTAGTGTATAACTAGCTCAAATGTTTGTTAATATAAACTTACAGTTGTGTAGATGTTTTGCATAATGTTTAATAGTTAATTACTAAAAGGATTACAATTGAATTTATGTTATAGTTATGACCTTCTGAGGAAGAAACGTGTAGAAGGAGAAAGAATTGAAAAGTATAGAAAGGATAAAAGAGAAGAAGAAGATAAATAGTGTAGAGAAGTGAAAGTATAGAGTACAGGAAAGAGAAAGAGCTGGAACGAAGAAAAGAACAAACAGAGGACAGAAAAAGGTTTGAGAGGAAGATTGGTTTAAAAATGTATTAGATGTTAGAAGAAGGTTAAGTTTAAGCAAGGAAGAAGGTGGATGGTTGTCACGAGAACATGGCAAGAAGAGAGGATTTTATAAAATGCTCAATAAAGATTTTAATAAACGAATGAATTAATGAATGAGCTAATTCTATACTTATGTTACTATATATTCCTTACTGAATTTCAGTGAATACTGTATATAATTGTTCTGTATGTGCACTTATTTTATCTGCAATGAGACATAACAAAGAAGCGCTTAATTCACGAGTACCGTGTATTTACTTATCATAAACCTGGAATAAATAGTAGTGTAGTTTTGTTTGTCACCTTACTCGTATATCCATTTGTTTTCTTGTCATAATAATAAAATTTTGTTTTAAAACCCTTAGATAAAACCAAATTGAGTTAAACTCGAGATAAACATGCATTAAACTGTAAACTTTATTAATTAAGGGAAACAATGAGAACAAGTAATGAGCAGCTGTTGCCGCCGCCCGCAGCTCGCTGCCCGTATCCCGTAACCATCCCATCTTCTAGTTTCCCATTTTCTCGTCGCCGTGAAAACTTCAGAGATATATTTATAATATTGCAAAGATTTTCCACAAAATGATATAGATAAGGAGATATAAATTTTCCATATTTTGTTCGTAGGGTATTATCAAAGTTGAAAAACTAGTAGAAACAGCTTTTGTCTGAACCGGCTGGCGCTTCTCTTTCCATTTGAAAGTCTTGTGAGTTATTTGACCAAGATCTGCAGAACATTATGTTACTTCGAAAAAGTCAATAACGACTTTCTGGTAAGGTTTCGCAGTCAATCATTGAAATGATGGAAATTACTTTTATAAGAAAATACTTTTTTATTATTTTTAAAATATCTTCTATAGGAATTCGACACTTGGGATTACTAACACTTATTACTGTATAATTGTAAAATCTAATCCATCTGACAGGACGTCATAATTTAAGTATACACGTATGTCATGGTTATTTAAAGAAATGCGATTAGTGTAAATAACAATCATCTTTTGATGAACTTTTTACTGTAATGTTTATCAATACAACGCTGTTTTGAAAAAGTATGTACTTCGTACGTCGGATTAAACTACTTTTTTTCTGTTTAATTTAATTTTGGGGTATAGTAATTGCACAGATCATTTACCCTATAAATTGTTGTACAATTTTTAATAGTTTATTAATATTAATATAATTGTCATAAAATGGAATTCGTTATGGGTGACGAGCATTGGCTAGGGCTTTTACAAATTATGTTATTGTCCAACTGTGGTAGCTCTGTTCCTCCAGCTGGACAGGATAGATCTCTTTGTGTTTATGATACCATGTATAGATCATGAAGAGATGAAAACTATGCAGATATATAATATGCACTTTTATTACATTCAAACCAGCTGTATATGGATAAACATTGTACTAGAAGCTTTCTCTCATGATAAAACGTGATAATGCAAAGCAACTCCAATATTCGTCCACTGTCACTGTCATAAGCTTACGGTAAATTATTAACAGTATAAACAGATTATTCTTCTCACGTAAATTGAAAAAAAAACTTTTAATTTATTTTTACTTTTAAAGTGCAAGCAAACTAGTATGAGAAGATAATGCGTGTTTCCCTGAACATAACCTCTACTAATTTCATGATATTTGTTCCGCGTGGACGCACGCACGCATTCTTATACTTTTATATCGGAAATACTTTTTTACTTCCCTATACTTTTCTATTTCTATATCGTAATATTGTTTTAGTATCTGCAAATTAATAGAAGTTTCAACACAGCCTTACACGAGTTGGCAAAGCATAACATTGAGAAAGCTCGCATGGGAATAAAAGAATAATAACTTTTTGAAGTCATTATTCTAGCGAGTGGAATGGGGTGAGGGGGCTCGGTGGGCTCGGTGGGCCGTTCTACTACACTACATCTTGCTGTTTTTGTAACTTGTTGGAACGATAACTTATAAATATAGTTTCAGCGGAAGTTTGAATGTAAGAAATATTAACGGTTATTAAAAGTTTTGGGCTGAACTCAAAAGAATCCATAATTCAATGAAACAACGAAATCTAAAACGAAAAAAATATTTTAATTAATTAGAATTGATAATAAATTGAAAATTTGTAAACAAGATTTCATTCTCTTCCTAAATTACAAAGAAATTTAATTTTTAAATGTAAAAGATTACATGACAGAACTCAATGTAAAATTATATCTATTTTGTATTAGTAATAGATATGGTTTATTATTAAATGTATTTATAATTTATATAGAGCCAATTAAAACTAGTTATATTCAAGTTCTATTTTTAATTTGCTGAAAAATATACTTTTAATATATTTTGTGATCTCACTGGATGCAAGTCTTATCTAGTTACAAATTTTGCTGTTAAACTATCAAACATATAGTTCTGCAATGTACGTAATATTCAGTCCAGCGACAAATTTTCAGTCGATTTTAGAAAAATATTTGAAAGTAAAACAAATCTAGGAAATTTATTAACACTGAGTGAGAAAATTGTCTGACAGTTTCAAGCTTACTACAAACTAATTTCAAGGGTTATTTTCTACCTCTCATATAGAAATTGTGACGCTCTGTTAGCCTGCAACAAGCTAACTCTAGCGTTAGATTTCTACCAGGATATTTTTAGAACAAATAAAATTACAAACAATATTTTAATTTATTTTTGTTTTTTTTTTAAATATGTAAAATCCTTCAAGATAGATAAGACCTACCCAAATTAAGCTCGGTGCCTGAGCTTCCTGCTAAAGGTTGGTAATCCAAGACAGAGTTTAAATATATTAAACTAGGTTCTTGTTAACGAACAAACAATAAATTAAACAAACTAGTGCAATATTTCTTAATTATAGCTTTCACTAATATATTAATTAATATAGCGCAGCGTCTGGTAAGTATAATGCCGAGCCGTGCCGTGCCTTGCCGGTAACAGCATCATTCCCATTACGTAGTCATTCGCTTTACATTAATCTTTATTTCTCGTCATCTGTTACAGCAGTCATTCCTCCCCCCTCCCCATCTCCCCTTTCCAAAACTTAACGATTTTGTGGTTGATACATCCGCATATAGTCATAGCCGTAGCCGTAACTTGATCCGTAGAGCCTGGTTCATTAATAAACTATAAAGACGTAGCATTAATAATAGTCACATCCGCACTAACACATACAAACACATATATACTAGTAGAGTAAGTAGCATGAAAGCTAAAGAAAATTAATTTGTAAGACGTATTATACAAAGGATGCTGCAACATATCGGAATCGGATTAAATTTCGTACTATCTTTGAACTATCGACATACAACCGTCATTGCGATGACGTTTGGCAGACCTGAGAATAATTCTCAAAAAGATCTGTACTTTTCAAGAAAAAATTTCGTTTTTCTGTTGATTTTAAATAAAACTTCTTGTTGAAAAAACCTTATTATTTTATGGGATGATTAGACAACGCAATTTTCTGGATTTGGTTGTTTTTAAGTTTTCTTGATTAAGTCTTGATATATAACTCATAAAGTTATCAGGCACTGGTGTAGTTGGTTATCAAAATCTCAAATATCTAATTATTTTTATTCAATTCGCCATATTATAGAAGTTAATGTATCAATTGAAATAATCTTTTTGGTTTTTTTAATAATCAAATATAATCGAATTGGAAAGTAATTAAAAGCACACACAAATATAAACAAAATCACAGACGAAGATCAACTGGAAAGAAATAAATTAGATTTTCGAAAATACGCGCGTGTTTTGTGCGTAAGTGTCGACTACGAGTTTATGTTTTCGAGTTTTGCGAGCACAATCATACGCAGGTTGAATTTTTATATATAAAGTGCTAACAGCATTAATATAAAACACAATTACATAAAAATACCACGTGTTTGCATTCATTGATTTGTATAATAGAAAGATATTATTTAAATTGTTTGTACAAACCAGTATACTATTATTGTGTTATCCAAATCTAGTATGCCGCCTTATAAACTATTTAACATAGAGATGGTTGAGTAGTTGACATCAATTACCTTTTTCCTCATCACCTTAATATCATTTGCCTACCATTACCATCGCTTTTAGATAAGAGAAGTGTAAAAGAGGTGCAGAATCAAACGTCGCCGCGCTGTCAGCTGTTGCGGTGAGCTATACAGTTTTTATATACAACGGTAAATAAATAAGGTTACTTATTATATTTTAAAGATTTCGTGACGTCATTATATGTATATCGTAAGCGGTAAAACAAAATTCAAACTTTAAATAGATATATCTCCGTCAATTTTTGGATATTTAATAAAATGAAAACGCCAATATACATTAATTAACCTATATTTTTATAAGGATGTATAAAAGGTACCACTAAAAAATCAGTTCGCAACCTGACTCATGAAAGTTTTGTAATACTTGTCAGGAAACAAGTTGCCTTTCTAGCATTTTCTGTACTCTTCATTGCCGTCTATTTGGATTGTTGTTATATTTTCTATACCTAGTCGTTACCAGATTTCTGCTACACGGGTACGAGTTTATCTTCACATCGGTTGTACATCGAATCAATTCAAGTCTACAGGATACAGTTAATCTGAATGACATTTAAAAAACCCATTACTCTAGCTCAAACACTTCCGGCAACAGTGTCGTGTGCAGCCGGATGGCTCTGCTTCGACAAGTTTAAACCGATGATGCATCTGATGCACACAAGTGCAGTGACTTCACTTCTTTCACAATTTTCATTCAAGCATAACACTTTTAACTTAACAAAGACCTTTCTTCAAAACTTTATTCAAGAAGAATCTGTAATCATTTTCTATTTCCTTTAAAACATGTCACATAGAGAGTTTTCCTTTATTCCAAAATGTAAAGAGCAAAGTTTCGTGTATTGTATTGTTGTTTTATCTGACTGAGTGAGTAGCATCCAGCATCTAGGAGTAAGGGAACACCATCCCGTGCACCCATGGACCGTCAGCGTCGAGTCAGCAACCATTCTTGTGGAACAGTTAAACTTATCTTTGTCTGCTTTCTTGATACAACGGAAATGTCTCATTTAAGAACAAGTAGAAATAACCAAGTTTTGTTTAAACAGCTGCGAGTAACTCTCGATTACTTCTGATTTACATAATAAAAATAAATACAATTATTCTACTCCAAATATTACAAATTCTATATATAAAATATAATTCTTTACCATGAAATGTAACGTCGCTCTGCAGGGAAATAGTATTCTTTAAACAATTCATTTAATGAAATTTATTCAACATGGATTTATTTATGAACAAATAAATAAAACACGAAAATCTGTTTAATCAATGTAATATTTTACATAAAATCGGATTATCATATTTATCCATCTTTATTATCCATTAATTCTTGAAACGAAATTCTTTAGATCCTATAATCTATAAGAAGGTTGTCTAAAAATATTTTAAGATTGTATTAATCCGAAATTTTGTGTATATAAAGTTTTAAATGACCAAAAGTACCGTAGTTCAAATAACACTTGTGATTATTAACAGTGTGAATGCCATTGTTTTGATGAAATTAAAATTTTTCCATTATTTTGAAAATTACAAAAGTAGACTCACTAAAATCACTAAGTCAAGCCAAAATTGCAAAGTCGAGTCAAATTTTTTCCAGAATTGGTTTTCGTAACCCAATTTGTTCGTAACTCGAGGTTCCACTGTCCAAGGTTTTACTTAAGTAAAATATTATATATGTTTTCTGCCCGATGGTTATTGCATCACAAATTTTATTCTGATGAGAAATTTTCTGTGAATAATGTATGTTTATTTCCGCGTCCAAATCTAAACAGTTAGTACGTGTTTCATTAAAGACAATTTAATAGAAACAACAAATCCCGCGAACATGATGATGGAACTTATCAGCCATTTTGTTTTAGTTTGTTTTTAAACTCATGTACACAATTTTCTAAAGTATTTGAGATTAGACTGTCAATCACTTGTAGCTGTGATCGTAATCTCCTTGCAATATATTTCAATTTAAAGAAAGTAGAATATGTTGCGAAATACTTGCACATTTACATTCTGACAAATATAAAATAAATGTAGTATACGTGCCAGTGTTGTGCTGGGGTGGGATACGGGGGATGGGTGCTGGTGGTGAGGTGGTACTACTGTACTATGCTGGTGTAACATAACAAAATGAATATGTACACTGAATAAACATCTGATAAAATAAATAACATTATCCTGTGTAAACAGATTGCACTTTGTACAGTCAGGTGCTTGATGTTTATTCGTTAAATAAAAATATTAACACCTACTTAAAAAGTCTCTTAGACTGCATTTACATTAACAACTTTGTATGCTATTTGGTTCTATAAATACTCTCAGTGCATAGCTGTAACTTCAATCCGGACTTGACTATGACATCATACAATGGAACAGAGGTGCCTATTCACAGAATGCTGATACAGTGACTTGGACCAGCGAATACGCACTTACACGTGGCTGAGGCTAACTGCTGGACATGGGAGACGCTTACGGTTCTGGCTTTGGCGGTAAAGAGGCCTGACAATCGGTTAAGAGGCCTGACAATATACATATTCGATTCGAATTAATTATTAATAAATAAATGTTAAATAACTATTGACTTTTAATTGAGAGAATGCTAACACCGGATAACTTCCGCCTGTTTTTATGAAGTAAGTCTTTCAGAAGATAATAAAAAATTTACTATCTATTTAAAGGAAAAATGCATGTTTCTGATAAAGACCGGCGGCAAAAAATAGCACAGAAATATGTTACTGCGCATGAGCTACTAATTTGATTTAAGATCTGTGAGCGCCATATTTCAATATTGCTTTCTTGTTTCTGTTTTAATGGGAAATTCAATTGTATCTAATGGTTTATGTATAAATTTCTGAACCAACTTTAAAAATATGTAATTGTTGGTTATATTTCAGTTATACCTGATGGAACAACGACGAATAAAGCTCTTTGAAGTACAACCCTTTAAAGAAGATATATCTTTGCTTAGCTGATGACAGCAGAAAATAAATTTAAAGCAGATACTATACTAATACTAAAACACTTTGCTATCAATTGATTAAAAACAAAAATGGTCTAAATGCGTTTATAATACAGGAGGTTATTTAACTAATGGTAACTTTACTTTTGATTGTTCCAAAAATGTGATTAGAAATATATGAGTTTAGAACACTTGCAATCATAATCAGTTGTCATAGTAACTTTTTAAAAACAAGGTAAATTGTCACAATACATACACAGGAAATGAGTTGTTTCCAAATTGTAATAGATTTTTATTTTGGTTTTTGTTATATTTATTATATATTAAATACCAAACTGAATATATTAATATTATATGCTAATCTACTATCACAGAAAGAGCTGAACTAGACAATTGCTTATGGGTTGGTTTGGGGAATATTTGCCATTTAATACAACAATGTATAAATTAATAGTACTACCAGGAACACAGCCGTTCCTTCACATTCTAGTAACTGCAAAAACACAATTAGCACTTCACAATTGCCTTCCAGCAATTTGGCTTCATCAACTTACCAACCAAACTAAGAACATATAACTCTGGTTTAGTGACACTAAACCTTAAGTCTCTACTATTTCAGTCGAACAAATTATTATTTTCTTAATTCAATAAATATTTAAAATGTTCTTAATATTTGACTTGTTCTACATAAATTTTTCAGTTTCACCCTAACACTAATTCGACTCTGAACCCAAATACCAATAAACATAAAAGCTTTAAACGTGTAATATAACTCGCATAAGTAAACTGACTTGATGTAACTGTTGGCACTTGTTCAGTAACCATTAAACATTCAGAAAACACAATAAATGCGAGTATTTGTAATGCGGATCTTTGTGTTGGGTCTGTTGTTAACCATCTACAACATAAATGGAGGAAAAATGAATGAAAGCTGTTTTCCTGCTGTTGATTCTGTGGTAAACGTGATTGAGAATATCTGCGAAGATGAAATCATGATTCCTTTGTATCTGGGAAAAGATTTGACCACCGAAGATCATCAGTACGTAAATATTTTGATGAAGACGCTAATGAAGCAAATGTTGTTTACAATTGAAATCACTGGAAGCAGAGAGAGATTTACCCCGACTCGTGATAAAAGTAAATGTACCGCTTTTATCCTTAAATCCTGGGAAAATTATCTGGAACTAGGTTCGGTTTTGTTGTACCATACCGCCCGAGTAATCGCCATTCTATTAGAAAAAAGAAATTCTTCTGATGTCATAAATGAAGTAGAAGCAGCGGCTTATACGTTTGGAACACATTTTGTAACTTTACTTGTGGATGACGAAGATCATCTTCTTAAAGTGTGTTACATGAATGCCGGCCAATATAAAGGATCTTGTGTCGTCCATTCAATGGAAAATACTTACAAAGTCGACCTGGTAATGAATCGTAACATCGATCTATTTCAAATACAGCGAAACATTTTTGATTTAAAGATCAACATGAACACGACAAAGTTGTTAAAGATTTTAATAGATTACTTAAATTTAACGGTAGTAGATGATAAACTGAATCCAGTAACTATTGGGCCGAATTTTCAAAATGAACTTGTTGTGTATCCATTTACTTGGATAACGTATTACTGGTGGGTTCCAGTGGCTGGATTGTCCCTCCAGTGGAAGGGTCTTACCTTAGTGTTCACGAGTTCCGCATGGGTGATGATTCTTTGTGTATTTCTACTGTCTGCCGCGATTTGGATTGGCTACACTGTCCACCCTCTTGAAGATACTGCAGAGAAATCTCTAACTATTTCAATGTTAAACGTACTGTGTGTCCTTCTTGGTGCTTCTGTAAACCATCAGCCTCGTTCACTTCTTTCCCGTGCGTTTTTTATTATTTTAGTGATATACAGTTTGCATATATCCACAGCGTATCTTTCCAATTGGATCAATATTTTAACAACACCAATTTACGAGAAGCAAATAGATACTGTTGAAGGAATGGTGAATTCCGATTTGAAGTTGTATTCCAATCGATGGGCTGTGGGTGAAAAATGGTATAAGGATTCCCCATGTAAATTTGAAATTGAAATTTATAAGAGATCCATATTTACTACTGGATTTATTTCTTTTAAAAAACGCATGGATTTCATAAATGAGAATAGATCTATTGATAAGATAGCCGTATTAGCAACCACGGAAGAACTAAGGATTTCTGGATACTTTGACTTGTTTTATCCTTTGAAGGATGGAAATCATACGATGCCATTAATTTGCATTGCTTTTAACAGACAGTTAAGTGCTGCTATTCAGGAACTGTTGGCACGTCTGCAGGCAAATGGAATTCTTGTGAGTTTTAAGAACTACGAAATCCCCGTGAAAATTGAATGATCCCCGTGTGTTAGGCTTACTGTTGGCCATCTGCAAACTGCATTCTACTTACTGGCAATTGGGTTGCTGCTCGCATTTATGATTTTCATAGGTGAAATAATTGTTGGTCTTAAAGTCTGGCGTAGTGATCATAACCACGAAATTGGTAGTGACTACGATTTTACGCTCTAGCCACTTACCGTTAACACCACTAAAATAACTGGTGACCTGGAAAAACTGGAAGAAGAATTGAGAACTTTTTGCCGCACCTCAGTTTAAAAATTCAAAAATTGAAAGAAGTGGTTTTGAGAGAGAATTTGGAGTAGGGTACTTTGGAGTGAGTTGAAATTTGGGATTACATAATAATTGAATAAAATAATGAAAAATTTAAATTTTGATTTGACTAATTTTAGTACTTAATTCGCAAATCGTATAAAAGAATTTCAAGTTTTGGCAAAAACTTTTACATCTAGCAGAGACTAAATATATAGTTTGGTAAATAGTTAAGGATCACTTAAGTACCGCGCAATATTTTTGTATCTAGACGCTTCTAGACGTGAAGAGCATTTATATTTAACTGCGACCAGCGTTATATTTCCTGGGTTTGGTTATTATCAGAATTAATTTAAAGACACATATATATGATTTACTGACAACATTGTAGGAAGTCGTCGGTGGTAGCACTGAGCATTGGAAATAGGCTGACGTTAAATAAAACTTATTTAAAAAAAAGTTAATATAATATTTTGCTATCAATTGATCAGCAGAAATAGACTAAATGCGTTTTTAATACAAGTTATTTCACCGCTGATAACTTTACTTTTAATTGTTCCAAAAATGTGATTAGAAGTTATCACTTCCCGTTGCCATAGTTACCTTAATAAAAACAAAGGAAATGACTTGTTTTCAAACTGTGAAAAGTTTTTATTTTGGTTTTGTTGTAATTTATTATATATTAAATAACAATTGGAATATTATATGGTACTCTACAACTTCCGCAAGAGCTGAACTAGGATATTCTTTATGAATTAGTTTATATTAATAAACACATTTATAAATTAATCTTATTATTAAATTAATTTTATTTGTTAAATTAAACAACCATCAGGAACCAGAAAAATGACGGAAAAAATTCCTGATAACCTAAAAATAACAATTTTAATTAAATATTATCAATAAACTTTCGTTAATATAGCCTGGTATTTTCCAACATGCTTAACATAACCATGATGAGAATATGTCGGGGTTTTATCCTATCTTATTTGTAAATCAAAAAATCAGCTGCTAGTACTAGAATAGTAACCAGGTGTTCTAATCTTAATTATATTAGTATACATTCACAAATCAGCATGTCAATAGTGAAATACCTACGTCGTTTTATTAGGTCCGCGGATTCATTTGTAAAATAAACCAGCAAGTACCAGGATCTACTTTATTGCGCATCAGAAGTCTTCTTGAGAACACATTTTCAAGAACTATAAAATCCTAAGAAGATCTCGTTCAGTGAGCCTCTTAGTAAGACTACTTTTCTACAGAATTCAATAAAATTTTAATTTTAATAAGTGAATGAAAAATAACTGTTCACATTTTTGTATTTTACGGATATCACTTTTAAGTCAGAACATTTTCAATTCAAGAAGTCAATATTTTCTAAATTCAATAAATATATAAAATACGCCAAAGCATTATTCTTCCAATTCTTTCAGTTTCACCGTAACACTAATTCAACCCTGAACTCAAATACTACACTTACAATCACTAAGTAAACATAAAAGCATTAAACTTGTAATATAACTTGCATAAGTACAACTCGACTCGATGTAACTGTCGGCACTTGTTCAGTAACCATTAAACATTCAGGAAACACAATAAATGCGAGTATTTGTGATGAAGATCTTTGTTTTCGGTTTGTTGTTAGTCTTCTACAACATAAATGGGGGACAAATGAAAAAAAGCTGTTTTCCTGCTGTTGATCCTGTGGTAAACGTGGTTAAGAATATCTGCGAAGATGAAATCATGATTCCTTTGTATCTGGGAAAAGATTTGGCCATCGAAGATCATCAGTACGTAAATATTTTGATGAAGACGCTAATGAAGCAAATGTTGTTTACTGTTGAAATCACTGGAAGCCGAGCTAAATATAAACCGAGTCGTGACGAAAGTAAATGTGTCGTTGTTGTCCTTAAATCCTGGGAAAATTACCTAGAATTGAGTGAGGTTTTGTTGTATCAGTCTGATCGCGTAATCGCCATTCTATTGGAAAAAAGAAATTCTTCTGATGTCATAAATGAAGTAGAAGCAGCGGCTTATACGTTTGGAATACATTTTGTAACTTTACTTGTGGATGACGAAGATCATCTTCTTAAAGTGTGTTACATGAATGCCGGCCAATATAAAGGATCTTGTGTCGTCCATTCAATGAAAAATACTTACAAAGTCGACCTGGTAATGAATCGTAACATCGATCTATTTTTAATGCGGCGAAACATTTTTGATTTAAAGATCAACATGAACACGACAAAGTTGTTAAAGATTTTAATAGATTACTTAAATTTAACGGTAGTAGATGATAAACTGAATCCAATAACTATTGGGCCGAATTTTCAAAATGAACTTGTTGTGTATCCATTTACTTGGATAACGTATTACTGGTGGGTTCCAGTGGCTGGATTGTCCCCCCAGTGGAAGGGTCTTACCCTAGTGTTCACGAGTTCCGCATGGGTGATGATTCTTTGTGTATTTCTACTGTCTGCCGCGATTTGGATTGGCTACACTGTCCACCCTCTTGAAGACACTGCAGAGAAATCTCTAACTATTTCAATGTTAAACGTCCTGTGTGTCCTTCTTGGTGCTTCTGTAAACCATCAGCCTCGCTCACTTCTTTCCCGTGCGTTTTTTATTATTTTAGTGATATACAGTTTGCATATATCCACAGCGTATCTTTCCAATTGGATCAATATTTTAACAACACCAATTTACGAGAAGCAAATAGATACTGTTGAAGGAATGGTGAATTCCGATTTGAAGTTGTATTCCAATCGATGGGCCTTCTACGAAAAATGGTATAAGGATTCGCCTAATAAATTTGAAATTGAAATTTATAAGAGATCCATACTTACTACTGGACTTAATTCTTTTAAAAAACGCATGGATTTCATAAATGAGAATAAAACTATTGATAAGATAGCCGTATTAGCAACCACGGAAGAACTAAAGATTTCTGGATCCTTCGACTTGTTTTACCCTTTGAAGGATGGCAATCATACGATGCCATTAATTTGCATTGCTTTTAACCGACAGTTAAGTGCTGCTATTCAGGAACTGTTGGCACGTCTGCAGGCAAATGGAATTAATTTAAGTTTTAAGAACTACGAAACCCCCTTGAAAATTGACAGCGAGTACGATGAGGACGGTAATGTTAGGCTTACTGTAGGCCATCTGCAAGCTGCATTCTACTTACTGGCTATTGGGTTGCTGCTCTCATTTATGATTTTTACAAGTGAATTAGTTGTTGGTCTTGATGTCTTTAAATTTGGTACCATCGACATTGCGTCGTGAACAGAATCACGACTCTGGCAGTAAATGTGATTTTACCCTCTAACCACTCACCGGTTACACTAGTGAAGTAACTTGTATTTATATTTTGACTCAATCACAAATAATTTTCTCATGCAGCACACAATGTTTTATACTATAGGCTGCGTTTACACTTGCGTGCTCGGGTCCAAACATTTGATTCTTGTGTACGAAGAGACATGTGTGGACAGAAAGTGGGCCTTTTATTTTACCGATACTGTGTACGGATTTCAAATGTTTGCCAAATGAACATGAACTTTGTGCCCACGCATGTTTATATCCGAACACGCAAGTGTTAACGCGGCCATATCACTTGTATATTAAGTTAAGGCAAAAGTGAAGTGGTGTGATTAAAAGGAATGCATTTGAAAAATTAAATTTTACTTAATAAATAATTGTATCTTATTGTAAGCTAATCTGTCAAAAACAGAATTCCAAGTTTAACCTGGAAAGATTAGAAGTGTATCTTCACAGAACCAATTCTGACACTGTTTATAGTAACTGCACAATAGTTTATAGTTATTATGCATATTACTGATTATAAAATCAATAGTCGGCAATCGACTTGATGAAATCTGTTCAATATTTTGAAACAACAAATTTTCAAGGCAAATTACAATGCAGAATTAAAATGTTGTTTAATATAGATAATGAAAATATATTATTGCCTGTAATTATGCGTGTTCGGATACGAGCGTTCAATATTGGTGGTATGAATACGCATGAGGTATTCGTACACGAACACGAAAGTTTACTTGATGCTCTAGTAGCGGTAATTAAAACACATCAAAGTGTGAGAATCTGACAAAGAGCACGAATAGATAAACACGAATATGAGTTTGCCCACAAATGTAGAGTTTGTTAAGCACCTCTTAGCAGTTAACAATAATTGAAAAATGTTTATACACTCATTTAAGCTTGAGGTATAATTCTCCCTATAAATTGTATCATTAAATATCCTCGTAAATTCCTGGAAATCCTTAAAATTGTTTTTTTTATGGGCTTATGATAAATACTCTTTGCTATACGAATAAACTTCCAGTAACAAGCAGTTAAACGGAATAATTGGGTGCTAGACTTTTAAAATAAATTTTAAATTATCCGTACATATTCGTACATTCGTTTAATATGTTAACTCGAATATCGTTTCATATTTGTCGTTGCCAAGCTAGGTCTACGAGAACGAGGTCTGTTCGATCTACAACCTTTCTACAATATAATTCGCTTTAACTTTATTTAATTTGTGAAAATTACTTGAATATTATGTAGAAATTATTATGTAAAATTAATATTTTATTTAATTATAAACTTACATTTGTAGTAGTGTTACTATAAGATATTGGAGGTAGCACTAAGTATCGGAAATGAGCTGACGTTAAATAAAACTAATTTAAAAAGAAAGTTATCAATTGATCAGCAAAAATGGACTAAATGCGTTTATAATACAAGTTATTTCACCACTGGTAATTTCAGCTTTCATTGTTCCAAAAATGTGCTTATAAGTATTTGAGTTTAGAATACTTGCCATTTTATTGAGTTGTCATAGCAACTTTTGCAAAAACACAGAAAATAGAAACCACACATGTACAAGAAATGATTTGTTTCCAAACTATAAAATTATGGTTTTATTATAAATTATTATATATTAAATAAGAAACTGAATATATTAATATTATATGCTAATTTACTATCATCATAAGAGCTGAACTAGACAATTGTCTATGGGTTGCCATTAATACAGCAATGAACAGAAAAATAACATAAAAATACCCGATTATCTAAAATTAACAATTCTTATTATACTCGTATATTATTAATAAACTAATGACATCTGTCAATATATCTGGTAATTTCAGGCATGCCATGGCAATGTCATGTTTTGCCATTGATTTATTGTTAAAACAAGTAAGCACTCGTATTAGTATAGAACCTGGTGTTAGGCGATCTTTATTATCGACAGAACGACGGTATAAAATTACGCAATAACATATCAGTATGGAAGCCACTACACGCATCAAACGAATTCAATAACAATAGCGCGAGGTTAAAAGTGTGCAGAGAAAGATATAAAATTTTAATAAATTTATTTAAAAGTTGATACATTTTCAAAAGAGCGTAACAACAGTGCTGCCATATTTCTTAACAGAGTGATTGTGTACAGTCTTTGAAATATAATACTATATTATATGAAGTGTACATATCGCTTGTAATTAAATATCCGATTCAGCTGTCCTCCGATTGGTGCTAGTCAACTACCTTAACGATTAAAGGTTTAAGGTAACGACAATAGCTATAAAGCAATGAAATGTTATCTTTTCAGTTTAAATATTACTAGATTCTTATTAAATAAAATATTACATGAAAAATGTAACTGTTTACGATTTGTGTGTTGCGGATATTCTTTTTAAGTCAGGACATTAACAGTTCAACAAGCAAATCTTTTCTAAATTCAATAAATATATAAAATACGTTATATCATTATTCATTTGCAGTTCCCCACCGTAACACTAATTCGACCCTGCACACAAATATCCCAATCACTAAGTAAACATAAAATCAGTAAACGTGTAATATAGCTCGCATAAATGTAACTCAACTCCATGTAACTGTCGCCACTTGTTCAGTAAGTATTGTATTTGTAATGAAGATCTTTGTGTTGAGTCTGTTGTTAATCATCTACAACATAAACGGGGAAAAATCGAATGAAAGAAGTTTTCCTATTCTTACTTCTGTGGTAAACGTGATTGAGAATGTCTGTGAAGATGAAATCATGATTCCTTTGTATCTGGGAAAAGATTTGACCACCGAAGATCATCAGTACGTAAATATTTTAATAACTGCGCTGATGAAGCAGATTTTGTTCACAATTGAAATTAGTACAAGCAGTGAGAAATTTAACCCGACTCGTGATAAAAGTAAATGTGTCGTTGTTGTCCTTAAATCCTGGAAAAATTACCTAGAATTGAGTGAGACTTTGTTGTATCAGTCTGATCATGTAATCGCCATTCTATTGGAAAAAAGAAATTCTTCTGATGTCATAAATGAAGTAGAAGCAGCGGCTCAAATTTTTGGAACACATTTTGTAACTTTACTTGTGGATGACGAAGATCATCTTCTTAAAGTGTGTTACATGAATGCCGGCCAATATAAAGGATCTTGTGTCGTCCATTCAATGGAAAATACTTACAAAGTCGACCTGGTAATGAATCGTAACATCGATCTACTTTTTATGCGGCAAAACGTTTTTGATTTAATGGTCAACTTGAACGAGACGAAGCTATTACAGATTTTAATAGATTAGGGGGCGTCCATAAATTACGTGAGATGTTTAAGGGGGGGAGGGGGTCGAGTAAAATCTCATCTAATCTTCCGTTGGAGAGAGGGGGGGTCTCGGCAAATATCACGCAATTTTTTTTCTGATTGAAACAAAAAAAAATTATACTATTTTGGTCCATTTAATCTAGATTGTACATGCTTAAGGCCTGTCTCAGTATGGGACCGTATTTAAGCGAATTTCTGCCGGACGTATACGGGCTACTACGCTTTACCTATCCGAACCATCTAAATGTAATGAGATCGCTCTGGAGCTCTCAGACTGCACGCTACAAGGTCCGAATACGGCCGCACTATCTCGCACAGTAGAACCGAATAAAGGCGAATTTTATCCAAGCGTTACCACTACTACAACGATACTCTATCCGAACCTTTGTAAATGCAAAAAGCCGCCTCAGACTGGAGGGGATACCTAAGATCGCTTGTTGTTACGGTGCAATACGAGTCAAATGAAATCTATCGGCGACATGAGTATGTTCTGCATGCAGTTTATGTTTGTATTTCAGTGAATCATGGACACGGATGCCAATCTCACGTGAGATTGGGGGATGGGGGAGGGGGTTGAATAAAATCTCACGACATCTCACCAGGGGGGGAGGGAGTGACAGAAAATGTAAAAAAACACCTCACGTAATTTATGGACGCCCCCTTACTTAAATTTAACGGTAGTAAATGATAAACTGAATCCAGTAACTATTGGTCCGAATTTTCAAAATGAACTTGTTGTGTATCCCTTTACTTGGATAACGTATTACTGGTGGGTTCCAGTGGCTGGACTGTCCCCCCAGTGGAGGGGTCTTACCCTAGTGTTCACGAGTTCAGCGTGGGTGATGATTCTTTGTGTATTTCTACTGTCTGCCGCGATTTGGATTGGCTACACTGTCCACCCTCTTGAAGATACTGCAGAGAAATCTCTAACTATTTCAATGTTAAACGTCCTGTGTGTCCTTCTTGGTGCTTCTGTAAACCATCAGCCTCGCTCACTTCTTTCCCGTGCGTTTTTTATTATTTTAGTGATATACAGTTTGCATATATCCACAGCGTATCTTTCCAATTGGATCAATATTTTAACAACACCAATTTACGAGAAGCAGATAGATACTATTGAAGGAATGGTGAATTCCGATTTGAAGTTGTATTCCAATCGATGGGCTTTCTACGAAAAATGGTATAAGGATTCGCCTAATAAATTTGAAATTGAAATTTATGAAAGATCCATCCCTACTGGCACGCGTTATTCAGTTAAAAAACGTATGGATTCCTTAAATGAGAATAGATCTATTGATAAGATAGCCGTATTAGCACCCACTGAAGAACTAAGGATTTCTGGATACTTCGACTTGTTTTACCCTCTGAAAGATGGAAATCATACGTTACCATTAATTTGCATTGCTTATAACAGACAGTTAAGTGCTGCTATTCAGGAACTGTTGGCACGCCTGCAGGCAAATGGAATTCTTTTAAATTTAAAAAATTACGAAATCTCCGCAAAAATTGAAGACAACAGCGAGTACGATGAGGACGGTAATGTTAGGCTTACTGTTGGCCATCTGCAAGCTGCATTCTACTTACTGGCAATTGGGTTGCTGCTCGCTTTAATTAACTTATTAGGTGAAATACTTGTTGGTCTTTATGTCTTCTAATTTGACACCATCGCATACTGAAAACTACTACCAGAAATTATTAAACACATATTAAAACGTATTTATACTACAATTAAAATAATAATAATTCTTATTTTACTACATTTAAATATTCTAAAACTTTGAGAATTTTTCCTCAATTTTCCTGAAAACCTGAAAGAACAGGAAGAAGAATTAGGCACCTTTTGCTTTATAACTTTTATACTGTAATAGAAAGATAGTTCAAATTTTGAACACGTATTTAGTAATGTTTTATATAATTCGTGCAACACATTGTGTTTTATATAATTGTATTTATTTCTTAATTAAATTAAGATAGAATTAAAATGAAGTGTGACTAAAAAAATGCATTTGAGAAATTAAATAAATTAAATTTTACTTAAAAATAAATAGATAAAGAATTTTTTTTGTCTTGTTGATTATTCTTTTTTAGTTTTAACATAATCTGTCAAAAATATCCTAAAGAAGAAGTTGATATAAACAGAATTGCTTGTTAAGCCTGGAAACATCAAAAGTGTATTCCCATTGATCACTGTTTGTAGTAATTATGCAAATTACTGATTAGAAGATCTATAGGCGGCAATCGACTTGATGAAATTTGATAAACATTTTAAAACAACAAATTTGCATGGTAAATTATACCGAAGAATTAAAATGTTATTTAATACAGATAACGAAAATATATTATTGTCTGCAAGTATGCATGTTTGTGTACGAGTGTTCTATATTAGTAGCATTATTACGCATCAGGTATCTGCACACGAACACGAATGTTTCCGCTGTAGTAGCAGTAAATACATGTGACAATTGGCAATGAACACGAATATAGGTTTCCATTTAGAATCAAATGTTTTGGAAGGTTATCGTTACTTGATATATTGAGCTTATTAAGCACCTCTTAGCAGTTAACAATAATTGAAAAATCTTTATACAGTCATTTAATCTTGAGGTGTACTTTTCCTATAAATTCTATCATTAAATACAATCGTAAATTCCTGGAAATCCTTAAAATCGTTTTTTTATGGGCTTACGATAAATACTTTTTACTATATGAATATTCGCGTAGCAACAAGCAGTTAAACAGAATAATTGGGTATTAGACTTTTAAAATTTATTTTAAATTATACGTAGGTAACATATATTCTTTTTTATGTTTACTCGAACACCGTCTCGTATTTGCCGTTGCCAAGCTAGGTCAACGAGTACAAGGTCTGTTCGATTTAGGTTTCCAATTTTATGCTGATGTGCTTTAAAATATAAAATAACCTTTTATCTAATTTTTGATTAAGCTTTAAAATATTAATATCAGGTTTTTCATGGTACTAAACAATAGTGTGAGTTGCGTAAATATCATATTTGCCCAGCTGTAAAATTAAAAAGAATTGTTTTATTTAAGTAAAGAAAATTACTATTTTAACTATTTTACTATTTTATATAGAACTATTTTACTATTTTATATAGAAACTGTTATGTAACATATCTATTTTATTTAAGTTTTAATCTTACATTTGTGGTTGTGCTGCTTTATGATTCTGGTCTAGTTGAAGTAGGAGACTTCCCCCCTTTTCCACTTCTAATATTGGAATCATAAGTAATGGCGATGACAACTGTTCATTTTAATATATCTAATATACTTTGATTTTGTTTCTTTATATTTACCTGTTTATATTTAATGCTATAAATAAAAATTGTAGAAAATATCTTTTTATTCATATAACATCTATTTTTACCGTAAAACTTTCTCTTTATGAGATATTCTAAAGAAACTATTTTTAACTGCAATTTTTTAAAGATGGCGGCATGCGCAGATGTTGCCCGAGTGTAAAATATCATTTTATTTGGAATTTTCATTATAAGTCCATACTTTACAACATATAAACATTAAAATTTAGAACTGCCGATCAGATTTTAAGTAAGGCTCTTCATTTGCTCCGAAGCCTGAGTTGTTAGAGTTGCATAAGTATATGCAGTATAATTAAACCATCTATTTACAATATGAAAGCTTTACTTCAAAGAAAGTTAAAGGCAAAATAAGTCTATAGTGTGGCAAATATTTAAGAAACACCTAAGTACCGCCCAATAGATTTGTTTCCAGACAGCAGAGTGGTCTAGAAATTTTATGCTTGGTAACAGATTAATGAGTCTTTCAATTTTTGAAGTAAAACCATTTTTAGAATGATCTTCAGCACAGCCGTTTCATTAACCTCTATCGTAATTTAAAATAAATATCATTCAAAACAGAGTGAGAGTGAGAAGACTTTAATTTTATTTGAATGTTTTTAGTTTATTTATAAAAGAGAGCACAACACGGATCTGTAGCTGCTGTCAGTTGTTTTGTATTTCAGTTTTCTGTTCCTAACGTAATCTCAAGTGACGGCTGGAAACTACCATCATGTAACAAGGTGCTATCTATTATTCAGTAGCAGCAGAGACTGTTTCCTTCTCCGTTCCTATCCTGTTTACAGAACGCATCGTTTGAGAGAAATTTGAGACACAAAGGGACAAAGCTTGGAGAAGATGATTGGAAAACATTTCGTGAAAATGAGATGACACATCCAACATTCTTTTTTACAAAACATCGCATACAATATAATTACATAAGAATTGATTTTGTAAATATGAAATCTAAAAATAATTGAACGCTATCGTCAATACGCAGTAGATATAATACGAATAGAGATTCAGAGGTATAAAGCTGGAACTAGTCCTAATTACTTAACTGGAACTACACGATATCGTAGAAGTTGGAAGCAAAATGCAGCGCTTCTGGAGCACGTAGGAAACTAGAGCGCATAATATCATTGTTGGCATTTACTGGAAAATAATATTGTTCGGAAAGTCAATTTCTATGTGTACCCTATCTGTAGTTGAATTCGATAAAACGAGTACGAAGAAAGCATCGTGGAACTAATGATGCATGTGCTACAAGTATATTGAATTTTGCTGGAATGTACAGATATTGAACAAAAGTAAACATCTTTATCTGCTCTAATATAAATATTAGAGTATAGTTTATACATAGTATGAGTATTTATAGCTTTTAAAACATTTTTCTTTATTGAATATTTTGAAATTTTATTAAAAAATACAGAGAGAGATAAATATATATATTTTTTTCTTTTCTTATATTTGCTGATATTCACCGATTATGCTTCTTATTATAAGTTATTGATAAGGTACCTCTTAATGAGAAACTAACGAAGTTCTTGAATTTCTTAATAATTATACAAACAAAACATAGATATTACTTTACATGCATGCAAAATGTTATGAAATCAAGAGTAACTAATATTTCATGTACTGTTTAATGTGAATTTTTTTTACTTCTATCTTACATCTTGATTATAAAAAATAATTTTAGAAATTTGAGTATTTTTTTTTGCCAACTTAACATAGAACAGAAATCTCATTTTCACAGCGCTGTAGCGCTTAAATTTAGGAAATGGTTGAGAATAAAAAAATTGTTTAAAATTGTATGCTCTTTAAGATTAGTAATAACTACTAAAGCCATAGAACCAACCAATGTCGAGATATTTGTATGAAACTGTAATCGTCAATTTTTCAGTGAAATATTTATAACGTGTTTATCCTATATTATAATGTTCCAACTGTATGTTTATATTCTTATATGTTTATGTTTCTATTCTTATATGTTTGGTACTGAATTTTGTATGGTAGCTCGAAAACGGCTCCTTCAATGTTTTTGAAAATTTCCTATTTCGTAGAGAAAAAAATTCGAAAAAGTTTTTTGGCGTCCCCGGATTTTTCTCTGAATTTCCTGGAAACCCGTAATTTTGGAAAAACTTGAAAAAAAGTGAGCCCTTTTTGCTGTATTATTTTTAATTCGTAAAAGATAGAAAGTTGAAATTTTGCATGTATATTAAGGTTAGAAATTCAAAAATTGAAAAAGGGGGCCCAGTAAGGAACTTTGGAGAAAGTACATATTCTGGATTCTAGAATAATTAAGTATATTATTAAAAAAAAATAATTCAAAATTTCAAAATTTTATTTGAGGGCACGGGGGCAGTATTTGCTGAGAGTAAAAATTGTGCTAGAAAAATGAAATTTTCTATATAGGCTAATCTTGGTAACTTATTTACGAATCGAAAAAAAAATCCCCAATTTTGAAAAAAAGTTAGTCAAATAACGCATAAATTGAAAATATTTTTTATTTTGATAAATTGAAAAATTATTTTATTATTGAGCTAGTTTATTATTTCAATTTAAAAAAAGAATTAAATATGAAATGTAATTTCTAATTATTTTATTGGATTCAAATAATACACCAAAAAGACGTCGCATTGGGGTAAACTCTAGTAATTTTAAAAATTCGTAATGAATAGGAGGATCACGGAGTTGTCTGGTCGTTTTCGACAGATATTTTAATACTCATTTAATTGTGGATTCGTATACGACTCGTAGCGAGAATTTGGACCTGTATTAATAGAGAAACATAGAATTTTTAAAACTTTTCTTGAGGCAATTGTATATTACATCTATAATATCGACTTTATTCTACATAAAATCAAGAACTAATTCCTGAAAGACCTTACTTCACTGCTGGTCTGCCAGCGGTGGTGGTTCCCTTTTGTTTCCACGAGCATATTTAATATTTAAGTGAGGAGCACTTCTATGCTCGCGCTTGAACATTATCGCCTTCTCCGAGAGATAAAACATAAAACATTGAGCCGCACCATATACAACACCCGGTAAACCTCCCACGTCCCCGTCCTCTCACTGAATACATACTTTGAGAGGGTGTGGGGTGGACTATCAGCACGTTACATTCCGCGAATGTTAATCCTATTTATAAATTTATCACGCGGTTTAAAGCGTACATAGCCGGTAGTTCGTTTTCACATTTTTGTGTTTCTTTAAAGACTATATATTTTTTAATTTTTAAATACCTGACTGTAATGTGTTGGAATGTTTGGAAATTCCGTGTAATTTCAAGGAATTTAACAATAATAATACCAAGAAGATGTATTTACGTAAGTCCGGCACCCGGTTGAATTGTCACATGTGTTTCAAAAACAATGCACCCTAAACTACCTATAACCGATAACTTGAAATTAACGATTTAAATGATATTTTCTCAATAACGTATTTTATAGTTTAGCGTTACGGTGTATTAAGTCTGTAACTTTTCACTTGATAGTATTTAACGGTTATGAAAAAAACATTTGACAGTTGGGAGGTTTCATTTTATCAATTGCTTGTCTAGACGTTCCCTTTAATACGAGAACCGTTTAATGTAAGTTTTACTAGAAGTGCCTGTAAATTTATACCGGCAATAACTGTTACATTATACATACAATAAATACCTCGAAACACCGGCAATATCGTTTTAGGCAAATAATATCACTTTTTAGAGCGAGAGATTTTCCCTACTCTCAAATATTTGTCTATTTCATATCGATATCCCAGTCAACATTTTGGAATCACTTTTCCATCACATTAAAGATGCGTATGATTTTCTTATCATGAAAGAGTTCATTTACAGTTCAATTTCTTACAGTGTTTCACATGAAATGTCTCTTTTATCGACTAAAATGGCGAAACCGCTCCACCTGTCAGAATACAAAAATAGATAAAGTTGTTACGAACTATACCATTATTGAAGTGCAATAAAGATAGAAACGTTCGAAAATAGGACACTTCACCAAATTGGTTACTGGGTATACACACACGATTGTCCTAAAACAGTCTAGTACCTTTTCAGTACACAGATATGAATACACATTTAAACAGGCTCTGTTGCGACAAGTTTGTCTTATTCTTCAGTTGTGACGTCATATATTTGTTCCTTTTTGATTTGAAAGTCGAATTTTAGATTAGATGTGACGTTACAAACCTTATGACTTTTGTCTGTTTCCATAGTAACGTTTTGTGACAATTTGAGGCCCCTCCCCACCTGCATACGTCAGACATAATTAATGAATAGCATAAGACAAAATATTTAGCGTTGTTTAGATTTGACAGAGACAACGATTCGTTGTTTGTTAGCTCAACGTCATGACAACGACAAACATAAAACTGTATTAAGATAGTCATGTCTCACGAGTGTGGCCGTTTTATGAGCGTCTAGAACACTAAATCTATATGTAAATTATTAAGGTCAAAGAGCGTGAAGTAACTCTATGTACGATGTACATATATGCGATAGGAAGTACACAGAGTTTGTGTGGCACCCTATCTCTAATGGTCAGTTGGGAGTATAGCATTAAAATAAATGTAAATGTGGTCATAAGTAATGACCGGAATCACGCGACAGTAGCGCCATTTTCATATTATGAACTAGTGCCACATTTAAAAAAAGAAACGTGCGTATTATGTATAAATTTCATGTTGTTTTTTGTAATGTTAAAGCGTGTAAACATTTTTGTTTTGAATTATCTACACAATTATTTAACCACGATACAATTATTTGGGTATTTTAATGGTTTCATTTACATTTTCATTTTTGTATATGTAGACACTAAATTTACATATGAATTGTTTTCATAACGCATTACTTTTAATTATTTTCTATCTAATTATACTTTAAATACAAGTATATATTTAGGTACTGAATAACATGAACATACATATGAACATACATCCAGTCACGTGTATTTCAGGTTTATCTAATATAATGAATGTTATGTAATATATAATCATTGGTGACCCTTGTTTCCCATTGACATTATCAAAATCCTTCTTAAAGATTATAAAATTTTAAGAAGTCGTTTTTAAAAATTAATTGGTTCTTGAGTAACATATCTTAAATCAAATTAAATTAGTACTTTTATATTACGATAATATAGTAATACAATAGATGCAATAATAACGTTTATCATCTCTTTACTTGCAGGTATACCTTATAAAGCAGTTCCGCAATGCGGAGAGACCAAATTGGTAACCGGTGGGTGTTACATCATAGACCGGAAGTGCTTATGCATTTTACATCCGATACGAGTTTGCTCAGATAGCAATTTACATTGGTTGTACACCAACAGAAAAGTAAGTATTAAGTGTTACAAATCCGTGATTAACGTACTGGTAAACTAGTTTATCGAGTACTACTGGCAGAGGCGGCCTTAGGGGGTGGCAAGCAGGGCAACCGCCCGGAGCCTCGCATTCTCGCGCAACAACTCAAGTACAAAAACTCATTATTATATATGTATTTGAATCTCGCGCATCACTCTTTAGAAATCCCACTAGAATCACTGCGTATATCTTTTAAGGCATTAATTTACCTTAGTTTATCATCATTAATATGTGTCATCTTTACGCTTGTTAACTTTTATAAAACTTCCAATATAAAATTTTATTTTTCGTCAATTATCATCAAAAATACTTACAATTTACATAAATTATACAAAGAACAAGTGCCTCGCAAAGATCTGCCGCCCCGGGGCCTTGCAAAGTCCTACTACCCCGGGGCCTCGCAATGGCTAAGGCCGTCCCTGACTACGGTATAATAGAGCAATGGAAAAATGTTACAAATACAGTGGCATTTCAATTATGCTGCAAAATCGTGGATTTGAATAAAATGTGGGTTTTCATGTATAGATTTTAGAACAAGTTATTTAATAGTACTAGTAATTTTTTGTTCGGTGAGATTTTACTTATTTTGCTACACACTTTGTAGTATTCTTTCCCGATAAAAAGTAGTGCTTGCAATGATTTTTCCAATATTTTGAATAAATAAAAGTAGCATCACTAAATCCATTGTAACTCGTAAATTAGTTATGAATAAATAAAATATATAGTATAATAAAAATAGTACAAAAATATATAACAAATTAGTTAAATTAATTAGTTTAGTAATATTTCCACGTTTCCTGTTTCAGGAATGTCAGCTCAATCTTGACGCTCTTCTGCTGAAGGAGAACACAGTCGGAGTTCGCCCCCCTGTAAGGGGTAAGTCATTTAAAGTCTTTCATTATTTCATGTTCACAAAGAAAATATGTAATGCTACAACAATAGTCTTATACAGCGCACTGCAATAACAGCCCCCCTCCCTTTCTCCTGTGTCGACCACCCACAGTGCCACGAATCGCCGAGCTGTCATTAGAGTATGCAGCGTACCCCATATTGATTGATTATTTGCTTTGACTGATTTTAATTATAGTTAAAAATAAATTATAACTTTCAAAATACGCTACGTCATTTATCATTTCGATAACAAATGAATTTTCTCACATAAATTATAATTGGATATTTTTAGTTGGAGTTTAATTAAAATAGTCGCCATTTGTGAAACGTAATTGAAGATAAAATTGTTTATTATTCCGAACAATAAATCTAGTAGAAACGTTGCATAACGTGGGTCTTTTATTTATCCTTGTTAAGGGGAGATAGTACAGGTCAAAAAGAGTTGATGATTTTTTTCAATTGACATTATTAGCTCGAACATGACATGTTAATTAGTTCATGTTATATTCTCTATTAATGATTCTAAGTTTTTCAAAACAATCGTATGAAAATTACAATTGTTAACTCACAAAACATCCGTTTCAACATTGGTTGGTGCAGGGTTGTATGTAAAATTGCAAAGTTACACTGATATTAATAAATATTTATATTTCAACTTTTAAGTATTTAATAATGAGATACGAATGAAAAATTGTTATGTAGAAGAACTTAATAAATGGCAATGGATGTCTGTAGTGTGTTGTTCTTATGTTCGCTTTAACATCCAAATTTGTACTACAGCAATAAAGAAAAACAGTTGTCGCTCAGAATATGTTTTGTCCATGAAATTAGGTCTAGAAAATATTATTATTCCAATACCTAGCACCCCGTATATTTTTCTTTGGATAATGGCTGCAAAATATTACGTTACGAATAATACTGC
Organism: Panorpa germanica; assembly: GCA_963678705.1. Taxonomy (NCBI): domain Eukaryota; kingdom Metazoa; phylum Arthropoda; class Insecta; order Mecoptera; family Panorpidae; genus Panorpa; species Panorpa germanica. The sequence goes on along the minus strand of OY783211.1, from coordinate 9,178,458 downwards.
AATTAAGAGTATTAGTGAAACCATAAACATATCCTTCTAAACATATTCCCTTTCATTTTGGCGTGCCCCGTGCCCGTGCCCGTGCCCGTGCATTAACAACAACAACAATTTTTTAGATATCTCTAATGGCTGGTGTAACGTAGGTTACATGTTTTTTTTTTTGCAAATGTAATGAATATTATGGTAAAATATTGTTGAAGAGGGGAGGAAAAAAGAAAATGGTAAAACAGGCGTGTTTGTGTGTGAAATTGAAGTTATGTATTGTTATGGTTTTCCTCACATTTCACCAGATGTTCTATTTTTTTTTTTCTTTATCATAAAACCCATTTTTTTGTTTCAACAGTAAATTATGATATTACTTTTTTTTATTTATATATATTTTTTCTGTTGGGCTGTTTTCTTTTTATGTTGGTCTTGTTAAATCCTTTTCCCTATTTCTTTTTTTACATAAAACAATATTCAGATATAAATCTATTTCCTTGTGGCTGTTCTGCATAGAGTATGTGTTTGTATGTGTTGGTTTCTCACATATGTGTGCTATAAAACACCAGTTTAATTCGCATAACATTGTCTGCACAGCAAGGAGTTCCGTTTTTCGGTTTCGAGTTATGCTACTTCCCTCATTTCCTGCAATAAAAATTCTGGAAAGCAAACTTTGAAGGCGCTAACGCTACGGTCGACTATCGGCAAAAACGATGCGCTGTACGTAACGTGGCTACGAGAACCAAACCATTTCTCATAATGCAATCCCAAAATAAAGGAAAAGCAAAGTTTCGTGCAACGAACCAGGAATAAAAACTGTTAATAAATATATAATATTTGTTTTATCTAAATTTTGAAGGGTACGATTGCTTTTAGAATCGTTCATAGTTTTCTATGGAGTGTAATAACACTATATCTTATCCAACTCAGTTTACATTTGTGCATTTTTATGTTTATTATATTCCTAAAAATAAACTGGTGCAGTATGTGAGAACAGTCAGTGGAGAATAAGAACGAATATGGTAATATACATCGAGAAATTAGAAAGAAAATACCGAAATAAGTAGGACATGTAGCTGGTATGGATTGCAACAGAAAGGCTAAGATCCCACTGAAAGGGAACCTAGAGTGAGGTGCAAGCTAACTCTAAAGAGCAAGTAGAGGAAGGCCTAAAGAACATTGGAAGAAAAATGGCGCAATGGTAAAAAGTATTAAAGGAAGACAAAATTCTACAAGGACTATAGCGCTATGAAGATAGACATTCATGAAATTCAATATTATTATCCTAATATTAACAGTACATGTATTAAATTTTCTTGGAACAAATCATGTTATTTTCCAAGTAGTCATACATAAAAATCACATAGTTTTCAACGGTTCTAATTCGTCGTCATCGTATGTAGCAAACAGGAAAATTTGTAGTATATGGTAACAATGTAACAGCCCACTAACAGTATAGTTTATCATTCTTCAATACTCCAAATACTCATTGCACAGATAAAAGTGTAATATGCCTCAAGACTACAAGCAGATATTTGCAAGCAGAGAAAGTCTAAAAAACCTTATTGACTGTATTAATGAAACAAATTTAATCTCTTTATTTTAAATATCCATACTCGTGTTTATAAGTTGTTAATTATGTATTGTAAATGTTTGTTTATACATTGTTTTAAGTGCTAATAACTGTTGAAAGTTGATACACTCAAAAAAAAAAATATCACTCACAATCTGTTATATAGTATACTTCATGTGTACATTCATTGCATATTTGAAAACAAGTCTACGTTAGTTAACATCAACTGAACGCACGAGCGTGACATGACACGTGAAATGGAAATTTCATTTAAGGTTTAAATTTATAATCAATTTGTTTCACTGTTTTATCAGTTATAAAAAGAATTGCGCGTTTCATTATTTCTGCTGCATAAATAACAACAAATTCACAAATACAAAAAACCAAATATAACTCCATTGTACACAGGGACGAACTGAACTATTCAATTACCTAGAAATTTTATTACAGATACAAAACAAATATTTATTTTGAACCGCTTTTTACATTAGTTTTGTTATTTTTTCTTTTATTTCTACTTTCCAGAAAATTTCTCTTTCAATGCATGGAAATGTTGTGACCGAAACCGATACCACGGAGAAATGGTCCCCAGAGCTGTAACGATGTAACGGGTGAACGAAACGCTTGTGGAATTACAGAAAAGATACAATTACTAGAGCCGATGGAAAACTGGCTAAAGCCCGCCTAGTTGAATGCCTCGACTAATTTCAGGGACTCATAAAAAAGGGGTTCGCTTTTATTTCGTAGTATGTGTAGACAAACATATAACCATCCAATTGGAAGGCGTAATTGGAAAGCACATCGCAAAGTCTAGCCTTTTCATAATATTTATGTATTTTGTTGGCAAAACAAAATGTAAAAAAAATTCATCATGTGTCGAAAAATAAAAGCTAAAAGAACCAAACAATTTAATGCATAATGCAATATATAATGCAATAATGAATGCGGGAAATGATCATTATTTTCTATATATATAAACCTACAGAATTAAAAAACAACAACTATTAAAAATGTATTCGACGTTTTTAATAGTTTACCTAAACGAAACGTCGGAGAGAAACGGACCAGGAACGTAAAGAGAATCGCTAGATTCAAAATGGGAAATGTAGAGAAAGGCTGTAGATATTCGAAAGAAAGAGAGAGAGGGTAAAATGAAGGGTGAAAAGAAGATAGAGGCTGATGAGAGAAGCAAGGAAGATTAGGGCAGGGTGATGGAAGTACAAAGAAGAAGGAAGGAAGTAGAGGGAAAAGGAGATCAGCAGAAAAGGGAGCATGGTTAATGAAAGTTTTTAGTATAAATAGATATTGTTTTAAAGTTTTAGTATTAAGAATGCAAGGTATGCTAAATGTTGCAAGGAAAATGTAAGATTGTATTTCATGTTAGAAAAAAGTAATGTGCGAGAAGAATATTGTGCAGTTATTAAAGGGAGGCAGTGAAGGAAAGAGGTGGGTAGCAGAAATAGAGAAAAGGAACGAGGAAAGAAAAGTAACGCCAGAGCAGAAGTGATTTTAATATGAAGTGACAAAGGGACGAAGAGACAAAGAAGAAAAGAGGTGAGGAAACAATAAGAATGAAAGAGGACTAGGGAAAATGAAGGGAGAGGGTCAAGAGAAGAAGAACCAGAAAAGTACTTTTTTAAATAGAAAGGTCTAGAATAGTTTTAAGTTTAATTTCAAGTTGAAGTTCTGTGAAATGTATTAAAAATGTAGATTGTAAAGCTGTGTTTAAATACATTTTACTAATTTCTTTTACTGATGTTTTATTTATGTTTAGAAACATTTCAAATTGTAGATGAAATGAACATACAAAAAAAAATATTTTTTGCATTACATACACCTTGTCCTAGTCTTTGTAGGGAGGCAGTGAAGAGAAGAGGTCGATGGTGGAGATAGAGAGAAAGATAGGAGAAAGAGGAGGAATAGGAGAGAAAGAGAGTAGTAGGAAGAGAAAAGCAGTATGGGTTTAAATTTCTTTGTTTTGTTTTTATTTTTTATTATTAGTTTTTAAGGAGTGAGAATGGGTTTATTGGCGCAAAAGCATTAAAATAAAATATTAATAATAATAATAACATACACCTTGACTATATGGACAAAGTATCCGAGCAATCTGTATGCCATCAACAACTTTATTCAAGTCTATTAACACCTAGTTGTTGTATAAACGTTTCTATGTACTTACTCGAATTATTGATCATCCAGCAGTGTTTTCCTGAGAGCTGTTTATAAAGACCACATTGTGTACGATGACATGTCGTAAACTGTTTTGATAGAAGTCCCTTTAGTGGGTAGGGTGGAAAGTAGTAAGGTGCAGGGGGATCATATATCCACTGACGATGAGTTGCTGGACAAACTTATGAACTCGTAATGCAGTTGACAGTTCCCAGTGAGAAAATATGTCATTCAAGCGCGCAATAAAAACTGGACATTGAGCTGGAACTTTAGCAACATTTACTAATAAAACACTTGATTTCAAAAGTTGCATCATGCTTTTTTATTTTCTTAAATTGATATACTATGTGTTAGACATATGTGGTAATATTTGTTTTAGTAAGGGGGGCGTTTACAATTTATTACTTGTTAAGGACATAAATGTCATTTATTATTTTAGTATTATTATTTATATATTTCATATTTATAAGTTTATTTATTTTTTTAATAATGATATTATACTTAGAAGCAGTAATTGCAGATGATGATGATTTGTTTAATTTACTAATTGGTTTTAGTGTACTTCTCTAGTCATTAATTTTATGTTTTAGTCACAGAACAAAGTATGTGTTTCTTGCAGTTTGATACGAGTATAATAATTCTTATTTATTTGTTTCACACAGTTCTTTGTTTTTCCAAGTAAGTTTACTTTGACAGATTGTAGGTTATAAATAACACGTTTGATAAAAAAGAACACTGTATTGTACACATAAAAAGTTTGGAGTACGCATACTTATAAACCTAAAACAGGAAACTAAAATAAACAACTAAAACATATGCAGAAAACGATAGTAAATATTGCCATGTCCTGTATTAACTACATTAAAATTCGGTTTAACTGTTATAATCAAATTTTATTTGTCTTGTCTAGGTCTCATTGTCGATGCATATAACACAAGCAAAATCAGGTGTTATCGCTTTACATATAGTGGAAAATCACTGTAAAATCTGTTGGTTAGAAGCCGAATCTAAACATTAGTGGTAGAGGGGCAGAGCTACACATGTAGTTTAGAGGTGTAGGTTATACTTATCATGACGTCAATTATATGTGCAGTATAAGCAAACATCAACTTAAGTTCACAAAATATAGTAAAATAAACATTTGGTACATAATATAAATATTAAATATCTATGTCAATTCAAATAGATTTTAAATATTATATTAAGTGTAAAAGAAAGCAGTTCATACCTTCTATGTACCGACTGCGCTGTATATAAATATATACCTGTAATATTGAAAGAACCCTTTGCTTAAACAAAGAAGAAAACGTCAAGCAATAAGAGAAATAAAGACATGATTAGAAGACAATTTATTGATTCTTCATTCAGCGCGTCTACTTCATAGGACAATAAGTTAATAACTAACAAATTTTCAAAAGCAATCCATCGATACCAGTATTTCAAAGCTACATGCAAAGAGCATAACATAAAATCACCCCTAGGTAATATCTTGTCTTACGTCACTTCTTCACAGAGATGAATAAAGCCATTTTATTTGATCAAGGTATTTCTATTTTTACAGTTTTTTTTTCATGTTGTATATTCTTTGAAAATTGTTTTGATAAATTTTTATTTAAAATATATTGAAATAGAAACAAATAACAATACTTTTAGATTGTTTTCTATTTGTACTGAAATTGTTTACAACACATTGTTTCATTGATTTGAAAACTTCCCCATCCCCCACTCCTCCAATTCGGAATCTATGACGTAGATTTAAATTTATATAAAAAGTTTTGTTGGAGCTTGACGTATCTCGGAAGTTGTTTCGTTGTGTGCAAGCATTAGATATTTTTCAATTTTTATTATGAGCCATCTGTTAATTAGGCCACACGTAGTGGGAAAGTGAAGGGTGTCCGCAAAGTGTAACAAGATGTGACATGGCATTGGTGTTTGACGCTGTAGCTTCGGGTTCAATTCCCGATCCAGAGTTTTATTTTCTTGGTTTGCTTGTTACCAAACTACATAATCATTTAATCATAAACTTATGATGCAGCGGTGTAGTCATATAAAATATAATAAATAAGACATTGTTGTCTTTATTAGTCTTAAAGTAAGAAGCATGAATACTAGTATTTTTCGAACACTAAGAAATCAAACTCTCCAGAAAATGTGTTAACCTATTAGCTATTAGAGAAAATAGAATTTGTTTGCCTATCTATTTTTCATAAGGAGGCATCCATTAATTACGATACATACAAGTGTCAGGGGCAGCGTCTTTAAAATGAGACAAGATATGACAAGATGGGAAAAGATGTGATAAACATCAAACTTTTAAAAAATTAATAAAAAACAAGACTAAAATTTTCAAATTTTCAAATGTGTGTGAGAGGTTATGCACAATTAGTGACGTGTGAGGAAGAGGGGGGTGGGGGGTTTAAAACCGAAAAAAATTTGGGTGACGTAATTCATGGATAACCTCTAACAAAAAATAAAATACGACATGGATGTTTTCATTTCAAATGGTGTTTTCAATGGAGTAAATATAAATGAAATAATCTTTTTTTATTGCTATAAATTTTTATAGACAACGCATAGGTTCAAAATATACTTGAAAACAGTTTTTTTTAATTCAGGTATACGTTAGAGTGTTCCCGTTTTTCGAAAAGTCGAATCTGTATCGACCAGATATATTACCAGATTTCAGCTCGAAACTTTGCAATGGTTGCAATGGTTGCGCTAGTAGCAAAGTAATTTGTATTCTAATTCGCATTGACAAGCTGGTGACATTTTATAACAGTATGTAGTGTAGATATTTTACAATTCCACGAAATCAAGCATACACCATTAATAATCATTTATGAAGGAATTGAATTTTCCTAGAAATTCTTTCCGAGTTTACAATACATAAAGAAATGTACTAAACTTTGAGCAAGGCGCCATGAAATGTTTCTCTGCTTGTTTAAGAACACAAAGAAAGTTTTAGAATAAATGTCGAAATCTTAAACCTAACAAATACTTTTAAAAAACTTTTTGTACATAAAATAACATAAACAAAGAATGCAAATTTCTTATTTGAATGTTTTTAAACTAGGGGTGGAATAATTATTGTTTCTAAACAATATTTAGATACTTTTAAAAGTATATTTGCATTTTAAAATGTTAAAATATATATTTCTTTATTGTTAATTGATATATCTTAAATCTGGCTCTGTCAGTGAGTCATTTTCTCCTCTTAGTTATCAAGTTTTATACCAGGTGAAATAAAATCAAAAAGAATATAATGGAATTTATTGTCCATGGTTTATTTTCTTCTATTCAAATGTCAATTGTCTTACATTGATAGATTCACACTAGCTAACTTTCCATTCGTTAATTCACAGGTTCATTTTATATTTCGGAATAACTATCCGGCTGTTATGTAATATTTTACTTAAGAAAAACCTAATAATATTTAACTTTAAAGTCTAAATGATAATTTTTTAATAATATTTAACCTTTAAAAAGGCTAATTAAGATTTTACTTTAACTAAAATAAAATAACTTCAGGTGAGAATGACCTTGACGTTGAAATCGTCTCAAATTCTCAAAAAAGAAGAAGAATTTCTTGAACATCAGATTTTTTGTTTTTTATTTTCATGGATTCAAAAACAATGTTAGGCAAAACTACCATTGGATAAACTTTTACAAAATGAAATTAACGCCAGTCTGAAATTTTATTGTAATAATAATTTACTCGTATTTATTATTCAGTCATTGCTTTTAGACTAAACATAATAAATGATATAAAATGCATCATCACAAAGCAGTGCATCGAGCTGCAGATAGCAGTTGCAATATTTACATGTATGCACTAATGGTTTCCGCAACAATGCCTACGCATTAAACAACTGTGCGCTTGTATTTTCATTTCAATATGTGGGTGCATTTTCATTAACCATAAAACAGCTTTGTTGTAATAAATGTTTTGAATATTTATAATATGTACAGTTTTTTTTTAAATGTTTATTTTTTATAAATACAGCCCATGGTGTTTTCCTCAAGCAAGAGTACCTATATAACTTTATTTTAACGTTTTCCATTTTCCGGAAGTTTTTCACACTGAAGCAAACAATTTACATCTGTTTTTTTTTTCTTCGTTTTCCGCATACGTTTGTTGTATTTTGTGGACACTGAATATTTTAAAATACGTGTTTTTGATGCTGGAATCATTATGTAGTTTGAAGAGAAAATAAAATAGGAAATTTCTGAGCTTTTTGTCCTGTTGAAAAGTAACGGATGTGAAATATGTGATCGTTGTAGAAAGGTCTACTAAGGTTGTAGATCGGGAAAATACCGTGACGTAACCATATCAGTCAATTTCAAATTCATGGGTCTAAACACGGCTTTAGATAAATGTTACTTAGTTTAGACAAAAGTTTAGGGCTGTAATACTGAGGCTAGAAAAACGAAATATAAATTAGAATTGTTGTTACAGATACATACTGGAGCAAACACAATCTGCGTTCTCCAGAACATGAAGACGACTTCGTGTCCTACGAGCATCATCAAGAAGATATAGGTAATCCTCGGTTATCTTATGTAAAATATAACACTGCTCTCACACTGGATCAGACTAAGTACGACCACCAACTATCGTAGACTTGGTTATACGCCTGGACGTCTCATAATTGAGCATTCAAAGCGATTTACATCACGCCTACTTAATCTTCTGGTGTTTTTTCTTCAGTAAGGTGTATTAGAGTTGTTTCATCTCAACACACCTTATCATAAGTAAAAGCTTCTACTATAATGCTTTCAAAGATCGCAGATCGGCGTGGTACGGCTTCGTTGCTTTCAGTGTGTGAGAGCATATGTCCGATTCTGATATATTTCTCAGTATCTGGGTGCATTTGTACTCAGTGTTTGCACCTTTCATTATCATAGTGAAACCAATGAATATAACAGTGCCTTCTTTACTTTACTAATATTGTTGCATATATTGTTTTAGAAATATCTTCTGATGAGAAAACGAAAGAAGAACCAACCGAAGAGAAAAAAGACTTACTAAGCGACAGACTTCCACTTCTCACAAAAGTAATCGTTCATAACTCTCAAAAACACTGAACACTGAACATAAAAACAAATTTATTAGTTTTTGTTACGCTAAGAACATCTTCCAACCATGCACTAAATCTTTATTGGCCTAATAGAAAAGCTGTAGCTAGTTGTAGGTGGATGGGAGATGCTCTTATTCTGAAACACATTTAGAAGACAACATATCATCCGTCATATGCGTCGTTAAAGAAAACACGCATCATAAAGCTACCGATTTCAATTCCTGTTGCATGGACAGTTGATCATATTGGAGAGAGAAGGAAAGAAGGATTATCTTTTATAATTATCGAAACATATTGATGAGTTATAAGAAGAACTCATTGAAAACTCAAGAGCTATAATGCGACACGTGTAAATGAAAACACAATCCAATACCATAGTGTTGGATTCTCACTCCTAAGTAACAAGTCTTGACGAATTCTTAAAATGAAATCTTCAATTAAAAAATTCTCTTTAAATTAAAATTATTTTTGTTAAATTTTACAAACATTAATGCTTGTCCAAGGCCATGAAATATGAAGATCTTCAAATAAGCCGCTTTAATTAAGTATTTTATTTAGTATTATATTTATATTAAAGTAGAATAGCTTATGACTCTCTGATAAACTCCATTATTATATGAGAGTACTTCATTTGTTAAGTTTAAGATCTCTCTAAAGGTAAGCGTCGACAGATGAACATAGAAATCCTAGCACGAATCGAATTAAGTATTCGATTTTTAAGCTCAAGTTTAAACGCTTTAAAATTTTTTTCAATTAACATAACTTCTAAAATAATCGCCAGATTTACTTGAAATTTTCTGTGTGTTTATTTAAATATATGTACATTACGAAAATGAAATAATAATAAAAAAATTGAAGTAACGATGCTTCGGAACGGCGGCATTGCGGACGTGGGTGGTCTGAGAGGCACCTTTGTGAATTCCATCATTCTATTAAATGAGAATACGAATGACGTCAACAAATCGAATCCGCTGATACACATGCGTTCACAGATCAGTAGTTGTTGGTTTATATGAAACAATCGTGCAATGTCTTTGCTAGAGATGCGGTGTGCGGTGTGAATTACCAATTTGTGCTTAAACGGAAAAGTCGATGACGTCACGTCCCCAAAAGTTGTTTTTCGAAGCATCCCTAGCGCCTACAGCCTCGGTCAGGTATGCACTTGTATGACTATCAGTAGAATAATACAAAAATGAATTTGATAGTTTCCATCAACAGTTTGATTTCCACGCTTTCTGTTGTCGCTTTCCTTAAACGAGCACTCGTATGATAAGTACCCTGGAGTATGCTAACTTTCCATGCAACAATATTAATCATATCAAAATGTATCCGAAATAATTCAATGTAAAAACCCAGTGTACTCGTTCAGCGTTTACATCGGATAAGAAAATAAGTTAACGGATTGCGCGGGAGTTCTGTACTCGTACACACCTAGCAACAGTGGCAACGAAGCAAAGCTTACAGTCGACGTACAAAACAGAATACCACAAAGCTCAAGGAGTACGGAAGGACCCACCCCTGTATATTATTAATGTATTATATTTACCCCTTTAAATTAAGTAATACTAAGATAAGATAAAGTAGACATGTAATAAAGTTAAACTTTTTTACTTTTTCTTTGTGAATTTTCATATCAAAGAACATTGTATAACATTGTGTACTTTATGAAAGTATATTTAATAATAATGTTCATAACGAATCTGGAGTACAAAAACAAGGACCGGACTGAAAAGGGCGTGATGTGGTTGTTAGATAAAAAGTACCCGCTAAATACAAAACGTAAATATTAGAAAAAAAATTAAGTTAAATTTGATGAATATTTTGTAACCTTTTTTAACGTAAATTTTACTGATATTAGTTATTGCTATGTTAATATATTTTATAACCATATTATATATATTGACAATGCTGCTTTACATTCAGATAAAAATATATGCATGGTATAAATTGTTTTCTTTTAGATCTTCTTTATAAAATCTTCTATCGACAAAATAAATTTACTCTATTTCTTTATAAGTACAACATTATAACACGTAAAATAAAATAAGTCATCATCATTCTGGCGCTAAAGCTATGAGTATTGTAGAGGACTGACCTCCTTTAAGAGTTTGTTCTATTCTTCCTATAAGCCGGCTTCCTATTTCAATTCACCAACTGCTATTCTGTTTAGGTTCTTCTCTATTTGCTCTTTCTATCTCACCCTTAGTCTTCCTCGCAGTGTTACTTTTTAAAGTGTCTTAGCCATTCTGTTTCAATCCTAATCCTTCTATATGACCTAATCACTAGAGTCTCTTTCTAGGGGGATTTTTTATGTCACATCTAATTATAATATCGAGGTACGCAAAGTGTGACATTTGTGTAATGTAATTTATGGATGACCCAATATTTTTATCTCTAAATTCGTTCATAGTCTCATCGCTCTTCCTCAGAGTCAAAGTTTCTTCTTCATCCCATATAAAATAAGAACATACTCGTATTATATATATATACTTTCTTATCTTTTCCATTTTCCTCTGTATCTTACTCCCTTCTGTCCTCTTTATTTTTCCTCTCACATTTCGTCATTGCAAATAAATAAATGCATAAAACTTTTATGTGAATTAAAATACTTGTTTCTGTAAAATATATATCAAATATACATAATTGTGTTTAGCGGGTAAATGGTAGACAGTGGTGGCTCGGCATGGCGAGTATAAGTGAGTACACTGTTAAAAATAACAGGACTATAATTCTTTTTTAGATGAATATCTTGAATTTTTATTTGCACTTGTTAAAATAAATATAACTTTACAAAACAATTCTATTAAAATGCACGATATGTTGTTACCAAAATTATTATAGGGAATTTGAACTTCTTTCAAATAAACCGGTTTTAAAATAGGGTTTAACAGTGTATTGACAATATTAAAGAAGGACAAAAATATTAAATATGGCTTTTTAAACTTGCCTAAAGAGCGTCAAAATAGAAATCGTATATATAGTATAAAATAATGGTACATCCCTAAACTTGAAATTTTATTAACTGGTACTTAAATCCTTAATTTATCATGATCACTCCTCGGGGCACGTTAAACCATATTAGAAGAAGATCTCCAAGGAGCACTTCAGTTTATAAGATCACTTGAAGCTGAAACAGACCAGGTGATTGGTTACAACTATACTTGACAAAATCACTTACAACAGTAAATAATGTTACGAGCGTAGAGAACATGGGGCCCACAGACAGGGAGCAGGGAGCGGGGAGTCCATTGTGCACGCATCTCTTTCTCTTTGTGACTTGTAGACTTCTTTATGTACGATCAAGGGAACCACTTGAGTTGAGTTGGATCTCTTATTTATTACATCAAATTGTAATAAATCCGGATAATGATGCTGTGGAAGACTTTCACGAGTACGTCTAACAAATCTTATGGAAACTGGAGAATTCTTTAAATATTCTGTATATGGTAAATCTTTAATAAACCTTATCTTGAACATTTACAATGAAACGAAACACTTGTTTGTTGAGCTTATTATTTAATAGCGTCTTCTTTTTATAAAATTATTGTATTTTGTTGTTTTGAAAATATTAGGAAAGGTGCGATGGTAGTTTATGTGACAGTTTCTACAATATATTATCTCTGGTAAAGATCTACTTCCGTGACAGAACTGTCATCGTGTATCTGAGGCTTAAAGGCTTGAGTATTACTTTTTACAAGAGATGATGGGTATGTTCCAATTACAATTACACAGTTGAGCACTTTAAAAAGTTCAGCTCTCGAATGATGATTGATACCAACTAATTAGCATGAAATGTGGAAATTCTCGAAATTCTTGACAATTATTATTGATTATTTAATATCTTTAATATTAATCCATATTTTATTTAAACTATAAAAATGTTTCTTTGACTAAAATTAAAAGTAAAATAAAATTTAAAAAATATAAAGTATTTTCGAGAGAGAACTGAAGTTATTTCAACGTTAGGATTTCAAACTTAATTATTATTTGATTGCTAAACTATTGGACAATAATCAATAATCTTATATAATCTGTTGTTTGCATGTAACTGCGCCGCCACTGTCTACTACTATATAAAATATATTTATAATTAAATGTTAATTAAATATTATTGATTAGAACTTAAGTAATTATAATGTAATCAAAATAAAATTAATTATCATCTTACGATGTTTTTAATAAAATCGACATTATATGCTTAAATGCTCATTTTAATTATGAAGTCGCTAACGCAATTACTGGAGATTCATCGGTTGCTCAAGTAGCTTGATATCAAGTACATACTTATTCGAATTATCAAGTGTAAAGAATTATCATTATACTCGTACATAGGTTTTATACTCCCTCCTTTTGTTGATAAACTGTAAATTGTATAAAATCGTATGAAAATATCAAATAATAAATAGTTTTGTTTTAAGAAATCCATTGACTTTATTTTATGTTGATTTCTGAATTTCCTTTTCAGGATTTATCATTAATGTAATATATATCACATTTGTATCAGTTTATTGATGCAAATAATGAGCGTGATGTGATGTGTTTTTCGTATATGCTACGATACTCCTACTACAAGTATACGAGGATAATAGTTTCCGGTGCATTTTATTTTGTTAAAGTTGAAAATTCGATTGAATTACTTCATGGACCGAAAAATTGAAAAAAACTTCCACTTCAAATCACTCAAGCCTAATATGTTCGTTCGTTCGTTGGTTCGTTCACTGAGTCATCATGGAAAAACCTCACCTGAACAAAACTAATGAAAAAACATGATCCGTCATGACAATCGACTACGTAAGATATCAGTAATATTTGTATATATATATAGTAAGTAAAGCTTTGACATTTAGAATTTGACATATGTGGTTTAGAAATACAGGAAATTCGTCAGGACGTTACACACGTATTGTATTTTAGGTTATAAATCTTCTCAGTTTCATTATTCAAATGACATATCATATTAACAGTGACGACAATTTACCTGTTCCTTCTTAATTACTGCAATAATTACAGACAGAAGTTATCTTAAGAAGATTAGACAAGGAGGTGGTAGAAGTGGAGCATGACTACTAAATGATATCGCTGAATGGGAGTAAAGGTAAGTTGAACCTTAATTACATTCCTGTTAGTTGCTGAGGAGTGTGCTTCTTGCGCTTAGTTCCTTTGCTACAAGACTTTAATGAGTGGTTTACATGTTGGAATTATATTAATTAATAATCCCACTTACCAATTAAAATTAGTAACCTGCTGAACACAAATTATGATTGTTACCTTGCCAATATGTCATTTCTTACTTTAGCGAAACTTATTCAATTTTTTTTATAACGTTCTAGAAGCCGTTAATCTTTAAAAACTTTTTAATATTTTATAATCTTTGAAAATATGTTCTTAAGAAGTTTTATGAGTATTTACTGTTAGAAATTGTGTAAAATAGGTCATAAAACATTGTATATTAGGTAACATTGTTTACGTAAAAAGTCGTCCATAAATTACGTCACACAAATTTCATGCAGTGATCTCTTGAAAATATTTTCGGTTTTGTTTTTTTACAAGTTGAATATTAGACTAGATGTGACGTCACGAAGCTGATGACTACTTGTATTACATATCCAACTATACTTTTGCTTACGATAGTGACCTTAATTGATTATGGCCAGCTCCATGGTCCTAACCTTATTAGCCAGCGGTGTAGTTCACATCGACACTGTTAACACTGTTGCTGATAATAAGAAATTAGCCGACGTTAAATAAAGTAAACTTATAAAAAAAAAACAGAATTGATTGGAAACAAAATAGTTTATTTCAATAGGCGACGTGCCTTGATCCTGCATTTTTAAGTTTTGAAGTAACAATACACTCGATAACTTATATTTTTTTTATTGATATAAATTTATTAATTCTATTAATGAAATTCTTCTTTTTCTTGTTTTAATTGGGTAGAAGAATTAATCAATTAATTCAATAAAAGGAAACACTTTGACTATTATGTATGAACTAGAAATCAGTAAGCGGACCATCGCATCGGGGGCCAAGTTTTCTGTTATGCCAGCACGCGTTCTCGTACACCGCTACTTCTTACTGTATACATAAAGCAGCATCATTATACTTCGTGGCATCATAAAAACGTTTTTGAATGCAAGAAATCCCACGGATGGTTTTTGTTAGATTCTTCAACAAGTATAAAGCAGACACGGCGGGATAAGCTGAATTATACTGTTTGTTCCAAGAAACGCCAAGCGAATTGAAAATACTAAAATTTATTTTTTTGTTGGCGTCCTGACCAAGGCATAAGGGCTTTAAATTCGTCACGAAAGGGATGTTAAGGGATGAAGTCTTCTCAAGTGCTTTATTTTTAGTTCGAGCATATTTCTGCCTGATTTTAACAGTCAATTTATTCGTTTTAATGTTGTGGATGGAGATCTTCAAGTATCCTACAAACTGGAAAAGAATTTCATATTTTAACATTTTTTTATATTTAAATATTTATTTTCTACTTTAACCACAAGTTGTAAGGATCATTGATAATTTTTATTAGCTGAAATTTTCACGTTTTGATTTATAATTATTATTAATGCAATTCATAATTCTGGAAAAACTGAAAGTGCTTTTTTAGAACACTAATTGTAAAATTGTGAATCAAGATACTAGTGACAAAAAATTGATTGAGTTGTTTCTTCTTAGTTGATTTGCAGAAAAATTTATTGCAATTTAGATAGGAATAATAAATTAATAGATTTAATTAATTTAAGAATATAAGTAATTAATGATTTTTTAATAGATGTCTTCTTTGTTTTATTATAACGACATTAAAAAGAAACACTGTTTAAGGACACCCTGTATAATAAAGAAAAACTTCATAAAGTAAAATTAAAGTATTACGCGTGGGCGTTTTGGTTTTACGTTTATCTTTGTAGCATGTTGTATAATAAAAAATACATTCTCGAATTTGAAGAAAAGAATTTAAATATTTATTTGTAATACACTTTTCAACCTTTCATTTCTTTTTATAAAATTCCAAGTAATTATTAAACCCGAAGAGGATAACATTTCAACGAGGTTTTGAGTTTGATAAAAGAAAACATTTGAAAAAGAAAAGGGTCACTTCATGTACTAAAAATGAAATAACAGTGTTAACGTTAAGAAAGAAAATTTAAGACCGTTATCTGCAATAGGTCTATTTCTTCGATATAGGGCAGAAATTGAAACATAAGGTACACTAACCTGTCTTATGCCGAAGTACTTGGGTACCAAATTGTTATAAATTTGTGTTCTGTTTCCAATCATTTTTTTTTGCCTTTTTTTTTTGTTTGATAAAAAATAAAATTAAGATTTTATTTTTTATAGCTTATATAAACAAAAGTGCATCAAGACTGTCATATCAGTGATGATCACTAGAATTGCATTATTTATAGCAAAAAATAGATAAAAGTTTGTAAATTATATAACTTTAAAGACCTATCTCAGTTATAAACTGTAGCATCATCACCAGAAATATTAAAAACCATATTTTTATATTTGTTGAAAGAAAAATAGTCACTTAGTATTATTCTCGTCAGAAGCGTACCGTTAAGAGTGCCGGTGGGGGAGGGGGTAGGCAATCTGCAGCAGGACCGACACAAAAACTCGGTTCAATTGTGACTAGACGCAATTAATTTAACGTGATAGACTAGATGCTCCAATATTCACTCCAATTAATTCGGTTCAATTATTACTATATACAATTGATTTTGCGTGAAATTAAAACGCTCCCATTTTTCTTAAATTGAATAGAGCCTCAAGCCCACATTATTCTTATTTTTTTATATATAGTTTCTCGGGCTTCCTAGGCACGTAGCCTTTTATCGCCCCTAATATTGTTCTGCTTCTTCTTATACGTTATATCCAGACAAGAAAAATGATCTGTTCATGGCTACTGCAGTTATAAATTTCGGTTTCTCAATCAAAAAGGCGGTGTTAACAAATATAAAAAGACCAGGAAATTATATTTGAAGTAGAAACTTGATTTTCAATACCAGCAATTCATTTTAATCGCAGATAAATTTACAAATAGGAACCCAACCTTCACCTATTGTTACTTGTGGTTTATATACATGATTAACTTACAATGACGTCATATGCTAAACCCCGTTGTCGTTACCACGTGTAGATGATTTACAAACCCCTATTTATTATGAATGTCAATATTACAAAGCATCGACTATACGATATTCATCGTTCACCACCATCGCCATCGTCATCGACCCGACGGTTGCCTGTCAAATGCTGGTAGGAGGATGCCAGGCTGGAATAGGAACATGTAACAACGAGTCACAACAAGTAAGCGAAATGTCAATGTATTCCGTGACGTACATATGTTATCCTTTGATTAAGTTCCTTGGCATGTACCAAGGAGCGTGAGTCATCAATCAGGAAGTCTCAGGCTCTCCTTGAGACATGTACTGATTGGATGTGGAACACCTACGTAGTTATCAGCATCAGGTGAAAGTTAGCGACACAAAGATTGATGCAAAGAATGAATTGGATTAACCGAAGAATAAACTGGTTCGTTCTAGGCCAACACATTCAAAAATATATGTGTGGTTTAGATGCTTTTCTTATTTTATTTATTTTGTTGTTATTAAATAAAGAGATAAGTCAATCTGTCTATCTGAAGACATTCAGCAATATTAACTTTCTGCTAACAGTTTTCTCTTTTACTGTTTGAGATGAACATAGTTCTATTAGGTGGAGTCCTTACTCAGTAACAATTTGGTGAAGTGTCTCTTTTTGTAACGTTTCTATCACTATTGCACTTCAATTATAGTTCGCATCAACTTTACCTTCATTTGTATTCCGACAGGTGGAGTGGTTTCACCATTTGTAGTCGATAAAATAGACATTTCATATGAACTATTATCAGAAACTGAACTGTAAAAAGTCATGCGCATCTTCAATATGATGACGAAATGACTCCAAAATGTTTACGGGGTATTTTCACATTTAGGGCCTAACGAGAGATGAGCTGCTACATCTTCGGTGTACCTCATTGGTTCTCATTATGAACCACGAGCACCAACTAAATTAGATTTGTGTATGACATTATTTAACCTACATACTAGTCTTCTAGCCATACTAATTATTGATTGAGATTGTATAACGTTCGCATATCAAGATGTAAGAAATTGTTGTTTAATACAGTTTGAAAGTTTCATTACAAGTTAAAGCACTAAGACGTCTCATCCCTTCGTCCCTTCGTGCACGTTTAGTGGATAATAATTCACTCCAAATAGGTACTTTTCTTGATAATGAATACAAACACAGGTTTCTATTTGTATCAGAAAAACGATAAAAAAGGAAATGGTCCTTTTCCTTAATTGACTTTAGTTTTAATTATTTTCTTCAGTAATTTACATTTATTAGCTATAAATTAGGAAGTTTTATTTCCTACGGGATAATTTAGGCCATTGAAATAATTACATTTGACAATGTCTTTCAGTTTTTAGTTTTATTTTATCTGTGATTACTTAAGAAGGTTGATTTTTATAAAAAAAACCAAAAAAACGTAGCACCCTTTGGTGAGAAACAAGATAAAGTACTTTTATACTTAATTTTTTATTTATTACTTCATTAAAAAACATTTTCGACAAATTATTTAACATTTTCTTCTGACGGAAAGTACGCCACTGATAAACACCACCCCCCTGTCACCAGATAACAGTCTCCTAGTGGTGACAAGTTTTGGGGTGAGTCAGACTTGGAACTGAGAACTGAAATAAATAATATTTGTGTTTATATCTATCAAAGTCTGTCAGCAGCAGCAGCATCTTCGCCGCGCCTTGCAATGGTATCTGTATAAAATATCTGTCAAAGGAGAAAGTTGTTCTTGACAAATTATCAACAAGAATGTTATACTTCGGGGTTATTTAAATTTAAAAAACAATAAAGTTGAGACAGTTTCAATTAGTGCGAAAGAGATACCTATATAGTAACCACCCAACCCAGACTGCTGACAGTTAGAGAATTCGCATGTTTATAAAATATGACTAAATATAAAAAGAAGGTTAAACCAACATGGATATTACGTTTAATATATCCCACATTTTTCTCAGAGATAGTTTTATTTTATGATGCTAAAGATACTTTATGAATCCTCAGAAAGGTCTTCTTTTGGTTTGTATAATCATCAATCTCTGACACTAATTAAATATTCTCATTGATAGTAATTGACATCTGATCAGTCTTTGGTATAATTACATTCAGAGGTGTACTGATCACCCTATCACAACATAGGCCCCCCAAAATTTGGTCTATTATGACTAGTATTTTGAATGGGAGCAAAGAACAAAGGTAATTTCAGCTGAGCTGGAAGATACAGATACAGGAGAAAGATATCCATATTGGGTACCGTTGCAGGTTCCAAGAACTCGATGTATCATTGTGTAGACGCAAAAATTGTGGGAAATTGAGTCCTTCTACCTGATTGATAATAACTATGTTAATTGTATGTCCATTTTTTCAAGATGGATGACTTTAAACATGGGAATTGATGTTGGAAAATTAAATATTCGAAATTGACGCACCCACATAAGTTGGCAAACATTCTTCGCTTGTTTTCAGTCAAATTGCTTTATTAATTTCTAATTTTAGTAGTACGAACTAGTCTATTTTGTAAGTATAGACATTGTTATCTTGTAATTTTTAACTTCCGATTTATTCACCCATACATACTCTTTCAACTTCATTGAATTCATAAAACAACAACATTAAACTCTATTTACTTTTGTTAGAGGTGCATTTAATTTTAAGTAACTAGAACCAATAATATGTAAAAGAGTATTTGTTATTAACAAACAGTCAAGTAACCAACACATAACCTCATTTACAGAACATAAATAGTAATTGTTAACAAAACATCAAGTTTGAAGTTAGCTAAGATTAACTTTGAAAACATTTTATGTGTAAAAATAATGGATAGTACATACGTCGTATTCACTTATGATTATATTCTTTTTTATAAAAATACAACAGTTTTTTGTAAAATAATACTGAAGGGTACATTTATATCCCGCAGCGTGGCATGGCGTGGCGAACAGGAAATGAAACGAATGGGTAAACTTCCCGTGCATCCTTCTCACTCCTTCTTCGCAGTAAACATATTCATATTTTTAGTATGTACTTAGTTGAAATATATTTATAAAATATATTATAAAATATTTATATTATTTTGTGCTTTTATTTTAAATAATATTATATAATAAAATAAACACCCTTCTTCATATTATTTAGAGATGTGTTTATTTAAAGAATTTAAGGAGGGAAGTGGTGAACCGATACGCAAAGAGACTTGGTTCACAAAGTGTGATAAGATGTGACAATAGAAGCTGGAATGGTCCTAAGCTTCGTGATGTCATATATAATCGGAAATATTAAAACTGTTAAATACTGCTAATCAAATCTAACCCAAAAGTAAACACCGAGTAGAAGACAGGATACTTTTTAAAATAAACTTGAACACATGAGTTTCTTTAAAGTTTACAATTCATAATATATATATATATATATATATATATATATATATATATATATATATATATATATATATATATATATATATGTGTGTGTGTGTGTATAAGAAAACAAGCCTGATGAAATCATTAATAAAGAACATGACCCATTTACTTATAATACAATAATCTCAGCGTAATTTATATTGATGTGGATATCGTATAAATATTTGATTAGATCCCTCTACGAGTGCGTCTTAAGAAACCCTTAAGTGAATTTATATTTTTCCATAGACGGAATAATTGGTTGTCATCAAGAATCATTTTACTGTGATTTCTCCTCCTTCTTCCCTCCTCCCTCTGCTTTTATCGTCTCCGTCAGTTTGATATCCCATTCGGTACGTCTACTACGGCAGCTATTCTTGATACATAATTCGATTTTAACTACCCCCTTGATATAGGTTACGTTCGTTCCATACTTTATGAGGGTTGTATGTATGAAAAAGGGAAATGAGAACACTACAGCCGCAGCCGCAGCTCTCTATCCCTGCTACAGTACCTTGTACCCTTCCTAACCATACTACTACCCTTTAAGCCCAAACAAACTGCTGCCTACCCTTCTTGTGGTGGATATATTGCTACTGGTTGACTTTATCTGTGAACGGTGAACCCCTTATCAACCTGAATTACGTTTAATCCTTCATACAAAGAAAACAAACACACACATACACATAGAAACAGTTACATGCACGTGCATATATGAAAACACCTATGCAATAAATGGTAACTGTCTTTGAAGAGAAACACTAAGTCCAGGATATTGTTTCTCAGACTCTGGATAAAGCTTAATTCATTTGTATTGAATACACTGCTGATCTTATGTGAGATCGCACTTATAACTTTTAAGGGCCGTTCACTTGAGAAGGGAACAACAGAGACAACAACTGAGATCTTAGATCGTCGCCCACATTTATGGTAAATTATCACAAAGATTTATCGCATTGAAAAAAAGAAACATAGAGAGCGAGCGTATGCATGATCGTGCTAAGTATTGTGAAACACCATTTAAAATCAGCTGATTTTCGATCGACTACCTAATGTCTAGTTGCTTTTGCATTGTTCAAATACGTCTGATGCTTGGAGAAACACATTTATATGAGTAATATACAGATACCGCTAATCCTCTCTGTATATGCTTTGCCTTCTACTGCCCTGCTCTTCCAAATTTCATTTAAACATCAAATGATTCGACGACGACCATTCAATTACCACCGACAACTGCACTGATTGTGTACGCTATCCATGTTTAAATTATAAATCCTACACTGCAAATGCCGACCCGTGAACGCTTACCCTAAAGTAACTGTTATGTATACTTGTCATATCCGATTCTACGGAGCCCCTAAATGAGATCAGGTTTTTCTAAATCAGTAATCAATGAAAGATGACAAAATTGTATTTTATTGTTTCTACCTTTACGGCTTTTCTTGCTACGACGTCTACATTTTACATTTCCTTTACATATTTTTAACAAATTTTTAATATTTTTAAAATTTTCTTCTTCCTTTTCAATGTTCGTTTTCCTTGTTATCTTCCTTCACTACCTCCACCTTACGTCCACCACCTATCTACTTTTTCCATTGTCTTGCAATCGTTACTCACTCTTGCACAGTTTCTCCTCCTTCTCTTTCTTCGTAGTTCAGATAATAAACCTATAAATGCACTGCATTCACCTTGCTAGCAAAATAACGTTTCTTTACTGCCTTCTCCACTTTTTATTAGTTGCATACAATCTGTTATTTATTATTGTTATTTTATGTTATAAGTTTTAATTGTTCTATAAAATTAATTATATTTTCTAAGTTGATTTTATTTTCAATAATATTTTTTTAACTCTGCAAAACTGTCACTTGCAGAACATATTGTACATTGCTAAATTAGACGGTTTGTTTTCTAAAGATTGCGTTATTTTAAATGCCTAAAGGAAGTCATATTTTTTTTAATGCATATCTTATCTTTCGCATATTTATGAATCCCTATGCATTTATGATGGCGTCCAAGAAAAACACAACATCAAAGATGTATTCCATAGAACAACGAAGAACTAAGTTGCTGAGTTGAAGCTAATTCTGCAAGTTGTTACTAAAACAATTCATGAAATATGTATCGAGCTATTAAGTGAGCTATCAATTTGGAACATTTAATTTCCACGGGAGTGATATATGCCTTCATTAAGCATGTACCTTGTTTCTCTCTTCCACGTTTCAATAATACATTCACACATTTGTCTAACTCACTTGCCACTTACTATCTCGTTATAGCCAAGTCTCTCTCACTCCCTCCCACTCCAAACAACGTAACACAACTTCCGTTTTCCAGCAGGACAACCCTTGTCCTTCCTCCCTTCTCCGCTTCATTTGGCTGATTGAATTATTTCCTTTTCTCGACTGTTTATTAGGTTTTCTCAATAGTCCCTATGGCTTCACTGCTTCCCTTTTGTTTTCACTATTTTTAGGGCACCGTAATGTATTCCACATGTAACCTGCTAAATTTATATTCAACAATAAAAGCAAACACGTCATTTCGCTGATAATAAACATTTTTGCACTGCTGTATCAACGGGGGTCCCTGTATATTACTCTGTGGGGAGCTCTGCCGACGAAAACACCTTCCCCATTCCTCTTGTCCGATGTACTTATATTACATATGTATTGGTTGATGCGGGATGTGGACCACCGGCAGGAATACTTTGGCTGAAGTACAGTGATTTTATTTTGCACTGGCTTCCGCTTCTGGTGAAAATAATAAAATGTATTAATAAAGGACGTAACATAGAGGTAAACTTTTGTGCTATTAGTAATATAAATACATCAAATTATGAATTATAATTTCTTCCATATTTTTTACAATATCATTAAATGAAAATGCAAAATACATTTAAATTTTTTATAAGCTACCAACTTAAATTGCAGTTGTTACACGAAAACAAAATGTGTTTCATTTTTAATTTCGGCCATTACATTTAACAAATATTACACAGCAAATTGTGTTAAAACTACTTTATAATACTTGCAGGCAAATTCAAAACTGTTGCAACAGTATTTATTTAAACATGTGTTAGTGTTTTTATAGCATCTAAAAGTAAGTAAAGCTATTAAACATTTTATAGAATTTCTTGTTTCTGATCTACAAAACTAGACATGCTAGATAGCTACAGAAAACAATAACGATGGTAGCCTTATCGCACGCTACTGGATCAGTATCAGCATTTGCTCTGTTATCAGTGTCTTTATCATTCTCTAGTTATTCTTATTTCTAAGTTGAATTGTAACTGTGGATTTTGCAGTATTACAGATCGTGGATCTATTCGTCGTAAACAGTCTGTGCAGTGGCGTACCAAGACTAATGGGGTCCTGAGACGATACGTATTTATATGTTTCCTCTATGCCTAACATTCTTCCACATAATCACTAATTACATTTCTTGAATTTTAATTAAACTTAAAACTTGTTATATCTTTTCTTCTTTCTCCTCGTGTCACCTTCTCTGACCTTGACTCTTGTACATCCATTCTAAACTGCATGATTATCTACGTTTTCCTCTCTCTCTGTCTTCTTCTTTCCTCTCTATATCTCCTTCATCCACCTACTTCCATTTATTGCTCCTCTCATCAACTCTATTATCCTTTTGCATACTGCATTTTTCTTCTTGTCTATTTTCTCCCTATATTTTGTACTACCCTCCTTTTCCATAATCACTTATATCTCTCATTATATTTGCTTTTATCAATTTCTATCATCCTTGCTTGTTTTTGTATCTCTCTGTCTCAGCTTCACAACTCCTTCTCTACACTTCTTCCTTCTTTCTCCTTCTCTCTGCCTCTTCTGCCGACATTCCATTCCTTTCAGTTATATTTAGTTACAATGTCTTCCAGCTTATCTGGATTTAAGTTTCTTCTAGCTCTCACGCAAAATCAATTGTACGTAGTCATAATGGACCGAGTTTTTGAGGGTTTCTCTATTTCTCTCGGTACGTCTCTGTGTCTGTGTACTACGTACCTCGCAGCGTGTAGTAGGAGAGATGGTTTTTCAAATAACTAACTTAAAGCTATCTTTTTCGTTATCATCATGACATATAAGAAAATAAACTTCTTAGTAATTTGGACGCTAGATCGAGGGTTGAACGGGTAAGGGAGGACGGAGATGGGAACGTGGACGAGGATAGGATAAGGGATTCTGTTTAAACAACGCATATGAAGATAAACTCCTTGGTTTTACTGATAGTTTTCAATGTATTTGTTTTTTAAAGTTGATACCAAAATAAAGTAGATTGAATACCATTTAAATAACGTATCGAACGCTGGATCTTCATGTCACTGATTTGTATATTGTTAAACAGTTTTCGACTGTCGCTCACTTGAATATAAATTGGACTAATTTAAATTGTGCTTAGTAAATCGTCATTTAAAGAAACCTATTATGCATATTCAAATACTGGATTTGCACGCTGGAAAACTGGCACAGATTGTAAATCATTCGACAAAAGTTGCGGCAAGATTTATAATAATTTTAATAGATTAAAATATCTATAAATGTTTTTCTATTTGTAATATTTTACATTGTTAACTGAATTTGATTTGCTGTATATTTTATTTAAAGAAAATAACCCAAAAATAAATCCTACAAGTACATCAGTATTTAAAATTTATCTTGTTCGGGCTTTACTAGACAGTCCTGGAAGCGTGTTATTTAAGCAGGTGATGCGACAGAGAATAATCTGTCACTCCAAACATAAATCCACGGTCCACAGTACTATAAATATTTCAAACTGAACCCAGTGGCGGATCGTAAAGATTCTAATGGGGAATATTACCAAAACTCTACATAAAACTTATATGAAATATTTTTTCTAAAATTTCCTTATACCATATAGGGTGTCTTTTAACATTTGGGAAGTTTGTTGTTTCCGATCGGGTGGGTTGTAACAGAATTTTTGTTGCACTAGTGTTACAGAACTTGTTAGGCTACATACAATCAAAGAATACTGGTTGACTAAAAATCCTGAAACATGAAGAGTAACATCAACTGGTTATCCCGCATCCCGAATTAGTCCCAATAGACTTTTTCCTTTGGGGATATCTTGAAAGCAAAGTTTGCATCAGCAACGCAAAGACTATAGAAGAATTGAAAGAATACATCTACCACGAAACGCAGAGCAGTCACGCAAAATTTTTTAGGCCAGGTTACAGGAGTGTAAAAATAATCAAGGTAGACGGTTACATGATATAACAAAAAAAAGTTCTTCATTAATAGCACTTGGTAATTTTTTATGGCCATTCAAAGTGACAGTGTATCAGACATGTTCTCCAGACTGAAATATAGAGTTCCCAAATAAACATTTGGTATAAATGTAAGCAACCAGCTGAAGTATAACTTAGAGTTAGTTCGTTGTTCAAACTCAACCAAATATAAAATTTTCTATTTCATCAATTATTTATATCACAACAAAAAAAACCGCCGCCGTAGACAATACGTGTATCCAATCTTACACGAACGTCAAAATTATACGACGGTTCTTCGTCTAGGTCGAAGAGCTGCGATAGCAAAAAATTGTACATAAAAAATGAAACAGAAGACACCTGTCACATTCATGTCAAAAGAAAACACAACGAATGGTATGATGTACATAAAGTAGGAATAAACCGTTGTAGTAAATGAAATGGAACGAACGCGTATAGTACACGCATGTCGTTCCGTTCCGCTCCACTCTGCTCTTCCAACACCACTCCATCCAACCCCACCGAACGCGCCTCCGCCTTTCAAATGTCCTTATTTTACCCCGTTAACCGTATCTGTATGCAAAGAGGTTGCTTCTTTAACCACAGCCAAAGACAGAGTGGAAGAAGTCCCAAAGCGAGAGTAGCAAACAGGGCTGTAAAGAATATGGTCTCAAGTAGGATGTTCGAAACTTTGCTGATGGTGTTACAGAGTTCAGAGTCTTCTGGTTAAATTTTTGGACCAGTGATATATTTTCAGGGATTATTTGTTATAAGGTTTAATTGTTAATATCTTTGCATAATCATAGACTGCTAACATTAAAAAGTCACTGCCAAAAGTCAGCATCAGTGAACCCATAAAGAAACCCATCCCCTAATGAAGCTTCGTCAGTTGTTATTCATCAGAAATCTGAACCTATATTCATTATATCTGTAACCACTGTTCACATAGGACGAGATTTTCTTTAATATAAGCTATTCCGACTAGGTCTATCCGCGAGGTCAAAAATATATGAAAACGGAAAAAGCTAAGAATTGGTTATATATCGAATGAAGTTACAAAATGGACAATTATAAAGATAATATTAATATTAATGTAAAAGTATGTATGCGTTTGATTATAAGCATCGGAAGTAAGTTAAAAAATACTAGCTTGAATATTAATCAATTCCAATTATAAAAACTAACGGTAGGTCTATTATAGGAAAGTAAAAGAGGTCATCTAGGAACGAAATAGTTCAATTAAATATGGTGTAGAATTTGCATTACAGAAAATAGTAATTGAGATAAAATAAGAAAAAAAACTGTAGCTCTGTTATTTTATCTTTTGAGAATTAGTAATTGTTTGGGAACTTTTATTCAAGAAGTGCTTAACCTTTTCAAATGGTCACCATTTTCCGCGTTTTTACGTTAGAAATTCTTGTTGTTGAATTAGCAGCATATGCATAATTCGTGTTTCTAGAACGACGTATTCTTTTATGGTGAAGAGGAGGCAGATCCTGATCACATTCTGTGGCAATGTAAAAATACAGCAATGGAAATAAATAGACTTCAAAGCCTAGTGCTACAGACTTCACAGACGCTTCCTGTTAACACCACCTTTTTAATTGAGAAACTGAAATTTATAACAGCAGTAGCCATGAATAGATCATTCTTATTATCGGGATATAAAGTATAAAAAAAAGGAGAACATTTTTAGCCGCGATAAAAGCCAACGTGCCTAGGAAGCCCGAGAAATAATATATAAAAAAATCGAAGTATTCTTGATTTTTGATCCAGTTGATTCGCCATTTTGCGATCCCACGTGCAGCCCTGATATAAGGATCATAATGTGTATCTTGGTTAACCCTCTGCTGTCAGCTCTCTCAGAGTTTCATGAATTCCAGAAGCCTCGTCTACGTATGCAGCACCCCTACACCCCTACACGGTACTCTACGGTAAAGCTCAGCCTCTATACACGTGGTCGGGGTACAGGGGCGGGGGAGGAATAGGGATGGAACAATAAGTAAACAAATCTGTTTATGTAAATACCTGTTATGCATATGTATAAACCCAAGATATGGTTGAATTATCTGAATAAATAAGTTTATTTAAACAACGTTGGTCTGAAATACATTTCGATGGGAACTAAGTAACGAGAGGGTGTAGGGAGAGAGGGGGGAGCACACACACTGCTCGTACACATGACGGTAATGTGATAGGATTTGTTTTATTGGTTTTTGTTGTAGCTTTTCGTGCTTATACTTTTACGTTTACTGTTTGCGTTTGTGTTACATGAATTGGGTGAACGCGGCGGCTGGTCAAAAGTGTACGAATGTATTTGCTTACGTAGATATGTTTGAGATCTGCTAAATTAATCTTATAAATAAACAACGAATATTCCAGGTCCAGTGTGTGTTTAGTACCAAGAGATGCTATTGATGTAGATACATGTAACAGTGATACGTTAATCCTGTTATGTGGTCCACTGTGCACAGTTTCTGTGTAACGTCGATGTTTTCTTTTGAAATTCAGAATTAATTCCCGAAATTTTTAATTGAATTAGTCTTTGCCAGTTTATTGGAAATTAATACGAACATTTCTAACAAAAAGTTAAAATATTTTTAAATTAGAAATATTTATCAGTTGAAATTGTTTTATGAATTGTTAAAGTTGCCCACCAGGACAAGGAAATATTGTTTTGAAAAAATGTATTTTTTTTTTTAAATATTTAATGTTAGTAAAACATGATTCAGACATATATAATTGTTTCAATTTCAGATGGTGCCAAAATAATTGAACCCAAAAAATTATCAACTTTACCATTTTGAGGCCCCCATCCAGGGGCAGTTATGAAATAGATGACTGAATTCTGAATGATCAATATTCCAATATTTACAAGACCTAATATTTCTTATTACCAAACATTAAAGCCCCAACAGAGCCCCAGGTAGCTTGTCACACGCTAATTTCAAGGTTTATTTTATACTTTTCATATAGAAATTGTCTTGCAATGCGAGGTTCACACTTGCAAGCTTGTGAAACGCTAGTTTCAAGTTTTATTTCTACCTGGGGCTATTGAGTTTTAGTTTTAATTTTGTGTTTTAAACCTAAGTGTAAGTTTCAGCTTGTGTAATCCTGCGTGGAATTACTATTCATACATAATGAAATGCAATGTAACACTTAAATTACGTTGCAGTAAGATAACAAGTGTAAAAGTTGCACGATAAAACAATTTCTCAATGAGAAGTAATAGTGGCAAGCATCTGTACATCGTATATATAGTTTTATTTCTGTTTATTTCACGAACTAAACCTTCTTATGTTTAACTCTTAAATGCATATCACTTTTTTGTTAATATTTATTTAAGTGCATCAACTGTCGATAGTTCTCATATCCAGGCGCCCTTGAGAGATGCACAAAATGCACTCAGACCTGCTCTGATCGTACGTCGTCGCCGTATCCAGCATCTTAATACTAATACTTGATTACTACTCCTCTAGATCAAAACCAGATTTGATAGTTTCATGAAAGAGGAATTAGGACAACAGGGAAAAGGCGGGGTAAAGAGGAGGAGTAATACTGCTTAAACTGGTAATGAGTTTTGTCGTCTAAGATGATAATGAAGTTATTCATAGATGATGAAAATCCGGAAGCAAATCCTATCATTATATAAATCTGGAATACGACTATACAAAATATAGATTGTAGACCGGCTGGAACATCCTTCCGCTTCCGCTCGTTTCTAGTTTTGATTTTCTAAAACGGGATCCGGATGAGCTCAAGCAGATGACTTTTATGATACTGTTTTGATGAGTTCTTAATTCGTAATGTCACTTTAATGACATCATTTTAGAATTTAACGCATTTATTAGCGCGTTATTGGTTTAATTGCTAAGTTTAATGTTCACAAAGTATGGCGTCGAGTCTTCAACGCTGATCCATAATACGTTTAAGATAAAGATGATGCTGTATTTCAACATCTATTAAAATGGGGCTGGTCATGAGTCATGTCGGGCATAGTTATAGTTTACAAATATGTCATAGCACCAAAACGTTTAACAGTTGTTCCATTAAATTTAATTTATCAATTAGAATATAAAGTAAACAATCTGTGATTTATGGGGTAGGTATTTATTTCATATTAACATTAAATGTAATAAAATTATAAATAAAATTATTAATCTGTGGTAAGTCGGTAACAAGTTTCATTTCATTTTTGTTTTTAATGGAGTACAATATTTAATTATGTTATTTTTCTACTACACACTCCAAAATGTTTTTATTTGTATTTAATTATAAGTCTGAGTCGGATGAGTAAAATTATCCGGAGTCGGATGTATTTTTACCGACTCTGCAGAGCTGGTAGGCAGTTTGTAAACCCTACTGACAAATACTATAAAGATAGGGTTTTTCAGCTATAGGTGTCATTTTAAATAATCTAGATAATCTAGTTGTATATTGTAATAATCTAGATAATCTAAGTAATGTGTACCTATTGTAATTCATGTTTCACTTTTATCTCTAAATGTTGATTGATGTTAATTAAATTTTATACGTAAAGTAGAAAATCACGGGCGAAATTTCATACACGTTCGCCCATTAAATTCTACTTAATGTACTACATTTAACAATCAAATTATGATAAAGCGTTAAAAGAATTATTTCAATAAACATTAATGTAAAAGTTAGGGTAGTAGATTTTTCATAAATGTTAAACACGGAATGTATAATAAGGTATATTGTAGTAAATCAAAGTAATATATAAAGTAGTAATTGATAGGTGCTGTTCGATTGACTCACCTACCAAGTTCTACTTAACATATTAAGTTGCATTTAATTATTATTCGCTGAAATAAAATAAGGTAAAATACAATATGTACCTATATCAAATATTATCGGTTTGGTCTTATCCAGATTCAATAAGTGAGAAAAGGACAGACATAGTTGAGCAAA
Source organism: Panorpa germanica (assembly GCA_963678705.1). Classification (NCBI taxonomy): domain Eukaryota; kingdom Metazoa; phylum Arthropoda; class Insecta; order Mecoptera; family Panorpidae; genus Panorpa; species Panorpa germanica. Next base: position 9,147,966 of record OY783211.1, on the reverse strand, counting down.
AAATACGCGCAATAAACTTAAAAAAAAAATTAATAAGAAAAATAATTAAATTTTCAGAAAATGTAAATTTTATGTAATAATATTATATGATGTATGTATATGACTATTAAAGAATTATAATTTGTCCAAAATTTAAATCTCGTTTCTGTTGATTTGTAAATCATTTTAGAACTAAACACTCATTATGGATCTATTATAAAATAATATTAATTATTAATAATATAATTTATACTAAAAAGAATATTTTAGCAAATGCAAATATGTAATAGTGACCGTCTTTCTTTATAAAATTCTAGAATTATGTTCAAACATTAAAATGTAATTATTAAAAGCTATGTTACGAAATATTAATACTTTGTAATATTCTAAAAAAACACATTTCTAATTCTTAATCTATATAATATTATTAATTAATAATATATAGTTTACTGTGTGTTGCAGTTAATGAATTAACAACCACGGATATAAAGAAGACTATTGTTATATTATATCAAATTATGATTCCAACAATTTAAAATAAAATAACATTTTAAACTTACTGCGGTCTCAATTATGAAACGCCTGTTTGTAATACTTCTGGAGAACTGAATTATTATTTGAAATTTGCAGCCTATTTATATTAAGCAACAGCCCTTGTTTTGTATTGTAGGGTATAAAGTCTACTTCTTAATAATAGTGGACAAAGGTCAAATAATGATGAAAACTAAACATTGTAGATTACAGTGCTCACAAACAAATAAAGAATGTTGATAAACGGTGAGTAATTGTTTAAAAATCAATGCTTCCAAAATTGTTTGAATAAATTAGTAAGGGACAGCCTACATTTCCATAAAACTGTACTAAATATTGATACAATTGGCTATCAGAACCTTAAGTGTTCAATTAAATATTAAGGCGCAATATTATAGGAGATATTAACAATTAAAATAGTGATTTTGGACAGTGTATTCATGAAATACTTCACATCCGATGAATTGATAAATCTCCTTTACAATAAAGTGTACATTGTATAGTTGGGCCGTGCATCCCATCAAGTTTTATATTATAATTGTTGTAAGAGAGAAAAATAATCTCTGGGTCAACATTTGGATATTTAATCCCTTTATTCCAATCAAGAATTTAAGAAACGACTCCTAAAAATTGAGTTCACAAACCTTTGTTCCAGGAAACAGGAATTTGTACAATTAAAATCGGTATAAATTAGGATCATGAAAATGTTCCTTATTGGATTCTGAAAATAGTATAAAATCGACATTATCTGCGTCAATGGGAAGCCATGGAACAGAGAAAAAAAGAATCAAACAAAAATACAGTAAATTTAATTATATATTACATTTAAATATTATACTTATGTATAAGCTTCATTTTTCTTACGTAAACTTTTTTATATATATTTTTATTTAGACATATAACATTAGTGGGGTTTTACGTAAAATATTCTCAGTTTTATAATATGCGTTTTATCCTGATAAATTTAACCGAAATAAAATTAATTTTTCTATGTTCTAAATGAACCTTATTCGAAGAATATCTAGATAAAATATTATGTATATGACCTCATATATAAGAACTACACCGTTGCCTAGTAAGTGTTATGATTACAGTATTTATAGGATGTTATCAATTTAATTTTTTTAAGACAAAACTGTAATATTCCTAAAGACTATAAGCAGATAATCGGAAAAAAAGTCTGGAAAATCTGATCGACTTTATCAATAAATCTAATTTAATCTCCGTAATTTAAATACACATGCTTGTATTTATAAATGTAAATTATATATTACAAATGTTTATAAATATACATATTGTTTATTTATAAATATAAATGTATATATTGTTTTTAGTGCTAATAAATATATAGTTGATTGACAATATTAATAAGAAAAATAATTAAGAACAATTTTAGAAATGTATATAATGCTGTCATACATGTTTAATCATGAATACATGTTTCTGTATTCTCAATATTAATAAAACCATTGCAAAGAATATGCTATTCCTGTATGCTATTCCTTTTCATTATATAGTCCTTCTGTAAAACATTCTTATGTTCTACACCTTACACTTTCTTTTTGTGGTGTAAGTGTAAGTGAAACATGAAAAATATTGTAGAGGAATCTTGTACCAGAAGGATGCTCCCTAATGTAAACTTCTAGTACATTTATATTATAATATTATCCAAATTTTATTCTAATCATATTCATAATTTATATCAACATGATCACCATGTCAGCATGACTCATCAATTTTAGTGTCTTCGTCTTCGGATGATTGGTATCACCAAGTCAAGTGTTACTGGGCTGCGTTGAGTCATGGATGTTTTATCGTTTATCACCCATATTTGTTTTAAATAATAGGTCCTCTCCCTACCCCATACCCTGCCCTAACTTTCAGTGTCATCTCGCATAACGACGTTGTTCCCGACACTACGCTACTGTGAGGTTTCTCAGAGGTATTGGGAATGAGTAATCCCTTAGCTTTTAAACTTTGATCCTACGACCTTTGCAGTTAAACAGATGACGCCAGACAGTCCCAGATTTGTGGGAGAACAGGCGGGGTTACAGCCCCGGGGTTCCACAAAAAAGTGGCCTCCACAATAGAGATAAAAGCAATAAATTTTTGAAAGACTTCACGGATTGAAAGACTTCACAAATTGTTTCTTTAATTCAGAAAATAATTAGGAGCCTCCGCTCCTTCGTTGCCCCAGGGCCTCCACACCTCTAAATCCGGCCCTGACGCCAGACATTATTGATCACATCTACTATGACAAGTGGCTCATTGGTACAAGTATACTCGTACCAATCATCATGTATGGTACTTGATGCAAATTTTGGACACAAGTTCATTTCTTTTATTTATTGCTAACTACCAAACCTAGATTATAAAGCGTAGGTTGGAGTATCGAACCTAAAGACATAGCTTATTTGACGTCAACCATAATTCTTCTTGGCATCTATGCCGTCAACTTATTTATTAATACAACATTTCAAACACAATTTGTTACACTGTAAATAACACAATCGTTAATGGTTTGATAACATTAACTGTGATAACATTCTTTTATCTGTCAAACAGAAACAAGACGCTCGCCTTATTTGTGTCTGCTTACTTTAAATTACTGAAGCAATGTGTTACAACAGTAATAAAACTGTCGCCGTTTTAAGAATATTTTAGGTTTTGTTGCCCGAAATATAATTTCCTTTAATTACTTTTGCTTCCTCTGACACAAAAATTATTTTCACGCTTTACGCCTCCGAAAGTTTGAAATTATAATTGCATAATTAAGTAATTTAAAGTTATAAAAGTCATCGAGTTCTAAAGACCAAAGAGTGTTCACAAGTACTCGCAGACATATAACCATTTGTAATAGACCACAGACATTACCACCAGAGGCTCTCAACATTTTATTTATAGTTATTATAAGTAGCAAACTTTTAGTTCAATAAGTTGATTACTTCGTATTGTACTATTCTATTAAAACAATCCGCTATACGTAATATGTTTTACCTAACATTATATTTTATTATTTACCGAAGTTTAACATCATTTTGTTATATTGTGCGTCATTATATAATCTTGCATAAACATTCTGTAAATACGCCACTTAATGACAATGTAAAAATAGCTTTTGTTGAGTAATCTTACATCATATTAACATAAAAAAAATTGTGTAAAAGGTAAACTTTTTTGTGTCTAATAAATCATTCATTTTAAATCCTAAGTACCCAATTTATGCCAAAAATAATCGGTTAAAATAGTTCTCAATTTACACCAGCATTATCATTTTCATTTTCAAAATATAAGTGCCACTTTAGTGAAAAATATTGTCTGCAAAGGGACGGTGGCATTAGACGATAGGTTCAAGTTTTCCAAATTGACTAGGTGTGACCAGTGCCGAAAGATTGCTAAGACAAACTCTTGTAAATATAGTTTTCTTAGCTCCACGCAAAATTAATTATATCTAGTTATAACTGATTGCAGGCGTATCTTAATTGCAGGCTAATTCAATTCTGCCGTTGAACCGTTACATTTTTTTAAGCACCGACATCCTGATGAGGCCGACAGGATAGTATTTTTAGCTTGTCTTTTAATCCGGTCCAATGGTTGACAACCCTGAAAATAAATTTCTATTTTTTGCAATTTAAAACATCTTCATATTGTGTTTTTATAAAAGACATTTCTAAAACAACAAATCAATAAAGGAGTGAATTCAATAGGATTTCATAACGATGCAATATTTTTTTATAAACTATGCAAAATCTCTGTGTGCGGGGAATCATTCTTCTATATATGGTAGAAAGTATTTTGGGCCCTAAAAGTGCCATTATCTTTTAAAATAACATTCACTCATAGAAAAACATATTATGTTTCATACTTTCAAAGACAGCAAGAAACATCTGGTTCTAATTTCTTAAAAAATAGTTACACAGCAAAAGTAACATTACAAAAGTGAAATTTTGGAAGCTGTTTGAATCAGTGTCCTTAGTATATAACGCCGGACCTGTCTGTGAATAACACAATAGTAATTTTTACGTAATATATCGATCATCCAGTTCATTAGTGAGGCAACTCCAAAAAACTTGATTCAATTCCTAAAATGAAATAAAATGGAAACCAACCAAAGGAAATAATAATGCACATGTTACTATTGAAATATAGGGTCAGCGCAGTCCATCGCGGGTGATGCATTAGGGTGAAACATACGCAAGAGCCCAAGAAAACCAGATTGTAACTTTGAATAAGATACCGCATAATATCCGTGAACACAAAGTGTAAAGCGCATAAACTTGTCGAATACACTAATGAACTAGATATATTTATATATATTTCTATGGAGTGTAGGTGGCATACTTTAATTAGTAACCCAGAGAGTAGAGTGCTGCGCCATCTTGATAAGCACTTGAGCAACAGGAGGATTTCCAAACAACTCCTGCGGCGCTAGTACTTAAGAAAAAGGTACAATAACACAGGGAATACAGGTGCTCGATTCGTAACACTTTTGAACTTTTGTAAAGTTTTCATAATAAACAGAATATTCTCAGTAATAGACAAAACAACTAATTTATTAGTACCCTGCTCATTATAAATGTAATCTCTGATACTATACAAAATAAACAGGATGAATCGATCGTGTAGTTAGATACTAGTACGCAAATAATACAAAAATAATATATTATCTCAATAATTACGAACTTAATATTGACGTAATATTTATAAATAATAACATAACATACAATACAGCAAAATGAATAACAGATATTTAATAAAAATGTAACAAAATGTACATAGTCTGGCTGCACGGTAAGTGCCATGGGAATGGAAGCGTATGAGAATGATCACACTTGCGTTATAACTATCTCAAGACAAAATTGTTAGCGTTGTCTCTGTTTATTCAACGTGTTCATACGGCGTTGTCTCTATCTTTCTATGACATTCACAAAATTGTGCTCCGGATCTTTGTGACTGTTAGTAGATCATAGGTCATACATTAATATAGAAACTTCCTCTCATGATAAAATATGCTAATGCGGCTGCACCATACTGAGAAAGTCGCAGATCACAAGTAAACGGTTGTAGTGTGAGGCAGCGGTTAAGATAGTTGTGACTACAGTATTAGATAGTATTAAAAGTAAGATCAGTCACTAAAAAGCAGCTAAGATGATTAATAACATTTTTTGAAGCTACACATAAACAAATTATCCATCTTACCTGACGATACCAGATACTTATTCACCCACAAATGTCTTCTTAAGTTATCACAACTGTTACAATTAGCACATAACTCAATATTACCACCCACCGAGTGCCCTAATTATTCAATTACATTGATTCTGATGCGAACACGACAAAGTTTACCTCTGCTTTAACCCGATGAATATATTTTAAATTAGTTCAGTTAAGTTAGCGTTGAACTCCGCTCCGTTCCCGGCAAGCGGTCAACTACGCACTAGCTCTTGTCAATTGTAACACCCGCGACATGACAGCAAGAATTTAAATTGATACTAATGTCAATTGAGTCAATTATTAAGAATTAAAGCTGGTTACGAAAATAGGAGGAAAGAGTTTACACTGTGTTGTATGTGCTATTAGCCTAGAAGAAGAAGTTTTGACATATTTTATTTAATAAACTTCGAAAGTATTTTTTGTTTTATATATTTCAATGTTAACTATTTCTTTTTTCAAAAAAATGTTTAAAAAAAAGTTGTTCAACGTTAAAAACCCTATTGAATGATAAATAATATGTCTCTACGCTATAATGAGTTTAAAAGATATAGGCAAAATTGTAAGCGCATCCGTCATTTTTTCAAGACGAAGACGTGAATCATCAAAATGGAGACTGGTAAACAAAATATTCAGAATTAGCACAGTCAAATTAGTTAGAAAAGCTTGTTTACCATCATTTAAGCCAATTTACTGCATTAAATGATTCAGAAATGATTCAAAAAATTCAGATCTTTTCATGGTTTTGAAAATTATAAAAGTAGCATCATTTTAATCATTGCAACTCATAAACTAATCGCCTGAATGTCATGAAATTTGGATAGATATCGTTTCAAGGGTGGTACTACCTAAAAACTATATAGATTTGTCAATAGTGGTGTCATTTATATGTCATCTTGCGAACTTATTGTGTGATGTGATAATAGGGTTATTTTGATATCAGCAACACTGAAGTGCTTGACATATTGACAGATATGTAATTTCAAACCTCCGTTGTAGATTGAAGAAATATGTCAATCGCTTTGTCGATCAACAATAAATTGTCGATTAAAAATACAAATTTGACAATTAATGGGTCACTATCACTGGTACCTAATCATTAAATGCTGGTCTGCATAAGTAAACACATGCTTTAACAAAGACTACCAAATATTTACCTAATAAAATAAACAAATGAATCTGTATTTACATTTCAGATTCATTATGTGTTTTAAATACATAGCAACAAATGAGATGATTTAATACCGTAAAACAAATTGAAAATAAATAGGGGTATAAACAAATATACACAAAAACAAATATAATTAAGTGATTTAGTTTATCTATTGTGTTGTGAAAAATTGCTCTTTCAACTCAACGCATAAAAATAAATTGTTTTGTAAAATTGCTAATGAGAATAACATCAATGTATTTCATAAAATGGTGTGGGTAATTTAAATATAATCATATTATTCTTTTATGGGCTTATTTGGTATTAAACGTAAGTGTTTTTTATAACTAAAATATTCGCTGATTTTTGGAAATTTTGATAAACAGATGTTCACTAATCTAACATTCAGATAATGCTAAAATAATTTTAAGCCAGTGAGAATTAGGCGTCTTATTTTGTAACTTTATCTCCGACATGATACAAGATTTTATATTTTGATTATCGAATTCTAAGCTCTTTCATTATGAAACGCCAACACCAATCACTGAAAACTTTACTGATAAAGTAAACAATACTCAATTGAAATCATCTCATTACCACATGTCATGTCATTAACATAGAGCTGCAGCAATACTCGTTTAATATTTATTATCAACTAAATTATTAATTATATAAGAGGATTACTTCAGCCGGAAGATGCCGCTAAGCCCAGCTGTGGGACTGCAACATGAAAAGATTATGATTAAATAATTAAACGAGTTGTTAAAATGAATCCCGGACGACACAAGGTGGATTACGTGGCAATTATGTCATGCTAGTACCTCATTATGTGTTGCGCTTCACCGACACTGAATGATTCTTATATATCTGGTTCCTTAATGGCGTTGTCTCTTTATCTGTTCATGATAAATTGTCTTAAGGTAGTTTTGGATCAAGTCTATGGACTGGCATAGGTTATATACAGAAGTGAAACGTCGTAAAACAAATTTGTGTTGGTCTTGGTCTTGCATTTAATAACAATAACGTGGTTGTGGCTATGCGTTCACATGTCAGCATCGCATCAGCATCAACACCATGTCATAGTACGATCGTTGTGTCGATTATCAAATTTTGGAGTAATCCTTGCCTCTTCTATTTTACAGTCTTCGTCCTTTTCCATTGCTCGTCTACTGGGTAGAAAACTCACACGATTATCCATGCACCACTGTGTATTACACTTTTAAAGAATTGTTTTATAGAAACCACCAAATCCTGATCTGTGAACTCACATGCAATAGAATAACGGAATCGTAAAGTTGCCTATCAAACCATTCCAGTCGGCAATGCCGTCGTTTCGACGCTTACGATACTGAACAGTGGACGCAAAAATACCAGTAAAAGAATAATTAATACGACGCGTGCAATAACGATCTACTGACGCCTATCTTAATCGTTCACAGATAGAATAAACCGTGAAATAGAAAGCAACCTGCGGGCTTTATTTGCGCAATATATTTCCGATTTTCCTGGTTGTTTTTGACAGATGTGTTGCTTTTAGGAGTAAAAAAAACCCACCCAATTTATTATGATATAAACTGTATCTAATCCTTTACATTTTACAATAGTAACTTATTTTTTAACGCACAAAAACTTGCTTTTATTTTCTAACCTCAAATTGCACAACACTTATATAATTCGATGAGGCAGCATAACTTACAAATGCACAAGTAAATTTCACTCAACAAATGGCACAGATTTTCGTTATGATTAAAGAAACGTAGTAACCAAAGCCGAACCGCGGCCGAGTCGCGTAATGCACCAACACTGAATTTGTTAGCAAAGACTTCACCCATCCTAGGCAGTACGAGTTAAAATAATAGCGACTTCAAACAGCAATTTAATATGAGAAATATTAAATATTATCTAATCTAATTCTCATATGCAGTTTGACATTCAGAGTTCAAGCTCAACCATTGCTCCTCATGACTCATTAATCAGTGTGACATTTGACCCGCAGATACAAGCGCGATAAAATATTTGTTCACTTTATAGTTACAAAAATAACTTCTATATTCAAATTAGAAACAATAATTATGCATTATCATTACCCTTAACTTTTGAGAAATTTGAGTTTGGTATCAATTTTTGCCACAGCATTTTGAAAATTATTGGCGACTCTTGTAAATTAAAAAAAGCCATTAGAACAAATACAATTACAAGATATTATGGCAGACGACACGGTTAAAATTGCAGCAATGCGTAAGTTTCTCATCGAGACATGGCTCATAAACCTAAAAGCATGAATCATAACCTAGAAGTTTAAATCGCCGTAAAACAATAACGAACTAAAAACATTACAACGCAATTAAGACAACATGTTTTTCCTAAAGTTTTTGGCCCCTAAAAACTGTCCTTGAAGCAAATTACGACAAGATAAAATAGATTTTTCGAGAGTTCAAAAAAAGAAGAGTTCTCGGTCCGAACATAGGATTCCAAAAACGGTTTAGATACTATTAATTTCATGCCGAAGCTAAATAAAGGTCTCTGTATTGAGTACCGGCACAAGCCCCCATCTTTCTTGTTGCGTCATTGTTCACAGGTCCGCTGTATTCGCATCAAATGCATTATTGTATGAAACCTAGGAGAGAGGAAGGCGTTTGCAGTGACAGCTACAATTTTTAGTAAAGTATCTGTATAGTTTAATCACACAAATGTAGCTGTCGCTGCATACGCTATCTTCTCCTCTTCTTCCCTTCTTTTTCACGTCTAGGTATTATTTTATGCTAATGGCGAGATGTGTAGAATTCTTATAGTGTGCGTACTAACATTGTTAGCTTCGTCTGCGATTATCAAAAACCTATTAGTACTAGTTATAATGCTGAAAAAAGGTTTTTTAGAGCTATGAAAGTTATATGAAAATTTCATTGCGGTATCGTTAGTTTATAATTATTTTTTTTAGAAATATGGTATATACCGATATACTCGAATAGGGTCATATTTATTACGTCATACGCAAAAGTGGAGTGGGAGAGGATCCAAAATTTGTGACAATATGTGATAATAAGGGAACGGTCATAAGCTTTGTGACGTCGCATGTATTCGCAAATATTAAAAAGACTAAATATTGTCATGGCAAAATGAACTATGCCATCTCTTATACTTTCGTGGTCTTTTCCTCTAAAACTTCAAAATTCAGTACTCCAAAAATCTGTGAGAGATACAAAAAAGAAACTAAAAGCAAATATGGTATAAAATTTATGTGACGTAATTTTTGGATAATCTCCAAGCCTTTCTAAAAAGATACTTGTCTAAAGTGTGTGCCTATAGACACAAAATTAATCTATATAATCTAACACTATATAAATCTTCTTAATACAGTTTTGTAAATATATTTATCCTGCTAGTAATAATTACAGTGTACAATGTAAATCACAAAGAAATCCTTTTATTTCGGAGCAAGGGTTATGTAGACTTAAAGAGAACATGTATACTTCGGAAGAGCAGCATAACTCTGCTGTGAGTCACCGCTAAGTGAATTAAGAGCGCACAAGTCAGGCAGTATTGCTCTGTGTGTTCGTTCCACTAACCAGTTCATATTGTACTTGCACTAGTGTATAAATATTTATCATGAATGCTTCTAAAATTAATAAGTAAACTCATGTTACAATCTGATTTCAAATTAATCTCATGCAAATGTCATGTAGCACCTCCGGGTTTTTTAAAGAAACTGTGTCGTGTTCCCTTAAATAAGGAGTAGGTGGGTACCGGATGATTACTTCTTACATTGCTGTGTTTTTGTTACTTTCCTACTTAGTCCTGATGCTTCCTACATTAGTTATTTCACGGTCCTTACGCCCTTGGGAAAGGGAACTATAAAATTACACCGCACGGGAACAGTTCCTAATTCCCTGCTGCTAATTTTAAGTATTACCATTGTTAAATGTAACAAAGGGGCCGTCGGAAAAGGAAGCAATTATAACAAAAGAAACGAGATAAATTCAGAAACAGATAAGACAAGATAACAGACAATTTTTCTTTTTCATTGAATTTTTTTTTTTTATTTTATTGCTTGTATTTTAAGCTATTATATTCATTTCTTTCGATACCAAATCTTACGTAGTGGAAGAAATTTTTCTTCCTAAAAATTTCAGATTCCAAATACCTTGGGAAAATTTTCTGTGATCTAAAAACCACTTAAATCTTTCGACTTTTTTTAATTATTTTCATTAAATATTTCGGCATTGGTTGTTTCTAAGGTAGTTATTTTCTGTCATAAAGAAAACAAAATGTTGAACAATTTTTGATTAAAGTAAAATATAATATATGTATATTGACGTTTTTTTTTTAAATACCCAAAAATTTACGGAGTTATAGCTATATCAAATTTGAATTTCAGTTTTGCCGCGTGTATTAGGTATGCATAATACGTCGCAGAAGAAGTAAGATATTGAGATTATTTTTCCTTTTTCATAGCCTTTGCAAAACAATACTTCAAGGGAAATGCAACGCAGCTGTTAGTAGTAAATGACGTATCACAGACACGCTTGTCACGCAGACAAATCTTCGGATGTGACGTACAATGCATTTATAATTTTCTATAATGTTGAATTCCTGTAATTATTAATAAAAATGATTTTGTTAATTGTTAATATCTCCTACAATATAAAGAGTATTTCTGGTAGCCAACTTTATCAATATGGTGTACAGTTTTAAAGAAATTAAGGCATGCTTCATAACCCATTGGGACATTTTTTCCAAGTTTGCGAAAAATAACAAAGCTCAGATTTCTAAAAGCTTTAATAACATGGTATTAGAGTGATAATATGGCCTAATTTCAATGGGTTTGAAACGGCATATTAGGGGTGCATTCGGTATCTCGTCCGAATTCTGTTTCAATTTGTTGCTATAGTACAAATCTGGACATTGAAGAGGACATAGAGTACTACAGACACATATTTTTTGAATAACTAAGAATTTGCTCTTCTAACAGTAAAATAAAACTGTATTATTTCTTTATTTTTACAGTAGTATTAGAAATTACACGGTCAAATATATATACATTCCGCTGTACGGTTCAACAATTGTATTTGCTGTTAGTTGAATTGGTAATTTCTTTAGGTCATTAGGGCCCATTATAAATGCGCTGTCCATTATACGGGCGTTAATGTAGTTTCCCGTATCTTTACATTATCATTCAACGATCGTTCGGTAAGTATCATCGGTACGACTCGCTCCGCTCCGGTGATCTTCTATCCTGCTCTATCTAACACAATTCTCGTAAACGAATGAGACAACAACTCGACACATTAACCGAGTGGTTGTACTTAGAGCAATTGTAATGCACGCAATCAATGTTACGAGTAGCTCCGAGCTTTACACCACTACTTGTACACGATTACGTACCATGTAAATGATCACATGCTTTGTGGTATTTTATTTAATCGGGTAATTGCGGATGTAAGTGGATTTTATTGCCGGATAATAGCCACCTCACTTCCTGCTTGAACACAATAAATGAAAAGAAGTGTTGTTATAACATAATTGATAGATTGTTGGAATTGTTTGCTAGAATCAAAATGTGGGTAATAAAGGGAGCGTTACATTTTCTTTGTAAGGGTTAGAAATATATAAAATTAAATAAATATATTACATTGGACTTGGTAACGTTAAAACATTTGTTTTAAATTAAATTATTTTATACTTTTATAGTTAACGTCAAAGGGATTGCATATGATTCAGGCGTTATTGTTTAAATTAACCTTTTCATTGAAAGCAAGCTAATATGAATGCTATAATTTAAGGGGGTGATGAGACTGTATAATATTATGCTTATTATGATGTCTAAGCTTATTAACCATAACAGAATCACTGAAATTACAACCATCAGATTCTTTTCACTTTACTTTTTTGTATCAGTAATATCTGCCCTTAGCTATTTCTATGCTTACATGGCAAATATAGTAGCGCTACCCTTAGCAATTACCCTAGTAAACAATTTGGTGAAGTGTCCTGTTTTGCGACGTTTCTATCACTATTGTACTTCAATTATAGTTCGCATCAACTTTATCTTCATTCGTATTCCGACAGATGGAGTAGTTTCGCCATTTGTAGCCGATAAAATAGATATTTCATATGAACGACTGTGAGACACTGAACTTTTTCATGATAAAAAAATCATGCGCACCTTCAATAAGATGGCAAAGTGACTTCAAGATGTTTAAGCACTGCTCAAGCACTAAAACGTCACTGCTGTAACAATCTCGGCAACCATGTCAACACATAGTGTAGTGTATTCCGTGTAAAGTTGTTCCTGGCTAGTTGTGAGGTAGAGAATTTACGGGTGGATGACACAATACATTTTAGTTATTCGTATAACAATATTTATAAAGTACGAGTATATAAAGCGTTTAAATTTTAATACATTTAATGATTTTTGAACGAGTGTACTGTGTTTTATCAAAAATGGCTGATCATAAAATAAAATGGGAAAATGGATAAGCTAAAGTATCCCCAGAATAAGGAAGGAAAGCAGTAAACACCCCCACATGCGACTAAAAATACACTTCAGAGAGAAAATAAATTGTTCTGGCTTTTGTCAGTGTTACTTTATATAATTTTATGCCCTCCTTCTGGAGTTTACTAAGGGCTCTACTGTTTTATTATATAAAGAATAAATAAATATAAGGTTAAGAAAAATGGGCTAACAGATAAAAAGAAAAAGAACTCAAATATTTGACAAAAGGAAAATTGATTCAACATTTGAAATGTGTAACGTTTCATGATACCTACAATTGCTATAATATAGTTCGCCTAATGAATTTAGGTATAACATAGAATTTCTTTTCTGTCTATACATCAAACGTTCAGCTCATTAGTGAAACAACTCCGAAAAATCAAATTGAATATTCACTTTCCAAATAAATAGCAATTTAACATGTTTTTTTTCTTTTGTTATTCTATGAGTAGAATTCTGCGAAGGTGTGAGTAACGAATGTGTCGTTTGAAACTGAAGACAGATCAGTTAACTTTAGCATTTCATTTATCCTACACCCTGTACATCTCAAGCCCAGATGATTTACAAAAAAAACCCTTTGTCAGAAGTTTGATTAATTATACAAGGCCAGCGGATCCCTCGCCCGCAGGACTGTCTAAATTAATATCCTAAATAGCAGAAGCTGTTTTTTTAATACAATATTTAATTTTTAAAATACGAGGCAGAGTTGTATCAGTGCTGTACTGGCTGTAAAATATTTATGACTCATTGATTAGGTTTGAGATATACCATCGTGAGTTGCTTGATTCTTGGAAAATCCATTATTTGTCTTCAGTTGCATTTATTGTCACTTAAGTATATTTGACACATATAAGAACCGAACATGCTCGCGATTCCCAGTACACGACCGAACCATACGTGACCACCCTTAGTTAAAATAATTTTCAAATGGAAATAGTAAAATTAATTATTATATTTATGTAAAAAATTGTAAATTAATATTATGTTTAAGCACCGGCTAGTGCGTTTGCAATTTATGTCCAACTGTGGTAGCCTTCTTCCCACAGCTTTTACTGTTTCTTCTGGTTTTTGTAGTTGTCTGAAGTAGTTTTTCTTTTAATGGGGATGTGTCCTGTTTTTGATATTGCTGTTTACAAATTTGTCTGAGTTAAAAGGAGAAATGTATGAGGAGACAGGTGTAAGCAAGGAAGAATGACAAAGGGAGGAGCAAAAAAGGAAGTATGAATGAGTGAGAGGAAAAAGGACAATGAAGGATGAAAATAGAAGAACAAGGAGGAAGTAACTGTAGCGGAAAAGGAAGTTAAAGAATAGGAAAATGTTCAGAAGAAGATAGTTGTTGTAGAAAGAAAGTGGAAAGTAGAAGGAGGGTGAATTGCTACGAGGAGAGAGGAATGGTTGAAATAGGGAGGCGGCGTAGAGATTGGGAGAAAGAGAAGAACGAAGAACAGAGAAATGCAGGGCAAGAGAGTAAAGGTGGCGAACATATTAGTTATAGTTTAAGGAAATAAGGAGAGGAAACGATTGAAATATACTCGTACAATGATCTATTCATAAGTCTGAGTGTGAGACTATCTGGATACGCCATCGGTGCAGATTTTGGTAGAAGTAGCAAATTAAGTCTTAGTAAGCCAGAAGTTTCATTCGTGTTACTCATTCACGTCTAATACCTTTAATAATTGAAGTGAAACATCAGTTTCGTGTATTTGGTACTCCCCCATGGATAAATTCACGAGGTGCCACTGGCAATACACCCAATAGGAGTTTGAAACAAGTAGAAGTTTGTTTGCTAGGTATGAATCGACACATATAAACCTATATAATACTCAAACACGAGTATGGGATAAAACAAACTTCAAACTTTGAACAATATTTTACAGAACAGGTGTTGCTTTCAAAGCTTTTCAATAATGAAATGTTGTTTTTGTGTCAATATAAAACATAGTCAGTCTAAAGCCTTAAATATGTCACGAACAGTGGAGTGGGATAGGGAGAGGTGACGAGGGGTTGATTATAATAGGCGACCAAAAATTAATATCAAATCGTTACTCAAATTTATGACGATGGCGGGGAACAGGGAGTAAAATCCTAAACTGTAGAATAGAAAGTGATAGAGAGTTAAAATTTGGTTAAACATAGAATCCTGTTCTTGAAATTAGAAAAAAATTGTAATATTTATTATAATACAACCAACCAACAACCATTTTTATACAGTACCAAATAACTATACCATAAAACCGAGCACTGTAGTAGTCCTGCATGTGTAGTGGAACTGGTAATTTGAAATGTCTAAGACATGCGCATAAAGAACAAATAGGAACATATACCTTTCTCTCTCGCACACATTTTAGACACACTTTACTATTGACACTCTTAACAGTTCCATCCGCCTTTGTGGGATGAAAGCTGATAAGGCCGAAGCCCATTAACCGAGTTTTTGAGAGATTCTCTCACGATACTAATTTACTAGCTGACATGACAACGCATCGAAACTTTGCTGATTACGTAACTTGTCCCATATTAACCTTCTCGCACCCGCCCACCCCGGGAAACATTTTACTGTCACATTACTCCATCTCATTTGCAATTCTAAATATTAAACAGAGCCAAAGCAACCAAGTTCAAGTATATTCTAAAACGCTTATTTTAAAGTGCGTTCTAACATACAACATCTCTCAATCGCAATTTCCCATCCCGTGTCTCTTGCACCCGCAGACGCCCTCTAGCGCATTCCGTTTTTACCCCTATAATGGAATAAGGGTTGACTGAACAATCGGGAAACAATAGGACCCTGAATTAAACGTAAATGGAAATAATTTAAAGCAACCAAAAGATTTGATTTTATCTAAGTGGCACATAAATTACATTGTTAAATATTAATTAGTGTTTTGTTAAAGTGGGAATGAAAAACTCTAATTAAATTTACTAGACTTACTTGAAATAAATGCTTCGATTTTATAATTAGTAAAAAATCAATGGAAAAACTTTTGCTACGATCGCTCATTGTGTGACCATATGCTGCATGCTAACCAATACTACGATAGTACGATGTGAATAACATAGTAGTGGTGTGTACTTCACCTATATTATTGCCATTTCAACAGCTAGGTGATAACTCGCATTGATTAGAATATAATAATTGTGTGCTTTGTAGATTTGTTGATTATATGATTAGTGTATTGGTTTATCTTTGATTTGTTTATCAGTTGGTGAGTTAATTCTGTGTCTGTCATGGAATGAAGTTATTCCATCTCCATAAATATTTATCCAATCATAATTGGGTTGTGAACAGACTTCTAAGGGGTCTATTTTTTACGTTATGAATCGCAACCGCTTTGTCTTTCGCCAGACTCAATTCTATTTGTTTCGCTTGCTAAATTCAATTATATCCAGTCACAATTGCCTTCAAAGATAGATCTATTTCAAATTACAGCACTGGTGTCTTTGTTAATTCGGCCCTGACTATAACTACCTTATAAAAATTATGTCTATGTTGTAAAGATTGTGAACATTGTGATACATTTTGTGTTATGACAAAACTATGCATGTTCTCATATATTTCCATGGTCCGTACCAAGAAATCAGACCGCCACAAGATCATTCTTACCCTGGAGATAACAATGCAAGTAAATAATCCTAAAAATATAAAAAATAATCTTAAAGAGCATAATTTTATTGCCCCTTCAAGTATTTCGTCGGCTTCATCTTATACTAAAATTTTGTTTTTAATTTTTAACGACTCGGTTTCATAAAAAACTCGTAAATTTTGGTCGTATAAAAAAGCTTTTACTGTGTTTAGATAGTATTATAAACATATACGGGGTTTTACGCTAAAAAGTGTCATTTTTAGAGCTAATGTCGTGGTTATATATGGATTTCAACATGAGCTATCACTTTAAGGGTGTTTCAACAAGAGGTGTCATTTTAAATCAACAGGAAAATGTAAAATTCCCGTTAAAAGAAATCATATTTTTATTTTAATCTGAAGTACAAATTTTGAGGTTATAATTATGGGGCACGATATCTGTCATTTTTCACTGAACGTTGTACGAGAGTGTTAACAGTGCAAAATTTACAATGTCGGCTGTTGTTGAAAGACTCTTTATGGTCTAAAAATGATACATTTTATTGGATATTTCAAAGCGTGATTTATTTTATGTTTTACTGCATAACTACTACTTATTGCTAAAAGTATATTACGTTTCTTTATGTATAAAGGTATTTTATTATGACACAAACATAAAAATTGACTAGGAATGACTTATACTACCTGCATTTAGGACCGGTCCGAGAGAAATCTATAGTACAAGTAGTTTATTTCAAAGATTTGCCGAACTCTTTCCTTTCTCTTCTTCTTATAATAACACACCATGGAATTTACAACCGTTGTTATTTTCTTACAGTTTTTGAAAGGCCCTGAGTACGACTAATTAAGAATTGAAATTAAGCAAATATTACTTATTATCAAATATATACATCATGCCACTCGCACCTGCCCTGCTTGCATTATCTAATAGAAAAGTTCATAATTCTGCGTTCTGAACGTTTTCAGTAAGGTCTTCTGGGACTTATATGGAAGCACAGAGTGATATATGTATAATAAAACATTTAACTGTTGGAGCATAAGATGTATAGCTTCATTAGAAGCACATCCTGTTCCTGTCTTTGTCATTTAACTCTTCAACGTAAAATTTGTACTGAAAGGTGACACTACCTTATTACATACTTGTGTACATAATGTGTTAACTAAGTTTAATATAAGTAATTTATTTGTTTTGTTGGAGTTTGTCAACTTGTACTCCGTTACAGGTTTGAAGCGGGAGCTTAATACTTTGGTTCAAGTCTTTAATTTTCTCGAAGGGTTCTTAGAATGTGAACGAGTGTATAAATAAGACAACAATGGGTCATCAGCAAAGGCAGTGGCAGCTAGTGTTTAGTTGCACACATTTTAAAGAATGAAAATTAATTTAAAATTCCTTTTATAAGTAAGTTCTTATTGCTATGGATCTTGCTTTAATATATACAAGTCGAGTAATCCTGCCTCTGTTAGTTCAGAAACCATGCTATGTACCTTAAAATATAAAGTATTAGAGATTAGTAGTAACTTATTTGAACATGTGACATTGTTTATCCAGGTCCCTGAGGAAGGCGAAATCAATTGTATCTGGTCACTTATCTGGTCTTTTATTTAAGAACCACTTTCTGGTGATGCGCTCCCATATTCTGCAGCCAATGTAGGATATCCTTAAAAACATATGCTTAAGTAACGTTACTAGTAAATTCGGTCCAAACAATGAATCCTAAGGAAATATTTCATAGACTAAAAAGAGAAACTCATCAAGACCTAATTAGTCCTATCTAATTATTGTATTATTTGACCATCAGATATGTCATTGGGCATGTACCATGCAAAGCTATTTTACATAACGTAAATATTATAGTATGTCTTCATACACTGATATAGTATTATCCTTATTTAATAACAAAAAAAACTAGTAGATTAGTAATGCCGCAACAACGAGACAACGAGATTGGCTCTTCTAGGAACATGGACAATTACCCAACACCCAAGTAAGACAAGTTTATGATTAATATAAAATATAACTAATATTCGTTAGAGACGTTAGAGAATATTTAACGAAAAGAAATTGTCAATTTATTTGAAATATACATTAATAAACATTTTAAAGTACCTACTACCCAAAATACATTTGAGTTCTGCATTAACAATAAACTAGCGACTATAACAGAAATGCAGAAATCGGCAGATTACATTTAACAGGTTTTATCTTTCATGATATTTTTAAAATGTTTTAAATAACAAAAGTTTTACACATCACTGATTCAGATTAGCATACATCAACGAGTATGTGTGTGTGTGTGTCTGTATAAAATGTTTCGTAAAATAGTTACAATCAATACCGATGCCTGTCACTGGCAATAACTATCCCCAACGGTACATATAAAATTTGGAATAATGCAATGAACGTAATTTACTGGAATTGCCGGCATTTCATTATTACCTTTGCAAATTCATTGTGATATACATTTAACGTAATGTTTCGTTGCAAATAATCCCACAAATGATCAAATGGTTGGATTATGGAGCCCAAAAACAACAAATATTCTTCATGTTGCTTTTATACAATGTAGACAATGGGAGATTCATTTTTCTGATGCATTTTTCTGATTTTCTTCTTGTTTCAGTTATTAACTTTTAAATAAATATGAACTTTTCTTTTTAATATATTTTATACTGCATGTGACGTACTAGCAACCTCCTTCCATACATAAGTGTACTAAATATGATGCAATTTGATCGTTCAGAACACTACTGCGACTGCAACATGTGACACTAATACAAATTCTACTTATGCTACTCTAACAAAAAAATTATTAATAGATACGATTATTGTCGACAGCAATTGTAACTAGATACAATATATTTTGCGTTTCTTAACAGCACTATGATGCAAATTAGACATCTTCGGGTACGTTTGTAAACTTAGTAATGCGTTAAAATTCCCAATACGGATCTGTACAAATCTAACAGAATATAAAAAGAAGAAGAAATCCACGCTGATAATATGATAACGGGGAAGGGATGATCTAATCGTTTACCTTTACTTAAGAGTGAATGTTCTAACTTCATTCAGTTTTAAATCGTTTGGCAATATTAAGGGTTTAAAATGATCCTTCTGGTATGCGATACTCTTAAAGTAGTAGGGTAGACAGAAGTCTGCTTTTGTAATGCTCTTTGAGATAAGAATAGTATTACGTCCATTTCATATGAAGACACCCCTGCCTTGCGTAAAGCTGTAGCTGCCATAAACAACTAAAGTACAGCGAGAAAAGCTTGGAGCGTCGCATTATATTCCAGAAACACATTGAGCGGAAAATAAGACTGTTAAAGCCAATAAAAATAAAAGATAAAGATATGAGACAGTGGAAATATAAATAGCAGCTCCTACCGAAAACCTATTCCACCCCTAAAATTCCACGTAAGCTAAAAACCAAACAAAAATTCAGGAATTAATTCCAATAGGGTAACAATACTAGATAAAACTTTATTTTGTAATTGATAGATGAACGATAAAAGCGATAATGCGATGCGATAATTATCTCAGGAGAAACATCCTTTCTATTTTCGTGCCGTGTAATCGTTTTTAATAAATTGCATTTATTTACAAACAAGACATTTAAATTCTGATTTTAATTAAGACTTTTTCTATCTCAATAGTAATAAAGTGCAACCTCGAATATTCTCAAGAAATCGAAAGACTACCAATTGACAAGGATTTTGATATTGCAGAGGTTAGATTTATCGGAGTGACTTCGATATGATATATAGAGGTTCACAGCAAAATAATTTTACACCCACTGCAATTAGAAAAATGACATTTTATTGAAATGTTGTTAAAGAAATTATTGAAATAAATGTATTGTATCCAGTCAGCTTTACTACTATTTGGGAGGCTATGTTAAGCCGAAATCTTATAAGCTTCTGATTGCGTGTCGGAGAAAAACAAAAACAATTATAAGGAATTTATACATACATACAAAGTCTTGACATCATAGCACATTGATTTCATGACTAGAGTGTTAAGGCAAATGAAAGTAAATCTGTACAGGTGACATTTACCGCCAAACTAGATATATGATAAATATGTACAATGATAATTTGAAATATAAATGAATTTATTAAAAAAAATGTATATATAGTCTTTCAACAAGAGCGGTTATTTTAAACCAATAGAAAAATAGAACATTTTGGTGATATTTGGCAGATATTGTGTTTCATTATTAACCTCCGAGTACTTAAGTAAAAATATCAAATGTTCGGTCGTGTTAAAACAACCATAAAATGACCGCATTTGTTAAGACCCTATATGTATACATATTTACATACTAATGCAAACTAATATTTACAAACTAATTATTATTAACTATAAGAATATCATTTTGTTATAAACATATCATTTCTTTTCTTCTAAAATAACAAGAAAATATTATTTAAAAAAATACTCATTAAATAAAATTGCTATTTTCTTAAATTTCATGATTTTTAAAACTATACATACTAATACTTTTGGGGTACAATTCTGAGAGAATAAGTTTTTTATTTACAAAAATATATTACTATATATTATTTAATTGAAGTATAATACACATGTTAAAAGTATGTTAAGTACAAAGATGCCAATTCCTTGGTAATATAAGTTGTGAATAAATGAATTCCAATCTTGTAAATATTGTGTTAAATTAAACCCAAATAAATTTAGTTCTGGCAAATAGATTTCTGGAAAAGTTATTTCTGGAAAATTAAATTGTGGTAAATTTATTATTGGAATACTTAATTCAGGAAAATTTAGTTCCGTCAAATTTGCCCCAAAGAATTCTGGCAATGGCAAATAGGAAATCAGTAAACTTAACAATGACGAGAGATACTTTAAAGTTTCTATAATCATATTATGTTGATAATAAACTGTTAAATCTGACAAATAAAATATATGTCTTATAATGCCATAAAAGAATCCTGTAGATAAAGGCGAACAGATTGTCGAAAGAGATAAACTAAAAAGAATAGTGAGTTTAATAAATAGTATATGGTAGCCCTGCATGGTCATCACAGATCTGAAAAATAAAAACATAATGTTAAATACTAGAAAGGTATAAAATCATTTTCGTTATGCTTATCAGAATACAGCAACATAGTGTTGCATACGACTGTACGAGTTTTAATTACGTAATAAATACGTGTTACGTGTTGAATGGATTTTTAATTTTTTTGTTAAACCTGGAAGATCGAGATGTTCGGATAAGGAAATTTATAAAACTAATTATGCTGAATAAAATCTAGAACATATGGTAAGTTCAAAAGGTATGGGTCGAATATTCCTAAGACAAAATGTACTTACAGTCCGGGAAATCTTCGAGGTGCTATGGGTTGTGTGTTTTCTTCAGATTCAGTTTCAGTGTTTGTTTGTTCAATCTTTGTTGGATTTGTAGGAAGCACAGAAATTGACGGTTCAATTACACCCAGAAATATCTAAAAATCAATTTACATAAATTAAATATGACGAAAGCATCTAGCTTTAATACCTTTATTTTATCTCTACTCTATTACAGCCAAACACATTATTTCTATATTATGTAAACAACACCAACCTTGTCACTCTTAGTAATTATATATAGTTCTACAGTAATCCTCTGTGCGTCACATAGATCCTTTTCCGGACAAAAGTGTTCAATTTTGGTATGAACTACTTTTCCTGATCGAATGATCCCTTTTGTTGGGTACGCAGCAAATCTTTCGGAATCAATGAAGACTGGAATGCGTTAGATGTAAATTAAAATTTATTTATATTTTGCATAATATATACATAACACAGAATTAGTAAGCTTTCCCATCTCGGAAAATAGGTATTACTAATAGGTAGATTACAGTATTTTTTCCATTAAAATTTAGATTTTTTTATTGATTTAAAAATTTCAAAAGTAACGTCACTAAAACCGCTGTAACTAGTAAGCCAATAGTTTGAATGCCATGAAATTTTGATACAGATCGATTGAATGTTCGTACTATCTAAAACTCATATGGATCATATGGTCAATAGTGGTGATATGTTGTTTCTTAATAGACAACTGCCGAGCTTATTTCACAAGCAAAGCAAACATGTCATGTGTCTTATAAAATAAGAATTTATAGCAGTGTATAGCATTATAAGGTAGGTTGAGAAATAAAACTGAATTTGACATAGAAAAATACTTGTATCTCTGCTAGGCTGGAAACTTTACAAATTGCTTCCTTAGTTTAACTGTATGAGTACTTACTGTGAACATAAATATCCCATTGCAATGGATTATATATCGACAGGATTCTTGTAGTCGAGTTAATTTCATCCTTGTAGAACACGATATCCTTTGAAGTAATGAATAGTTTAGATATAATCTTGTTATTAGTATTTGTCAGCGAAGAATGCTGCTCCATATCATTGAAGGCTCCTTGAAACTGGTTTACATTCCTGTTAATTAGATAATAATAATTAATTTTAAACTGTAATGTTATGAATTACAAATTCCGTTTTCTTCATGTCTCAATTCAATTAAGTGATGGAGCTGGAGAACAAATAATGATACATGGTGTATCACCTTAATGATTTCCTCTACTCTTATACTCAATGGAATCCATAATCTACGAAGTCTCTCTATAATACTTTAAACTGTATGTTTGTTAGTCATTGTTGTTGCCTTATTTCAGGCGATGGTATGTAAGATTGGTTGCCATATTGCAGGCGATGGTGTGTGTTCGATATGAAGTAAGTTTTACATTGCGACTAATTCATATGTGACTAATGTAATATTTAATAGATCTTAGTTATGCTGAAGTCGAGTGATCGCTCAATCTATCTTTGCAGATGAATCTGTAATTGATAAATGATTTATACCATTGGGTGTACCATTAGTTATACCATGCGGCAAAAGTAAAATTCAAATATTTATAAGTCGGTGATTTTTTGAATATGTGTTCTGCTATGCAGCAAAAATGATCAATGCATAAAAACAATTTGAAAACAGATTCACTTCTAAACAATAAAAAAGGTGATGTTTGATCCGATTAGTCGATTTTCAAAACACTATTTATGATTTAAATATAAATCTATCAGCAATTTTTGAACAAATTGCAAAACAAATGTTAACCAACGCTCTTAAACAGTGCCACAACAAAATAGGTTCTTTTTGTGTAAAGACCCACATTCATATAAGCTTACTTGTGATAAAATGCTTACTTTTCATATGTGTGTACTTGGGCTAGACTGCTTCTGCAAGAAAACTCTCTTGATTGTGGAGGATGTACAACAATTAACGCCTCAACCATAAATATCATCTGGAAAGTGTTAAACAGCAAAGAATTAAAGATTAATTAGATAAGTGCAACATTTTTTCTCGAATTTCAAACGCAATAAGACTTTTTTATAATGGGTTCACAACACTTACCTCAAATTCTGTATACAATATATTAAAAAACAATCCGATTCGTAATGTGTCTGACATACATTCAACCTTATCTAACATCAAATGTTCTATTTTAATGTCAACTGCTTTTTTTCCTGGGATATTTCCTTTTATTTGTGTTATAGCATATGTTGAGGTACCATCATCCTCGAAGACTGAAATGTGTTAAATATAAATTTAAATTAACAAATTTGTTGCATAATATATGTACCGATCATTTATCCAGTTCCAGGGTACTATCACTTAGAGTAAAATTATTGGATATGGAATAAACCGCTTTAGGCGACCCCTGTTGAAATAATTATACCAATGAACTAATATTTTCGGCGACTCAACATCTGAAGAGAAGGAAGGGTAAAGGGAGTACACTTCAAAATGTTTACAATTCACTCCCTTCACCCTTCCTGCCCTCCAAAACTCTACTGTTTTTGTGTACAAACATAAAGCTATTGGCTAAATGTCAAAGCTTAAAACGATAAAATAGTAAACAAAGGATCACACAAAAAAAAATTTATATTTCCAAAAATTAAGAACTGTTTAAAATACTGTGGGCAAATAGTTACACACCAAGTCTTCTAATCACCTAAACCTTTATTATATTTTGTCTATTTTATGAACTAGGTACCTGCTGCTTAGTTATTCTAATTAAGCTAAGCAAGGAGGACACGTGCCTATTTTACGAAATATAGCAATTTGTAATTTCGCATCACTCAATAAGTTCGTAGGATGACATATAAAAAATAAACAAATATGTAAGTGAGAGTAATAAAAAAATCCTACAAACTTATTGAGTGACGTGTTTTAATATAAATTAACTTACTTCGGAAAGAAACATCAAACACAAATGGATTGTACAACGTTAGAGTGCCTTTAGTAAAGCCATTCTTGTTAAACTCAACAGGCTTCGAAATCATTTTTGAAAGATTTCTTTGAACCAAGTTTGTCAGCGAATTATCCATTTCAATTAAAGATGGTGTCATCTTAAATACACTGTTTATATACTAATAACAATTTAACACAAATTTAGCTCATTTACAAATCAACTTCTACGTGTAAAATATAATTCCACAATAAAGTATGTTTCAAAAACCGATATAAAACAAAAAGCACGTGGGTAAATGTAATGAATATTGCAAATATTCCAAACTGATTGCAAATGTTGAAAATGAAAAAGCTATCTATAATGGCCAAGCTGGACATAATCTGCAAAAGACTACTCTTTGCTGAAAACTATTCCCGCTCTCCGAAAATAACCGAAATTGGACGACCCGTCCGGAGCATACCTGTCATTCCATCCCACTCTGCATTTTTTTATTTTTTTGGGATTTGTTGAAATTTAAATATGATGTTATTATATTGCACTTAGTTTTATTACAACATTTCAATGGTTTGACCAGCTGTAAGCAAGATAGTAATAAAATAAAAGGCGCTTGTTTAAGGAGGTACGTAAATGATGAAAATGTCGTCAAATTTGGAGGGTTGATAAAAATAGTTAAAATGCATGCTATCTCAAATTTTAGTAACCTGGGGTTCATAGTTTTCCTTTAAAAAATTATCCAAAATATATCTAATTTCCATATATATAATTTCACCATATATTATAACTTTTAAGTATGACAAAATGGTGACACGGTATTCAAAAATTACGTATATATATAAAATTCGAAACTATTAAAAAAACAAAATTACTTAAATATTTGATTTGAATTAATATAAATTTGACATGAATTATAGATAATTTTTTATTTATTAAAATATATATTTTTCTTTATATATATAATTTCTCGGGCTTCCTAGGCACGTAACCTTTTATCGTCCCTAAAAATGTTCTGCTTTTTCTTAAACTTTATAACCCGACAACAAGAATGATCTATTCGTGGCTACTAATGTTATAAATTTCGGTGTCGTAATCAAAAAGGCGGTGTTAACAGGAAGCGTCTGCGAAGTCGGTAGCACCACCCTTTGAAGTCCATTTCTCGCCATTGCAGTATTTTTACATTGCCACAGAATGTATTATTAAAATATTATATGCACCAAAATATTGTTTTAACAGGCAAAAAACCATTTATTTGGTAATGGAAAAATTCATTCTCAAAGGTACAGTCTCGATATTTGTTGGAGTTTTTCGTATTACCGAGACATAAACTTTTTGCTTTGACGATACGTCAATTACCTCCTTAATATGCAGAGGCCAATAAAGTATCAAGACATCATTTTAACAACTACCTAGAAAAAGGTTCTGCATATTTTAAAAATAACTGAAATATTGTAGTGAAACAAACTAGGAAAATTTTGATTGTTCATATTTGATCTTGGCAAAGAAATTTTATTCATTTCATATTTCCAATATTTTAAATCCTCAAGTTGTTTACTTCATCAACTACTAAGATAACAACAATATAACGCAGTAAAACTTTAAATAGATATATAGATATAATAGGTACATTTTTGAATATTTAATAAAATAAAAACGCCAATATGTTTACTTTTAGAGTAAACTTTATAACAACGTGTTAGAGCAGTGCTATTCTCATTTAATTTTTTTTGTATGTATACGAAAGAGACAGCAACAATAACACAAAATATTTATGAAAAAAAAATGTGATTTGACAATTTGTTCTTGTCCCGCTGTTGTATCTGCAAGAACGACCTTTAGATATTTTATTTTGCCGCTAGTTTAGCTATGGCTGTCGACGAAAAGAGATGGATATACTTTTTACACCAATGTAACCGATAATGATGTAAACATTGGACTTCTTTGCAAGTTTAAACTTGTTCGTCTGAAACTTACTTTCAACAATATGATATCGTTTCACGAACACCTTTCGCGGATAACAAAAACAGTTTTCTAATTTTTTTAATAATAATTATATTTCACTTTAATAGATTATAAATAGATCAGCTTAGTATTAATTAATAATTTATGATTAAGGATTAATGTTGACTAGATGAATTATTAAAATAATTACCGCCATATTGCAAAAATTGGTAAATAAAATATGAGAATATCGCCCCTAAAAAGCAAACAACGAATTTTACTATTGCAGCATTAAAGGCATTTATATTGTGTGGTGGAAAACTAAATATCAGAAGTAAAAAACACAACACTTTAATAACATTCCTCGTCCTCTGAGTCGTGATGTACCTGTTGACAATATTTAATATACTTAATGAGAACATTTAAAATAAGTTGAGATATACATTCAAAACAAAGTTAAACATGTATTTTTGAAATTTATTTAAAGTCATATTTCTGTTGTTAAATAATATTATCGAGGACCTCCTAGTGTTATGGTGGCAGTTTCTATGGTGTCACTCAGAGTTGTTATTAAACATAACCTACGTAAGCTTTAGTCTATGGAGCACACCATAAAGGAAAAACAATTCAAATAAATAATTTTGAATAGACTCAATTCAAAATGTCAACGTTGCGCAGTGCAAGAATAACAATTTTGTAATCCTACTGCAATGAAGTTGTGACTATTGATTTCAACGGTAGGTCTGACATAAATGCCTAATCTGGTTCTTCGAGAATGCCACCACCATTTTCTTGTGTAGTTAAATTTGGCTGAGCTTGTAGAAACATTATAGTTAGATAACAAACATTACCTAATAGGGTCACAGATGTAGAGACCAATATAAATGGATTAACAGTTATTTATTCAAAAACCCAGTAAACAATTTGGTGAAGTGCCCTATTTAGTGACGTTTCTATCACTATTTCACTTCAATTATAGTTCGCATCAACTTTATCTTCATTTGTATTCCGACAGGTGGAGTGGTTCCGTCATCTGTAGCCGATAAAGTAGACATTTTATATGAAAAAATGTGAGAAACTGAACTATAAATGATCTCTTTTATGACAAAAAAATCATGACGCATCTTCAATATGATGTCAAAGTGATTCCAAAATGTTTATTGGGAAGAGATCTGAACTCTTTGTTAACGCAAAAGTCAGTTAGATCAAAATAAAAGACGTAATGTAATTGGTAGAATTTATGTTGAAGAATGTAATGGCTAACAGCAAAGCGTTAAATAAATACAAATACAACAGAGATAGACTTACGATCAATTTGTATTACTTACTCTTGATTCGCCACAATCTTCACCACTCTTGGGAAAAATTTTGCTTTGACGTCTACTTCATCCACCAGCTGAATGAAATAATTTACATTGTTAGTACATAAAAAATGATCATTTGTTAGCTTTATATAAGTAACTTACTGCTTTAGTTACGTAATTATAACTTTTAATGTTAAATGTTGCGAGTGATTTGTCGGTTGAGCTCGGTGATCCTATGAACTGAACGGTCAACTCTACTGACTTGTTAACTGGAATGTATCCTTCAGTTTTATCGAAAATATAAAGCGAGCTATCGAAACATTGAACTGAAATTAAATATTAAAATATTAAATTTAAAATTCATAAAAATAACGTTTATTTAAAAGCAATGAGTTGAGAAGTTGTATAAAGTACAAACCATTGAATATCAAAGGTACATCGTTGGCGTTGTAGATGTTTATTGTTTGTTTTAGCGACAATAAGGAACTTCCACGAAATTTCAGCATCGATGGGGTGACGATGGCTGTGGTATTCATTTTTATAGATCACGCTGTAAAAATATATGCATGTATATAAAAAGTATTAAATAAAGGTAAATTCGGGGGACCCCTAAAGCTGCCTGCTGCCCCAAAGATATAAAGAAGATAATTCTGAATGTTTACTTTGTTGTCCAAGAAAAAAATTTATTGCCTTTATCTAATTAGTCAAATCAAACGAAAGAAACGTGGAAAAAAATATACAAACACTTACTTGATATAATGATTGACAGTCAAACTATATATACACTATTTGCAAAAATGGCTACGGATCTGTGTAGTGCCAGCAACGTATTGAAAATAGGCAAAAATTCAAAAATGAAAAGTAACAACTGAAGAGATAACAGTTATATCGTTGTCGTAGAAAGACAGAGACGAGATCATATGGACACGTTGAACAAACAAAGACAACACTAATAATTTGTGCGTCTTTACATGGTTATTGTTAATGTATGCAAGTTGAAAATTTAGTAAAACCATAAAAATATTTAAATATTGGTTTCTAATTCGTATACCGGCATCCTGCAGTGTTAAGCATTTACCATGGCAACTATTTTTGAAAATCCTAATTGAAAAAGGGTTTATAGTTTTATAATCTTTAACCTAGCTTTAAATATTTCTATTCTATATTTTTATAATTTTATTTTGGTAAATTTTAGATAGTTATTTTAAATATCAGTAAATACAATTCCTTGAAAACTAAAAGAATCTAGGACTTCATGTCTCTCGTATTAACATAATGAGTACTAAATGGGTTTCTTAATTACCATCTGGTTAGACAGGTTTTCTTAATGAAACTATCATTATCTGGGTTTCTTTCTAGAAATTTATAAAAAACAAGAAGATAAGTTCAAAAAGACTACAAGATAAGTAAATTAATTAAGATTACTTCTCAAATAATTGAAGTCATCAACTACTAAGATAATAACAGATATATGTATATTGTATATCCGTCAATTTTGGTTTAACCAGCTGTAAATATCTCACATATTGATAATTAAAGGGCGCAACGTATAAAAGGCATCGTTAAAACATAACGTACCACAGATTTAGAAAAAGACTGGTGATTGTTCAAATTTGATCTTGGCAAAGTAATTGCATTCATTCAATTCATTTTTTCAATATTTTAATTCTTAATTTTGTAAAAATGACAATAATGCTTTCAATATTCTCATAAAAGTTAGTGATAGGACACAAGATAGGTCGTCTAGGGTTGTAAAAATACTTTGTCTATGTTTACTTTTAGATGAAACTTATAGTAATGTGTTAGAGCAGTACTATTTTTTTTTATGTAAACGAGAGAGACAACAACAATAACAACCTAAAAATATTTGTAACATAAAGAATTTAACGACATTTGACAAATTGATTGTTATTTATCACTTTTAGGACGAGCCTGACAATATTTTATTTTGCCGACTACCTGACCGACTGTTGGAAAAAAAGAGATGGCTATAATTTTCATACAAATCGAGCAAAATATTTTTCAAAAACTTAAGAAAACATTGCACCTGTGTGCACTTGGAATATCTTGTAACAAAAACCGGTTCTCTTTTTTTTAATAACTATTATATTTCAGCGTTAGGCATCAATCCTCTCGCAATGTTGCCAATTTTAAATTTGAATACGATGTTTTGAAATTTATTTAACGCTTTTCTCATAATTTTTTTTTGTATGTATACGAAAGAGACGACAACAATAATTCAAAATATTTATGAAAAAAAATGTGATTTGACAATTTGTTCTTGTCCCGCCGTTGTACCTGCAAAGACGACCTCAGACGACCTTCAGATATTTTATATTGCCGCCTGTTTAGCTAAGGCTGTCGACGAAAAGAGATGGATATACTTTTTACACCAATCTAACCCATAATGATGTAAACATTGGACTTCTTTGCAAGTTTAAACTTGTTTTTTAATAAGATACATTTGCAGATTAATGTTGACTAAATGAATTATTAAAATAATTACCGCAATAATTAAAAAAATGGTAAATAGAACAGGAGAACATCACCCCTACAATATTTAATTATTTGAAGTAATTTGAACAACAATATCAATACAGTACAAGGAGCGCAGTTATTTAATCCTCTGCGGTTGTTATGAAACATCACAAACGATTACATTGTTGTGAGTAAGATTCGAGGGCGGATGTTACACCTGACATCAATGTTGTAAAAAGAGGTCGGATTGTCGTTCTAAAAGGAGATTACTCAGCTTGCTAATACATCACGTAGTGTTGCTAGTTTCTGGAAGTAGATTCTTCAGTTTGACGATCATCCACCTTCTTGAATTACTCACGTTGATAAGAATTAAGTCTCTTCAGATGATTAATAGGATTCTTGTTAAGACGGTGTATTGTTGCAATTAGAGAATACTTGAGCGGTCTAAAGTAACCTCGTTGCAACATACGACGGTTGAACAATTAGTATCTTTTTATTACTATTAATACAAACACTTTTATTAAAATATATCATTTATTCGTTGTAATATTATATCTGCTTACTTAATTACAATAGTATTTTATTAGATTAACGAAGATGACAGATATAAAACAAAATGTAATTCTATAGTGTTATAATTTAATTAATAGTTGAAATGTGCTCACTATTCAATACGTACGAAGTTGCGAATAGTAATGCTTGCTTTGAGACTCAGGAGAAGACTGACTTTCTGACTAGCGTGCAGATTAATATATAATGATTTATTTCACATCACAATGTGCCAATACTGAGTTACCAGCATTAAAACAATATAAAATCTCCACAGACCAGAGTCAATGTTTACAAGCGCTAAATACAAATAATTATTTATTACAATATTAATACTAAAATTAAAGATAACATAATATAATTCTTATAAAATAAATAACATTTATATTAAAAATAGGAAGGATAAGTACGACTTATGCGTACTTACAACACCCTTCAACCCTAAAAAAGGAACGCATATTAAACAAACATATGCGTTTCTTTCCAAGAAAAAGAAAAAGGAAGATAGGACGATGTCGTACTATCGCAACACCCCCTTCCAAAAAAAAAGGGACACGTATAAAAACAAAATATACGAGTTACAATTCTGGAAAAAAAACAAAAAGAGAAGCAAAGTGTCGACAACGATTCTGATCCCATCGTATAGAGTTAACACTGCTCCACAAAACAATCATCCCTGACAAAATCCATCTAACACGTCAAGGTTTTGTTCATTGGTACAAAATCTCTTCAATCTATTCCTATTAACTACCGTATACTTTCTAGGTGAAAAAAAGAATTGACCCTTCTATCAAAATTTAATTTAAATTTTGGTTTATTACTAGTAAATTTATTTGTAACTAAATCAATCGTAGAAGAATATTCTGCACCACTAAATTGGTCTAGTATGTCATGTACGAGAGGCAAAGTATAAACATCACTTGTCGTCTGTTCATTAAGTTTACGATAGTCGATTACAACGCAAAATTGTTTGTTCCCCGACACATCTGCTTTTTTAGGTACCATTAACAGAGGTGCGTTAAACTGTGAGTCGCATTTTTCAATAATGTTGTTAGCCAACAGTTCTTGAATATGCTTCTCAACAATTTCTTTATGCGCATGAGATAATCTATGCGGCTTAATGTTTACAGGGTTAGGTGAGTTACTCAGTGCACTCGCACAAGATAACTTATCTACCGGGAAAAAAAATATGTTATTAAAATTATTACAGATTTCCATTAAATCTGTTAAGTATTTTGAATTAACATTTGAAAAATCTATATTATTAAATAAAAGATGTCGTAAGGATCTTTTAGGATCGTTAGGATTTCTTTTCAAAAAATGGTAAAAATTAAATTTATTTATTGGAATAATATCTGGTTTAAAATTGTCAAGTATTACATCTTTTGCTGAGGAATTAGTTATTGATATATAAAAAGTATTATTAACAGGATTAATTAATGCGTTGGCTAAAAAAACTTCAGGTAGCAATTCCTTGGCTACACAAACTCCTACCGTAGAACCCGACATAGGAATTAATTTCCTAGTACGTGCTGGAACTATGATAATACTGTTTATGTTCAATAATGGGAATTCAAATATTTTGCCATGTTGTGAGAATTGTACGCTGTTTGTTTCCAAATTAATTACTGCTTTAAATGTACGTAAAATATCTAATCCTATGATTCCATCATGCTTAATGGGGAAATCCTCTGACACAACCTGAAAAGTATGTTTCGACCTAGAACTATCTAAAATTATAGAAGTTTTTAGTGAACCTAAAGTATAAGGCGTGCCTTCAGAGATTCCCTTTAATAACACTTTAGATGTACTATCTATTTTGATATTATTTTTTAAAATATTTTGTTTAATTAAAGAAATTTGAGAACCAGTGTCCAATAAAAATGATACAGTCTTTGCTTTGGCTGCGACTATTCTGAATTGAACAGTGTCAGCTGTTTGCTTGTCAATAACATTTTCATTGTTACAGTTAAAATTTGTTATATCATTGGTATTTTGTATTTCTTTAATCTCAATATTTTTATTTAAACTATTAAATTTACGTAAATGGTGATTATAAAAAGAACGTGAATTTTGTTTTGTATTTTTAGTAAAAGATACTTGAGGACCATCAGATTCAAGATGTCTCGATCTTTTACAATAAACAGAAGGTTTTGAAAATACCGTATCTCTCCTACAAATATTAATTTGCGCGACAGGATATACCGTATCCGCATTTTCCTTCTTGATAAAACAATATTTCTCTAAATGACCATTTTTTTTACAATAGTTACAAAAAAAAGTTTTAAATTTTGTTTCGACTTCGTTAGCAAATTGTTCACTTGAAACTGGTTCACTACTAGAAATAGAATGACTTGAATCTGTTTTAAATTCAACATGCCTTCTTCTTTCTAGAGTGCGCCACCGTGTTTCAAGAAAATTCGTAAAATCATTTAGGGTTGGTAATTCAGAAGTATTTCTGTTTTCCCATTCCTTTAATGTGTTAAAATCTAACTTGGTCTTTAAAAAATGTATAAAAATAAAATCTGAATGATTAGAATATATTCCCAACTCGGTTAATGCTCTAATCGATTCATTAATTTCGTCTAAAAAATTTTTGATATTAGTTTCTGATTCTAAACGTATAACATTGTAGTTTATCAAATTGTTTAAATAGGTTTCAATAAGTGCTACCTTGTTATCATAACGTTTACAAAGGATGTTCCAAACAATTTCATAATTATCGTTTGTTAAAGGATAATTCTTTATGAGTTTGAGTGGTTCTCCTGTCAAATTTAATTTTAAATAATGCATTTTTTCAATGTTTGATAGTTTGCTATTATTACGAATTAAATTTGTAAATAATTCCATGAAACTTTGCCAATTAGTATATTCTCCATCAAAAACGGTTAGTTGCATTGGACTTAAGTTTAAATTTCTTATTGAATCTATGCTTTTTGAGTCATCCACAATATGTGTATCATTCTCAAATGTTTGCTTATAATTCAACAAGGAAATAAGAGTGTCGTCATAAATACTTTCAACTTCCATAGACTTACTAACGATAGCCGTAGCTTCTTCATTTTTTAGAGTTGGAAGCAGTGCTTCTACGATACTATTATATTTGACCCAAGCCTTTTCTAAGTTTTTGATTTTTAATTCAACTATTGTTAAGGATGTTGATTGGACTTCTAAATTTTTTGAAAACTCATTAATTAGATTGATTGTATTCTCAACTAATGTGAGGGAATGAACGTTCGGTGCCATTGTACTTAATTAAAGTTATATATAATATACAGACTAAAGATTATTTTGTACCAATAAACGACTCTCCGAAAAATAGGATTCTGACAAGGAAAAATTGTTAGCGAAAACAGTAACTCACAGGAAATTTCCGATGGGGCTCAGACACCGCAGTTGTAACAGGAAGGTAGTCTCTCTGATTGAACAGACTGCCATCTAACTGCTTCAGCTCTTTACTTCTCCTTTTCAAAATTCCCTCTCGTTCAAAAAAAGATGTTGTTCTAAAAAAATATTAACATAAATTAGTATAATTGCGGAAACAATTATAAAAAATATTATAGTAAATATGCAAAAGTATTGGATATAATACTATAAAAAAATTAATAGCTTCAATGATGGACAAGGATGCTACAAAAAAATAATTGGATTATAGCAAATATTCAAAAGTATTGAATATAATACTAAAAAAAAATATCAATAGCCTCATTAACAACGTTGCTACTAAAAAAATGCTTGGATTATAGTAAATATTCAAAAGTACTGAATATAATACTAAAAAAAATGATAGCCTCGTTAAAAATAATGCTATTAATAAAAAAAATACAATTATCAATTTATAATAATAATTATATACAAAAAGAAAGATACTGTCTTATTATACTTAAAGATTTTCTTATCAGTGATTATGATCTATACACAGCTGTGTGCAGTGTTTTGGAAACGATTAACATCGATTTAGATTATTCCATGTGTTCTAGAAGCATCCATCCATTCGCTGGGGGCAAAAGATTTCTTTTTTTTCTGGTTCAGCGGGCTGTAGTTTTGCATCCACCGGACTTGTAGAAAAATTATGTGAAATACAGATGAATTGACGTTCTATCTCGTACTCTTCGGCAATTTTTGGAAATAATCCATCGGCGTAGTGGCATCCAGATTAATTGATCTGCATCCAGGTGTAGAATATATAGAAAAAAAATTTTTGGGCGTACCTCTTGGATATTTATGTGTAGGAATATCTCTTCGAGACCCCACCTGACACCATTTGTTGTGAGTAAGATTCGAGGGCGGATGTTACACCTGACATCAATGTTGTAAAAAGAGGTCGGATTGTCGTTCTAAAAGGAGATTACTCAGCTTGCTAATACATCACGTAGTGTTGCTAGTTTCTGGAAGTAGATTCTTCAGTTTGACGATCATCCACCTTCTTGAATTACTCACGTTGATAAGAATTAAGTCTCTTCAGATGATTAATAGGATTCTTGTTAAGACGGTGTATTGTTGCAATTAGAGAATACTTGAGCGGTCTAAAGTAACCTCGTTGCAACATACGACGGTTGAACAATTAGTATCTTTTTATTACTATTAATACAAACACTTTTATTAAAATATATCATTTATTCGTTGTAATATTATATCTGCTTACTTAATTACAATAGTATTTTATTAGATTAACGAAGATGACAGATATAAAACAAAATGTAATTCTATAGTGTTATAATTTAATTAATAGTTGAAATGTGCTCACTATTCAATACGTACGAAGTTGCGAATAGTAATGCTTGCTTTGAGACTCAGGAGAAGACTGACTTTCTGACTAGCGTGCAGATTAATATATAATGATTTATTTCACATCACAATGTGCCAATACTGAGTTACCAGCATTAAAACAATATAAAATCTCCACAGACCAGAGTCAATGTTTACAAGCGCTAAATACAAATAATTATTTATTACAATATTAATACTAAAATTAAAGATAACATAATATAATTCTTATAAAATAAATAACATTTATATTAAAAATAGGAAGGATAAGTACGACTTATGCGTACTTACAACAACATCTATCTCATGGAAAGGGACCAATTTATTGTTCATTATTTGTCATACGATTATCTGCATATTTATGAAGTGGAATTTGTGCGGACGCCGATGTTCGTACGAGTATTTATCGGTTTTTGTGACCTAAAAAGCTACCAGTGTTTACTGTCGAGCGAATTCACGGGAGTAAATGATCTATCAAGCTACAATACTGATAACATTATTAATGAAAGCTGTGTTAATTCCATCATAACATAACTCATCCGAAAACAAATGACTTAATTCTTGCATGAAAAATGCTGAGATTATCGCAATGGTGACTATTTCAAAAGTATGAAGACTTTTATTTACCATAGCCACCATCAAACATTTTTTATACATATTTTACAATTTATAATTCAATTTTACAAATTTCTAAATATTTAAATAATTCACTAATTAATTTTGAATCACTTTACAAAAATTTAGTATTAACAGGAAAAGTTTTAATCACATCTAATATTTCACTATTGAATTTTGATCTTTCTAAACTATAATTTATGCATTCAAATATAATATGATCCAAAGTTCCTTCTTCACCACATTGACATCTATCGTCGGATTAGATATTAATGTTGTACAGGTGACCTAGAGTTTATAATGAGTACTTTTGATTCTGATTATAGTTGATATAACTTTGCGGGACTCATTTCTAAACCATTTTTTCTTACTTAAATTTGGATGAAACATATAATAATCTCTTCCTTTTAACTGACTTTTGGTAATGAAATCTTGGTTTCTCAAATTGAAGTTTAATTTTTTGATTTTATTAAAAATGAGGATTTAATTAAAATACAGCAACAATTAGTTTGTGTACCATAACTGAACTTATATAAAACTGCACTGTATCTTGATATAGTTGTCTCAAACCTGAAACTTCCAATTATTTTTATTTAATTCGCCATATTATAGAATTAGACTTCAATTTATGATGACATTGCTTTCTCACCTTCTTTCCCCTACAATCACTGTTAAACAACAGAAGTGCAAAAGAGATGCAGAATTAAACGTCAAAACTATAACAGCTGGTTTGAATATAATGTCCTGAAATAAAACGACAAATAAATAACATTATTTATTGGGTTCTATTCAATTCTAGGATAGTAACCGAAATATTAGGCAGTAAACCATAGTCAAACTTCAAATAGATAAATTGAAAACGCTAATATACGTTTTATAACCAAAATTTCAATAAGGAATTAAAAAAATCCAACCCAGTTCACAACCTAATTACTTGTAATAAAAATAATACGATTTAAAAAAGTAATTTACTTTTACAAGAATCACAAACTGCAGAACCATTCCAAGTGATTGGATTTTAATAAAGTCTAATAGTAAATGTTTGAAGAGTGCATTACATGTGAAAATATTGAATTGACTTTATCGAGTTAGTACAGTATTCTTCCGTTCAGCGCTGTCTGCGCAATATCATACACAAACAGGAATGAGTATATGCAATGTGGCGTAGCAGTGAAGGTGAAGGAAGATCCGTTATTTGGATAAAAAACAGTAGGGTGTGTGCTACGCGATGAATGGCATCGAGACGCGTCGCGACGCTCCCAATAACCATCACAAACTGCATGTACTCGTATAAAGATTAGAGTCGGATTAAGCATGTAGTGGGCTCTGGACAAAATATAATTCAGGGATCCATTAATATATACATATATGTATATGTAAGACACTATTCTAGACTATTACTACTTCGAATAGTACTTTCTGTTTCTTCTTTTCTTGATCCTCTCTCTTCATGTCCCCTACTCCTCCTTTATTCACACCGTTTCCTGCTTCTCCTTCCTTATTGCCTGTATCTTCATCTATCACCTCTTGCCTTCCTTGTCTCCTCTCGACAAACCCTCTATTATCTTTTCATTATCCTTCCTCCCTTCTCTCTTCGTTTTCACTTCTCCACTTATGTCTATTACAGGCATAAACGCTCTATCTTTACTATTTCCTATTAACTCTCTTATTTTACTATTTCTTCTTGACTCTCTGCCTTTACTGTTTTATTATTGTCTCTATCTCCGTCATCCACCTCTTGTCCTTTTCTCCTTTCCGCAAATCCTCTATTTTTCTGGACTGAAATTTAATTGTTTCCTCGCTACTTCTTTCTTTCTTCTGCTTCCCTTCACTGCCTCTTTTAGTACTTCCTCTCTGTTCATGAACGGCACTATACATTTGCG
Source organism: Panorpa germanica (assembly GCA_963678705.1). Taxonomy (NCBI): domain Eukaryota; kingdom Metazoa; phylum Arthropoda; class Insecta; order Mecoptera; family Panorpidae; genus Panorpa; species Panorpa germanica. Next base: position 9,109,235 of record OY783211.1, on the reverse strand, counting down.
TTATAAGAATATTGATTAATCCGACCCTGATAAAAATATATAATATAGGAGAATAGACAAAATCAAATTAACTTGATACGATGATAGCGTTCAATATAAAAATAAATTTACCTTCGAAGAAAGCAAGATGAGAATATTGGATATTTAATATGCATTGGGTTCATATTTTATATTGAAAAGAGTTTAAAATACTCATAAAAGATACTAGTCTTTTTCATTTATTGCAGACAACATTTTTATTTATTAACCTACGCGTATACCAAAGGCCGCAGTAAACAATTTGATGAAGTGTCTTGTTTTGTGACGTGTCTTGATTTGTATTCCCACAGGTGGAGTGGTTTCGCTATTTGTAACCTATAAAATAGACATTTCATATGAAAGATTGTGAGAAACTGAACTGTAAATAAAATCTTTCATCACAAAAAAATCATACGCATCTTCAACATGATGGCAAAGTGACTCCAAAACGTTCTCACCATCAGAGATAGGGCGACATGAAATAAATTAAATAAAGTTGAACTGAGTTTAATAAAGTTCAAATAAAAGATATTGATGAGGTATTATAACTGTCCATTATTCGTAAATATGTGTATATCATTAGTCACCCGCTTCATTTTTACAGAAATTCCAATCAATTTCTGGTTAGTTAGGTGTGGATTAAAATACCTCAACCAAATGAACATTTTAATTAATAATCTATGTGATTTTACTAAAATTCATTTTGTGTATCACTATTTTTGATGCACGTTTTGTTTTTTAATTAAAACAATTCCATTCGGCCAGTGTTATTGCATGCTTCTATTGGAATTTGAAACAGGTACATGCTCTGGCGCTGGCAGCCGCTACTATCATCCCTTCACTCATCCCCTGCTGAGCAAGCATTGACTTTTGAATTATTTCATTTCAAATATGAAATATGAACAATCGTCACAACACATACGAAATCGTATTTCAGAATTCCGTTATTAAATAATTACTGTATTTTTATTTATATATTAATTGTGTATGCCTTTCGGCTTTACAATCTACAGTATTATATTTCTAATACATTTCATTCCTATATACATTCCAAACTTAAAACTAAACTTAAAATAAACTTAAAATCTTCTCGACTTTTACTACTTCCAAAAGTGCTTTCTGCTTCTTCTTCTTTTGACCCTCTCTATTATTCTCCACCAGCTTATTTATTCTCCTGTTTTTCCTTTCCTTCTTACTATTTCCGCCATCCACCTCTTTCCTTCACTGCCTCCCTTTAATAGCTGGCCAATATTCCTTTCGCTTGCTACTTTTTCCTTACACTCAAACTTAATGTGCTCCAGTGTTTCGTTCTCTGCTCCACACATTCTACACTTTCTTTCCTCACTCTTTTCCCAGTATCTGTTTCCTTTTTCCTCATTTCCCAATCTAAACCTTGCTGTTCTTCTTATGTGTTTTATGTCTTTTTCTATAAGGTACTGAGGCACATTATTTTCCCATAACCTCTTATATCTTTTATTGTAGTTACTTTTTTCTATTTTTCCCATTCTCTCCTGCTGCTGTGTCTCCTTATCCCTTCTCCTTAGCTCCTCTGCCACACTTGCGCCACCTTCTCTTCTCCTCTCTGCCTCCTTGATCGCCATTCCATTCCTTTCAAAGTATTCTTTTCTCTTTTTTGGACCTCCTCCCCCCCCATTCTTTATGTAATCCTCTCTTATTTTCTTTAAGATTTTGCTTTCCGCTCTGTTCAATTTCTCCTCGTATTTTACCGCTCTTTAATAAAAATACTAATAAAAAATAATTACTGAAAAATTATAAAACAATTACGTTTTATAAAAATGTGTTCTCCGGGCAGGATATTTAAATGGGTAAGTCCAGGGGCGGCCTTAGCCATTGCGAGGCCCCGTGCAGCAGATCTTTGCGAGGTCCCGGGCAGCAGAACTTTACGAGGCCCCGGGCAGCAGATCTTAGCAAGGCACTTCTTCTTTGTATAATTTATGTAAATTATAAGTAAGTAGATCTGATGATAAATAAAATTTTATATTGGAAGTGTTATAAAAGTTACCAAACACAAAGACGACAAATATTAAAGATGATAAACTAAGGTACATTAATGCCTTAATACAGCGGTTCTCAAAGTGTGGGGCGCGACCCCCAAGGGGGGCGCAATGAAGACTTATGGGGGGCCCAAAGCTTGGTTGAAAAATTAATTAAATTTACTTACAAAGTAATAAAGCAAACTTTTTATTTTTAAAATTATAACAAGTGTATAATTTTTAGTCAACGTCGTAAGAGTGCCGAACATTTTACTTTTTTTAGTTTATCAGAAAATACGGAAAAAATATGCAAACCTTCTGCAATGGACTGAAAAGGTGAAAAGCTTTGTAATGAAGCTAAGTTTGTACGAGTGCGGTCTGAAAAGTGACATTTGGAGCTATTTCCTAATCTTAAAATTATGATTGAAGAAATGGATCTCAAAACTATTCCAACCAATGCAAAGAAATGCTCTCTTAAACACTTAGAAATCCTAAAATCTCGTTTTGAAAAATATTTTAATGAGAACTTGGATGGTTTGGCATGGATTCAAAACCCGTTCAAATCATCAGTCGATGAATGCTCCCTCAACATGAAGGAAAAAGAAAATCCCATTGACCTCCAAGGTGACACTGGGCTTGAAATGAAGTTTAAATAATCTTCTCTCACATGCTTCTGGATTGGTGTATAAAAGGAACACCCAATTTTGAGTGAAAGAGCATTGAAAATACTCACTTCATTCGCCACCACTTATTCTTGTGAAACTGAGTTTTCTGCTCCAGCTGCCATGAAGAGTAAAAATCGCTCAAGGCTGGATGTGACCAAGGAACTCAGAGTAGCGTTATCCGAACTGACACCGCGTTTTAAGAAACTATGCGCAGAAAACTGCATTCACACTGAAGCTCTTTTAATTATTATTGCTTTGAGTTACAAATATCAATTATGTACTATAGTAGCTAAAATAATTAAATAAATTGTAATAGTATGTATAGAATTTGTTGTTTGATTACGATTAAATCAAACATTGCCCCATTAGAGTATGCATAGAATGTGTAAAACTTAACCAAATAATAATTGACTGTAAAATGTCAAATGCAACTTATAATATATAATACGCTTACATGTAGGGGGCCCCGGCTTACAGCTGGATTATGAAGGGGGGCTCGAAGTAAAAAGTTTGAGAACCGCTGCCTTAATAGATATACGCAGTGATTCTAGTGGGATTTCTAAAGAGTGAGGCGCGAGATTCAAATACATATATAGTAATTAATTTTTCTTCTTGGGTTGTTGCGCTATAATGCGAGGCCCCGGGCGGGTGCCCTGCTTGCCACCCCTTAAGGCCGCCTCTGGGTATGTGACCCATAATTTATAACAAATAATAATTGCTTCTGGTCCGTAGCTTTGAGTCTTTGGTTACAAAGGAATGTACTTCTACACAATATCACAATTGCAGGTTAAGAAACGACATTAGAAATGTTGAAGAAATAATAATATGCAAAATTAGAATTCAGTAATATGTATCTGACAGATGTGGAGGTTAAAATACCTCATGATTAATGACCTTCGAAGATCTAGAGGCTCTAGAGGCACAAAACATTACAATATCTAAATATTTCAACACATAAATTATTCGAGCATGAATTTTAAACCAAACATAATTTAAAATAAACAGATTCATTTAATTATTTTAAAATAAATTTAATTTCTATGCAGATTTTAATCTATACGCTGAAAGTAATATTAATTAAAAGGATCCAACAGTTGCCGTGGTTCCAGTTTCAGTTCCAGTTCCAGTTCCGTATACATGTAATTTCACACAACAAATACGAATAGAAAATAAAAGAGAAAAATAAAGTAAAAAAAGAATACAAAAGCACAAACATAGAAAATAAATTACAAATGTCACATGCAGTGACTGTGTCGGTATTGTAGGTACCTGTACTGTGACATAGGTAAAATGACCTATGTAACCTGCCGCTTCCATAACCATGTACATTTCATATACGTCGTAGGGGTTTTGCGGGTTACGCGCAATGTCACTGCAGAAACTAGCACAGTCACTTTCAGAATTAAACCAAATAAAACAATAAATAACGACCGCCCGTACTGAACAGTCCACCTTGGCAGAAGATTCTCTTCTTCGGTTTCTAATCAAAGCTTTTTATTTTTAGAAAAATTCTTTATTTTGTATATTTCTTAAAGATAAAATAAGCAGCACGAGAAACTGATGATGATGAGCTTACGAACCATATCTTAACCCAGTAAACAATTTGGTGAAGTGTCCCTTTTTGTGACGTTCTATCACTATTGCACTTCAATTTTGGTTCGCATCAACTTTATCGTCATTTGTATTCCGACAGGTGGAGTGGTTCCGTCATTTGTAGCCGATAAAACAGACATTTCATATGAACGATTGTGAGAAACTGAACTAGAAATGAACTCTTTCATGACAAAAAAATCATACGCATCTCCAATATTATGGCGTGACTCCAAAATGCTCCAAAATGTTTACTGGGAATTTATGAAAAACAGTACTATACATATTGATAAGTTATTTTAGAATTAGTTTTTTGTAGTTTAAAGTGCGTTAAGAGGATCATAGTCCTAAGAAGCCTGTCAAATCATAATAAAAGAAAAACTGAAAAAATATTGATAAGCTATAAATATAAGTCACCTATTATAGGACTTATTAATTAATAAAATAGTCTTTTGTCGTACCTTCAATCGTTAAAGGGATTAAAAGTTATAACAAATTATTGTACTCTCTGGACAAAACGTAAACTCATGCATTATTTAACGTAATATTTAGATAACGTTACATTTTGTAATTTATAGAAGTTTACCATAATTCTGTTACATTCTCATTAAATAATTGCAAAAGATATTAAAAATCATGTACTAATATATTAATTTAATAAGTAATATTACATAATCTTGCATTAGAAGCTATAAAGAAGGGTCAGGGTCATGAAGTAGAGAGATTACTGATTCCTTTTGTGATATTGCAACTTACAAACAATAAATGTACTATAGTTCAAATAACGAGAGTTCGGCGGCGACTCATACTTAAAAAAAGTTGTGGGGTATAAACTGCCGATATAACTAAAAAGCACTGACTCACTTATTTTTCTATAATGTATATAGAAACAAATAAGATAAAATTCATTATCGTATTATAGATTTATACCGCTCTTATAACCTCTTTTAAGTATAAGTCGCCGCCGAACTATCGTGATTTGAACTATACATACAATATACTGCATAGTTTAATAGAAATAAACACAAGTTCACTAGCCCATATCCAGTAATTTTATCCGTGTGTTTATCCATTAGATAATAGAAGCAACAGCTTTAATATCAGAGAGTTTCCATAATACGCATTACAATTTTTTTCAATCAATAAATACAATATGATCACGTGGACCCAGCATCAATTTAAACTAATACGAGCCCAGCTCAGAGATTTTCACTTGACGTATTGCAACGATTAATTTAATTACGTTCGGATATGCTTCCAGCTTCCAGCTTCCGTTGCCCACGTTGATAATACACATTAGTAACAAGTACGGGTAAATAATTCTGGTGATTTGTATGAATAAGCAAAGCCGTGGTCAGGAGGGAGGGGTGGTGGATGAGACGTGAGAGTTGGAGAGCACACATGATGGTGAGCAGCCTGCCATTAATAATGCAAGACTCAATTCATTCCATGATCAGAATGTATATATACAATAATTAAATGCTAAACTATAACAGTTTACTGTGGTTTAGTTTAATTATACTATAATCCAGATTAATATTTAGCAATAGGATATATCTGCACCAGCTAGACAACAACATAAATTGTTGGACTAGGATAGTTTCTCGCCCAACTGTCGAACTGTCAATATTTATCTTAGAGCATAAATATATATGGAAAGTGAATAGCCTACATTTTGTATAGATTAAAAGTGCGTTTTAAATGTGTTCTCTTCGCGCATGCGTCGAAAGTCACAGCTAGAGGACAAATAGGAACATATACCTTTCTCTCTCGCACACATTTTGGACACACTTTCAGGTCCAACATTCTCTCTCCCTATATATATGCTCAAAGATATTTATATTACAACAATGCATGCGCACCAACTAAATTAACATAACACCAACTAAAACATGAATGTGACTTTTCCTGAAAAATGGAAACCTGAAAAATAAATTAAAATACTTAATATAAAACGTAAATTAAATAGTGAAACAGCGGGTGGGAATGAGGCCTAACTACTTATTAACTAATCTCCTCTTATTCACATGGTTCAAATTTTGATTGACATTGTCTCGAGTCCGAAACGGTTAATCGTTTACAAATTAAAATTAGTTATATAATCTTATCCTTTATAATTGTGCAAATATTTATAACATTCTTCCGAGTTATTCGTTAATTTAATATAATTCTAAAACTAAAAAAAAAGAAATCATCAAGTAATACAACTAATATTCATCCTCATTCTACCTCACCCCCTCTAACTCACTTTCTTCTGCCCCTCCGCCTGGCTTTAACTCCCATTATCTTGTTCCACTCCGAGCCTTAGCTTAAGTGCCTATCATTAATTACCCCGAGGAAGGTGTCCCTTATTATATATAGAAAAAGTTAAACGTTTATTACGCAGCTCAAGTAAAAAATGTAACTTTTTAAAATAAAATTTCCTTATTTTTGGAGAAGCTACAAATGTATTAGCATATTATGTCTCAGAGGGTATTTACTCTGTTTAATGTAAGGTTCTTTTGGAATTTATTTAATTTTTTATCCCTTTGTAAATGTAGTAGAGCGAGTAAAAATTTATAACCCAATTTTCTTGTGTTATTTCATACTTTGTTGGTCCAGTTGCGGTGCAACGGTGGTTGGATATCTCGTGTTTTCTGGAGCGTGGCGGGACAGCATCCCACAGAGCACGGTGGCAACGTAACCATGTGGGACCACTGAGACTGACATGAATTCAAATGAATACACTGCACTGCACTGTGAGCCAATGCTGTTGATGCAAACGAAGCAAATCCGTGGCATTCAGATGCAACGCGTGTCAGCGACTTTGACCGATGAACTCTTTATGGCATCGTGCTGAATAATTCAATTCGTTTAACCAAATTATTTTATTGTAATTGTGGCACTAAATTCCGATGAGAAAAAAGATTCCTAACTGAATCTGATTCATAATTTTTTATTCTTGTAGACTTAATAGTAATAAAAATAAAAATGAAATTTAAGTAGTGTAATTCTGTCTAGAATTAATATAGAAATTGTCTTGCAATGTCATTTCACACTTGCTAGTTTGTCACACGGTAATTTCAAGGTTCCACTTTCCACATTTCATATTGAATTTGTCTTTAACAGTTGCTAGTTTATTATAAGAGTCACTTTCTACCTAGGATAGTGTATTAACCATATTCAAATAGATTTTTATTAAGTATTAACGCAGATTGTCACATTTCAACATTTCTTTTCAACGAAGTTTACAGTGTTAATGTTTTTTAACAGTGGTTTCAATTTTCCAGTTGGTTTTATTTTATTTACAATTCTTCAGTTTAAATGTGTGTGCGGTGAAAAGCTAGGCGAGGCAGACATACAGGAACAGGATACAGCACGCAAAGGGAATAGTGCCGCTGGATATTACATTTTGTTGCATTACATTCCATTGTCGTTTTGGCTTGCGGTTTCATAATTCTCAGCACCACTTTGTCAACTTGATTTTGCTTACATGAGGGTTTCGTGCTTCTAATAAGTATTAGGGCGCTCTCACACTGCAACCGTTTTCTTGCTTTTACTCTTTATCATGAGAGGAAGTTTCTAATTTAATGTTTATTAATACTGTAATGTATATATTTCATAATGTATATATGGTGTGTGAAGTTTCTATTACTTTTGTACTTCGCATTAAGTTTTTGACGTTTGGATTCTAACAGGTGAAGTGGTTTCGTCATTTGTAGCCCATAACAATGATATTTTCTATGAACGACTTTGTCAATTTGTACCCGGAGCGAACTCTTCTTCTTTATAAACAAAAATTTAGCCTGTATGTACGAAAAGTAGTAGGTCGATTAACTTGAAATGTTTAAAGAACGTTGCAGTCAAATACGCGCGTGTTTTCGAAAATCGAATTCATTTCCTTCTAATTCTCTGTTAATTTGTGTATTTTTTATTTACTTTCACATTCATTTGATATCAAACTAAGCCACAGCAAATCATGGTCGGGTTTTTTTAGTTTCAATTAAAAATGTAACGCAAAAGATTTTTAAAATATGTACGAAAGAACAATTAGGTAAGTCTAACCATAAAACAAAACCAGAAAGAGACATAAATAATATGTTTATCTTTCTCTAACACCAGTCATGTAGGCAGGCACCCGGGCTTGAAATTTATTAATAAACAAAATATAAAATGTCGTAATAAGTAATCACTTGCACCTCTCTAGGTCATTTATTGTCTTATCATGTACTGGAATCAGCTCGTAAGCACGAAAGCAATATCCTGGCACAATGTCTACGTTCGTTAGCGTCGGTCTCGACGTCGTGACGATTTGTGCGATATCACGTTCTTGAAATGTTTTATCGTAAAGGCGCTGTCGTCGCCACATGACAGCAGCAAAATTTATTTTTGCTTGCATATTCCTAATTTGTACTATTTGCATTAAAGAAAGTGCTTTGGTGCATGATGCTGGATGTGTTTTTATAAACTGTTTATCCAGAATATATAGGAGAAAGGGAATATAAGGAGAATTACAAGATTCAGAATGGGAAATGAAGAGAAAGACAGCAAGTGTTGGGAAAGCAGAGGAGAAAAGGTGTGCAGAATGTGCAAGAAAGAATTAGAAACGTTGGAGCACATTAGATAGAGTAGATCATGAGAGGAAGCAACGAAGGAAAGAGGTGAATGATGGAATTGGAGAGAAAAAGGAAGTAGAGTACAGGAGAACAGCAAAGAAATTATGAATGTTAAAAAAATAAAGAAGGAAGAAGATAGATGGTAGAGGTTTTATTTAAAAACATATTTTTTATACTTCCACAATGAAGACGGAGGTAAAGCCAAGAAAGAAGGAGGAAGAAGAAAAGGAGGGAACAATAAGATATAGGGACAAGAGGATATAAGAATCAGAAATTTCTTTTTGAATTATTAAAATTTTAGTAGTTTTAAGTTTAGGTTGGCAATGAGATGTAATCACGTAATTTAATATTGAAAGAATGTAAAGTCTAATGACACACACATTAAATTAGTAAATACAAATATTTTTAACGTATTTAAATTTTTAATTTAAACAAATATTGTTAACGTGAGTAGGAGTTAGAACTTGGTTAAATTAGCACAAAAGTAAATTACGGAATCACAAGATAGAAATACATCAAATTTTCGAAGGAACATTTATATATATAAACATAAATCATAAGAAATAAATAAGGTATGACCCAGTAAGTAGCAGTGTGTTGTATGAGATGGAATTCAAAGCATTTATCTACATTTACTCGTATCTCATTTGCATTTCAAATTAGATAGCATTAAATAACTTTATAAGTGTATTCTTAGAAAAGCTTTTGACGTAATTCTAAATAATTCTAACAAAGAGTTATTGAATGAAGGTTGGTTAACTTTCAGAAGTACGGGCAAGTAGAAACTCGCTTGTCTACGTTCATTCTTGGAAAAGCACATACTGCGTAAGGCTTTGCAATTCATTAGGGTGCATAAATTATATTATTGCTCACTGATATTCTAGTAGTCCAATTCAATTAGAATTGTACCTAAAATAATTTAATATAATGGTATTTTTTCTCTTTCTTGTTCTTTCTAAATGATGTTCTAAATTGGTACCGATAAGTGTGTGCTTCGGCCACACGATGTGTCCAACGTTGGGAGGTGTTCGTAGCATTGTTTGGCGCTGGCTTTACTAGCAATGTGACGTAATTGTTTTCCCAATTCCCAATGATTTCTTGAAAACACAGTAAGCAGCACGGATCTAAGGTATTTTCGAGCAAAAACTTAAATTTGCCGTCCATTGAAGATGCAATTACAATTTAATTGTATCGCAGGAAATTTCTTACCGGAAACATTTCTGTTGACGTATTTAAGAGTTAATACTATTAATAAACAAAATAAATTTAGAAAACGCTTACGATTGGTTTGGCTATCTAATAATTTATCAGATGTAATGTATAATGTAACTTCACTAGAAAAGCAATATTAAATGTTATTAGTTTTGCATAATTTAAAGATATCTAGTAATGTTGTTGATTGTTGATAACAATGTTATTATCCAACTAACAAATGAATATTTGTTTATTATATCATAGATTAGTTTGATTGAACATGTCAAACATTTCTCTCTCACTAAATTAAAAACGAAACTATGGATATCATTAAGATGTGGTGTAGGAGCTTATCTAAATTATTAAATCCGACAACAATAAACGGAGTGTTTAAATTAATGGTCATCGTATATCGATGCTTTGGATTAGCGCCGTTCGGCTCATATAAAGTTAATGGAAAAGTGATAATTAAAGTGAGCAAAGTTGGTACACTAATTAGCGTGTTCTGTATTACTACTTTCTATGTGTCACTAGGGATTTCAACATGGCTTACTCTAGGAGGAGACTTTACAAAAGTGATGCCGTTTCTTGTCTTCATTGGACATTGTCTACAACTGCCTGTTGGGGCCAGTTTGATAACAATGTTGTCCTTTCGTTTATATCAAAATAACTACAAGATAACTTTAATAGTTGGAAAGATTAATGAAATTGACAATAAATTTAAATCCGTTAATATCAACATAGGTTATAACAACTTGAATTACTTGCATTTGACAATAACGGTGATAGGCTCACTTGTGTTGACATGTAATGGCTCTGTCTACTTCTGTAGTTTTGCACGTTTCTACGGCTGGTACGGCGTGCCCTTAACAATTACTTACATATTTCCATTTGTGGTTGGCGGATTAACATTACTCCAATATAGCACGGCAATGTTTATCACATATCAACGATTCTATTTAATTAATAGGCATTTAAAACAAATTTGCAACACATCTACGTGGTCTGATAAATACCAAGAGAAAAACATCTCTACCAGAACTCGTGGATTTGACAGATTGTACAATTCTAGTAATCATTTACTGGAAAAGAAACTAACAACCTTGCTAAATCTGCACACGGATCTTCATGAGTATTGCGAGGATGTTAACAATATATACCAGCCGCTCCATGCAGTGATATTGTTTCTATCATTTATTACTCAAGTTTTTACTTGTTATTCTGTTACAAGAATGTTTAAAATCGGGCCGCTTGGTGGCATTGCAACTCGGATTTTAGTTACTAATGCTATTTGGGCCATCGTAAGCTGGACCACCAAGATGTTTGCGTTGTACACATGCATGTCTAGTATGAAAGAGGTAATGTAATTTAGAATTTAAATCAACAAGATATTAGAGTAGTTGTTTGTGAATGAGTAAACATTTTGCAGAAAACATTTGGATATACGTACTATGTATATTAATGGTATATACATTCATGTATATTGTATATCTTATGTATATGCTGTTGTGATGTAAGACCTACACTGTATGTAATGTTTATGTGTAAATGCAAACGTATGTACATATTTAAACATTGCTGCATGTTCCTAGTATGTACTATCATGTTTCTTCATTTCATGTATATGCAATGTATATATACAGGATATTATTTTCACATCAAGAAGCATATATGAATATACAGGGGATGTCTAATGTCATGTGGGACATTACTACACACTGTATGAAATTGCATGTTATTCATTCTTCTGCTTTTGTTTTTTAAATATACTTACCCATTTCGAATAGTTTTATCTTGACGTTTTTAAGTATTCAATTGTTTCATTTATTTATGGCAGTACAAATCCAGTCAATGGTCATTCTTATTGTCAACTACGTGACATAAATCTTGTTTCATTACGATCTTCGTAGAAACGTACTACCTCACTGAAAATTATTACTATCTTCTTAGAGCGTGTTTCATCATGTTTCAACATTACAACGAGAAGTGCAGAGAAGAATCTAAAGTTTAACATCCAACCTGATATACATATGTCATCGAGATTTTTTTGAGAAGAAGAAAGTTACTTCCAATGGCGTTAAATTTGTTATAATTTTAAAATGGTGTACTTTAAAACGTAGTTAAACAAACAAGATAAAATATTGGTTTTCATTCGATTGAATGAAAGTGTATGTTAAGTGGACCTGAAACAGTTGTTGCAGGTGTTGGACGTGCAAGATTTTATCTTCATTTATATAAACCAGTCGAGTTAAGTAATTATAACAACACACATATTAATAAAGTCATTGGGTGTTTAAATATTAATCGGTTAATATCCATTACTACACAACTATGTAATAGTGTGTAACGTGTGTCAGTCATATGTAGATAACCGATTACAAAACCTCTAGCCATGTCGTTCTTTCATAAACTAGCATCCGGAGATATTTTCGCCACACAAAGGCATTTCCACGAAGCACTGAAGCCCGGATTGTTTTTGTCCTACTGCGTAGGATTAGCACCTGTTTGTGTTAGCAAAGTCAATGGTGAAAGTAAACTCGTAGTTAGTTATGTGGGAATATTCCACAGTATAGTTATTGTGCTTTTATTTTACGTATCCTTTACAGTAACATTGATTGTAAGTACTGGAGTGGAATATCAAAACAAATTAACAGTGATCGGATTTGTCGGCCATTGTTTTCAATTGGTTGTAGGAATAACGGTCATGACAGTTGTTTACGTGTCCATGTTTCGATTCGTTGGTGAAGTGCTTGCTGTGGTTGATAATGTAGTGAACATCGATAGGAAATTCTCATCTTTGGGCATTCACCTAAACTATAAGAACTGGTCAATGTTGAGTTTACTCATTATCACGTGTATTTGTGTGTTGGTATTGTGCAATGGTGGCTATCACTCGTATATTGGTTACGTTTCCTTCGGTTGGTACGGGATTCTAATAGCTGCAACTCACCGAATGCCTTTTGTTTGCGCTGGTGTTGTTTTATATACCTTCTCGATCTTGATCTTTGCTCTACATCAAAGATTTCACTTGATTAATCGATGTTTGTATCGCACGTTGACGAAAACCGACCAAACTATTGTGCCCGCAGATGAACAATTCAAAATAAAGATAAAGATGCAGATAGTTTAGCTGATAATATCCGGTCGTTGGTAATCCTTCATAATGACTTGTGTGAAAATATTGATAACTTAAATAAAGTGTACACTTTTCAGTACCTCGTTATCGTGAGATTAATTAGTATTTTTAGACTCTTTAGTTTGTACACCGTGGTAAAGTACAGTCAGAGCGGGAATGAAGAAGCTATTGAGGAACAAATAGTGCCCAACGCCATATGGGGAACAGCTTTTGCGATATTGAATAATTTTGTGCTCTACACATGTACGTCTAGTATGGAAGAGGTAAAAATTTGCTTGTTTTTATATATTTTTAATAAGTTTCATAGTTATATTTTAGGTTCGGTTGTAGCAGATGAAATGGTAGTTTCGTAGTTTGTTCATCTTCGTAGGACCACTTCAAATTATATTATTATTATATATTTTAAACTTGTGTTCTTTCTTCATTTTACTTATTTGTCTTGCCAATGTCAATCGATATTAAAAATACTAGGTCAACTAGTCTGTTTTGACACTGTTAGAGTTTTCATTCATTTTATTAAAAATACGTTAGATATCATTATGTAATTAATCCAGATGCAGATAACACACCACGCGACGCCATTTATTCGTCTAATGGTATTACATGTGTAATAAATAATACCTAAACCATTATTTTGACAGTCTTTAATAATACCACTCATGGACACTGGGTATAATATTGTGATAGTGAAAACAAAAATGATTAAAGACATAAAAAGGAAATTAATTTCAAAGTTCTTCAACCCGGACCTCTACGGAGCTTTGAAACCGGTGAATATTCTGCTCACACTCATTGGCTTAATCCCGTTGAGGTTTACTGCCATCGACCAGCATTACGTTTGCAAAGTGACGTTGTTAAGTGCATCAATTAGTGCTGTTAGTTGGATTTGTTTTGCAGTATGTTTTGTTATAGTTGTACATATTACTTTAACAGAAGATTACAGAGCTTCAGTTCCAGTAGTTTCCTACACTGGAAACTATTTACAAATGACAACTGGGATAGTGGTTATGTTGGTAGTATTTTCCTCAATTTATAAACTGTTAAAAAATCTGACCAAAGTTAAAGAGACTATCTTCAGGATTGATCGAAAGTTTGAGTCGTTTGGGATTAATATCAGTTATACTAACTTGTATTACATCACTTTCGGGGTAACATTTTTCGGGTCATTGATACTGGTATGCAATGGAGCATACTACTTCGTAATGTCATTCGCAGCAGCGGGATGGTTTGGCGTTGCGCAAGCAATAGTGCATTTATTTCCATACGGCGTTGGAGGTGCAGCAATGTTTCAATTCTCAGTGATTGTTTTCATGGTACATCAAAGATTTTATTTAATAAATCGATATTTAAAATTATATTTGAAAAGAGAACTAGATCCAAATCGAGGAATAAAGGATAACATATTGACCAGGAAAAGAATCTTCATGTCTAAAGCTCTCCCTGCAACCAATGAAGAAAACCTGTCAAGTCTAAATACAAGAAATCATTTCAATAAAAATATAGGATTTATTAAAGAGAATGTAACTTTATGTGCATGTCAATCTTATAGTAAATTAACGCCAACGCAGCAGGACTACTTGCAGCTGAGAATTTGCTCACTGATCAATCTCCATGGAGACCTGAGTGTGCTTTTGCAAGATATCAATAGCACTTACGACTTGCCCGTTATGGTAGTCATGCCAATGATGTTCCTTATACGACTGTTTACCATTTACTATTTCTTTCGAATATTTACGGACGCTGCTATTTACGAGAGCGCTGAACTGCATGTAACATTCTCTAATTCTTCGTGGGTTCTCAGTTTTCTTTTGTTGAACACGTTCATTTACTACACATGTTCGGCTGTGATAAGTCAGGTAATGTAATTCGTTTAAATTTCCATTATGGCCAATATGTCTGCTTGTCTCTTGGCATGCATTTACATTTTTAGTTCCGTAAAAAGTAATCAGACATTCTATCGATGGTAACATTTCGGCTACTTATTTTAAACGTTGAAAAACAAATTAATACGATGGTAAGCATGATTTTGGCTAATTCTACTGGACTATATAGTAATTCTTTCAGCTCATTTTTGTGAACAATCGGTTAGTATGTCTTTTACGCCTATTAGGTGCGAATCGTTGAGCGTAAGCGTTAAATTTCAATTAAACAAAGTGTTATCTAGATATTAAAACGTAATAAGGAAGTATCACTAATATAATTGAAATAATCATAATTTATGTATTTCGTAATACCCGTAATTCCGTATCGATTAATTCCACAAAATAAGAGCCAGGCATTATTAGGTTTTTAAGCCAGAATGTCGTTCATTTCAAAGTTTCGAGAAAATTATTTGTCTGCTAAATCATTTCTAGATGCGTTCAAACCTTGCTTTGTGATATCATGGACTGTAGGTTTAACCCCATTTTGGGTCCTAAAAGTTGGAAGTGAATTTAAAGTAAAAGTGCGTAAAATCGGTGTTTTGCTAAATTTCGCAACAATTGTGTATTACCTTATATCTCTAATACTTACAATTCAAGTAACAGCAAGATACGATTTTCAGAAGAAGGTGTCTGTGTTGCCTCTAGTAGGCCATTGCCTACAAGTTGGCTTGGGAGTTATTGTAATGACAGTGGTTCACACAGTGATATTTAGAAAAACTCCTCACATAATTGCACTATTGGAAAACGTTAATAAAATTGATAGAAATTTCAAATCAATTGACATTAAAGTGGGCTACAAAAACTTGTACAGAGTGTGTTTATCAATCGGTGTTTTATTTTTTATGTTTTTAGTCATCAACGGTGTTTATTATTTTTATGGCAGTTACGTGGATTACGGGTGGATCGGAATCGCAATGGCATTAACATACCTGACTCCATTTGTAACAACGGAAATATTATTTTGCCAATATTCATTCAATGTATTTGTTGTTCATCAAAGGTATTGCCTAATCAATAAACACCTGAAACAAATTCTCAACGATGGTACACTCAAAATTGTAATTCAACCAGCAGCAAATACAACGACCAGTCGTAACGGTGCAACAAGCCAGTTGAAAGTCGTTTACGATTACCTTGAGAAATATCATGATACAAACTTTCGCGATTTTAAGATTAAGACTCTATTGTTTCTTCACAACGAGCTCGGAAAGCATCTTGAAGACATTTTTAACATCTACTCATTTCCCTTTCTTATAATTTTAACTTTGGTTACAATATTCCAAACATTTAATTTATATATGATTTTTAAATCATTTCCAAATTACCATAAATGGAGTTCTGATGAAGTTGGTCTTCTTATTTCAAACAATTTCTGGGCTATTGGATTTTTAATTATAATTTCCTTTTTGTTCTACACCTGCACATCTTGTTTGGGAGAGGTAAAAGCTTTATTTCATTTTTCTCTAAATTATATTTTAATTAATATAAATATTTTATTGTAAGGGGGGCTATTGCCCTGGGCCACATACGATTCCAGGGTTCCCAACTCATTAAGTTGTTCATATTTTGTTATTACCAACTGCTAATACTTTGTGAAATATTTTGAGCATTAGAATACTCAATAAACTTCTAAAGGACACTTTTGTAAGAACTATAAAATCTTGGGAAGCACTTTTTAAGGATTTGGAGTCATCCAATACTTACGTCACAATAACGTCCTTGCGCTTTAACCCTCTCCCTTCGTTGTGACGTCACATATTTGAAAATAAAATTTCATTTAGTAAATCGTAATTTGTATTGCTTCTATTTTTTGAAGTCAAATTTTAGATTTGATATTGCGTCACGAACCATGTACTCCTCCTCCCCCTGTCACGTTTTGTCGGGTAGTAATGGTTTTGTAAACCCATTTTTTTGGAGTAATTTTTACAAATAGTGGTTATAAATTAAAATGTTTAAAGAATGAAACAAAATGGTTTTAATCTCTGTGTTTTAGGCTAAATACGCTGCGAGGATAGTTCACAAGTTGCTGCATCGAAACATTGTGCCAGCAGCAAGATTACAACTGTTGGGATTTTCTCTGCAAGTGATGCATCGGGATCCTGTGATGATGGTCTGCGACATGTTCCCCGTCAACTACACCGTAGCGTTCAGTGTAAGTAAGCAGTAAACTGAAAGGGCTTGAGTTTGTGAACTCATGTTTTTGAGGTCGTTTTCTTAATTTTGAATTTAAATAATGTTTTTTTTTTTTATTTATTTTAAAATTTGAGGCGACAAGGTCATATTCGCCTGAAGTAAATAAAGGTTAATTTTTGTATTTTGTCGTTTTAATTTTTTTAACTCTAATTAAGAATTTATAATTTTTAATACTTTTAATATATGAAGTTTAAAAAAAATATTAATTGGACCAAGGATCTTTCATTGCACTTCGGTTGGGCTGACCCTTGCGATTATCCCAAATGTGGATAACTCGGGCGCGTAATTTTTGGTAGTCGGGACTGCGTACGCGCTGTCCCGGAATAATTAAACAATTTCATTATTTAAAACTATGAGAGCAATGATGCTATATGATGTTATATTGCTGTGTCTTCGGGTTCGGTCTCCGTTTTTAAATAATACTTCGAGACATACATATAGTACAATTTTACAGAAATTAAGACAAGGTTGACAAGCCCATTGAATTACATATGTTGCTATCAATACATTTTGCAAAGTGGTGAAAGTATAATGTCTTTACAACTAATAATTATAATCTCCATTTCAGGAACTTGCTTCCAGTGTATACTACTTAACGATTCTCCTGCAATTCGATGCCAGTATGAAATAACTTTTCAAATTTCAAACTAAATGGTATAACACATTCATGTAGTTCTTACATCTATTTCGGTATCGTGGCCGAATTCGTTGAGGCGCCGACTTTGTAATGTTTGATTTCGATTTCTCATAGTTTGAATCTTGTATTAGCTGTGATTGGACGTTTGTGATACGATGATGATACGAAAATGTTATTAAAAATGTACACATTTAAGTTATTAGAACAAATCAAAAATAAACAAATATACCATCCATATAAATAAACAAATTAACAAAACACCAAATTGTTATATTAAAATTAATGCGAGATATAACCTAGCTGTTGAAATCGTAGTATTGTATGTTATTTTAAATTATAAATATTTACTGTGAATTAGGTATATAACAAAATTGTCATTATAAATATAAGTAACACAGCAAAGTAGAATACCATATTTATAGTTTTATTTAAAACAATAAAGATAAAGAATTAATTGAGTAAATATAAATATATATAACCCAAATACTTAAAAAGAAGAATTAAATAAAAGGTAACAAGTTAAAGATAACAAATTTGTTCGCAATTTTTTTTTTAAATGTTAAACTAAATGTATTAACGCTGAATTATATTTATTTAGAGCATAGAGAACAAGATATATTTCTGACAACTTTGATCTTTGAATATCACAACATAAGTACACGAGATTGTATGCAAATAACTGCAGATCTTGACCCATGCGTTATAATTATTGAATTCATTTGATACGATGCGTGCATGCGTACGATGTCCATGCTAATGCGTACCTTACTGTTTATTACATTATGATCGTTAGACTTGGTAGAGACTAGTGCGACTCCAACATGCGACATTCAACAATTATATATTTCATTCATAAGTGGATGTTATTTAGACAAGAGTGTAACTTACTATGAATAAATGTTGTATGTCGCATGTTACAGTCGACTAGTCTGTACCGGACTTTAGATTCACTTAATAAAATGTGTATGTTGTGCTTCATACTATAATGTGACATACGTGTGTGAAGATTCATATCTGCAAGCACATGCAATTGTTAGATTAACTAATGGGAACGTATGTAGAGAACATTTGCAATTGGAATGCATCAGATTAGGAAGTAGAAAGTAGAATATTTTAATTGAGTTGCTAGTTCAGTAATAAGATGAAGCATCGAATAATTTATTGTCTTAAAAGATGTCGTCCCGCCTCACCCCACGGGATATACCTTTCGGTTACTCAATGCTACTTTTGATACGTCATCATCATTATGGGACATGAATATAACACTACATCAGCTGTTTCATTATCATGGAATTGCTTTAATGTTTAATGAGCACAAAGCAATATCCGTAATGGATTCCTTTTAACCTTTTGAGATCGATTGATTGAGTTGGTACCTCAAGTAATTTCTACAGTAGTTCACATTTACTTCAGAGTACATTTTAATCCAAAACTGAACGCCAACAATGAAATTTAACAAAAATATATTTCCACAACCAAGAAATTTGTACGATGCGCTAAAATCAGGTCTTCTGTTATGGAGAGTGTTCGGATTGGCACCATTTTGGTTGTCAAAAAATTCTTGCGGCGAATGGAAACTTAAAGAATCAAAAGTTGGACAATTAATCGGTGCATTTGTTGTTTTAGTTTTATTTATTTCGTATGTAATTGTTATTAACGGTACAATTAAAGAAATATTTAAAGAAAAGCTACCAACGCTTTTATACATCGGTCATTGTCTTCAACTTGTTCAAGGAATCATTGTTTTCGTGGTTATATTCATCTCTAGCTATATCAAGAAACAAAAAATCATTGCTGTATTTGAGGAAATTGTGATAATAGATAAGGTGTTCGAATCTATTGATATCCGAATCAGCTATACAAATTTGAAAGCTATTCACGTGGCAATGGCACTGTTTGCTTATTCAGTTTTAGTTACAAATGGTTTCTTCTATATGTATATCTTCCAAGACTACTACGGCTGGTATGGCACTCCTTTAGCTATTGCCAATATCTTTCCATTTGCGGCAGCTGGTTTGATTTTAAGTCAGTTTTCAACATCTGTTTTTATGGTTCATCAAAGACTCCATTTAATTAATGGTTACCTTCATTTAATAATTAATAACTCCGATAACAATTTCACAAAAGCAAATTTGAACATCAAACATTTGAAGACGTTACTTCATCTTCATCAACTACTCTGTGATCTTCTTTCAAAAGTCAACGATGTTTTCGCTTTTCCATTTCTTGTTATCGTTACATTAGTGTTTCTATTTAGGATATTCATGATTTATGTGATAATGAAAATGTTTCCTGATTCTAACACATATAGCAGCGGGATGTTCAAAATTACAATTGGAAATATCATTTGGACTTTGTGCTTCAGAACGATAAATCAGTTTTTGTATTACACCTGTTCTGCAAGCATACAAGAGGTAATGAATTTTTATTTTAACTGTAATTGAACTTACTTTGATTCTTAAGTACGAGCACAATCTTAATTGCAGGTGAAATACACAGCTCGTCTCTGTCACAAATTACTACACACTGTTACTGCTCCGTCATTAAGGATTGTGTTGCTAGGTTTTTCTCAGCATCTTCTTCATGAAGATGTCACTGTAATGGTGTGTGACACATTTCCTATTAACTACGCTATTGAATTCTCTGTGAGTATTACTTTCCTTGTAGATGAATTAGAATTATTTCACTCACTGATAAAATTGAGTTTATTTGAATTGAATTTTTATATATAGATCGATGCAATATTTTAATGAAGAAATGTTTTGTTTTAGGATTTGGCATCTTCTGCTTATTATTTGACTATACTCTTCCAGTTTGACATCATGATTAAATAAATCGTTTGTTTAATTAACTAAACTAGTAAAACATAGATAAAATAGTTAATTTGTAATCTAAATATTAGTAATAAATAAAGTGTTTTATGTAAATGTTTTCATGCGTCGTTTCGTTCTTCATTAAGCGTCAGGTGCTTTTGATAAATGGGAGATTTGTATCTGACAACGCATGCGATATTATTTGCATTCACTTTTAATTAAAATGGTGAATGCGTCTCATTGCTATTTGAGAAATCAAGGAGCATGGAGTTCTTCACCAGCAGCATATTCTCAAAACTCGTGAATCCTAAACATTTATACGATGCCTTAAAACCAGGGCTCGTTCTATCAGCAGCCGTGGGCTTAAATCCAGTTTGCACAACGGAAGCAGATGGAGAAATTAAATATAAAGTTTCTAAAGTTGGTGTTTTGATTAGTGTGTTTAATTTAATATTCTTTTTATCATCATTTATTTACGTTGCTCTTCTAACAACCAGTGAAAGATTTAAAAGTAAAATGCCAACTGTAACATACATTGGCCATTGCTTGGAAATCGTTTTAGGTGTGTTAGTAATAGTAGTAGTATATGTGTACGTCTATCGGAACACAAGTAAGAATATTGGTATCGTCGAGAACATCATTAAAATCGATAAGAAGTTTCGTTCTATTGGCATTCGTATCGGATACAGGAACCTGACGTTTTTGATCTTCAGCTTGGGCTGTATATCGTGTGTTGTATTAATCTTTAATGGAATATATTTCTTCTATTTGACGTTCAATTTGTTTGGTTGGAACGGGGTGCCCATAGCTGTTACGTACCTGCAACCTTCAGTCGTTGCAGCAACTATGTTGCATCAATTAGCAATTCAAGTGTTTATGGTTCACCAGAGGCTTCATTTAATAAACCAACTGATCCTACAAATTATTCAAGATACTGAAAATACGAAACACTTGGAGTGTTCTCCAAAGACTCGAAAATCACTTAAACATCGCATTGAACCGGCAGACGCTGATCGTTGGAGAAGGAAATCCTTCAACTCTACCAACAACAATATAAATTCACTGGATTTTAGGATAAAGACATTACTGTCCATTCACTCCGAGCTGAGTGATCATATTTCAAACATCAGTAATATCGGTTCATTTCCTTATATTGTTATACTCATTCTGATTTTCATTATTCGACTGTTTACAATATTTTTGGTTGTTAAAATTTTGCCAATTGTTGAACGTTATGGCGATATAATGTTTCAATACGTCGTTTCTAACGCAGTGTGGGCAGTTTGCTTTGCGTGTTCTAATCAGTTTGTTTACTACACCTGTTCCCACTCTATTTACGAGGTAAGTAAATTATATATATAATCCATAAATACACTTAGAGACCATCCAAAAATTACATCACACACGAGTGATCTGCAAATTGTGACAAGATGTGACAAAGATGTACTTTTAAAAGCAATAATTAAAAGAAACGGTAATTTTGTGAAGTATAAATTTATAAAAAAGTATAAATTTTTTATGAGAGTTAAAAAAGTTCATTTATTCTAAAAACTTTAAAATATTACAGCAAAATGTGACAAGGAGGAGAAATGAATCAGAATAATTAGTGGATGACCTTCAAATATATTTTTGTTTACAGCGCCGCAAATGAATTATTAACGTTAAAAACATTTCCTATTAAAAACATGCACTATTAATTGTGCACATTAAGAAGAATTTAGATAATCTATTAGAAAACTGAATATTTTCATTGCTATTCAAGATTTTCTAAGAAAATAAATCTATAATTAAATGTTATCTTTAATTAGACAAAGCGAACTGCAAAGTTGGTGCACAGACTTCTTCGGCTCAACGTGTATCCGTCCAATAAACAGTATTTGCTGGGGTTTTCTCTGCAAGTTCTGCAACTCGATCTAGCGGTGTCAGTGTGTGATATGTTTGCAGTCAACTATTCAACTGCTTTCAATGTAAGTAGAAGAAGGCGGTAGATTTCATGAAAAACATCTTAGTGTTCGATGTAGCTACATTTAGAGCGGGTTATGGTATCAAGTCTTCCAATGAAGGCATTGGACGTAATTACCATTAACAGAGTTTAACGTTTTCTAGGAAATGGCCGCAACTGCTTACTACCTAACAATTCTTCTTCAATTTGATGCCAACACTACTGACTAAGATTGGATCGTTCAATGTGCTACGTTGATTTAGTTGACTTCTCCATATTCTTCTTTCTTCCGTCTTATTCCACTTCTTTCTAGTTGCATGTAGTCATTCTTGTTTTATGTTTCTACGTGAATTTCATCACCTAGTGTGGACAACAGTATTTCCTTACTACAGCTCTTTTAAAGTCGTTGTCGCTAAATGTCATATATCTTTGCTGGCAATATTTTAAAGCCACGACTATCAGTTCTCTCGGACTAAATGAACCTTGCTGTGCTTCGGCCATGTTACCACCCTTCACCCCACAACAGATAATAACTTTCGGCTACTTTCGTTATACGTCATAGATCCGACTACACAAAAAGAAACATGTGTAAAACATATGTTGGAATATAATGTTCACTAAAACAGAAATGTTCAATTCTTAATGAACGTATTGCAATATCCGTAATGGAATCCATCTAGCCTTCTCAGATCGATTGATTGAATTCGTATATACGTCAATTACAAATATTTCATGATTGCCGTTTCCACAGCAAGAAACTAATACTACCTCAAGTAATTTCTACTGTAGTTCACATTTACTTCAGAATACGTTTTAATTAAAAACTGAAAGTTAACAATGGAATTTATTAAAAAAAAATTTCTACAACCAATTGATTTGTACGATGCACTAAAATCGGGTGTTAATTTTTGGAGAGTGTTCGGATTGGCACCATTTTGGTTGTCAAAAGATTCTTACGGTCAATACAAACTTAAGGAGTCGAAAGTTGGATCATTTATATGTGTATTTATTGCTTAGTATTATTTATTTCGTACGTAGTTGTTATTCATGGGACAATTAATGAATTATTTAAGGAAAAGCTTCCTACGCTTTTATACATCGGTCTTTGTCTTCAACTACTTATGGGAATCACTGTTGTCGTGGTTGTATTCCTCTCTACTTACTCCAAGAAACAAACAATCATTGCTATAGTTGAGAACATTTTCATAATGGATAAGGGGTTCGAGTCTATTGATATCCGAATCAGCTATGAAGGTTTAAAAGCTATATACATAGCAATGGCGCTGTTTGCTTATTCAGTGTTAGTTACCAATGGTGTTTTCTATATTTATATCTTTCAAGACTACTTCGGCTGGTATGGAGCTCCCTTAGCTGTTGTCAATATCTTTCCATTTGTGGCAGCTGGTTTGATTTTAAGTCAGTTTTCAACAGCTGTTTTTATAGTTCATCAAAGACTTCATTTGATTAATAGTTACCTTAATATGTTGATTAAAAGCTCCGATAACAATTTCACAAAAACAAATTTGAACATAAAACGTTTGAAGACGCTACTTCATCTTCATCAAGAACTCTGTGATCATCTTTCAAGAGTCAACGATGTTTTCGCTTTTCCATTTCTTGTTATCGTTACTTTAGTGTTTCTACTTAGAATATTTATGATTTATGTCGTAATAAAAGTGCTCCCTGATCCTGATACGTACAGCAGTTGGATGTTCGAAATTACAATTGGAGATATCGTTTGGACTTTGTGCTTCGAAACGGTACATCAGTTTGTGTATTACACCTGTTCTGCGTGTGTAAAGAGGTAATTCATTTTTTTAACATTACTTTATTTGAATTTACTTTTAAATATAATCTAAATTGCAGGTGAAATACACAGCTCGTCTCTGTCACAAATTGCTACACACTGTTACTGCTCCGTCACCAAGGATAGTGTTGTTAGGCTTCTCTCAGCATCTTCTGCATGAAGATGTCACAGTAATGGTGTGTGACATATTTCCTATTAACTACGCTCTCGTGTTCTCTGTGAGTATT
Source organism: Panorpa germanica (assembly GCA_963678705.1). Classification (NCBI taxonomy): domain Eukaryota; kingdom Metazoa; phylum Arthropoda; class Insecta; order Mecoptera; family Panorpidae; genus Panorpa; species Panorpa germanica. The sequence goes on along the minus strand of OY783211.1, from coordinate 9,084,502 downwards.
ACTTTCCTTGTTGATAAATTAGAATTATTTAATTATTTACTGATAAAATTGATAAGTTGGCAGTTCTTGAGGAGATGGCCCGTTTCAGCTAAAGTTAAACCCGTTTCTTCAAACTTCCGCTGTTATTTTCTAATAAGAGGAGCGATATTACATTCTCAAAAATGTCGAACACAAAACGAGCGCATTGTTCCTGCGAAATGTTCAATAGCATCCGAATTCTCAAAAGTTGTTCCACCGATTAATATGCAATAAATCGAAACTGTTGTTTAAGCACACTCGATGTAATTATTTATGTAAGATGTAGAATTTAAAAAAATTAAATTAAACTATATTACAAGAACAGTTTATATCGAAGAACGCCCACTTTTACTGTTTAAATCGAATGTAGTACACTAAAATATACTATCACTATGCTGTTCTTATTAGCGAATGAAACAAATTAAGGTTAACTTGAATTAAAGATTATTAGTAACATCAAAACATTCAAGGAGCTACAAGTTCAATTTTAGTCAGTTAGTGCATATGGCAGAGGATGTAACGGTAGGATAGGAAATTCTATGTATTTCATTATTTGTATTTTTCTCTACTTAACTCAAGGGAATAAGGAAAGCAGTACTTTGCTTTTCCATCCTTTAACACCATACCAGTTACTTTTCTTTAATTTAAGATCAATCTATAATTCCCAAAAACAAATGAAATCTAACTCTTATTCCAAATAACTATTTGTTTTTCCGAGGATCACAATAAATGCAATATTTTTTGGGGTTCATATTCCTCATTGTAAATAGATTTACAATTTACAGAAATTACTATATAAACTTGTAGCTAATTGATTATTAATTAATAATAATTCTACATTTATATATAGATCGATGCAACATTTTAATGAAAATGTGTTTTGTTTCAGGATTTCGCATCTTTTGCTTATTATGTGACTATACTCTTCCAGTTTGACATCATGATTAAATAAATCTTTTGTTTGATTAACTACAATAGTAAAACATAGATAAAATAGTTAATTTGTAATCTAAATATTAGTAATAAATAAAATGTTTTATGTAAATGTTTTCATGCGTCGTTTCGTTCTTCATTAAGCGTCATTTGCTTTTGATAAATGGGAGATTTGTATCTGACAACGCATGCGATATTATTTGCATTTACGTTTAATTAAAATGATGAATGCGCCTCATTGCTATTTGAGAAAGCAGAGAGCATATAGTTCTTCACCATGGTGAAGAGATAATAGCTAGGACGAGCATTTGTTATCGCTAGTTGGCCCTAGTTGTTCCACTTCAGGGGTATAAAACTTAATGGAATTCTACTTTTTACAGTTTGCAAAATATAAATATTTAAATTAAGAAATAAATTGATGTAATCTTTAGTACGGATCGTGATTTTTTTAATGAATATTTTTCATTTTTAACAATACTGGTTATATTAGTTTTTTACATTGTTCTGGTGATTCAAAAATCTACGATCGGCAGGTCTGCGTTAGGTTTAAAACCTCTGTCTTACCAACGCTGGATAGATCTTCGTTTAAATACATTTTATTCGGGGATTGAGGGAGACAGCGTCTGTCTATTACCATTAAAGAAATATTTGTTGAAAAAGGATAGCATATGCTTTAAACATACTGTCCTGAACGAAATACTTTACAAGTATACAAGTGTAACGGTGAAAAATATATTTTACTTGTCTAACCGCATCTCGTTTCTCTCTCACTTAGGAATAAATGAGATGAAAGTGAACTTAACAAAAATATATCGATGTGTGAAAGAAACAGAAATACTTAATGAATGATGTTGGAAAAAGAAAGAATATTATTATGAAAAAATTCTAACACTAACACAAAATCTGTGACAGGTAGAGAATGAATTTTAACTAAAAGCGACTTTTGTGTACCACTTTTGAACTATTAACGAACTTGCTAATACTACATATATCAGATTTTATTTCACAAAATCTTGACAGGTAGGGAATAAATTTGAACTAAAATTGGTTTCTGTGTTGTTGCTTCGAACTTGTAAAGCGTTAGAATAAAATTGTACGAGTGACTCGAACTTCACCAAATAGGGCACTTCACCAAATTGTTTACTGGGCAGCAGCATATTCTCAAAACTCTTTGAAGAATCTTTATGATATATTTATAATAGTTCCTTCACAGTTTCGAAAGATTTTACATACAATCGGGTACTAGTAAAGAAAACATTCCATATTCATACTTTAATATAGCTTGGCATAACGCATTCCCGTTCAGTCAAACCGCTGGACCAGCTTGCAACTGAATTCAGGAGGCATGGTCATTAAATGTTTCAACATTTCTTGATTTTTTAAAAAACTATTCATACTAATGTAATGCCATTTATCATGCAGCTTAACTATATTAAAATTAATTTTATTTTTTGAGTAAAAAGAATAATGGTCTACTGCAAAACAACTTAGTCATCCTTTTATTTGTAATCATGAAAATCTTATGAAAAATTAATGAATGAACATCGACGTAGGCGTTGTTATCATGAAATCATTATGTCTGATCTGTTATGAAATATTAAATAACTCTTTTTACACACGCTAGGTTGTCATGTAAGTATATAATTATAAACGAACTAATAATGTAATTAGTATAGATTAAACAATTCTAGTACCTATGGTTCTATATTCGTCTATCATCATACTCGTCATATATTTCGTTCGCCGCACATTAATTGACAAATGGACTTCATTCAAAGAAAATTGTTCCGGCCGAAAAGTTTATACGATGCATATAAATCAGGACTTGCCTTGTGGAGCATGTTGGGACTTGCACCGTTAACAGTGTCAAATTGTAGTGGTCAACAAAAATTGAAAGTGTCAAAGTGCAGAATATTAATCAGTATCATTTTTATCTCAAACTATATTTTCTCCTTCGTTATCATCGCATTGAACGATGAGATATTTAGAGACGAACTTTCCACACTTCTCTATGTTGGTCATTGGTTCCAAATGGTTCTTGGAATTACAGTGATGGTCGTTGCACACACCTGCACCTATTTTAATATTTCCAGAACGATTGCTCTGATAGAGAATATTGTGAACATCGATAGAAGATTTGAATCATTTGGAATTAAAATTAGCTACAAAAATTTGAACTACATTTATATTCTTATGTTAATTTTTTGTAATTTGGCTTTGTTTAGTAATGGTGTGTTTAATGTGTATACCTACAGAGATCTCTATGGGTGGTTTGGGCTTCCATTGGCTATTTCCCATCTTGTACCACTTGTTACGGCTGGCACAACCTTATGTCAATTTTCAACGACTGTTTTTATGGCGCAACAAAGACTACATTTAATTAATAAGCGCATAACACAAATTCTTAAAGAACATAATTCAAAAAATAAAAGAAGATATTACAGAAAGTTCCCAGAATTAACTAAAAGCAAGATATACTCTAATTGTGAAGGCCCAGATTCCAAATATTTGAAAGAGTTCTTTCACCTACATACTGACCTTTGTGACCATCTTTCAAAAATCAACGACATTTTATCTTTTCCGTTTCTCGTTACAATGACGTTAACATTTACTTTCGGTATTTTTATGATATATTTGTTGGTTAAATTATTTCCGGATCCTGATTCATATAACACCGGCATGTTTAAAATTTCATTTGCAAATTTATTTTGGACAATTTGTTTCAGAACATTATTTCAATTTTGCTTTTATACCAGTTCTTCTAGTATACAGGAGGTAATTATATGAAAATAGTTTGATTCAACATGTTGTAAATTGTTTTTGTCAAAGAATGAGAAACTCCCATTTATATTGGTGAAGCATATCCATTAGAATAGTACAAACAATAATTTTTTATTATATCTCATTCAAACTAATTGCAAAAAGAGTTTATAATGTCTGTGTTGCTTTAATGGAGATGATGCTGATTCTACTGTGTATTAAACATATCTCTCTAACCAGGTAAAATACACAGGGCGCCTTTGCCACAAGTTGATACACAAGACAACTGCTGCATCGTCCAGAACTCTGCTTTTAAGTTTCTCTCAGCTCATCTTACATCAAGACGTTACAATGATGGTGTGCGACATGTTTCCTGTTAACTACACAATGCAATTCGCTGCAAGTATTTTTTGGAATTGTCTAACACATAAATATCCATTATGGTTTAAAGTAAGACACGCTGGCGACTATGCGAATATATGAAGAGTCCCACAGATAGCTATTTTTTAAAGAAATTAATTTTGTAACTAAAATTAAATTTAAATAAAATTGAAAGTTACAGGTTTACAATTCCAATCAGAGTCTTTCCCATTCCAATGAAATTCCAGTCGCACTTCTTTTGTAAAAGAAATAGTTGGTCACCTTAAATAGCGAATAGAATGGCATCGAAACGAAATATTTTTAATACAATAATTCAAGTTATCAGTTGATTTAATTGGAAAAAGAAAGACAAAATATTATTTGCTAATATTTTATATTATTGAATATAAATGTATACTTGTTCCAGGACTTTGCATCTGCTTTGTACTTCTTGACCATTCTTCTGCAGTTTGATGGCACAGTGAAGTAATATTCATCTAAGTATAAATAATTATTCTAAAAAGGAATTGTCAAAAAACAGGCAAGACCTGTTAATGTATTGTATAAAGTATGTGACAGACTTATGTATTCGTTGAAAAATAAACGCTTTAGCCAAAAATCTAAACTGTTTTAATTTATTAAGTTAAAATATTTGTATATATTAACACGAATTTTTACTACTTGACCTAAAACTTACCTAGAAAAAGACGGCGGAAAAGAAGCGAAAATGATCGTAAGATTTACACTTGGGACTGAAGAAAAGGACAGTAGGTATCGGGAGCAGAGGTAAAGAAACGGAGAATGAATAAGGATAGCAGCAAGAAAAGGGAAAATAAAGACAAGGGAGATGAAGCGTGATAGTTTGTAGGGTTTAAACTAATTCGATAAAGAAGGAACACTGTACTATCATCCATTAGAGTACATTAAGAGTAGGAGTCAGGATAAAGTGACAAGTCGAATAGGACTGGAGAAGATATTCTAAGGAAAAAGAAAAGGAAGGAAGAGTATGAATGGCGGAAGTAAGGAGAAAGGGTAGAGATAAGGAAGAAAAACGATGTAGATAATTTTTAATAGAAAGAAATGAATTGAATTAGATTTTTAACATTTGTTAAAGCCATATAAAACATAAATACATAAAAAAATACAATACTACTTACCGTATCCAGAAAAAAGTTTCGATAATAAAATTTGGGAACGCACTTTTATATTTTCTTATATATGTTGTAATATATCTTTCATCTTACTCTTTTTGTTCTTCCAAAACCTTAATTTACATAATTGTTGATCTAAAGATGGTATAAAACTATGGTTCAGAACTCACTTTATTATCTGAACGGGTTCGACCTCTGCCTGCCTGTAGCAGAATTTTTTTTGGATGAATGGCGGGACCGTCAGTAAATTCTGTTTTTTTTCTTAATCCATTCTTTTCTTTTCCGCCTCAGGTAATGAGTCCCTAAAGTATGACTACCGTGAAGGAGAAGTCATAAGATTCGTAAGTGCGATAAGTAAGTTTTTGCTTTCATTGTATTAATTTTGGTCAGCTCTCAGAGCGTCATCCCCTTTGTTTGTAATCGTGAAAATCTTATGAAAAATAGATGAACCAATATCGATGTGGGTGTCGTTATCACAAAATCATCATGTCTGCTACACGTCTGGTTTACTATGAATAATTAATTTAGTGTTTTCACGCACTCTAGGTTAAGGTGTAAGTATATAATTATAAACAACTAATAGTAGTAAAAATGTTAGTGTAGATGAAATTCCTGTTGTCTGACAGATTAGAAGCTCTATATATTAATACGTTTGCATAACAATTCGACTTATATTTCGTTCGCCACACGTGAAGAGAACAATGGACTTTATTCAAAGAAAATTATTTCGACCGAAAAGTTTATACGATGCATATAAATCAGGACTTGCTTTGTGGAGCATGTTGGGACTTGCACCGTTAACAGTGTCAAATTGTGGTGGTCAACAAAAATTGAAAGTGTCAAAGTGCAGAATATTAATCAGTATAATCCTTATCTCGAGTTACATCGTCTCCTTCGTTATCATCGCATTGCACAATGAGATATTTAGAAACAAACTTTCCACAATTCTCTATGTTGGTCATTGTTTCCAAATGCTCCTTGGAGTTATGGTGATGGCTGGCGTGCATGCCTCGATTTATTTAAATATTTACAAAACGATTGCTCTGATCGAGAATATTGTGAACATCGATAGAAGATTTGAATCGATTGGAATAAAAATTAGCTACAAGAATTTAAACTACATTTATGTTTTTATGTTAATTTCTTGTAATTTTTCTCTGTATACAAATGTTGCCTTTTATTTATACATATATAATGATGTTTATGGGTGGCTTGGGCCTCTATTAGCGCTGTCCAACCTTTTACCGCTTATTACAGGTGGTATAACCTTATGTCAATTTTCAACGACTGTTTTTATGGTGCAACAAAGACTACATTTGATTAATAAGCGCATAACACTAATACTTAGGCAATATGATTTTAAAAATAAGAGACGATATTACAGAAAGTTTCCCGAATTAACAAACAGCAAGATTTACTCTTATTGTGAAGGCCCAGATTCCAATTATTTAAAAGAGTTATTTCACCTACATACTAACCTCTGCGGCCATCTTTCAAAAATTAGTGATGTTTTTTCTTTTCCACTTTTAGTTTCAATGAGGATAGCATTTACTTTCGGTATTTTTATGATTTACTTGCTGATTAAATTATTTCCGGATCCTGATTCATATAACACCGGCATGTTTAAAATTTTACTTGCAAATTTATTTTGGACAATTTGTTTCAGAATATTATTTGAATTTTGCTTTTATACCAGTTCTTCTAGTATACAGGAGGTAATTATATGATTCTCAATTATTTTGAAGAAGCAGCAATTTGTGTTGCTTCAATGGAGACGATACATGTCCTACTATGTATTAACTATATCTGCGCAACCAGGTAAAGCACACAAACCGCCTTTGCCACAAGTTGATACACAAGACAACTGCTGCATCGTCCAGAACTCTGCTTTTAAGTTTTTCTCAGCTCATCTTACATCAAGACGTTACTATGATGGTATGCGGCATGCTTCCCGTCAACTACACAATGCAATTTGCTGCAAGTATTTTTTGAAATTGTCTAATATATTAATACTCATTATGCTTTAAAGTAATGCCTACTGGAATTCATGGGAACATTTAGAACTCGCGTACTTGGGTTGTCTGTCTTATGACTCCGACCTAAATTGTTAGTGTTTATTACAGCAAGCACACAATTGTCATAATCGCCCTTTCTCCATTCTAATATAATGCTAGTTGAACAAACGGAAGTTGCGAATAAATGGCTACGAAAGAAAATATTTTTAATACCACAATTATAGTTATTATTTATTTTGAAGAAGAATGATAAAATATTATTTGCTATTGAAATTATGTTCTTTTATTGAATGTAAATATATCCTTGTTCTAGGACGTTGCATCTGCGTTGTATTCCTTGACCATTCTTCTCCAGTTTGATAGCACAGTGAAGTAATATTTATATAAGTGTAATAAATCTAAAAAGGAATTATCAAAAAATAAGCAAAACCTGTTTACACATGGTATAAAGTTTGTGACAGACTCATGTGTTAGTTGAAAAATAAACGCTTTAGCCAAAAATATAAACTGTTTTAATTTAAATAACTCGGTTTTATTGTTTCCAGTAAACATTTGGTGAAATAGAATAGCTGGATGAAGATCGAGTCACTCGTACATTTAAATTCTAACGATTTACAAGTTGGAACAACAACACAAAAGTCAATTTTAGTTTAAATTATTTCCTAGCTGTTACGAATTTTGTGAAATAAAATCTGATATCTGTAGTTTTAGCTAGTTCGTTAACAGTTCAAAACTGGTACACAAAAGTCGCCTTTAGCTCAAATGGATTCCCTACCTGTCACAGATTTTGTGTTAGCTGTTAGAAATTTTTTCATAATAATATTTTATCTTTTTCCAACATCATTCATTAAGTAGCAATTGTTTCTTTCATACTGGAAATTATATACTATCCCTTTTCAACAAACGGATGTATAATGACATACATAAGATTGCTATCGCTCTCATTCTTACTCGTTCGGCAATGATCGACATCGACATAGTTCTAGGATGTAGTAGTACAGAAAGCTGCAGAAGGAACCAATACAAGGCTATGATTAAAAGAAGGATGCCTTTGATAACAAATGAACTGGCGGTAATAATAAATGAGATTTGGTCTGTAAGTTTTGCCATCGACAGGATCTGACAATTGACAGGCTACAAAGTCTAAAGGTTTGGTTTGAACGAAGGAATTAGTGGCAATGCAGACTATATGGCGAATAGAAGACTAAAGACTTAGAAAGCCACCCAAGATATATTTCAAAATAAAAATTGCAAAATATATCCAAAAATTGTAACTACTGGACACGTTGAAAAGCAAAAATACTCTGCTTCTGCATCATACAAATAGCTATGAGCTCGATATCGGTGCTTCTATCATGAAATCATCATGTCTGGTCAGTTATGAAATATTAATTTATTGTTTTCATGCACGCTAGGTTAACGTGTAAGTATATAATTATAAACAAGCTAATAGAGTAACTTGTATAGATTAAATGACTATTGACAACAGATTAGTATCTATACCATGGGCGTCGGGAGGCTTGCTTTCAGGTGGATGCATCTGCATCAGGCAGATGCGTGCTCAGTGCTCATACGAAAATGGTAAAGGAAGACACTGCATTATAATAGCAAAGCTGTTGAACAAATTTGACAATAACTTGAGACACCTTAAGTTTTCATTCAAACAGTAACTTTAATTATAAAAATTTTATTTCTAAATCTTTTTCTGTGTATTTATTCATGGCAGGTGTTGAAGTGCACCTCAAGTACCCTTTTTCCCGGCGTCAATGATTAGTAGCTCTATATATTAATACGTTTGCATAACGTACTGGACTTATATTTCGATCGACACGTGAAGAGAACAATGGACTTTATTCAAAGAAAATTATTCCGGCCGAAAAGTTTATACGATGCATATAAATCAGGACTTGCGTTGTGGAGCATGTTGGGACTTGCACCGTTAACAGTGTCAAATTATGGTGGTCAACAAAAATTGAAAGTGTCGAAGTGTAGAATATTAATCAGTATCATCCTTATCTCGAGTTACATCTTCTCCTTCGTTATCATCGCATTGAACGATGAGATATTTAGAGACAATCTTTCCACAATTCTCTATGTTGGTCATTGTTTCCAACTGGTTTTTGGAATTGTGGTTATGGCTGGCGTGCATACCTCGATTTATTTAAATATTTTTAAAACGATTGCTCTGATCGAGAATATTGTGAACATCGATAGAAGATTTGAATTGATTGGAATTAATATCAGCTACAAAAATTTGAACTACATTTATGTTTTTATGTTAATTTCTTGTAATTTTGCATTGTACACGAATGTTGCCTTTTATTTATACATATATAATGATGTTTATGGGTGGCTTGGGCCTCCATTAGCTCTTTGCAATATTTTACCGCTTCTTACAGCAGGTGTAACTTTATGTCAATTTTCAACGACTGTTTTTATGGTGCAACAAAGACTTCACTTAATTAACGGCCGCATCAAACTGATTCTTAATCAAAACGATTTTAAAAAGAACAGACGATATTACAGAAAGTTCCTAGAATCAATTAACAGCAAGATATACTCTAATTCTGTAGGCTCAGATTCCAATTATTTGAAAGAGTTATTTCACATACATAGTGACCTTTGTAACCATCTCTCAAAAATCAGTGACGTTTTTTCTTTTTCGTTCCTAGTTACAATGAGAATAGTTTTTATTTTCGCAACTTTTATGATTTATTTGTTGATTAAATTATTTCCGGATCCTGATTCATATAATACCAGCACGTTTAAAATTTCACTTGCAAATTTATTTTGGACAATTTGTTTCAGAATATTATTTGAATTTTGTTTTTACACCAGTTCTTCTAGTACACACGAGGTAACTATATGAATATAATTTCATAAAACGTGCTAAAAATTACAGCGAATTGTTTTATTCAAAGAATAGAAACTTCCCATTTGTTTTGAGGAAACTTATCCATTAGAGCAGTACTAACAGAAAATGTTTATTATGTCTCACTCACACTAATTGCATAAAGAGTTTTTAATATTTGTATCGCTTTAATGGAGATGATTCTGATTCTATTGTGTATTAAACATATCTCTCTAACCAGGTAAAACACACAGGGCGCCTTTGCCACAAGTTAATACACAAGACAACTGCTGCATCGTCCAGAACTCTGCTTTTAAGTTTCTCTCAGCTCATCTTACATCAAGACGTTACAATGATGGTTTGCGACATGTTTCCTGTCAACTACACAACCCAATTTGCTGCAAGTATTTTTTGAAATTATCTAATATATAAATATTGATAAATATACGAGATTTGTTCCAAAATAAAGTGACTCTCCAAATTTCGCGTCGTGTTCTAACAGTGGCGTGGTGCATCATGAGTTCTTACCAGAAGGTCATACGGTCAACTAGGAATATTATCTTCAAGTCTCCTTCTGTTCCCAAAACAGAAAAGACCCATGAAGAACGGTGATTTGGTCAAGCTCAAATACATACCAAAAAGCGCATATGAGAAGTCCTTCGAGGGTAGGAAAAAGCGCTGGCACAAGTGTATTATATCGGAGGAGGATTCTTTGAAGATATAGACATAGACAAGACATGATAGTGATGATTAAATAAATATTTTGCGAAAAAAAATTATTTATTCACCTTTCTTTCTTGAACAGACCTCGTATATGTTTTATAGTAAAGACCACTGGAAGCCAAGAAACATTGCAAGACTCATGCACTGAGTCATAACACAACTATTTATTTATTAAAAGAATGACAAAATATTTTTTGCTTGTAATTTATATTATTGAATATAAATGCATTTTTGTTGCAGGACTTTGCATCTGCGTTGTACTACTTGACCATTCTTTTTCAATTTGATAGCACAGTGAAGTAATATTTATATAAGTATAATAATTCTAAAAAGGAATTGTCAAAAAGCAAGCAAAACCTGTTTACACATTGTATAAAGTATGTGAAAGACTCATGTATTAGTTGAAAAATAAACGTTTTAGCCAAAAATTTAAACTGTTTTAATTTAAATAACTCGGTTTTATTGTTTCCAGTAAACATTTGGTGAAATAGAAATTATTTCCTAGCTGTTACGAATTTTGTGAAATAAAATCTGATATCTGTAGTTTTAGCAAGTTCGTTAACAGTTCAAAAGTGGTACACAAAAGTCGCTTTTAGCTCAAATGGATTCCCTACCTGTCACAGATTTTGTGTTAGCTGCTAGAATTTTTTCATAATAATATTTTATCTTTTTCCAACATCATTCATTAAGTAGCAATTGTTTCTTTCATACTGGAAATTATATACTATCCCTTTTCAACAAACGGATGTATAATGACATACATAAGATTGCTATCGCTCTCATTCTTACTCGTTCGGCAATGATCGACATCGACATAATTCTAGGATATGACCAATTCAAGGCTATAATTAAAAGAAGGATGCCTTTGATAACAAATGAACTGGCGGTAATAATAAATGAGATTTGGTCTGTAAGTTTTGCCATCGACAGGATCTGACAATTGACAGGCTACAAAGTCTAAAGGTTTGGTTTGAGCGAAGGAATGAAATAAAGTCACTGAAGTTTAAGTTATGGAAGTAATAATTAGTAAGTAGTTAGTGGCAATGCAGACTATATGGCGAATAGAAGATTAGAGACTTAGAAAGCCACCCAAGATATATTTCAAAATAAAAATTGCAAAACATATCCAAAAATTGTAACTACTGGACACGTTGAAAAGCAAAAACACTCTGCTTCTGCATCATACAAATAGCTATGAGCTCGATATCGGTGCTTCTATCATGAAATCATCATGTCTGGTCAGTTATGAAATATTAATTTATTGTTTTCATGCACGCTAGGTTAACGTGTAAGTATATAATTATAAACAAGCTAATAGAGTAACTTGTATAGATTAAATGACTATTGACAACAGATTAGTATCTATACCATGAGCGCCGGGAGGATTGCTTTCAGATAGATGCGTGCTCGGTGCTCATAAGAAAATGGTAAAGAAAGACACTGCATTAATTGCAAAGCTGTTAAACAAATTTGGCAATAACTTGGGACACCTTAAGTTTTCATTCAAACAGTGATTTTAATTATAAGAATTTTATATATAATTTTTCTCTGTGTATTTCTTCATTGCAGGTGTGCAAGTGCACCTCTAGTACCCATTTCCCGGCGTCAATGATTAATAGCTCTATATATTAATACGTTTGCATAACGTACTGGACTTATATTTCGTTCGACATACGTGAAGAGAACAATGGACTTCATTCAAAGAAATTTGTTCCGACCGAAAAGTTTATATGATGCATATAAATCAGGACTTGCACCGTTAACAGTGTCAAATTATAGTGGTCAACAAAAATTGAAAGTGTCAAAGTGTAGAATATTAATCAGTATAATCCTTATCTCGAGTTACATCTTCTCCTTCGTTATCATCGCATTGAACGATGAGATATTTAGAGACAATCTTTCCACAATTCTTTATGTTGGTCATTGTTTCCAACTGGTTTTTGGAATTGTGGTGATGGCTGGCGTGTATACCTCGATTTATTTAAATATTTACAAAACAATTGCTCTAATCGAGAATATTGTGAACATCGATAGAAGATTTGAATTGATTGGAATAAAAATCAGCTACAAAAATTTAAACTACATTTATGTTTTAATGATAACTTTTTGTAATTTTGCCTTGGCAACGAATGTTGCCTTTTATTTATACATATATAATGATGTTTATGGGTGGTTTGGGCCTCCATTAGCTCTGTGCAATATTTTACCGCTTCTTACAGCAGGTGTAACTTTATGTCAATTTTCAACGACTGTTTTTATGGTGCAACAAAGACTTCACTTAATTAACGGCCGCATCAAACTGATTCTTAATCAAAACGATTTTAAAAATAAGAGAAGATATTACAGAATCTTCCTAGAATCAACTAACAGCAAGATATACTCTAATTCTGTAGGCTCAGATTCCAATTATTTGAAAGAGTTGTTTCATCTACATAGTGACCTTTGTAACCATCTTTCAAAAATCAGCGACGTTTTTTCTTTTTCGTTCCTAGTTACAATGAGAATAGTTTTTATTTTCGCAACTTTTATGATTTATTTGTTGATTAAATTATTTCCGGATCCTGATTCATATAATACCAGCACGTTTAAAATTTCACTTGCAAATTTATTTTGGACAATTTGTTTCAGAATATTATTTGAATTTTGTTTTTACACCAGTTCTTCTAGTACACACGAGGTAACTATATGAATATAATTTCATAAAACGTGCTAAAAATTACAGCGAATTGTTTTATTTAAAGAATAGAAAATTCCCATTTGTTTTGAGGAAACTTGTCCATTAGAGCAGTACTAACAGAAAATGTTTATTATGTCTCACTCACACTAATTGCATAAAGAGTTTTTAATATTTGTATCGCTTTAATGAAGATGATTCTGATTCTATTGTGTATTAAACATATCTCTCTAACCAGGTAAAACACACAGGGCGCCTTTGCCACAAGTTAATACACAAGACAACTGCTGCATCGTCCAGAACTCTGCTTTTAAGTTTCTCTCAGCTCATCTTACATCAAGACGTTACAATGATGGTTTGCGACATGTTTCCTGTCAACTACACAACCCAATTTGCTGCAAGTATTTTTTGAAATTATCTAATATATAAATATTGATAAATATACGAGATTTGTTCCAAAATAAAGTGACTCTCCAAATTTCGCGTCGTGTTCTAACAGTGGCGTGGTGCATCATGAGTTCTTACCAGAAGGTCATACGGTCAACTAGGAATATTATCTTCAAGTCTCCTTCTGTTCCCAAAACAGAAAAGACCCATGAAGAACGGTGATTTGGTCAAGCTCAAGGACATACCAAAAAGCGCATATGAGAAGTCCTTCGAGGGTAGGAAAAAGCGCTGGCACAAGTGTATTATATCGGAGGGGGATTCTTTGAAGATATAGACATAGACAAGACATGATAGTGATGATTAAATACATATTTTGCGAAAAAAAATTATTTATTCACCTTTCTTTCTTGAACAGACCTCGTATATGTTTTATAGTAAAGACCACTGGAAGCCAAGAAACATTGCAAGACTCATGCACTGAGTCATAACACAACTATTTATTTATTAAAAGAATGACAAAATATTTTTTGCTTGTAATTTATATTATTGAATATAAATGCATTTTTGTTGCAGGACTTTGCATCTGCGTTGTACTACTTGACCATTCTTTTTCAATTTGATAGCACAGTGAAGTAATATTTATATAAGTATAATAATTCTAAAAAGGAATTGTCAAAAAGCAAGCAAAACCTGTTTACACATTGTATAAAGTATGTGAAAGACTCATGTATTAGTTGAAAAATAAACGTTTTAGCCAAAAATTTAAACTGTTTTAATTTAAATAACTCGGTTTTATTGTTTCCAGTAAACATTTGGTGAAATAGAAATTATTTCCTAGCTGTTACGAATTTTGTGAAATAAAATCTGATATCTGTAGTTTTAGCAAGTTCGTTAACAGTTCAAAAGTGGTACACAAAAGTCGCTTTTAGCTCAAATGGATTCCCTACCTGTCACAGATTTTGTGTTAGCTGCTAGAATTTTTTCATAATAATATTTTATCTTTTTCCAACATCATTCATTAAGTAGCAATTGTTTCTTTCATACTGGAAATTATATACTATCCCTTTTCAACAAACGGATGTATAATGACATACATAAGATTGCTATCGCTCTCATTCTTACTCGTTCGGCAATGATCGACATCGACATAATTCTAGGATATGACCAATTCAAGGCTATAATTAAAAGAAGGATGCCTTTGATAACAAATGAACTGGCGGTAATAATAAATGAGATTTGGTCTGTAAGTTTTGCCATCGACAGGATCTGACAATTGACAGGCTACAAAGTCTAAAGGTTTGGTTTGAGCGAAGGAATGAAATAAAGTCACTGAAGTTTAAGTTATGGAAGTAATAATTAGTAAGTAGTTAGTGGCAATGCAGACTATATGGCGAATAGAAGATTAGAGACTTAGAAAGCCACCCAAGATATATTTCAAAATAAAAATTGCAAAACATATCCAAAAATTGTAACTACTGGACACGTTGAAAAGCAAAAACACTCTGCTTCTGCATCATACAAATAGCTATGAGCTCGATATCGGTGTTTCTATCACGAAATCGTCATGTCTGGTCAGTTATGAAATATTAATTTATTGTTTTCATGCACGCTAGGTTAACGTGTAAGTATATAATTATAAACAAGCTAATAGAGTAACTTGTATAGATTAAATGACTATTGGACAACAGATTAGTATCTATACCATGAGCGCCGGGAGGATTGCTTTCAGATAGATGCGTGCTCGGTGCTCATAAGAAAATGGTAAAGAAAGACACTGCATTAATTGCAAAGCTGTTAAACAAATTTGGCAATAACTTGGGACACCTTAAGTTTTCATTCAAACAGTGATTTTAATTATAAGAATTTTATATATAATTTTTCTCTGTGTATTTCTTCATTGCAGGTGTGCAAGTGCACCTCTAGTACCCATTTCCCGGCGTCAATGATTAATAGCTCTATATATTAATACGTTTGCATAACGTACTGGACTTATATTTCGTTCGACATACGTGAAGAGAACAATGGACTTCATTCAAAGAAATTTGTTCCGACCGAAAAGTTTATATGATGCATATAAATCAGGACTTGCACCGTTAACAGTGTCAAATTATAGTGGTCAACAAAAATTGAAAGTGTCAAAGTGTAGAATATTAATCAGTATAATCCTTATCTCGAGTTACATCTTCTCCTTCGTTATCATCGCATTGAACGATGAGATATTTAGAGACAATCTTTCCACAATTCTTTATGTTGGTCATTGTTTCCAACTGGTTTTTGGAATTGTGGTGATGGCTGGCGTGTATACCTCGATTTATTTAAATATTTACAAAACAATTGCTCTAATCGAGAATATTGTGAACATCGATAGAAGATTTGAATTGATTGGAATAAAAATCAGCTACAAAAATTTAAGCTACATTTATGTTTTAATGATAACTTTTTGTAATTTTGCCTTGGCAACGAATGTTGCCTTTTATTTATACATATATAATGATGTTTATGGGTGGTTTGGGCCTCCATTAGCTCTGTGCAATATTTTACCGCTTCTTACAGCAGGTGTAACTTTATGTCAATTTTCAACGACTGTTTTTATGGTGCAACAAAGACTTCACTTAATTAACGGCCGCATCAAACTGATTCTTAATCAAAACGATTTTAAAAATAAGAGAAGATATTACAGAATCTTCCTAGAATCAACTAACAGCAAGATATACTCTAATTCTGTAGGCTCAGATTCCAATTATTTGAAAGAGTTGTTTCATCTACATAGTGACCTTTGTAACCATCTTTCAAAAATCAGCGACGTTTTTTCTTTTTCGTTCCTAGTTACAATGAGAATAGTTTTTATTTTCGCAACTTTTATGATTTATTTGTTGATTAAATTATTTCCGGATCCTGATTCATATAATACCAGCACGTTTAAAATTTCACTTGCAAATTTATTTTGGACAATTTGTTTCAGAATATTATTTGAATTTTGTTTTTACACCAGTTCTTCTAGTACACACGAGGTAACTATATGAATATAATTTCATAAAACGTGCTAAAAATTACAGCGAATTGTTTTATTTAAAGAATAGAAAATTCCCATTTGTTTTGAGGAAACTTGTCCATTAGAGCAGTACTAACAGAAAATGTTTATTATGTCTCACTCACACTAATTGCATAAAGAGTTTTTAATATTTGTATCGCTTTAATGAAGATGATTCTGATTCTATTGTGTATTAAACATATCTCTCTAACCAGGTAAAACACACAGGGCGCCTTTGCCACAAGTTAATACACAAGACAACTGCTGCATCGTCCAGAACTCTGCTTTTAAGTTTCTCTCAGCTCATCTTACATCAAGACGTTACAATGATGGTTTGCGACATGTTTCCTGTCAACTACACAACCCAATTTGCTGCAAGTATTTTATGAAAATATCTAATATATAAATATTGATAAATATACGAGATTTGTTCCAAAATAAAGTGACTCTCCAAATTTCGCGTCGTGTTCTAACAGTGGCGTGGTGCATCATGAGTTCTTACCAGAAGGTCATACGGTCAACTAGGAATATTATCTTCAAGTCTCCTTCTGTTCCCAAAACAGAAAAGACCCATGAAGAACGGTGATTTGGTCAAGCTCAAGGACATACCAAAAAGCGCATATGAGAAGTCCTTCGAGGGTAGGAAAAAGCGCTGGCACAAGTGTATTATATCGGAGGAGGATTCTTTGAAGATATAGACATAGACAAGACATAGACAGTGATGATTAAATAAATATTTTGCGAAAAAAATAATTATTTATTCACCTTTCTTTCTTGAACAGACCTCGTATATGTTTTATAGTAAAGACCACTGGAAGCCAAGAAACATTGCAAGACTCATGCACTGAGTCATAACACAACTATTTATTTATTAAAAGAATGACAAAATATTTTTTGCTTGTAATTTATATTATTGAATATAAATGCATTTTTGTTGCAGGACTTTGCATCTGCGTTGTACTACTTGACCATTCTTTTTCAATTTGATAGCACAGTGAAGTAATATTAAGAAATCGTTCAAAGTTTAATGAGATGTTCTGACAGTAATTAGTAGTTAATATTCATTTGGCACTTAGTTTTTAAGTTGAAGTTCGCAAAATGCTTAGTTTTAATGCTCTTCAAATAAATTAATGTGTCAGTTCACAGAGGCTTGTTTATTAGGGGAAGAAGTTTGTGATTATTTTTGGTTCTTTACTTTTGTTTTTTCTACGATACAATAGTTTTTTGTCTTTGAATTTGAAATTATACAAATGAAGATAACGCCTTTATAGTTTATTTAAAATAGTTATAATAATTTAAAATAAAAGAGAACGTGCCTGCTAAAACTAGTTCTGGGATTCCAAAAAATGTAATAAACAATAGCTATTTGTTAAGTTTCCTTTACAATTAAAGCAAACAAAATAATAATGAAATTTGTTAGCTGAGCAATTATATTGCTTTAACGTATTGACAATTCATTCTGGAAGTTAGATTTCCTTCTCAACTCAAGTAGGTCGTATATACAAATTGAACAACAAAAAGTATAAAATAGTACAAAATCTCATCACGAACCTTTGCAAGAAAATGGCAGCCGAAGTGGTAAGTTCGAAACCTTTAATTTTTCATTTATAAATACTTATACATTTTCCTAACAAAACTATTGCTGTGGATTATAAATTAGTTTTTGAATTCCATGAAATATAGGAAAAATTCAAATAATGCAATTTAAAAAAGGGCAGAAAATAACAAATTATAAAAGCTAATCGGTAACTATTATTTTATTTTAATATCATGAATATAACAATAAAACATATGACACAGGTCATTACAAAATAATGGTATTAAGATTTATGCATTTTCATGAAAAGCGTAATGTTTTCTTTACAAAAAATAAAAACATGTATTCATGCGTGCAAGATCCGCTGGTTGCCGACCACTGGTACAGAGTATCTTGTAATGAACTCATGTTTGTCAAAGTATTATTAAAATGTCTGCACCTCTGGCTATCGCTGATAATACTTCTAATTTCAAACTCTGTTACAATTCACTGACTATCTCCTAAACTAAACTTAATTTGCGTAAGATTATTATTTTAAATGTGACTAGCAGCGTATTGATGGGACCCTCCTCGGCCAACTGATTTCCTACTAGATTCTACTTATTGTATATTCTATAATTTGTATTTAGAGAGGATTAAAGAAAACGGTCATTAACATTAGAGCTGAAAGCAATAATGACTGGAAACAATTGATTAGTCATTTACTACAATTGAGACTAGATATAATTATTTTAGTAAAATTTATATAATTTATCTAGCAGTCTAGCACTCTGTGAAGGTCTAATTCGTTGTTCTTAATTTATCCTAATTGAATTCTTAATTCTTTGCAGCTTTCCAACAAGAAAGCCAACCTGTATATATTTCTCATGACGGAATGTGCATACGCAGTGGAAAAAGTTCACTCGCGCAGTACTATAATGAGGGACAAATTGGAAGAATTCCGTGGCTATTTACCTCAACTGGACGTCAAATTACACCCGTTGTTTCTAACGATGTATAAAGAGTATATGATGATTTGCACAAAGGCCGGTATCGATATTACAGAATACCGGAAACTTCGAGCTCAAGACAGCGGTAATTTGAAATTGGTACCAATGCACTTCTTATTACGCATTAATTTGATACGTATTTTAATTGAAATTAACAAATTTATGACTTATATTAATAAAATCCTTGTTACAATAGCAACTGAGAATGCGGAAAAACTTGTATTATTATTGTTATAATGTAGTATGCCCATCCATGAATAAATAAAATGACACAGACACCCTTTATTTATGAAATACCCTTCCTTATTAAATTCGTCCTACTTTCTAGCAGTGCTCCAATTTTAATAAATTACAAATGGAGGAATAAATCTTTACGGCGTTGTAAGAAAAATGTTCTTGCCGTAAAATGCTGTATGAGTTTACAATACGAGGAAAAGAATTATTTTATTCGTTTATATATATATACATTCTTGCATTGCATCGTAGATTTATACAACAAATATCTCTAGATACGAACTCTCGTAATTTGAACATAATTATATCAACTGCAGTGCCGTAGCTAGGTAACCCTTGCAAGGGCCCGGGTGCAAAAAAAAATCTGGACCCCTGACTAAACTGTTTAGGTTTTTCAAGTCAAGATATAAATATATATAAATACTTTAAAGGTACAAAGCTATTAGTTTATCATTAATGGCACTTTCGTCCCGCAAGCTGGGGCAGTAATTCAAACTTTCGGTGCAGATATGGTGTGGTGAAAAAACAATTTATATACAGATAAGGCTAATTTATCCCTATAAATGATCTCTTCCAGTTATTATATAAAAGTCAGACCTACCTATTATACTGATACACATCAGTGACTTCACCAACAAAATAACAATTTAGTTTATAATTTTTTTCTAGCCTTAGTTTTCGCAAAAGTATCAATGACTTCGGTTAAATCTAAGCTTGATGCAGCTTTGTTTTCGACAGTTATTAGCGATAAATGACGGAGTCGAGCTTGGCCCATTGTATTCCTTAAATAATTTTTAATTATTTTTAATTTGCTAAATGATCTTTCAGCTTCTATCGAAGTGACAGTGATTGGATGGAACAATAACATTGCTGTAAATACTTCTGTCAGGTCGCATTCTAGAACTCCATATTTTCTCATTATTTCTTTACAGAATTGGTGAATAGTCCATTCCTTAGATAATTCAGGTAGAAGTAGGTGGTATATATTAATAAATTAAATGGAAAAGTTGGGGCCTATTATATCTCAATAAAAAAAAAATCATTCCTATTTAGAATTTTTGTTATTGTTTATGTGTTTGTTATAAAAGTTTTGTTAGCATTGTCGGGAATAACTATTTACTAAGAGTATTACTTCACTGTGAAACCGTTAAAATATAAATATAAGTTATAAAAGTCCGTGGGCCCCCTAAGCTTGGGGGCCTCGGTGCACTGCACCGACTGGCCCATACCTAGCTACGCCAGTGACCAACTGTATATCAACTGTCAAAAATGTAAAATATCTTCTTTGGATAAATGATAATTTTAGTTTTAATTTTTGTGAATAGAATGTATAAATCGAATATCGTAATGTTTTATAGCAAACAAATTTATGAAGATGCAGAGAACTGTTTTATTATTTACTCAGCGCAGTATTTACCCTAATTTTCATCCTTGTCCCGGGGTACTAAATGCCTAATTACGTCTCTGCCAAAAGCTAGAGTAGTAAATAGTTTGAAAAATGTCCGAGTACCTGGCATGTAGATTTGTATGTACTTAAGAATCGGTCCTGGGGATTTTAGTTTTTAACGCAGTGAATATATAACCAATAGTTCAATTGGCAACACTGCCGCTTGACAGTTGCACTATACATGCATTTATTTTTGGAAATTCTGTGTATAACAGTGTTTAAGAAGGTCAGACATCTTCAATAGTACATTGAAAGTGATTGAAAGTATATCTATAACGTTTGCACGATGGCTGATGAAGAGGTAAGTTTTAAATATTTAACTATTTACATTCTAAATGCTTACATATTTTCCAAAATTATGAAATTTGTAATTATTAACCTAACTTATAAATAATATCACCTTTGTCAAATGAACAACACTACCATTACTATTAATTTAAACTAGTACATTTATTTTTAAGCAAATAATTATTATATTATCATTTACAATATTTTATTTTATAAAATACCTATTTTTAATAGTGCTGTATAAATTTTAATCACATTCCAGTGCTGTGTAGCATTTCATTGTAAACAATTAAATCATTGGTCATTAACATTAATGCTGATTAGTGATTCACTACAATTGTGGTTAGATATTATTAGTTTTAGTGAAATGTATATAGGCAGGGACGGGGAGAATTTTACAGTTTATCCAGGACTCTGTGAAGGCCTAATTCATTATTCTTAGTCTACGTATATATTTAATGTTTCCAATCTTAATTTATCCTAATTGAATATTTAATTCTTTGCAGATTTTATCCAAGAAAGTTAAACTGTATACAAATGTCATCGAGGACATTGAGTACGACATAGAAACCATCAGCGAGCGCAAATATATAATGCAGGACAGATTGGACGATCTCCGCATGATGATACCTTGTTTCAAAGCTAAGATCGGGTTATTTAACGTGATGTACCAGGAGTATGTCACTTTTCGTTTGGAGGCTCGAACAGTTATTGCAAAATTTCAGAAACTTCGAACGCAAGAAGACGATGAATTCAAATTGTTACCAACATTCTTGAATGTGCAAATGGATTTGCAAAGTATTTTAAAGAAAATTAACAAATGTTTGTCGCGCATTTACATTATCATTGATAAATTATTATCTGGGGAGAAGGTATCTTGGATTGCATTGTAGTATGTCCTCCATGAATAAATAAAATGAATCAGAAAACCTTTATTTACTTTAGTTACTAAATACCCTTCCTTATTAAATTCGTCGATACTTTCTAGCAGTGTCCCCATTTTAATTCCTTCAAATGTAGAAATAAATGTTTACTGCTCTATAAAAAAAATGTTCTTAAATATAATATACATGTTAAAATAAGAACCACATATACTAATGATTCTTAAGACGAATTTTGTTTCAATTTATCCAATATTATAATGTTCCAACTGTATGTTTGTTTTATTATGTTTACGCTATTCGTATGGTGGCTCGAAAACAGCTCCATGCATCTTTATGAAAATTGTCTATTTTGTACAGAAAAAAATTCTAAGACTTTTGGCGTCCTCGAATTTTCCTCTGAATTTCCTGGAAACCCGTAATTTAGGAAGAACAGGAAAAAAAAGTAATCACTTTTTCCTGTATAACTTTTAATCCGTAAAAGATAGAAAGTTGAAAATATGCATGTGTATTACGGTGTTCAATGCTGACAAAATTTACAAAAATTGAAAAAGAGAGGTTAAAAAAAATTCGGGGGCCCGGTAGGAAACTTTGAAGAAAGTGTATATTCTGGATTGTAAAATAATTAAGTATATTATTAATAAATGGAAATTCAAAATTTTATTTGAGAACACGGGGGCGATCTTTGTCGAGGTTAACAATAGCTAACGAGGCTAACTTACGTACCTAATTTGCAAATCGAAAAAAAAACCCAAATTTTTAAAAAAAAGTTGGTCAAAAAACAAATAAACTGAAAATATTTTTTATTTTGGTGAAAAAAATATATTATTTTTCGGTTTAAAATGAAAAATTATTTGTTTTTTTATATGTAAAATTTATATTGAACTCCAATTTAAAAATGAAATTAAAATTTGTAATGAAATTCATTTCACACACAAAAGACAGTCGTCGCTTGCGACGGGGATGAACTCTAGTTAAGTTTATAATTTTTCAAAATAATTCTATTATAATGTACTGGTCTTATCAAAATTAACATACGAGATCTGAATGTTCCCAATACGCGTTACAGAAGAAGATTAATTCAAGGCGTAATCAACAAATGCACAAGTTATGAAGTTGACAAATGTATACGAATTAACTAATTCATTAATTAAATACATAAGGTTTATATTATAGTACAACAATGCCTAGTTACGTCCCTGCCAAAAGCTAGAGTAGTAATTAGTTTGAAAAATGTCCAACTAGCTGGAATGTAGATTTGTTTATACTTAAAAACCAGTATTCGGCATTTTAGTTTTTAACACAGTGAATATATTAACAATAGTTCAATTGGCAACACTGCTATTTGACAGTTTGCACTATACATGCATTTATCTTCTGTGTTTATTAGTGTTTAAGAAGGTCATACATCTTCAAGAGTACATTGAAAGTGATTGAAAGTACATATTTAACGTTTGCAAGATGGCTCATATTGAGGTAAGTTTTAAATCTTTAACTGTTTACATTTTAAATGCTTATACATTTTCCAAAGTAAAAAATGTTCCAATCTGCAATTAATAACCTATAAATATTATCACCTTTGTTAAATGAAGAATTTACCATTAATTTAAACTAGTACATTTATTTTAAAGCAAATAGTTATTTTATTATCATTTTATAAAATACCTATTTTTAACAGTGCATTATAAATTTTAATCTCATTCTACGGCTGTGTCATTAGTATTTAATCGTAAACAATTGAATGAATTAAATCTCTTGAAACTCACATTTCTTATAACCGCGAGAGACTTGTTCGCTTGTGGCAGCAATGTCTTTTGACGTTTGTGTTTCTGTATTAGTATGCACGCATGTACAAATACATATTAATGCTAATTGGTTGCGTAACACCAGTGTGCCTGTACTTATACAAAAGTTTTCAACTGGACTAAACGTTGCGGATATCATATAATCGTAATGCACTGAGCAATACTTTTGAATCAGACTGTATGTAAACAACTACCATTAATAGTTTTCTCTTGGGGTAATAAAATATTTGTAAATACTGATACAGAGCACGGATCGGCTACGATTTAGATCTTCAAAGAAGAGCCGCGTGTCTCAAATTACCTCTGTAGGTCCCACAAAATCAATTCCGTTAAAACTAGTTACACTAAATTAAACTAGATATCATACTTTAAAATAATATTATTAAATATATATATATGTATACTAGAGTTTACCCCCATCGCAATGCGACGTCTTTTTGACGTCTTGTGTATGATTTGAATCCAATAAAATAATTCGTAATTACATTTCATATTTAATTCTATTTTTACATTGAAATAATAAATTCGCACAATAATAAAATAATTTATCAATTTATCAAAATAAAAAATATTTTCAATTTATGCGTTATTTGACCAACTTTTTTTCAAAATTTTGGATTTTTTTTTTCGACTCGTAAATTAGTTACCAAGGTTAGCCTATATACAAAATTTCAACATTCTAGCACTATTTTTACTCTCGGCAAATACTGCCCCCGTGCCTCCAAATAAAATTTTGAAATTTTGATTTTTTTTTTTATTAATAATATACTTAATTATTCTAGAATCCAGAATATGAACTTTTAGTGAAATGTATACAGGCAGGGATGGTGTGGATTTTACATTTTATCTAGGACTCTGTGAAGGCCTAATTCATTGCTCTTAGCCCATGTATCTATTTAATTTATCCAATCTTTATTTATCCTAATTGAATTTTTAATTCTTTGCAGCGTTACAGAAAAAAAGTGGCACTGTATATGAGTGTCATCCAGGCCTGTTCAAACAACCAGACAATCATCAATGTGCGCAGAGCTATAATGGAGGGAAAGTGAGACAACTTTATGACATGTTACCTGCACTGGACGACAAGACACACGAGTTGTTTGAAGTGCTGTACAAGGAGTATATCCTGATTTGCATCGAGACCCGTGACACTATTATAAAATTCCGGAAACTTCGAGCTCAGGAAGACGATGAATTGAAATTGTTCGAATTATTCACGAATGCAGGAATCAATTTGAAATATATTTTAAAGCAAATTGACAAATATGTGTCCCGTATTGATAAAATCCTTGTTGAAGCAACAACTCAGAAGTTGAAAAATATTTCATTATAAAGGAGATACATACTCGTATCTGACTGAATAATATCCATGAATAAATTAAATAAAAGAGTAAACCTTTACTTATTTCTTTATCAAATATTTTTATATTAAATTATTAAGACATTTATTATTAAATTCGTCAAGATAATGTCAATTTTAATATGTTCACTGGAATGAATTTTGATTTCTTATTTCACTCAGTCAATTCAAAAGATTACTTACTAAAATGCTAGCTTTCTGTAAGTCATTAATTTCATGCTGTAATGCTTTAGAAGCTGGATTAATGATTTCAAATAGTGAAGAAAAAAAACGAATATTTGCTTACACATGTTTGGGGCCCTTATAGGCCGGGGAGCCCGTATCATTAATACGCGGTAGCTACGCCACTGAATTGACCGTTAAAAAATGAATTCACAACCAATGATGAAATTAATTTTGATCGTAAGTTCTGTCAATAATATAATTTTGTGGATCAACAGGTACACCTACTGTGTAAATTTGCGAACACTAAAACAAATTGGTTGTATTTATCTAACTGATCTACAGGTATATCACTTGTTATTTAATTTAATAAGCTTGCTTATTTGTTATGCGAAGTAGTATCTGTATCACGAATTAGAATTGGCATACAAGAAACTTGAACAACACAGTAAGCTACATTCCTATAAACAGATTTGGATTTGTTTGCTTTGTTGAGAGCTTCCTCGCGGTTCATTCTGTAACGGAACATCCTCCACGATCCTCCGACTCATCCTCCACCAGCATACAGAGAACTTAACAAAGAGCTTAACACGAAGAGGGTGGCGTTTCCTCCAATTCAAATACAAACTTAATACCACATGGCATATTTATATTTATGTTATATTCACATGATGCCGCAGATGTTCATGTACACCGATGGTTTTACTTTAATTTCTTTGGATCCATGTTTTCCGAATTGTGTGGTTAATACATAAATAAATTATATAAAACTACTTGTAGAGATATTCGAGATGGCTGCCAAAAACTTCTAGAGATCTAATTTTATTGTAGAAGAGATAAAATTAACACTTGCCCTCTTCACTTTTGTGAAATGCCATCTCTTTTATACAACAAAGTGCATACGTGAGTGTGTGTCTGATAGTTTCTACTTACAACTGAGTCGCACATTTCATTAAGTTTTATGTTATGCTTGTTGTGAATAAAGAAAATAAATCTTGAGTCTTTTTTTGTGTGACGTCATAAGCAGACCTATATTTTCATCAAACATGCTCGAAACGTGCTCTAAAAATGAGTTCAGACTACTTAATATTATTCAAATCTATCATTCGACCTTAAATAAAGCGCGTAATAAATTTATACCTTGAAGCGGACATAAGTAACTTAATTTAGAAAATACACATTTTTGAAAACCCGTAGAAATAGAGGAAATTATGAATATCACAATAAGACATATTCATTTTTGTTTTATTATCTACGATTAAAGTATTGTAGCAATTTCAACTTACTTCTTGCTCCATCTAGCGGAGAACAGCACAACCAGTTAATACGTTGATCAAAAGATGGCGCTGATTAGATAGCGAATATTTAAACCTACAGTGTTATGTAATGTTTTTGTTCATAGATGTCAAATATGAGACGTAGAATATTTAAAAATTAAAAATTAATACATTTGTTTTTTATGAACTTATAAACTTAACATTTTTATATGAAATATTAAGTTGTCTATGAATAAAACTCATGTTTTCAATGCTTTTTAATATTGTAAAATCTTTATTTACAAAACTCAAGGAAATTTAACATCTACTTCACGAGATCTTAGGCTTGTGATGTATCTGGAACCTTCCGTCACTGGATTTCCTCTAAAATTGATCTCCCGAACATTATCTAAGCCGTAGAAGGTCTCGTTATTAACGGAACTTATTTTATTATCCTGCAAGTACAGATACCATAAGTTGCTCTTATTCTTGAAAGTTTTGTCCTGTATTGATTTAATTTTATTTCCTTGCAGAGACAGCATTACTAAATTTTGCAGCTCATCAAACGCCATATCATGTATTTCTTCAATGTCATTTGAGCTCAAATCCAAGTACATCAATTCCCTGAGCCCCGTAAAGGTGAACTCATAAATTTCAGTCAATTTGTTAGCTGTCAGGTCCAGCGTTCTTAATTCCCCTAACGTTTCGAAGGCTGCATTTTCAATGTCTTCAATCTCGTTGTACTGGAGATACAACTCAGCCAAACTGTTCAAATTATTGAACGTGTTACTACTGATAACACTAATATAGTTTTTAATCAGAACTAATTTCTTTAACTTCGGCAAACCATTAAATGCTCCATCGTTTATCACGATTAGATTATTTCTCGATGCATCGATTGTTTCTACATTGCTTGATCCGTTGAAAGCGTTTGCGTCGATTGCGTAAATGTTGCAATGTTCTATGTTGATCCTTAGCAGTGAGTCATATGGGAAGGAGTTTTCTTGTACGCGCTGAAAGGCGTTTACCTGAATATGATACTGGCAATAGATTGAGAGTTCTTCAATTGAAGTCATGTTGGCGTCATCTTCAGGTAAGTCTTGAAGACTGTTGCACTTTAGTTCTTTTGTTCCATGGATATGACAATAGTCCACGTCAAAACTGGATACTTTATTACAAAGTAAAAGTAACGCGGTTATTGAAATTACAGGAAGCATTTAGCAAAATTTTATTTTAACTACTCAACGGGTGTAATATGTTAAACTAAATTAATAACAAACTGTAGTGATTAAACATTTACAAATAAAAATGAGAATTGCAGTGCTTCTTAAACTATTTGTTTAAAGATATAATTGTAAATACTTCTTGCCCTAGCTAATGCCTATAAACAGTAGTTGGAGCAAGCGAAATATTTATAACTATTAAAAAGCCTCAATGAGTAGGAGGGTCGTCGATGTGCGCGCTGAAGAGCCAGGTCAAGAGACTGCCATCGGTGAACGGTGATTTTTTAATCTCTCGTCCCCATACCATTGTCATATCTTGTTACACATTATGAAAGCACTCTCATGTAATACGATACCCAGTAAACGATTTGGTGAAATGTTCTGTTTTGTGACGTTTCTATCACTAATGCACTTCAATTATAGTTCTCATCAACTTTATCTTCATTTGTGGAGTGGTTTCGCCATTTGTAGTCGATAAAATAGACGTTTCACATGAACGAATTGTAAATGCCCAGTAAACATTTTGGAGTAAATTCTACTTAATTTCTATTACGTATCATGAATTTTTTGTCTGGAACGTGTTCGTTTTCTATTCAGTCGTTCAAAGGAAAGGTCCTTTTTATGAGCTACAGACATTGCAACGACGGTTCACTGCTGAATTAAAAGCGGAGTAGGTTTATGATTTATGACCGGATAATAAAAATATACCCATGTGGGAAAGAAACAGAAATACTTAATGAATGATGTTGGAAAAAGAAAGAATATTATTATGAAAAACTAACACAAAATCTGTGACAGGTAGAGAACTTGTAAAGCGTTAGAATAGAATTGTACGAGTGACTCGAACTTCACCAAATAGGACACTTCACCAAATTGTTTACTGGGTGAACTCTTTCATGACTAAAAATTATACGCATCTTCAATTTGATGTCAAAGTGACTCCAAAATGTTTACTGGGAATTACACAATTGAAAAATAAATATGCTTTAAATATTATTTTGTCGAATCTCGAAGTTTAATTTTAGATTAGATATGATATCACAAAGCTTATGCCTCCCCCTTCCCATTCTTTGTTATCACGTCTAGTCACATTTCGTCACTATTCTTTGTAATATAGCTCGGAATAATATGTACTATATACAAGTCTAAATTAAGCCCCATTCCCATTCACTGAGTTTTAGTGTTAATTTAATGTTTTAACCTAAAATGTAAACCTTAGTTAAAAAGTAAAAATATTAAATAATATAATAAAATAAAGAAGAAGAGAATGTAAATATTACATAATAAATAAAGATAGTAATTATTACAAAATAATGTATATTACAAACGCATGATTTCACAAGTTCAAAATTACATTTAAGGTTAAAACTTTAAATTAAAACTCAAAACAGTGAGTGGGAATGGGGCTTTAGAGGTATATATACAAACACCGTTTAAAATACCTGCACAGCAAACTAATTAACTGGAGTCTAACACATTACTATGTCACATGACCATGGTTCCACTTAGGATCACTTTTTCTCACTGTGCAATATTATTGTAGTTGAGTAGCAAATAAAATGTGATTTAGAAAATGTTACCGTTGTCTCATTTTAAAAGGTTTTATGTATTTATATATTTTGTGCTTTGTCAGTTGAGTGCCTATGGAATAGATTAGAAACAAATAGGTCACCAGGAGGTTAAAGGTCAATAAATTACACATGCTTTAATAACTTGTTATTTATGTGTTATGTTCGATTACAATTTTTTTTTAAAGTGTTTCCTTAAACAACACGATACTGTTCAAAATATTTATAATATTTTTAAGAAAAAAATTATGAAGGCTAACATCTTTTTTTTTTTAATATACATATAACATATATTGCGTCGTCCATATTAGTGCGACATTCATATATTTTTCACGTTATTTTAGATATGAGTGTATTTGATTTGTACAACTTTTATAATCTAAAGCAGCACGACATTCATGTAATAACTTTTTGAACTAACGGCGACTTTTTGAGTGGGGCGTTATTATTATACGTTATCATGAGATGAACCAACAGGTCATATTATCTAGTTTACTATTTATTGATACACCACTCTACTGTCAGTATATTTGTATCATTTTCCTCTCTTACTGTTTCATCATCTATGATACTGTTCGCTTAATGGTACAGTATGTGCTATATATACATGCATCCCAGCATTATCCGGAACTGTGTGACATGAAGTCGATTTTCTTGTGGCACTTTAATATTCAGAATTATTAACTATATTTTACTGCATATTAGCGGTGCATTAATAAACATTAAAATAGAACTTCCTTTCATAATAAAGTGTGCTAATACAACTTACACACTACTTTTAAACTTTTATAGTTCTGTTTCGCTTTTATGTTAACTTCTTGCGAGACAAGCATGTGGCACATTACGTATAAATAATTTAATCAATTCATTTATGCATTCGTCTTGATTGCAGAATTTGTTTTAGCAGCTGCACTGAACTGAATTAGGATTACTAAATATGTTGTCACAGATCCAATTATCTGAAAGTATAGTCCACATAATTAAAGATCACTTAAGTTGAAGACGAAATACAAATAATAAGTAGTCTAGAATCCTTACGGAATATACTAAGGTCATGTCAATGACAAAAAAGCCACAGGCGTTAAACTCAACTTTCTCGTGCATTATTTGAAGCGACCAAATTTCTACCTATAAAAGTTATTATCTTTAGTTAATATTGTATACATATATACCATTTAAAGAATCTTTCAACAAAAGTTGACAATTTAAATCAACTGAAAAACGAGAAAAGTGGTAGTATTTTTATTTCGATCTAAAATACAAACTCTGAAGGTTGTATGTTAAAAATGGCGTGAAACTTAAAGTGACAGCTCTTGTTGAATGTAAAGTAAGAAATAAATGGTTGGTTTTAATTATGTATACATACTTCTTCTTTTATGAGAGCGTTAGCTTTGTTTTTCATCTTGTGTAAGAGAACGCCCGTTCTTGCAGCTTCGGAAGCTACCTTGTGGCAATTGAAAGACATTATGATGATGCCAAATATGTGACACCAGGTGGCTGCTATTCCGATATACAGATCTGGAATTCCTTGAGAGGACACTTCAATGTCCGTAGTTAGGACGGAGTAGATTTGAGTAACAGCAACTATAAATGAAGATGCAAAAAACAAAACCACCTGTGAAACAAAATTATTTACAAAATTACATGTTGAAAAGAAAGTGCACTATGATTTTACAGCTTCTTCAGCTTTGTTAAGAAGTCTTAATTTTTGAGAAATACAGGACTATTGAAATATTGTATAACAAAGAATTATAATAGAAATACCTGAGCATTGTGCGCACTGTTTAATAAACCACAAGTTTCAACGAGCTTACTATAGATACCACAGGAAACTTGAACTTTTTTCAACTGGATATTCCACGATCCACCCGAGAAAACGTGTATCTGCAAAACATATTGAACTTGTAAAATGATTCACTTATTCTTTATGGTAATTATACCAGAGATCGAGAGGAGGCAGAGAGAAGAAGAGAAGAAGGCACAAGTATGGAAGAGGAGCTAAGGAGAAGAGACAGCGAGATACCACAACAGGAAAGAATGGAAAAAAATCAGAAGAGCAATTAAAACCAATGATATAAAAGGATTTGGGAGAGAGAGATACTAGAATACTTAAGAGAAAAGGACACAAAGAACATGAGAAGGATTGCCAGATTCAGATTGGGAGACGAGGACAAAGGAAACAGTTACTGTGCAAAAAGCGAGGAAGAATGCAGGGTGTGCGGAACGGAGATAGAAACATTGGAGCACATTAAGTTTTCATATGAGAAAAAGGTAATAAGCGTAAAGAATGTTGGGCAGTTATTAAAGGGAGGCAGTGAAGGGAAGAGATGGATGGCACAGATAGAGAAAAGGAGGGAGAAAAGAGAAGGAATGGCAGAGTAGAAACAGGAGGGAGAATAGCAGGAGGAGCGAAGCATTAGCAGTAGTTGTTTCGTTTTGATTTTTATAAGGATAATATTTTTTTTCTTTTGGAAGGAGTGAGAATGTTTAGATACAATAAAGATCAAAATTGAATTAAGGACAATGATATGTAAATAAATAAATTAAGGCACAAGAATATAGTGCCCAATGGCAAAAACATTGAAAATAAAGTGCCGATTGCCAATTATTTAACAAAACACAGGCTTAAATGTATTGTTACATTTCTTACGTTACGTTTCTTTCGTTTTTATTTAAATCGTCTATTTTCGGTGTCTGTTAACTACGTAAATCAGGGCATCGGTTAGTGCTTGATACTCTTACTAACTTAATTGATAAATATTTTAACTATTTCTTTACATATTATTTACATCCAGCACTTACGTTATCGGGGTGAAGAGTTTTTCTGTCATCAAACTCCATAAGCTGATGATTGATCCTTTCGAATCGTTTCCGAATGATTCCAAGACAAAAGCAGTATTGCACAATCATTATTCCCATTATAGTCGGAGGTAGAATGTTCGTAACAAGTATAGCGATCAAATACGCGACGTCTACATAAACGATATTAAAGATAAGGTAAAAGTAAACAGAAGAAACTGCAGTGATTAATGCTATGAATGCGTGTATGACATTCCTTAAAATCTGCCTGCTTGAGTCGTAGTCAATTTTAACGTAGAACAAGTCATAGTTGGAGGTAAAATCCACATCAACTTCTTCTATGGTCGCCAACACTGCTATCATCTCCTTGATATTCCAATATTCGGCAATCACAATCACGAACGTTATCAAATAATACGAAATGGATTTAACGTAGATCGCTAATTCAGTTACGTAGTTAAGTTTCACGCCGTATCCTTGATGGAGTAGGTAGGCAAACATGACAGTGTAGAGGAGAAGAACTACAAATGCCTTCACATAAGACACCCAAATCCGTTTGCTTAAGAAAAGTGGGGCCATTCCAAATAGATTCCGAATCGAAGTCAACGGACACATTGCATCTACAAGGTGATTAACCATATTGTTTATAAAATTTATTATTTTGAACTTGATACCCGAAATGTTTGCTTTATTTTTAACAAATTTAAAGTGTTATTTCGTTTAACGAATTTATAACAAAGTAACTATGATTAATTTATGTTAGCTGCTATAAATTGCTTCAAACAATGGAGCTACAAAACAAAAATGATACGGTTATAACCTATATTACGAGCTAAATATTGATTGACGATGGAACTGTAACATAGGTACTTTACTTTATTAAAAATAGTAATTACTTTAATTACTTGTTCGTTAATAAACTTATAATAGAGGGGTTGAATATACCAGAGAATTAAATATATATGTATATATATACATGTAGTATATAAAAATATGTTAAGGTCAACTACATGCTCAATTTTTCCTAAACTGTACCTATTTATAGTATTAGAACCGAATGTAGTACCACAATGCTGTTGTTACCAAGTAATGAAACAAATCACGTTTAACACAAAATAAAAGTTTATTAATATTACAATATTCAGTAGCTTATAAGCACGTGTCACTTCAGAACACAGACAAAACCAAAAGAGTAAGGTTTCTCCCCTACAACAGACAAGACTAAAAGAGAGCGATTCATTGCTTTCGAATCTTTTAAATCCATTAAAATATGTCTACATGTATATTAGTTTCTTTTTTCAAAAGTTAAATTAAGAACATTTTTAACGTGGTATAGAAACGCAGTAGGTTCAAATTCTAAGCGTCTTGGTGTTTTCTGATGCAGCGAAATCTTGAAGTGTTTGACTACCATCGCTAAGCCCAATTTGGTTTGACCCAAACCAAAACGAGTCCCTGTAATCAATTTAAAAAATAGTTAAATACCCTATAAACAATTTTGACAAGAATCGTATAAAATTCGTATGAAGGATTTTTAGGAAAATTGTTTGTAGAATATTTCTGCAGATTTTACTGTTAGAAAAATTAAATTTAGCTGTGTAACACCTGGTCCACACATGCGTTTGCCTTTCGGGTTTATTTTAGAATGTCGAATTCGTATGCTTTATATTTCTATTAGTCGTGTGTCTTCGAATTCCATTTCTTGACATAATAATAAAAAAATTAAGAAATAGTTAAGAAGAACTTGTGCTCTATTGTATAATGTAGTATATTTTAAACTATAAAATATATTTCATAAACTAAATTACCTAAACATATTCTTGGTCCTTCTCCAAACGGTAGATACGCAAATTTATGAAAGCTATTTTTATTTTCCTCATTAAAGCGATCCGGATCAAACTTTTCTGGATTTGGGAAATGTTCTGGGTCTCTGAGAAACAAAAAAAGCAATAATGAAAGTAGTTGAAGCATTAAAATAAATATTTTTAACATTACCTGTGCAAGGAATATACTGGAATAATGGCACAAGTGCCAACATCTAGCGACACTGTTTTGGAATTGCATCCACTTTGTTCAGGTTTCAGTACGTAAGGTTTAGTACAGAGGCGGTGAAAAGCTATTGCAGGGGGGTACTTACGCAGGCTTTCTGTAAATAATTTAAATATTAGATATCTAGTAACCTTAGCTTAGCTTAGTTATGTAACTTGCCTTGTATAACGCCATTTAAATATGGAAGATTTTGAATAACTTCGTGTGTTATTTCATCAAGGTTGGATAAAGGATCCTTAACTTCGTTGTACAAACGGTTTTGTATGTCAGGATTCAGAGCAAGCTACAAAATATTCTCATTAATAAAATGAAATGAAAACTAATTATGTTATTTTAAAAGCACAATAAAAATGACTATGGAAAACAGCTTTATTCCGTCTGCAAACCAAGTTGCTAAAGGAAACGAATGTCTGGGAGTTTAGGAACCATCAATTTCTCCAGAAGAGCATAGGCTCCTAAAGAGTTCAGAAGTATTTGGGTGCGGTCAGGCATACTGCACTAAATAAAATTTTTAACAATGCTCTGCCAACAAAATTTATATCTTGGAAAGTAGGTGCTGGCCCGCAAATGTTTTGGAGTCGATTAATAAACATGGCCATGTAAAGTTAAGTTGATGTTAAGATTAACTTAACTTCAATCACAAACGGTATGGGTAGCATTGTAAATAAACAAGTATGTCTCCTTGAATGAAACAAATAAAAACAGCAAGATTATCTCACCTCATACAATGCAAATGACAGGAGCGTACTAGAGGTTTCAAAGCCTTCAGAATAGAAAGTCAGTGAATGTCCTCCAAGGTCATCATTAGTAAATACTGTAAGTAATCATTGCCTATGAGAACTGAGAAGCGATCAATTAGTGAAATGTATAAGGATTCTCTCATGCTGGTACAGACTACGTCGGAACACCAAGTTTCGTATTATCACACTGTACCATGAGAGCTAGCTTCTACTTAAATGTTTATGAATACACCACTGTGTTTAAAAATTCAATTTTCCCCTCTCTTCGAACATCTGTTCATTATCTTGTACACGCAACAATCATAAACCCATAAAATATCACAATTAAATATAGAAGCTTGTTCTCATGATAAAGTGTCTGTAGTCTGCAGTACGATGTAGTCCGTGCCAGTTTGACAACACCGTTAGGTTATACCGTCTTCTCCCAGTGTTTTCTGCATTTTCAGTAAAGCTTGAAATAAGTCATCTTTCTGTTGCTTTGGATCCTCACGAAGTTGCTTGGTGTCTCGAACAATTTGTCTAATCGATTTGTCAACTTCCGGCGAAACGAACCTTTGGATGTGATCAGAGATACATTTTATGATACTACTTGGAAGATAATGTTGGTATTTTCAAGATATAACTTATAATTCGTATATATGTGCTTACGTTATTTTCAATATTGGTGTAAGCCAGGGCATAACCATAAGGACGAACACTTTTATTCCCATCCAAGTAGAGACTTGAAATATCTTTCGTCCAATATCGCGAAAATATGAGTTTTCTGTAAAACACTTGCCTTCAAGGCCGAAAGCACAAGTAGCGACATTTTCAGTTGTAAATTTGGCGGCTACCTGCAAATTTATTCATCAAATTATATTAGAGCAAGAGCTGGTACCGAATTTTGGGTAGGTATTTTGGTTTAATTTGAAATTACCTCTTTCACATCCAGTCCTTTCGCAACTGACTCTGCTTGCATCTCAGTTAGGTAGGTTATCAATTTCTTGCTGGTGTTTAGCATGAGAGGAAACATGCTTTTAACCTGAAATGGAATATTTTATTATTGAATGTCGTCAACTCAACGTAGTGTACGTATTTTGAGCTTTTTCTAAGAAATCAAACGTTCACTTCAGATGTTTACTACCAATGTTTACTAATGAACTGTAACAATCAAAGAAACTGGCAAATCGTATTGCAGCTAGGCAATGGAACTTCTTATACATTGTTGGTAACTCATTAAAAATTGCTGCTGCCTTTTTGGCAAGTGATATCGCATCCCCTATGCGATAGCTTTGAGCTTGCACTATCAAATTATCATTTATTTCAAAGTTTGCATATCTCTTTAAATGATAAAATTTTCACTAGTCATGATTACCCTGAAATAGAACTTGCTTTAACTTTTTACTGAGAAAGTTCAAAGATAGATAGCGAAAGGTCATCGATTTAAAGTAAACATATGTGTTTACTTAAGGTTTATTTTTTGTGTCAAAATTGTTCACACTGCAAAACAAAATTTATTTTGTTGCAAACGCAATATTTGCTGAAAAGGGAGTCTAAAAGTGAGTTAATAAAATTCTAACCTCTAAAACAATTAATGACAAATACAACTTACTTTGCTGGCAGTGTATAACGAAGAAATTTGTCCTCTGTTAGCTTTCCATTTCGATCCTGCCACAACAAATGAATTTCTTGATATTAAAGGATCTGCTTTTTCATCAACTTTGAAATCATTGTCATGGAAACTATCAAAGTCACGTACTAGAACATTTTTAATAATATCCGGGTCTCTTAGTAGAATTGCTGGGGTTCCCATGCGATACATGCCCACGTAAGAGTGATTCTTGAATCGGCTGTTGAACAAGATGGAAATATAGTGTGTGTTAGTAACCTGCTTGAATATTTGCAATGTTTAGGCTGTTCTCACAATGAAACGGACTTCGTTTGACCGCCGAATGAGAGCAAACTACTACTTTCATTCTTATCAATAAACAGAAAGGTATGAAAATATATCTGTTTGTTTTCCATTCTCTATGAACTTTTGTCCATGATCTTGTACATAAACAGAGGGCCGTGTGTGCTCTGCACGAGTGTGTAGATAGGTTATGTACGAGCGTACTAGATAGTATATTGACAAACATTAAAGTTAATAAATAGTTGGTAAGTATTTACTAGCATAAAAATTGAAATCTCTTTGATTAGTATAAGGGGTCATCTATAAATTATGGCACACAAATTTTATGGTGTAACGATACCTCTACCCGGCCCCATTGTAACATATTATGACAACATACATTTATCTTTACTTTTTACTTATTATTATTATTTTGTTTTTTGATCTTGGTTCCTTTTTTGGAAGCCGAATTTTAGATTAGATGTGACGTCACAAAAGTTGTAACTCCTCTCCCTCTTGTTACGTGTTGTCACACTTTGAGACTCCCTCTTCCTCCTTTGCATGTGAAATACTTACTTGTAAATGTCATCATAAATTTCAACGAAATGTCTTTTTTGCAAAATGGTATCCAACATGTTTCCAACAATTGGCAGTGGTGTGGGTCCAGGAATGCCTCTTCTTTTCCAGAAACCGAAGCTCCACCAATAGTAGATGTAGAACACACCAACCAGTCCACAAATTAGCGCCAGCAACATCTTTATTTTACAATTTCTTTGATTTTAAGCCTAAATTGTTGAAAATCTGCTTACATTTATTTCTCATTTATAAGGTAACAAATGTTATGTAAATGTAATGAATAAAAGTGTAACGGATAATTAATAAAATAAAAGTTTAACTTACGTTTCAAAAATTCGACATTCACACAGCGGAGAACCGTCCTCGAATGATTGAACATGTTAAATAACAACTTGCTATAATAAAACAAATTGATCTGACCTCCAACATCTAATCTGCTAAATTACAAATTTGTCTCTAGTCACGTTGACTACGCTCCTTTGCCAGTGACATAAGCAAATCATTGCCTGTTTATCAATTGATGGTTCAGTGAAGAGATTAAAGTCAAATACATCACTTAAGAGTGTGTGAGGAACATGTTGATGCCAATTAGGAAGAATTACGAACAAGCTTAGACTTAATGAGTTAACTCACACAAAGATTTTCATAATAACAAGTTTTTTAAGAAACACTTATAAGAATATTTTAAGAGTTTTCTCATGTAAGTACGCCGACTATTACTTGAATTATGAGCAATTCAAATTGAGCGTGACACTAGAAATTTAACTTATCCTTTTAATAATAAATCAATTTTGTGAAAAACCACAAACACAATTTTTACTTTCAAACAAAAACCGCAATGTGTCCCAAGTATCAATTTTTTTTTTCTGCACACAACTCAACTCTTAAACAACGCCACTTTTATTAAATTTTTTATTTTTTAATTTTTAAATATATAGTTTTAGCAAAAATAATTTTTCCTGCATTTTTTGAGATGATTGATGAACATTTTTAAATGTTTGTAACTATAGATATTTGTACAGTGTCTACAACTTAGTAAATTATTTATCATATAACAGCTTTATTAATAATTTATTATAAATATTAATAATTAATATTAAATACATCTATAATTATAATAAATATATTAATTATTTAGCAAAAACTTAAACATAAAATACGCCATCTATTTAACAATAGGTATAACAGATAAAGTGAATCATTCATTTCATAGATGGCTTTATTAGTTTATAATTTTCAACGCCTGATTAGTATGCAAATATATATACACTTAGCCAAACTAACTTTAACCTATATAAATATATTGTATTTTAACAAGAATAAAATTTTCATAACACTCTCAATCAGGAAGCTTTCGAAGCGGAGTGAAACGATTTTTAAGTAAACGTATTTAACTGGTTTACAGTTAGGAGTGTGTCTCAGATAAGTAAATCCGCATAATAATATATGAATGGTTTGTAACTTAAGTGAGCTTTTGCAATCACAAAACACAAGATTAATCTGACGTGCTTGCTATGTATAAAACTAACTTCTAAGTGTTTGTTACCATGCTAATTTTGAGGCAAGCTATATTATAGAATAAAGCCCATTCCGACTCACTGAGTTTTAGTGTTCATTTATGGTTCTAACTTTAAATGAAAGTTTCAGCATGTGAAATATATAGAATTAAATTGTTAAATTATTAAGTTATTTATTAAAGATTGCATATGCCACAAAATGTTTAATGATAGAATATTTGTGATTTCTTCTGATGAGTTTTATTGGAATGACCTATTGTCTCGTACTGCAACGAGTAGATTTTCTTGCAACTAAGGTCGTTGTTTCATGCTCTGTATCTTATTACGTCATGCAGAAGTGAACCCAAGGTCCCATCCCCATTCGCCCTTAACTAACACAGAGCGCTGGAATACACTACGCTACCCTGTTATTTATAAGTTTATTACGTTTTTCCACAAAGCTCCAAACGGATTTCTTTAGAGAATATATGTAAAGATCATGAAGTCCTTGCGGTTTATTTATGCTCGTAAATTTGTATAACTTATGAGATTTTCCCACTTCTGAGTTGTCTCTTTACTAGGCGGTGGGGTATGCATTCACTCGTAAAATGTGGAAACCCTGAAAATCTCGGAAAATATATATATCTTACAGTTTAGACTGATTTTACTACAAATACTAACATCTCTGGTGTCGGGGATGTGTCAAGTGAAGAGAATCATCTAGTTTAGTGGCTCTTTGGAGACTGAACCACTTCTACTCCTACTCCTAAGGGGCATCATCTGAAATCTAAAGAAACCAATGCATGCGGATGGATTTAAAGATGCATGGATATATCTTTACATTAAATTGTACGTAATATGAGGTCTATCAACAAGAGAGATCATTTTAAATCAATAGTAAGTGATTTAAGGGGTTAGGGGTACTCAGAGGCCTGAAAAAATGATGATTTTCAATAATTTTTTTTTTGTAGTTAATTACTTTATTTGACAAAAATAAAAACATATCTTTATTAGAAAATTTCAAAAAAAAAAATTAAGAATTCAAAAAGTTATCGCTGTTTTTGTAGAGCCCGTTCCTCCCGAAGTCCTTTGCGGTGATCATCATAAGTCCTTGGAGATTCATCTAAAATCAATCGGACAAGAAAAATTAGTTTTATTAATAGATAATCTTGTGCCTGATCGAAGCTTTTTTTTTTTTTTTCGAAATTAACAAAATGGCGGCCTCAGGAAATTTTTTTCAAATTTTCGAGAAAAAAACCGACAGTTTATTGTTAAAAAAAAATCGAAATTTTTGAAAAAAAAAGAAATCCTTCGATCAGGCACGAGTTTTTAATGTATTTCAAAAGTACAAGAAATTTTATTGAAATCTACCGAGCAGTTTTTAAGTTACAGTGATCACCAGTTCAGAAAACATAGTTTTGAGAAAAACGCATTTAAAGTTTTGCTATGGATTTATGTCGAATTATAAGAATTATTTAATAACTTACACTGAGTCATCTATTTCTGGACCATATAATAGCTCTTCAGCCGTCATAGCAGCTTCCAAAATATCGATTTGCTGGTGCCTACGTTGCAATCGACCTTCTCGGGTGTTATCATTAGCGCGCTTATCTGCTACTTTGATACGTGCAGCATCCATTCTTTCTGCATACCGATGAGAATTAGGCCCACAATTAAGTCCTAGTGTATTCATCAAGACTAATAATGAATTTATACCCTCATTAAATATACACATAGCAACGTATGCAGCTATTTGTACGATAGTATAACTAGTATTTACCGTTTTTGGGCATATTTTCCATACTAGTTGGTTAAATTTAATCTAAAGTACAAATTGTGAGGTTAGTATGGATGAAACACAATATCTGAGAAATGTTTTCGAAATATTGCGTGTTGCATATGTGTTAAGTAAATAAAGAGTTAAAACCTTCACCCCAACAAATCAGTTAACAACCTGATTCAATGGCAAAGTAATGTGTCTAGGTTGTCTACAAGTCGTACATTCTCTTTGTGGATTTAGTGGAATTATATTAGGACCTGTGTGCGTATATGAAAAGAAATGTAAACTGTGATGAAAGAACGAATCTGTCGAGTTAAGTCTAGCGGTTTTTGTAGTATAAAAATAAATGGATAGCAGAGGAGCTCTGTTCATTTTATTAGCAAGACATCTCAGCAGGCTCTTACAGTGTCGTCTGTGTAGAATTCATTTCAGTTGTCAGACGGTAGACGACAGACGACAGACGATACTCTATATGCAATGAAACGGTCGGAATCCTGGGGGTTCCACTATATTACTCGTAAAACTTATCTGTGTCATAACTTTTAATGAAGATTTTTTAAGTTTTTTTTAAATTTATTTCATCTCACGCGGGCATTCAAGCTCCGTGTGACGTCTAAGGTAAAAACTAATAGACTATTATAGTATGAGTATACACACTCTTAAAGAAAACTTCATAATTGAAGCATTGGAAGAGAAATTAGATTCGAAATTGTTAGAATGAGGAGGCTTACCATAAAATTGTTCATTTACACTTATATTATTTCATTTAATTAGGTTCTGAAAAGCTCTCCTCTTCAGACGGCCTTTGAAGGTAGTAGCGTCTTCTATTAGGTTGGTGACAAATGTATTTGGATGGTTCTCAACTTTGTTTCCTTACACATGAAAGTAAAAAATTTAAAATGGTGAAATTGCGGCTAAGATTGGCACCATGCAAACAATGTTTCTAAATTTCATACGATACTTCTACGAATCTAATACGATTTTTCTACGAATCGCTTCGATTTGTACGAATCCTATACGATACTTGTTAACATGATTTTGCACCCGATTTTAGAACGTTATTCATAACAGCTAGATTTTTTTTTTTATATAGTTTCTCGGGCTTCCTAGGCACGTAGCCTTTTATCGCCCCTAATATTGTTCTGCTTCTTCTTATACGTTATATCCAGACAACAAGAATGATCTAATCATGGCTACTGCAGTTATAAATTTCGGTTTCTCAATCAAAAAGGGGGTGTTAACAGGAAGCGTCTGCGAAGTCTGTAGCACCGTCCTTTGGAGTCCATTTCTTACCTTTGCTGTATTTTTACATTGCCACAGAATGTGGTCAGGATCTGCCTCCTCTTCACCACATTTAGGTTTTGTTTGAATTGGATACATTTGGCCGTTAGTGCTGTGATGTTATTGATATTTTGTTATAGTAAGTCCATCACAACTAGATGATATCCATTCGTCTACTACGTAGCAGATGTGCCAATTCATCACCTTTAGCAGCTCACGACCGTATTCGTGTTCCTACGACAACCGTAGCAGCAGTAATTCATTCATGAATTGTCTTTAATGTCTATGCAAAGTTTGATTGTTGCCCAGCGGATTCCTGAATATCTGAATTTAGGAAACCATGCATTACCGGTTGTCAGCCATTATCTAAACGTAAACGTAAACGTGCCAATAATACTTGAACACACTACAAATGTATATCGAGCATGGTCAAAGTGTAACAATACATTAAAATGAATTACTTGTATCGTTCATATAAGCCAAGACAATATATCATGCACGATATAGTCATAAATCAAGTATTAAGAGGCTCTAGGTCTACCAGATCTAGATCCAGATCCAGCGTAAAACTTAGATCCACGAATAAGGAACAGAATGGGGATTGTGTACAGTCGAAGAAGATAACCTATAAATTACAGACGATTATTCCTACACGGAAATATTTAGTACACTGTGATATATAGACAGAAAAATTACCATGTGACATAGTGCCTGGGTGCTGTAATACATTTATGACAAATGAAAAATTACTGTAACTATAGTAATGAATTCGCATTGTTGGAACTCGCGTTATAGGGGTCTGTT
Organism: Panorpa germanica; assembly: GCA_963678705.1. Taxonomy (NCBI): domain Eukaryota; kingdom Metazoa; phylum Arthropoda; class Insecta; order Mecoptera; family Panorpidae; genus Panorpa; species Panorpa germanica. Next base: position 9,041,457 of record OY783211.1, on the reverse strand, counting down.
TCTAAAATACATGTCACATAATAGGTCAGAAGTGTTTATACAAAGAATAGAGTGAAATATTTCATTATACTATACAACGGAATAATAGAATTGACCTTCGAACCAAGTCATTGAGGAAGCGTTGGGTGCTTTGGCAATTTGCCAAAAACGCGGTCGATTGAGATGCTCCATATTTTACAAAATATTACAATAATTTTGTTGCATATTTATCACCACAATGCAAAAATGTAAGTAATGTTTTGTGCCACATTTTAAAATTCATTATTTATTTAAAAAATAAGAAATGAAAGTAAAATAGGAAACTAGTTTTAATATTTCTTTTCGAATATTTCTCGAATAATTATGTTTAATTTTGAAAATTACATACGATGTTTACGAGGGCGTCTCAAACACAGAAACATGTATTTCCTTTAATCAAATTCAGTTTTATTTTTGAACACTTTCTCCTTATAATGTGCTATACACTTTTGTCGGTTATATTCCCACCATATCTTTAATACGTCTAAAAAGTAGTTGACATGGTCTTCTCATTCGGTAAAAATCTCTGCCCTCTTTACGCCTAAGAAAGAGAAAATAATCGCTGTCATGCCGACCGCATTACGTTTTAGTTCCAGAGTAAGTTTAAATTCAACTGCCTAAAATTTCACGGTACTTTTAAATGCAATAATTTAATAACAGCGCGTCTTCAACCTTTATAGAAACATCGACTGACACAAATGACTGTTAAACAACAATTGAGCATCTAATATGACTGATATTTTCAAGAAAATCTTATAGCGCATGCTCAATTATATTACCAAAATATATTTGAGGAGTACCACCAGCTTCATGTTACGGTTCGGAACTTTTCAGGACATCTTAAAAATATTGCGAATATATGCGTTGTCCTAGCATCTCGCTACGTTCACGACAATGACAATGACACAATTCTACATGTGATATTTGATTTATGTTTGTGGTGTAATTGGATCCCTGTTGTGGTATATTTATAGTTTTAATAGATATAATAATATATGATTTACGTTTATGTAGAATGTAGATTCCTAAATATCGAAATACATATATTAAAGACAAAAAGATTTATGCACCTCATATAAAATATGAAATGAGAATGAATACCATTATAGTATCGATCGGTAGTTGCTTTTCTTAGAGCGATTGCACACTGGCAGTCGTAGGAACACATAATCGGCATCTTTATTCGTCATCGGAATTAGAATCAGAATTTGTAACTCAGAAATGTTTTAGCGCTGATCATCCGCAACAAAGTACGAATGTTTCCTTTTTTTATTTACTTTCTTTAGTATTAAATTGACACATTTTATAATGTTAGATTTGTATTCTTTGTTAACAACTTCTTACAAATGTATTTCCTACAATAGTTTCATTCTACTTATGCGGAAATGTGATGCAGGTTCTTGTTTCCTGACATATCGCGTAACATTTTTTCGTTGTAAAACTCTCTGAGAAAACTAGAAGAAAAACTCTGGAACCTAACAGTCTACCAAAAATAAATGAATCATCTAGTATCGCGTTATGGCTGTGGTCCAAAAAGTTCACATGATAGAAAATCTCCAGTGCATCGGACATCGAGCATTGGGCATTGGCTGGTTTCGTTGGGTTGGTGCCGTTAGCTGGAGCTAGATGCACGCAAACATTCACTAAGAGCATTAGTACAGGAAGCCGATTTGAAAACTGCTGTTTTTACTACAATATGCTAGGGGTACATGTTCTCGAACACGTACGATATGAATTTATTGCGCGTTGCCAAATATTTATTACGGGAAATCTATTTTTCTAATAGATAAAATGTGGAAAGTTTTAATCTAGTAGTTTACTTGCAATAAAGTTTATTATATTTACTACTGTACTGTAATATTTACAATAACAAAATCAAATATCTTTGTTGTAGTTTTACATTTGTATAATTACTTAACACACTCTGATTATAATTGCATTATTGCATAGTAATAATTAGTTTTAGTTTATTTTAGAGATTTGTTGGGAATTGGCCAGAGATAAACTATCTGTGTACTTTTGGTTTTATGCAATCATCTCATTTTTTTATATTCAAAATTTCTTTTCCATTTTACAAGTTTATATTATGTTTTGTAAAACAGATGTAGCTTGTAACCGTTTAGTACCGACGGCAACAGCATTCTTAGTATCGGTTCTATTCTCTCATGAATAGGTATCTCCCTTTTATAAGTCTTACACTTTAATCGTAGTGAAGGTCACAGGTCACCCAACTAATTACAGGTAGAAAACCTACCAGGAAATTAATATTTACGATCAGGCTTGGATTTGAGGGAGGGCAAGCGGGGCTACTGCCCCGGAGCCTCTACAATAGAGATCAAAGCACTACATTTTTGTAAGACTTAACGGAAATAAAATGTTCCCTTTATTCCGAAAATTATTAGGGGCCTCTGCTCCTTTGTTGTCATAGGGCCTCCACACCTTTAAATCCAGCCTTGCTTACGATTCATTACCGTAGTTGGTTAATGAACCATCACTATTATAACGACACCTTGAATATCTAAAACACGCTTACTAGCTACACATGTCCAATGTCATATCCTTTATATTATATTTTAAGCTAAAGAGATATAGAGATCTACGTTTTTGCAATATTACAATAACAACTGCGTTATAATTTTATCGATATACAATTGACTAAAACTTTAAAAGTTCTAGTGCAATACTCAAACAAGTATAACCGAATTCTAGAATGATATTTCTTAATTATAAGGATATTTCTTAAACATATTTGATATTTAATATCTTATTTATTTTATGACACATGCAACAGAATAACAGTCACTTGCAAATCTGTTAGTTTCATTACCAAAAGCTTGCTCCTGTCATGGTTTATGTTTCTAGAACTTTTTTAAAACTTTTCTATTAAAGTAATTGCTTCTAGTACTTTTAAAAATAACGCAAATTGTACGATTTGTGGAGAATCTATCGAAGTACCAAGATGAAACTAACGCTAACAAGGCAAACCAATTAATAAGTGTAAAATTACTTTCCTTGTAAATAATTAAAGCTTTTAAAAATGTTATTAACATTTACACATTTAAAAAAAATATTTGTGTATGGAAAATACATAAATCCATATGTTTGTATTGCTATTATGTTTGTTGGAATGCATATAAAAGTATTAATCCAAGTAATTTGTACTCCCCTAAGTTTAAAGGGTATGTGTGCGTGCGTTGCATACCCATCACACCCTTTCCCTATCCCACAGAGCTCTCTTGATTACAAGCTGATATTAATTACCCTTTATACAACCAGACAACACACCTTTTTTAATTGAATTGCCGTTGTAATAATAAACGATCCAAAAGTATTTTTTTAATTAAAACAACAAAACCATATTTCATATACCCGTACGCGAACGATATAAATAAAAATATATATAAAGTTTGGTATTTTAATGAATTTCATTTCTAAAAATATATCTCAATTTCTAGCCTCGTGGGGAAGTTTGTTTTGTTAAGCCTAAAGGTTTAAACATTTGTTTAGTCAATTAATTATCCCACATCCCAAATTACCAACATTAAGATCTAGTTAACGGTCTAAGAAAGTGGCATTATTATGCAGAGGATAATTCTGCAGCTATACATACGAAACAGACAGAAACAAGAAAATAAGAATGAGACACTACGTACATAAATAACCAAATAAAATCTACGACAAATTAAAAGCACATATTTTTATATTAATACATAAACTAGAAAATCGCTATCTATCAAGCAACATTTGTTTTCGTGATTACGAAGTCTAACGTCGTGGTTCGCTGCTATAGATTTGATTCCTTCTCCGACTGTGTTAATCTTCAGGTCTCTATATATGACGTTATTGCGGATATACCACGGTGCATTAACTATTCCTCGCAGAACATTATTTTGGTACGTTTGGATTACTTTAACGTTCGATTTCTTGGTGCAACCCTACCGTTGCACCCCATACGTTCAAACTGGCCTTAACACTTGTTTATATATGAGCAGCTTGTTTTCTATGTTTAGTTCAGCGTTGCCAATATATATTCCTGTATTTTTTCTTGCGTTTTCCACCTTGATTTGGCATCAAGCATCATTTCTTGATATTTTACTTCATTCGCATGAGAAATTGTGTTTGAGTGGCAGATTTTTAATATTCTTTTGGTTTGTTTGCATAATAATGGTAGCAATTTTAATAAAACGCAAGCTAATTATCTACTAACTTTAATATTTTTTCTTTTGCATCTGAACATAATTTAGAATACTTTCTTATTAAGTAGAAAAAGTTAATGCATTGTTAAAATAGTCTGTTAAACTATCTTAATTATTAAAACAACAACTCCAAGTCGAACAAGAACAAATCTCAACAAACTTGGTTGGTACGCTCTTTCCTGTTTCTTTTTTCTACCTCAAGCCCACAGAAGATGGAGCACAAGGCGCGGTATGCGGGGCCTGAGGTACGGGGGACGGAACGATAATCAAATATACGTTATAAGACAATCGCTCTGGTCGCCACATCATTTATCTTGTGCGCTTCAGTAGTTTGTCTTACAGGTCATTAAACGGGCCCTGGGTTAATGCAAAACCACGTTGGATAGTCAGTAACAGTAGTCGCTGGAACTGTCTGTTTTTGGGCGGTTGACCTTGAACCATCAACCAATTCCTTCAGGTTACTGAATGTCTGTGAATTACTACATTGTAATTAATAATATTTAATTAACGAAAACGTCCACTACATGTTATCTGATGAAAATTAATAATGTAGTCTAAAAGCTAGCGACGTATGTAAGCTAACAAGAACTGCGGTCTTGAAATTGTAGTTAGGCACTTTGTCAGACTGTGATATGTCCCCACATCACACATTGCGGAACCTTCTTCCTGTTGTGACGTCATATATATATTTTATTTAGCCTTATTTTGTCTTTGATCTTGTTTTTCTTGAAGCCGAATTTTAGATTAAATGTTACGTCATAAAACTTGTGACTCTCATTCTTCTTCTTGTCACGTTTAGTCACATTGCACACTAACACTATAATTCTACTATATAATGAAAGTAATAAACTCTTTTTTCTTTTTCCTTTAACGCCCTCCTTCTTCTTTGTACTTCCACATTCACCTCTTTCTTTCATTGCATCTTCTCATCAACTCCTCTACCTTCTTTGCACCAACGTTTCTATTTCTTTCTTGCATATTCCACTTTCCCCTCTTTTTTCCCAATACTTCCTTTCTATTCATTTCAACACACTATGTATAATAACAGCATTACAATTTTGTAATCCGAATAAACATTTAATAAAAAATGATATATTATTTCAATTATTTAGTTATAGCAAAACACTTTTCTAAATTAAAAACAATATCTATTGAAGACAAAAGCAATATGCTGTTAAATTCTTTGTGTTTATATTTTCCAAATAAATTGGCCATCTCCATTAGTGTTAATAGTGTCTGCGTAACAATACGAGTATTGTTCCATCCATAATGGCTGTGCTTTCCATTGAACGTCTATGAAAGTGTTAATGCAATAGTGTTGGGGACGAACTGTTAACATTGGGGACCCTGGGCTAACACTCAGAGCTGTGCCAAATATTTAAAGCATGTACACAAACTGCCAAACCTAACTAAGTGCTCAATTTTAAGTTTAGTCGTTGTTCGTTGGAAGTTGTAGCCAACTTTTTACTGTAGGAAAGTTTAAGAATAACTACTTTTTTTTTGGAAAAGGTGTAGAGAGTTAAAATTTGGTTTATTTAAATCTGCTTGGTTTTTATTATTACATATTAACATCTAGTATAATTACAGATTACAATTCTGTTACCATATGTATTATTACGTGGCACAGAATGAAAAACCGATCTACTGCACACAAGTCTCGCCGTGAGGATCATTATCGCACTAGTTCATGACGCTTGATGTCAAAGAAATCTTACAAAATAAGGCCCTATATTTGAACATTGTTATTGCTTCATTCTTCTTAGATTATTGCGACATATACAAGCATGCACACGTTGCACAATTGCAACGACCAATGATAAAAATCATGAATACGTCATAGGAGACCGGGTTGGACCTTTCCTTGTTTCGGCACTGCCAAAATTATTTGGGGTCTGGAAAATTTGGTTTTTTTACCCTATTATTAAATAGAAAATATATAGGCGATAGATATTGAAGAATTTCTTTTTATTTTAATTCATACATTTTACCTTTAATTGGCCCGCGAAGGAAGATTTTGGTTGTAACCCATAAATGCCTTGTCTAAATCCATCTCTGAATAGTGCGAATACGTTTATGAAAGATTCAGGTCATCCTAAGAAAATGACAGAGAATTAAATCGGTTTGTCTAGTTTTACTCTCTTATGTATTACACTAAAAATAATAACATAATAACCGTAAAAATAAAAATAAAAATAAAAATAATGTGAACTTGCTATCATGTTGAAAGAGAGTAAAGCGTTAGGAGAATTAAGGGCAATGACCGTTCCTTTGAACGCAGGACATTCTATTGATATGGAGCTAGAAAATTGTGGTTCAAAACTTAACGCCAAAGAACCACAAGCCATGTGAGTCATTGAATATTAAAGAACATTCGAGTTAACAACAGGAAATTGACTTATGCGGTAGAATGAACCATAAAATATGCAGTCATCCATGCTGATGGTCGATGGTCGATGGTTGACCCGAGCTAAACTACTTCAAGTGCAAAACCGCTTTGAATAAACAAAGTTCATTATTGTTACAAGTTTCTAATGTTGCATGAAACTACGACGTATTTTGTGCAACTCAAAATGTTAGTTACCCCTAACCCCTACTAAATCTAATTTATTAACAATAGCATAATGGTATTATTAATGTTAAACTATTTTTTAGTAGGATGTAGTCGAGTTGTTTCGCATTAGTGAAACTATTGGAATTTATACGCTATGAACCTAATAATATTAGGTAAATTTTATGTAGCGGATACGTTCGTGTTCTAAAATATGGTCCATATTAATCACAATCGTGTATATTCGGAACACTGCCTATGCCACATTTGATGACTTAACCATAATGTACCGTAGCTGTCGCTGCAAAAGCCTAAACTCGAAGCGTTTGATGTGAGCTAACCTGACTTGTGAAGAGTTCTATTGTTAGTTACAGTGGCCTTCTTAGCATTCATCCTTATTGCGTCAACTTTAGCATTCGCCGTGTCCTCCGACGCAGTGTCACAGCGCAGGCAATCTGTAATTGTGTGATTTTAGTTAATATCACTTCAAAACTTTTCACATTAAACTAAATAGCTCACTACGCCTCATTGCGTATGAAAAGTATAGAAGAAAAGAGAAGGGAGAAGAGAGAAGTAATTGATTTCAATTGATTAAGAAAATGCGTGCGGAAAACTTTAGTTATTCTAAGAAGGAAAGTTTCTAGTAGTACAGTCAAGGATTTGTTATTGTTTAGAAAACTAATTGATTTTTTTATAAAGATTTATACACTTAAATACTTATATGTCAAGTTCAGTCGTTCTATGTAAGTTGTAAAAGCAGAGGATGCCTTAAGCCAGCAAAGAAACGATTTAGTTTATGCTCAACTTAAATTATAAATCAATTAGCATTTATCAAGTCGGGGCTCGAAGGGGTACCATTTTAAAAAGCTGTAAATTTTTTAATTTGATTTTCTTAATTAAAAAACTACAGTATATCGAAAAATCATTTCAAATTTAAAGAAATATATGTTAATGTTTGACGTATCCACCTTTAGTGCAGATATTTAGCACAGAGTCTGTCCGAGAAAGTTTCACATGCTTCACGTGTGAGATATTTTATACTGTTTACCCCTCCCAGTTGTGGCATCGGACCAAATTTCTGAAGTCTTTCCTTTTAAGACACACATCTACGATCCTTCGATAAATAATTTTAATAAATTCTGTAGAAGTTTTATACTAAACTACCTCAAAAGGCGCCTTAAAACGTTACTAAAAAGGGAGCTCGTCATCGATGTACAACCTCCCACAATGCAAATATTTCTAGCTAAATATTTGATGAAGCGGTACTGATTCGATGATCCCAAGAGCAAGGAATCCCTAAGAAAAACAATACCCTTTCGAAAGAACAATGTTCAGAAATTATAGAAATATTTACAAAGAAAATTCTCATAAATTCTAATAAAGAGAATAATCACAATGTCTATACCAATTATCATTAAGGGGAAAGGAAATTCGAATTGCAAAATTAGCAGAAAATTCATTCCATTAAAATTTAATTAGACTCATTTTAAAGAGAAAGGCTTTTAGTGTCTAAGGCCTTAAGAAGCCACGTCATCTGTTAGCTATTATTACATTAATTAACAAGATTATAAGTTTGAATTTTCAGGTACTTGTTATTTCCATTATTATCTTTCGAATGAAGTATAGGGGTGTCATACTGCAAATGTTTTTAAAGACCAGTACGGGGTGTTATCGGTTTAGTTGTTGTAAATGCATGTTTCCAAGCATGTTCCCAATATACACGATTGCGAAACGAACGTAATGCGGTACTTTGATATACATACGTATGCATCCTATTATACATTCATACTATAGTACAATGGTATCTTGATAAACATTAATGAAAACCTTTATCTTATGATTAAGTGTGCAAAAGCAAAATGGCGTAATCGATTCCAGTGTGAGAGGCGCCTTAATGTAAACTGTGAACATATCAACTAAATTATTACACTCGTCAAATCATTAACTAATTACCAAAAAAAAACTTCAAAAGGAAATTGTAAATTTTTGTCTCGTTAATTAAATATTTCCAGAGGCACTCCTTGCAGGATGGCACGTCCTTTGCAGCACACCTGTCAGCCTGTCAGAATGTCGTTCTAGCTATACGTGGATATTCCCTAGTTAGGGTGCTATAAATTATTTATTCATGAAATTTCATGACGTGTCATATTTACAATTATTCTCACACATTAATATTCTATTCCAGTTGCATTTGAATTATTTTAAGGTAAGATGCGGAAAACAGGAAGGCATTTACTTTTTGAATGGTTTTAGATGATCTGTAATTATATTTTGTTCATTACGTTAATATGAGTTTTAAATAGTAATTCAGGCTGAAATAAAAATTACGTTTTTACTAATTTTTTTTTTTATTAATCGCGCATCGGAAATAGGTCGACGATAACTAAAAAAATGTAAAAAAAATGAATATTACCCTGACGGTGTTCTGTAGCAAAACGAACAAAAGTAGTGAGAATTGTGTGTTAACTAATGTTGGATATTTTTAATCATAATGTTTTTCTTTATTAGGTAAATTTTTTGTATAAATGCTCCAATTAATATGAAAACAAACTAAATTGATGGGGGACATTATGAAAAAGAATATGGGGTGCATAACTTTATTGATTTAAATCAACGATAGCACCACCGGGAAGTTCCAATCTTCCCCTTAGCGATTTACAACAAAAAAATTTAACCTTGAAATGTTATTCACGCACATTTCATGTTTACATAAATCAATGGAACGAACATTTATAGTTTTTTTATTTGTCCGAGATATAAACTTCTATAATAGCAGCCATCAGTTTAAAAAAAACTGCAAATACAGAATAAGGGATTGTCCTTACATGGAATTCTATCACATTCAAAAGATTAGAAAGTGTCAGAAAGGAGCAGTTTGATGCCGAAGGATGAACGGAGGAATAAACGTGTGACAGGATGAAGAAAATACATAAATCACTGCACGCAGGGGCGGCAGGCGGAAACGGCGGCGTTAGGCGGATCAAGAATTCCTCATAAAATATTCATGCAATGGGTCTTTGCTTGTGCTTTGTTTCAACAGATTTAATACGGCGAAGCGTTTTGCTTAAGAAAAAACTGACATGTAAGAAACTGAGTACAACAAATCATTATTTGAAAAATTAAATTTAATTAGCAACTCCATTACAGTAGGCGAGAGCATTGATGCTTGATGTTAAGTTCTTTGAGAAATCTTATCCGGCAACTATGGAGTCACATATGTAAGTCCACGACACCACAACAACTGCCAACATAGTAGAAGATCGTCGGTGATAGGATTCAGAATCGGAAATAGGCCAACGGTAGATATTTGAAAGCAACGAAAGTCTGAAAAACCTTATAGGTTGTATCAATAAAACAAATTTAATCTCTTTGTTTTAAGTACCCATACTCGTGTCTATAAGTTGTAAATTATGTATTGTAAATGTTTATAAATGTGTATATTGTTTCGGAGACCGTCTCTCTTCGCTCTTTGGTCACTAATCTACAAGTGTCATTGATAATATTCTTGTTACTAATGTTTCAAAATGAGGATAAATATTTATACTCACTGTATTATGCTCTCATTATCTTAAATACCAACTTTACAGTCCAGACTTATTCCCATGTGACTACCGTATGTTTAATCCACTGAAAGATTTGAAAACGACGCTGCGGTCTAACATTACGTGTGCAATTGGCTACTGAGTCAGCAATCTTTCTTTCTTTCTATGAAGGAATCAAGAATCTCCTAAGGAGAAAATGTATTTTTGTTATAACGCAATCACTACATTTGTATTTTTATAAATCTCCAATAAATTTGTATTAAAACAAGTCAGTTTATATTTCAGTAACCCGCATACATATCATACTTTTATAAAGTTCCGTTTTATGTTTAGGTTTTACTCTAATGTATATGTAAATGTATATTGGCACACTTTTAACTGTGCAATTACAATTGATACACATCTACGCGTATCCTTTTAGTACAATTGTCTTTTTAAAGGCTGTAAACTTCCATTTTGAACGAACTTTATATTTACGTAACATCGTTAACTAAATTAGTTAACTGAACCATTAAGGTTTAACAGATTAAATGTGGCATAATAAAAATGTCATTTTCTTGCAGATACTTTACCTCATTATATTATAAATGTATACCGGACGCCACTGGAATAAAACATCCCTTAAAATGCAAAAAGGGCCGTAATGTGAGTAATTAAATTCACCGTATCCGAAACTCAGCTCCGGAACTCCGCTTTAGCTCTGCACTGTACGAGTACTGGTTAGTAAACCTTATTTGCATGACTCGCACATACACACTTAATGGTCGAATTTCCTATATTGTAGTCTGAAATCACCGTCATTTGTGAGGACGTTGAATTAGTTTAGGGCAGGCACTTAAAATGCCACCCCTTTAACTTCTTATTCCACTCCGTACCTCGGGCAAGTACTCCTACGTTTAACCTGATATCATAACAACAGAAGCGTCTGTGTCTGTTAAGAGATTGTTCTAATCACTAATTGGTGAGCCGAGGAGAGCTAGAGAAACATGCTAAATGTAATTCCTTGTTGACTGTTTAACGTTTCTCTATTTTACCACAATAAAATAAACATATAAATAAACATAAATAGAGTAATATTTTAGACTAAAAGAGCAAAGAGAGGGATGCAGATACAGGAAGGAAGATGCCTAGAGAGTACACGGGATATTTAAGAAGGAAGAAGAAAATCTGGAACACATTAAGAGTAGGTGTAAGGTGAAATGTAGAGCAAAAGGAGTGTGGAAGAATTGTTCCTATGACGGAAATAAGGAGGAAAAGGATGCGAAGAAAAAACAGTAAAACATTAGAAGAAGTATGGGAAGAGAAAGAGAACAAATGAAAATTGGGACGAAATAAACAATAACGAATTGTGGTAGTGGAAAGAGATTTTAAGAGGAAGTAGAGTTCACAGACGAAGAACAGGGAAAGAAAGAGCACTAGACTTGTGTATTCTAGTTTTAATTAACTTTATTCCGTTTTCAGTTAGGCTCATATCATAGATTGCAATGTATGTAATTATTCCTTATAAGCTTCAGGATAGAGATATGAATATTAATGTGTATATACTATTTTTTTATCAACAGGCGGTTTTAATATGCATACAGTTTCATTTAATTTTTGTTTTAAATTTCAACAAATTCATGAAACTGTAACGAAATAACCAAACTATATGTACTACTACCATATACAGTATGGAAATATTTTTGTCATTTGAAATATAAAAATCACAAAGAGAAATATGATTAGCTTCACAAAGGATTGTATGCATGCCTGCAAATAACATTACAAAAATAATTTACTATCATAATTTTGTTTTTTTCGTTCTAATTATAATATTTGTAAATTTCACATTATACTTGCTAGCGTTTTTAATGATTTTTGCTGTTTTTGTGGCAAGTTTGTAAGGTAAAAGTAAACTAGTGCTTTTCGTACAAAATACAATTTTTTTAAATATTGTTCAGTTTTTTTATGGGATTCTACATAATCATATTTTTAGACCATATTCCAAATTCCATTCTTTCTTCATTCATTTTTGGAAGTGTAAGCCTATTTCACTATAGTTGCCTGTAATATTAGTAGAGTAAGTAAGCGGGTTTTGGTGTAGTTTTCACTTGGAGATAACATTGGAATAGATAGAGATAGGAAATGTTGGGGTAGTGATGGTAAAATGTTGCGGTGGGCGTAGATGTTGAGGAGTTTATGTTTCATTCTAACAAAAGAGTTGTTATGACGCCTAATTAACAAAAAACGTTCACATTCGTCCAATACAATGACTTCCACGCTGATCTGTCGATGCGTACCCATGAATCGGTGTTAAAACAAGTATCGAAAATAGGTCAATATTAAATAAAGAATTTATAAAAGAAAATATATTCAGATTCTTGGTGTTCTCTATCTCTTTACTTTAACCTAATAAATTTTTTATGGAAATTAAAATGATGTTGCCCTGTCAACCGTCAGAATCAGAACCCTACTTTTACATAAATAAATTTTCTAATCATTTTATAAATGACGTCATAATGTACCCAGAAAATTTATTCAAAACAAAAATATGTAAATGTAATCAGCGCTGTTGCCGATGGCTTTACGTTTGCTATTGCCTCTGCCTCTACCACTACTGCTGTAGCCGCATTTGCTGTCATGTCCCTGCGATCTACATTGTTTTTTATCAGAGAATAAGAAACGCTTGATTTTTGTTGTTGACGAAACGTGATCTCGCTTATTTCAAATACTTAGTGGTTCAATAAATTCAGAAAGCCATCACTGAACTCTAAAGATGGAGAGAAATGTCAAATGGGGACACGAAGCTACATCCTAGATCCTTCATATAGACATACCCGTACTTTGTAGGTTAGAAACTACGTTCAGTTGTTAAGCCCCATTTCCACTCACTGTTTTTAGTTTTAATTTAAAGTTTTGCATTTCATTTCAATCCGTGTTGAACGTAATTTGTTTTTCCCTTCTTAATAACAACAGCATTGTGTTATTATTTTATAATAACATATTTAACATTAATAACTCCGTTTATATAACAATTAACTGATGAATCGGTTAAGTTCGTAAAACTTTCGGTAATGTTCGTAGATACAAGTTATAATTTTAATTATATCATGGGCTACTGAATAATTGATTAATTTATTAACACACAACCGTACGAATAATTAGCATAAATGGTTCTCAAGCAGGAGAACATGAGACAACTTGGGAGTAGTGAGAACGTCAGGTAGGAAGAGGAATACTTCCTTACATCCGGAGGCTTTTCAGGTTTCATTCTAAATAACGTATTGATCGAACATCGTCTAACCTTGAATTTGTTCCTTCTTAAAATTACGAAATTAAAACATTTCGATTATAATTAATAATTCAACATTCGATTAAGGATAACTTTTGTTTTGTCAAAGAACATCTTTAAACATTTATCTCATTCAAAAACTTTGTAAAAAGAATTAACTAAAATTGAATGTGAACCCTAACTGAATTTATATAAAACTGTACTATACATTGATTTATGATATTGGCTATCAGGACTTCAAATATTCAATTAATTCATCGCTTCAGTTAGCTTGTTGCACGCTAACAAGTTGAATCTTGCTTACTGAGTTACACTTTTCATGTAATGAACCTTGGAATCAGCTTTTAGCAGGTTGGAAATGTACACTGCAAGATAATGTTCTACCTCGATACCAGAGTTTCTAATAAAAAGTAACCCCGCGTGTAAATTCTCATTAATACGTTAACGTTATTTTGTTTGTTTTGATGTTATTCAGACTAAATAAATAATCATTTGTATTTTTATCATATGTTTGACTTATTTGCTTAGTCTGACAGTTAAAGTAGTAAATTTAGGGTTATGTCGCCTATTTAAACAAGATGGCGTGACTTGTTAATGCGAAACCGTTAGTCATTCAATAGATGACACTACAATCGCGTGAGCCTTAATGTTATGGTGATAAATATTATCTAGTTAGTCATTTAGCAGTGGGGTTGAACTCAGGAAATAAATATAAATTAAATGCTTATTATGAAATGTACAACAAATACATTTGTTTAAGTTTAATTTATGCATAAGAATTATTATGAATACATTCTAAATATAGAAAAGTATGATTATGCAGCAGAAATAGAGGGAATACAATATGGTGAGAGGGATAGTTAGACTAAGAGAGGAAGAAATAGAGGTACAGAATATGATAAAGGAGAGAGATATAGAGGTATAAGTATGAAGAGGATGTATGAACCAAAGTACAATACCAGATAAACCAGTTATGGTCGAAAAGAATTGCGCAATTCCTAGAACAACAGAGAGGTAAAGAAAAGAAATTGATCTTGAAGTTTAGACTGGAGAATTATTGGAAAAAGGGGCAGAGGAAGAGAAACTTTATACGATGTGTGGGACAGAAGTAAAAATATTACAGGACATCAAGAGTGTGTGTAGGGAGACGTTAGAAAGTGAAGTAGACCTGATAGAAATCTTTCAAGAGAAGAGGAAGTGAATTAAATAGATAAAGTTAGGAGTACGTGATGGAAAATAAAGGACAAGCGAAGCTTGATATGTAGTTTTAAGATAGTTGTAAGATGGTTTGTGTAATAAAATGAAATGTAGTCTGTGAATATAAGGTGGAAGAATGTAATGCCTAACGGGACATATTTTAAGTTAATACAATGATTATGCAGCAAAATGCTTATAGTTAAAAATAAGTGTACTGTTCTTCTTGGTTTTATCTTAATAGCCATATTAAATAAGGAATGAAATTCGGAAAGGTGCATACATGTTTTTTGAAAATATCTCCTTTCCTATGCGTCAAATGTCATTAGAGGTTATTATAAAACTTGTAGATCATGAAATTTTCTACAAATTTGATTTTATACATTTTTTCGTATAATCAACCCTTCCCGAGATTCAGCTTTCTGAATTTCATTCGAGGTTTACCCTATTTCAATTATGGTAAAAGGACACAATTCAGCACGAGAAGCGGTCGAAGCATTCTGTTTAATGAATGTAATATAGGACAAAAGGAAAGAAGAGGAGAAGTCGTATGCAAGCGGCATTGTTTGCTTATTCGTATTATTTCGTTCTACCAGCCACCACAACTGCGTTTGTTGATGCTGACATGGATGCTTGTGTAAGTGTGTTACCGCCACTTACACTCCGCTTCTCTTCTCTCCTACGTTTGCGAGAAGAGTGCGAAGAGAAAGAAGAAGATCACTTTCCGTGATGAACTGTAGCCTCTAACCGTAATAGTTATCTTCCGTTTTAGCACAGTGCCTTAAATAATTGCTAGGAATAGAAGATGTCCTGCTCTATTAGGTTAATGTGTTCAAACACCCAAAACAATCAAAATTTGATGCTAAGGGACCACATTGATAATAGGTATGGTCTATTTACACATCAATATCTGACCACACACTACCTGACACATTGGTTGAGAGCACACAAGCCCATTCCGCAAACAAATAGATTTTCCTTTGTCGGTTAGAGACAGTGTAGTCTAATTAAGTTTAATGGGATGCCGCATGGCGTTTAATAATTGTTTTCTCGTTAGTATTCTGAGTATACGCATTAGCCCTCCACTCCATCCCGCTATGCGTAAGTACCCCGCTCGCCTGATCACCCCTCATCATCCTTTTTGACACATGTCGGTTTTTCCAGCGGTCACTTTAACGTTCAGATCACGCAACCTTAAATAAGTTAAATGTTTTATCATGTAAATGTCATGTCAGTTGGTGTCAGAGTGCAGGGGGTGAGGTAGAAATCTCGCCTATTCGAAGTCGCACAGCGCCTAGTAGACATACCTCTACAATAACAGCAAAATGGGTAACATGGAAAAAAGTGACTAATCATTTTGCAGAATAAATGAAGATAATTGAATTTGTTTTGAATAGGAAAACGTATGCACGTAATACGTTGTTTGAAACTTTTCGAAAACACTGAAAATGGTTTCGTTATTAAAGTTAATAAGCCGTCTTAAAACAAGATATTGTTTTTGTTGCTTGTTATATTGTATGTAATAGATTCATAACTAACATAGCAAATCTGCTTCGATTATTTCCGACTTTAAGATCAATATTAAAGAGACGACACACTGGTCTACGTCTTTAGTAACAAATGCTAACTTGAACGCTTATTACTGTACTCTGCAGAGATTACTTTCTTATTATGACAAAGTTATTTTGTTTTAGTAGTTGCATTTTATAAACAGCCAATCAGGAACTGAATGAATGAACATTAAACTGGTGCTTAAAATGAAGTAAATGATAATGCAGCTAAGATTTGCATACTTCTAGATGTACTCCTCATCTAATAACATTCGGTGCCATTTCCTTTTGCTATGGACTTACTATAGTTTGAATTACGAGAGATCGGTGATGACTAGGGTTGCCGTAATTGCAAAACATTGATACGGGACGTTTAAGTGTTAAATGATTTATTTTACTCTGATAAAAAATCAACTGAAGTAATTAAATGAACACATAGAATAATTCTACAATTATATTATTTTCTTCTTTCACATAATTATAAAATGAGACGTATGTCTTGTTTAAATGCTAAATCAAAGTTGCTTTAATTGTGATGACCATTGAATTGACATTAGGAAAAATATTCTCTCCACATTGGAATGGCATATACGTATTTGTATTGATCAATATACTTTGTGTCTCAAAAAAACTTCTGTACTAAATAAATCGGGATTAAAATGTGACAAATAGTAATACGGGACTGAGATATACATTGTAAAACATCACTCAGATAATTCTATTTCATTATATCGTATACTTTTGTGGCAAAACTTATTCTAAACAGAGTCACCGCCGAACTCCCGCAGTTTCAACTATATTTACAGCTTGCAGCTTATATCGCTATTCACTGCCACGTCAACGACCTAAAAAGCTCGTTCTGATGATGACTTCAATCAGTTTACGAGTAGTTTGTAGGTACAGTTCGCTGTGAAGTTATAACATAATAATATTTTCCAACCGTACATACCTAGGCACACCGAGCCCGAGCTCGAGCTCAATCCCGCGCACTTACGTAACTTCCAGGAAGTTACATGTTACTCAGTTATTTTAATTCTAAGCATCTCCCTAGTACACATAATCCCTTGAGGCTGCTTGTTGTAGCAGTATCATTTAATGAGGTTTACCATTTACCATTTACTAGAACTAGAACCGAATCAAAGAGCCGAGTTTTCGCTTCATAGTGCTTTAACATACTTGTATAATGTAGTATTAACTTCTACTGCTTTATGGTATAACTCAACAAAAACTACGCTTCCTTTAAACTAATTATTTGCTTTACATTTTGTATTGTTTGACAGTTTAATTATTCCATTTATATAGTAGATCCCATGTAACGCGACTTACTGCACAGCGAATATAGGCAAAGTAACGAAAACAGTACGATGACTCTTTTTTAGGTAGAAATGTAACGCTAGCTTCAAAACAAGCAATCTTGCACTATGCTTGTAGCAAGCTAGAAATTAGTAACACAACTAAGATAATTTCTAAATGACACTAAAGAAAATTAAATGACGAATATCGCTGAAATGAATGCAACTCACACACATTTCACCTTTTTCTGTAGTTCTTTCGAAAGTTTATGGAAATTGTGATGTTTCCAAAAAGAAGCTTTGTGATGAGGCATAACAACCCTTCTGATTTCTCACCTTCCACTTCTTGTCGCAATTTGAGAACACCACTCTTTGTTACAAATGACGAAATTTACGAATGGAAATTAACTAAATATGTTGAGTTGTCTCACTAATGAACTGAACAAAGGTTCTATCAATGTTCAATTTGTGAAAAGGCTGCAAGCTAATTTCAAGGTACATTTTATACTTCCTTTATAGACATTGTGTTTCAAAAGATTCACAATTGCTAGCTTGCCACAAACTGATTCATTTTCTACTTGGGAAGTATCTAAATGCTAAACGTTTCTAGATACATTAAACCTTATTACCTTCAGAGACCTGTATCTCTTTACCTTTCGTTGTTAGTTGAACTTAAACATTTTCAAAATAAGATAAACAAAAAACAACATTTAATTTGTTTACATGTAAAAAGCCTGAATATAAAAATACATTATATTGTATTAAATTAGTAACTAAGAGCTTAAAAAGAAATGGCAGTGTACTGCGTACACTGCGTCTTTGCCCCTTGCCATTATTATTCGTCGAGGCCCTTATGTACTCCAAGAGCCTAAGGATCCATTACCTGTTTACGAATATTACCAGCTGTTTGACTTTTACAAATTTCAAATAAATTAGAATTAAGATTATACAAATACTCAGAAAAGTTGTATTAATAATTCTTTTTAAATAATAATAAAAGATGACATCCACTTTGCTTTAATATTTAATGTTTTAATTTAATGTTTTTCGACTTAATTTAATGTCAGCGACTATCTGTCAGGGAATCGCAAGCTAAGTTTGACTGATTTGTTCTTACGAACAGATGTTTTATTGTTATGATTTTGATAGAAATATTGATAGACAATAGCAAAAAAAAAATTTTTTGATGTTTTATAAAACCAACTAACCAACAAACTTACTCTTTTCAGAATAATATTCAAAATAATTTCACACACTGTGTTTAGGTTTATCAGTCAATGTATTCGCGTATTTCATTCATATAATATGTAAGTATGTTTATTCGTTATAAGTACACTCGTAATATATTCATAACAGAGGGATTGAGATGGATTACTCCCTGAGCTTCTAACTGTCTTAGAGGATTGAATTGGCGATTTATCAGTAACTCGAACTGAAATTAGTTATCAAGGGATTAAGCCATCAACTTCCCGAAACAGAGACAAAAGCTTTAGAAACTTTTAGAGGACATCTATCTATTGTTGTAGCCTAGTTAATAATAAATTGATTTGACTTAGTTAAACTTAATATACGAGTATTGTTTAGGAAATTAAATGAATTTCAATTTGTTTTATGTTAGGTGTAACCTCAAATTCGGTGGTTTTTGTTACGTAGTCAAAAATAGAAAATATTGTGAAATAATTAGTAAATTATTTGTTGAAATGAACGTAGGTTAGGACAAAGACCCTGGCTTTGGTGTTACCAGAGTTACTAAATATATATAATTGAGATGAATTTCAATTTGTGTTATGTTAGGTTTAACCTCAAATTCTGTGATTTTTATTACGTAATAAAAATAACAAATATTGTGAAATAATTTGTAGGAATGAACGTAGGTTTGGACAAAGAACCTGGCTTTGGTGTTGCCAGAGTTATAAATATAGTAGTATATAGTGTTACTAATGATATAAATAATTATTAGTATTGCCAAACTTATAACGTAATGCTACAACTTAATTACCAGCATGACTCCATTTTTTTGTTGTTAAATGTTATGTAACTAGGTCATTGTTTCTATTTACTGTATCAATACAAGCAAACCCTTAATGCCATAATTGAAAGTAAATAATATTTCACAAAATGTTTACTCATATTTTCTCTTTCCATATATCGATCGTCCACTTTATTAGTGAAAACATCTCAAAACATTATTAACGTATAGTTAGTTGTATGAAAGCTCAAACAAGAAAGATTGAAAAGTGACAAAGAGCAAAGAGTTTTGGTGTTGCCAGAGCTACAATTATAGTCGGTGTTATTAGAGTATAAAAAATGAGTGATATTGTAATATATATAACCAATAGTTGATGAATTTTTAAACAAGTATAAACATACTAATTCCATGTATAGTAGGTGTACTACATAAATAGCCATATGTACAGTTTTCAGTAACAGTAACAATTCGATTCGATTAACAAAGAGTACATTTAAATATAATAGAATAATGGGCAATTTATACCCGTTGTTCTTTCCGTTTCCTGTTTTGTTTTTGTATAATACCTACACGAAGCACCGCCGCCCTTTTACTAATAAGAGTTTTAATTAACAACGACGTCCGAATAACAATGAAATAATTAATCACTTGAGAATGCACAAGAATAACAACGAGGGTAAAATGAAGGTAATTGAATTACGAGATATTATTTGTGAGCGTATTTCTCACGTCCAGGAAGCAAACACATTGCTGCTGCTCTAATCAAATTAATTGTATTAATAAAAATCTTCAGAATGATAGGATGTGATGAATTACATTTTGTTCATTTACACCGCTGGATTAAATTATTTTAAAAACATGGAATAATTGGGTTGTGAACCATGTAAGATAATATATATATATATATATATATATATATATATATATATATATATATATATATATATATATATATGGCTGTGTGTGTATATATATTGTAGTTAGTGTAGGCTTTGTGAACAATAAAACTTACACCCCAAGAATTTCCCATCATTTTTAATTTTGTCAAATTACATGTCATCAACATAACTCAAACTTTTATCGTAGCAGCTGGAAATAAATGATGATACCAACGTGCTGGAACTGGAGATATATTGCCAGTACTTCAATATAAGTCTTTGTTTAAGTTTGTAACGGCCTAACACGAGTTACAGAGTCACGATTCAACTTTCGGCTTACAATTCCAGCACTCTGGTTCCTCTGATTCGTCCTAGCTCCTCTTGGCTCCTCCTGGTTTGTCTTGAAATTATCCTTTTCCTTCCACCAGGAGGTCACGTTTGCATTCATGTATTTATCGTTAAACGTTAAAACGTTTCGCGTCAAAATTTATATTTATATAGAAACGTTTATGGCAGACACAAAGTAGATCAACGCGAAGGGAAAATAACTTTTATTTGACGCTTCATTGGATATTTTTATTATACTCAAATACCGTTATGATGCGTACACACACGTATAAATTTTAAATCATGTAAGTCATAGTAACTACTAAGGTACGTCTTTATTCTAGGCTTTTGACAATTCTTCCAAAACGCAAGTTTATACATGCAGTAAATACAATACTGGGTTTAAATATAAATACAATTTTATTTACGAGGGTAATGTGCTTATTATGCATAATTTTTGCGTTAAAAAATCACCACCGAAACCAAGAAGAGGCTTGATAAATACTATGTAGTCTCTGCACTTTTAATTTCAATAATAAAGAAATGGTTTACTGAGTTCTGTTGTGGTCGTACCAGCAAAAGTGACCCCGAACGTTCCGGTCGCCCAAAAGAGATCGGATGTGCGAAGAATGAAGGTGCGTGAAGTGGCTGAGAAAAAAAAGTAACAGAATTATCGAACTACTATATTAGAAAAATGAAGAAACGATCTCTAGATAAATATAAGAATCTACAAGAAAACACACGAACTATTTGTTTTCTTCTTACAAGTCTGAGGAATCAATTGTATAAAGATTGCAGAGTGAAATAAATGAATGCAGTGGAAGGAGGAAACTCTTTAGTAGACAGACAAAAAGCAACAACTCATGAACGTGAAAAATTGAAACATCATTTTGATTAAAATGTATGGTAGGAAAACCCGCTAGAGAATACAAAGTTACAAATCGAACATTGAACTATATAGATAATAATAAAATATATACAAAGATATATGTGTATATGTGTATATAACCAATTTTAAACAAGATCTTACTTTTAAGATCACAGGTCGGGAGTCAATTTTATCTTTATCTTATTATCTTTTAATATGTTGGAAGTAGACAACTTAGAAATTGATGATGAAATTTAATGTAAACCAATTGTAAACTAAGAATTGTATGCATTTGAAAATAGCTCTGCGTAAAGAGCCGAAAGTAGAGCTTGTGCAGTGTCTTCATGGTTTCATAAATTAGTTATTGAACGTATTGGTCTTCAATTATAGTAAATAAGGTGATAAGATGATAAATATTCTTGTACGTTTATATGATTCAAGGAACTATTTTCGCAGTCTGACATTACATTGATAAAACAAATTGATAAAATAATGTTTCAGACGTCTTTTTCTTAGGCTAATGCTGCACTAAGAAAAAGAATACAGCGGAAATAATAATAAAAAAAATGTAAATAATAATTCCGTTTATATGATTGAATGTATTACATAATTAAGGATATTATTGTTAGATGCTATTGTTTTTCGCAATGCAGCATTAGCCTAAGAAAACGGCGTCTAAAAATTTTTTAACCAATTTTTCTTACAGTGTACCCTAAGGAAAAGAGTTCTATCTTTAGTGTTAATTAATTTTTTTACAGTGTTTCCTAATATAAAAATACATAGTTTTTGAAAAATCCGCTTATGAAAAAACGGGCTTATAAAGAAACAAGGGTTTAGGTACAAAATATTCCAATAGCAGTTATTTATTTATGTTAGATTCTTGCATCAATGTTTGCACCAGAACAGATTTTCTATCGGTGTTTTCTAGTAACATCATGAGACCCTGTCCAAAACAAATATTGCTTCGTATTTTAATATATGTTACAGTAATAATATGATGTTGGCAAAATTTACCATCAGCAATTCTATGAATATAAATCATGGACACAATACGATGCAGAAACTACATAGGTGTAGAAACACCTTGGAAAATAAAGTGTTTTAGTTCCAGAACAAGAGAGAGGGAGGCGGGTCAGTTAGAGGGTGAATAAAGCGTAGCGATGCGATGAAATCCCAACGTGTGGCCGAAACAGACTGTGAACAGTGGGATTTTCTATTGAGATACATTTTGGTATAGTAATACAATATGAGCATATTATACTGGACATAAATATTAAATTCAGAATCCCTTTGCTGTGTGTTGCTAAATCCCATCTCTCGTTCCTGTATAGTGTCACTATCCTGTCCCATTCCTTGCAACCACGGCGATGCGACCCGAACTAAACCTCCCCCTCCTCCCAACCCTCCCTCATGAGGACTGCAGTGTATAATATTAAATATATTACAATACTCATACGACATCACATGTGTCGGATCGCGGACGTTATTCAGGGGAATAGTTCTCGGGAATTCGGCTCCTGAATTTTGCATTTCCCGATAGTGATAATATTCTACTAGTATTTTATTTTATTTCTGGAGTAGATAATATGTCACGTGATACGCTATAAATGTTATATCTGGAATGCAACACGAGCAAAACCATATTGGACAAGTCAAGCCAAGCCAGTAATATACATCAGCATGTCTCCAGAAATATTATACAGTTATAAAGGTATATATAAGAAGAAGAAAAATCTAAATTTGAGGTTGTTATACAATTATATATGTATGTTAAATTGTATCCCCTATAAATGCCACCATACAAAATAAAAAAGTCTCGAAAATTTCTTTCGTCATTGGTTGGAGTTATCTCACTAATAAGCTGGATAATCGACAGGTATTGTTAAGTACTCAGGTAGACATGTAATGCTTGAGTTAGCTTATAGCGCGCTAGCAAGTGGAATGTTGCACAATGCGTTACAATTTCTAAATTGTTTTGCAACGAAATTAGGTGTACATTGCAATGTAAGTTTCACATTTGTTAGCACACTACAAGCTATTTCGAGACTTACACCAGGAAACATTTTATACTTGAGAACAGTTCTTAATACATTTTAAAGATTACTCTCCCTATGTTCCCAAAAGGCTAAGACTTTAGTTGTCACAGCTGGAGAATATGTTTATAGCTTATTTTTAGAAGAACATACTAAATTTACATCATGAATTTATAACTAGTTTATGTATGATACAAGGAAAGCACCATTTTCTTTTATGATAACAGCATATTGTTATCACACTGTAAGCATCTCATGTGACTACATTACCGCCATTCTCAAGAATTCTAAGTAATGCTATATTGTCTATACACACATTGCGAGAACCACATACCATATGTGGACGACTTAGTGGAGCTATAACTGTTACTAGAATACCACTTTATACAGGGATAAAACTACTTTTATTGTTGCCTCATGATTTGAAAATCCATTGGGAGACTGTAGATATGTCTGAAGTATGGAAATATATGCTTTTATAATATGAAATGCAATATAGCTGGTCTAAGGAGGTGTAGTAGTTTATTCAAATACAACAGAGCATTGTGATAAGTTGCAGTCTAATATAATAATTAAGATTAACAAGATTAGAACAAGCGAAACAGTGTTGCTATTATTTCACATAATAAAAAAAATAATAATTATTATAAAACAAAATAAGACTAAATTCATCTGATTCTCTTTATTCCTACATTCTTCTTTCTTCTGTTTTTTTCCACTCTATCTTCTCTTTTTGCTCTTCCTGCAATCTTCCTCCTTCATTATTATTTCTCTTTCACTTTCTGTTCCTTTTTCCATTCCTTATTCTTGCCATCTACCAGCATCCTCTTCTACTCTTTCTAATATTCCCTAAAGAACTATTCCACTTTCAACTTTCTCCGCACACTTAATATGTTTCAATGTTTCTTCTGCATAGCGCAGAGAACTCCTGACCTTAAGAATTTGTAGGCTTTTCTTCTAGCGATAAAATAATCTTTTGGTAATATAATTATTCAGCTATGAAATTTTAATATTATTTGAATGTGATAAACGGAATAAGGCTCGTATTAGTTATCATCCCATACTTTTAATAAGTAACACATATATATTTTAATAAGTAACACCAATAATCACATGTACAGTCGTAATAAATGAACAACCCCTGGCATATCACACCCCGCACAGACTTACTTAAACTTAACTAGTCCCTAAAGTATTCAGTCTGACCCTTTTGTAATAGAATTTCTTGTATTATTCATCTGATCAATTATTTTCTTCTCGTATCTTACGAAACCACTAATTAATAAATTCTATATTTCAATATTCTGCTCATTATACCTTTCTTACTTGCTTTATACTTTTACAAACAGCTCGCAGCTTGTTCCCTTTCCTTTGTTATTTCTAATATCAATTATTTCTTTGAAATTGTTTTATTGTATTAAAATATTAATATCAATGAGAAACGTGTCTCAAGTGAAAATTAGATTTTAATACAAAATACCATTCAAAAGGCCATTCAAATATAAACCGGAACTTTGTTTATTAGACTTACGTAGTGACATTAGCAGTCGGGGAATCAGTGATGGAAGAATTTAGTGAGGTTAGCATACTAACATCTATTGCCGTATCCGTTCTCTCGTCAATTATGGTGCGAAATCAAGTAAAATTTTGAAGAGTCTCCAAGCACAGTACGGTGATACTACTCGGAGTAAAACCTCAGTGTTTGATTGGGCTTACATGTTTAGAAACGGTGTCCAGCGACCAGTGTCAATGAAGATAATATTCAGGCCGTGAGTTAGCTTATGCTATGAGAACGCCTTCCTACTAAGTGTGCCCAATGTTATGTGTCCAATGTTAATGTTGGAAGAAGTGACCCGCGCCAAAAGCGATTTTCTACCACCACCACACAATTGGTCCACATGTCATGCACTAGTGCATGAATCGTCCAACAAAGGAAGGTTTTACACGTGAAAGTTTCTTTATTTACTTGAAAGTTTTTGTTAAACAGTGTCAGTGTCAATAATATCAACAAATTAATAAAGTAAATAAATCATTCGGATCAAACAAGCGTGCAGTAGGAAACTTGCCATGTCAATCTTCCAATATTAGACTCACACGTTGGTGGAAAACATTTGAATTAAACGTTCACCGCATCGTCTGTAGCCACCTTTAGATACATCAAAGAAGTTGCTTCTGCAATTGTTATCTCAATAGACCCTTAGTAGTCGAGTCTTTACTTAGCTAGATATAACATTGACGCGCCTTTTTTTCCTAATTGTCAATTTATCTTAAACGAGGTAAACTGTTGTTCATTGTACCTAATTGTAGCCACGCCGCCGACCCTATACCTTATCAAATTTATTATCAACACGTGTCTCACACAGAACTGGAAATAAAACCACTTGTAAACCAATTATAAACGAGTTACAATTTATATTCCCTTCTTTAGATACAGATTGTAAGTTGAACCAAATAAATTTACTCGAGTGACGGCGTCGGTGTCGGTGTCGGTGAAGGATAGAGCGTCAGTGGTCGTGTGTCGTTCAGGGTAGCAAGTGAGGGTGGGATATTCTGTGGGAGTTTTCTATTTATCGTCGCAGTGCTAAATTTCATGGAACAATTGAGCTGACCCCTAGAGGGTAACTTTTTCTTTTTAGGATTACATAGACAGTCTTTGAAGCGAACGTACAATGTCCATTGGACGTGGCAGATGCCTACCCTTATCAATTTCGGTTCCGCGATAATGGAACACCAACCAACGTACCAACCTACGAAACCAACACGCGTTGGAATCGAGACAATGAATAGATTGACTATTATGGACTGAGAACAAGGTTTTCTGTTTTCTTTTTTTTTGGTCTCACTGGTGTTACCGACATGTGTAATAAAACAGATTCCTTTTATATCAGTGAGAAAATAAATATCACATCAATAAGATAGACTTTATTATTATACTCGTATATAGATAGATGTTAGCAAAAAAGTAAAAAGAAAAAATGATGAAGTTCATAACTTGCTATTAATTTAAAAAATACCTAGTTTACCACGCACGTATTTCTATCACTATATTATTATCTTCCTCTTTCTCTCTCTCTCTCTTGATGTATCTCCTTCTACATTCAAAGCAAATAAGAAATGATAAATAGTTTCCGTAAGCCATAAATGGAAAATATATTTTATGATTTTAATGTAGAGAAATATGCGTAAAAGCATTTTTGGTAAGAGTACGTTTACCGTTCTTTTTATTACACGGTTATTATCGAAGTCTGCGTACTTTAAACTCATGACACCTTGCGGTAAGCGTCCATTAGTCACACTGGGAAGCCATCAACGCATTGCATTTATTAAATGAAACGTGGAAGAGAAGGAAGCCGTATGCAGTCGTATTTCAACAAGGGATGCCTTTTAACCAACTAACAGTAGGCAGCAGCACATTAAAAAGATTGTGCAGTTATTGAAGGGAGTCAGTGGGAGAATGGAAGAGGTAGATAATGGAGGTAGAGAG
Organism: Panorpa germanica; assembly: GCA_963678705.1. NCBI lineage: Eukaryota > Metazoa > Arthropoda > Insecta > Mecoptera > Panorpidae > Panorpa > Panorpa germanica. Next base: position 9,014,287 of record OY783211.1, on the reverse strand, counting down.
AGAGGCAGTGCAGAAAGAGAAGGAATAGCAGATTAGAAACAGGAGAAAAGAAGCAAGAGAAAAGTAGTAGGAGTTAGGTTTATTTATTTTTTTAAATTTTTTTTGAAGGAAGAAATAAATGAAATGTAATTAATCACAATGATATGTAATTTAATAATTTAACGCAGAAGAATATAGTGCCTAATGACAATAACAATAAAATAAATAATAATCGCTCAAAACCTATTTCAAATCAGTTTAGTTTAATTCGTGCAGTGTTTGTTTCTCACTCGTATACACGTGCGTTCTTTCACTCACAACACAGTTCCATTCTCATTCGGTTCGGGCAGATTCGGGGCTTGAGCTTGCAATCAGTTGATTCATGTGTAGACGGCTTTATTGAAACTCGGTTGCTGTGTGGCAAAACGCATTTATACTTGTAAACATAACGATGCGACTTGCAATCTTTCTTTCATGAAACAGAATGCGTTGATTACTTTCTGTGCTGTGGACGCCTACCATATCAGTACGACAACATGAATTTCTGAAACTTTTTTTTATAATAAGGAAAAAAAGGTGTTCTTTATATCGGTTTTATTAAAGAATCTATTTGTGCCGTTGTCGGAGCGAACCTGTAACCTGAACCACAGTGAGTTCGTATTGCTACACAATCCACACAATTACCCGCCTACTTAGGGTCTTTGGTTCCCAGAGAGACCCCAATTTGTACCAACCCCCTCAATACAAACCCTTCACTGCGAACACCTCTATAGAGACTAGTCAGTAGTAAGTACTGAGTGCAGAGCCCCCAACGAACACGGCAAACTGAATCTCTTCAAACGCCTACACCCCTACGCTACTATGAAGGGGGTAGCACAATGAGTGGTAGAGGATGCTGATGGAATACATAACATGATCATTGTCAATCTCACCTTTATAAAAAAATGCGGATACATGATGAAAATAATAATACAGTTGTATTATATATTGTTAAACACAACAAAAGACGCATTACACCCCAAAACTTCAAACAGATCAAGGGGATGTACGAGAAGATTAGTTCATTGATAATTATTGTATACGGAATTAAGTGTTTAATTGTATAATTTCATATTGTAATCCAGAGGTTGATGTTGATGCTTAGGGGTAGAAGTGTTGCATATCAAGAAGGCGTTTACTTGCGACATGATCGTGTCTCTCTTGATTACTTGTACATCCGCAGCATTAATAGAAGTGAAATCATTTCGTGTATAATATTCGACTAAATGTTTGTGTATTCTAAAGGTTTAGCAAGACATGAGAATTTATCAAGAAAAAGAAGAGAGTGAGGGAGGGTAAGATCCAAACGATAAAAAAAACATATTTTCGATAATCTATTTTGACGACACAGTTAGTATATAATTATCTATATAATTACTACATGATAAAATAATATTTAAGGAATACTTTGTAAAATTTTCATAAGTAAATGAGGATGAAGACAGCGAATTGCGCTGTCACTTATAACTCATCACTGGATTATTCGAATTCAAGAAACCAAAATGATTTCATTAGTTAATAAGATTATGCACGTAATGCTGTCGAGTTTTTTCAATTTTTGACAGCACTTAGAATTCAAAATATCGGTTTTTCATGAAAAAAATTAGAAACTTTGTTATTTTAAAGTACTTTAAAATTAAAAATTGGAAAACAACTAGACAGCGTTACCTCGACATTTATGTAAAGTAAGAGTACGCAAAATTTTAGAGGATCAGTGTAGTAGATTTTCTGCTAAAAAAGCTAAGTGTGAGAAAAAGCGTTTAAAAGTTTCAAAGAAAGAAAAAACCAGACCAGAGAGATGTAAACTTAAAACTCTATATCTCCGACGGTTTTACTCCAACCGACTTCAAATATTCGCACAATAAATTTAATATGTTCCACATTAATATAAATAAATAATAAAAGATATAGTGCATTGGTGTGGAGGCTAAGAGTTTCCTATTCTACATATTATATCGTATCATATTGTATTTTATATTGAATTTAATTTCTCCGGCCTCCGATTTGATGAGCTTATTATTAAAAATTTAAAAATAATAAACATAAGTTCAGTTACATTAAAAACGTAACAATTTACCATGTGCTTTATTAGCCGCATTTGGCGTTAAATTAAACATTTCCCGATGCGGAATTAAAGCTTGTGTTATAACTTGCAGTATAATTATGGTTTTACGTCATTAATGTTACAACTTTACTCATAAACTGTTAGTTTAAAAACTCAGTTAAACCACAATAATGACTCATTAAAAAGTCTTTGTGGCCGGCAAGTAACGAATAACGAATAACGACTTCACAGCAACGGCGACGGTAAAAAGTGTTTCCCTAACGTGGCACATGCGATTTTCCTGCCATTAAAACAGAAAAAAAATAATCGTAAAGTAGCGAATTGATCCCATAAAGAGTTTTCCTTTGCATTTAACTGCTTTTAAATTAAGTTCAATTATTAAACAAAAATTTTCCATTTTATTTTTTAATTACTTCTACATTCTTTTTTATTAGCAACTAATTCGCAATTATCTATTGTATAGCTAATTACTGCTTAATTAGTGTGGAAATTCATGATTCGTGACTTTTGATATATTACTTATAATGAGTATGTATAAATTATTTTATTAATTACACTGGATAATACATATTTTCAATTATTTATTAAAACAATATTCCCAAGTGCAATGTTACCAAGAACTATGGGCCTTAAACTTAATTCCCTCATTTTCTTTTAGATTTGACACAAAATAAATTGTATCTAGTTAAACTTTTACCTTTTTTTTGGAAATTGTATAGCCAAACGTTTTACATCGGACAAAAATCAGTTGTATCTAGTTGAACAGTTACCTTCATTTGAATCCGACGGTATAGTTAAACCTATAGTTAAACGCGGTGTGCCCAGAAGTGTCTGGTCGTGAGACTATACGAAGCCACCATGGGCTACTCAATTGTATCTAATCATAATTTAAACATGTTTTTGGTCACTATGTTGACCGTGGCTTACAGACGCTTCTAATGATACACGAAACCTGATATGTTGTTTTTAACAAAAACAAAAAGAATCAACACAATGAGTTGATGAAACTACTATTGAACAAACTCTAACAATAATTTTGGTTTATGATTCTCTATAAGTTAATACATTTTTCTTTATAGAATGTTATCTCAAGATTGACTTCATGGGAACACCAGATTACGAAAGAAAGTACGTTCCAGCTCGGTGTAGAGGAGTAAAGAAGTTCGCAGGCTATTTCTCGACAGATGTTACAATATTGTATAATTACAAATACATATATCGATACGAAAATTCTGTACTAGTACGGAATGATACTCGCATAACTCCATTTATGAAATAACGTGTTTGAACTTTGACTTTACCTGCGCTGAATATTCATGCCCGTTGATATATATTGTTTAGGTTGGATAAATACCAATGCTCAAACTATTGCTGTTTACATTTTGTACCATTTCCTACCAATTATTCAGTGGCGGCGGATTATAACAGGCACTATCACTTACTCAGTGAAATACGTCCCGAACTACACTGCATTTTGGTGCAGTTTGCTCTACCTTTCAGCTATTATAATATTTATTTATAACTGGATATTAAATTAATATTATATTCGTTTAATGTTTCTACCGTTGATAACTTTGCGGTACGTGCCGGTGCAATTATTGGTTAATTTACTTAATGCTTTCTAATTGTTTATTTAATGTGTGGATATGTAGGTATGTGTTGTGTTTTTGCATTGCCAATGTAACTGTAATAATGAAAGACATAAAATTCATTATTTAACTGCACTTTAAAGTGGCCTACATTCATTAAACAAGGACCCTTGGTATAGTACTGTGAATTCATTTTTTGGCCTTTTTTTTTTAATTTTTATATATCATTATATGTTCTTTTTAAATATCCAAAAGTAAACGCAGTTGTAGCTATATCAAATTTGAATTTCAGTTTCATCGCTCTGCATAAGACGTCACAGAACAAATAATCGAGATTATTTTTCATTTCTCACAACCATCGTAAAATAAAACTTGATGGGATACATAACCTAAATGTTACTAGTAAATAACATTTACATTTAAGATTCTGGTAGCCAACTTACTCACTGTATAGTACAGTTTTATAGAAATTAACTTAAACTTTTAGCATTTGGCACTTGAAGCAGTAGTGAACTTGTTAACTGATTTGAGACTATAACAGAAAAAGTGGTTTAATTTATGTTAATAATTTAAATTAATATTTAATATAATGTTTAGTAGTATAAAAGCTAATCGATCTTGGAATCGCACTCTTATTCTGTAAGTTAGTCTGTTGTTAAGGACATGTTTTTGTAGCTACTAAATATTATATTTTGATAAATGTAATTTTAATTGATAATTTAATGTTTTTTTTAATTTTCTATGTATATATGTGTATGTGTGTGCGTTTGTTTATTTGTTTATGTAATAATTAATTAATAACTATATACGAATTGTGGTTATTATATTATTTACTGTTATTATCACCTCAAAGTACCCGCAACTTGGCATTTGCCGTTCAGTTCATGCAGTTATTAGACCACAATATGCGAATTCATGCTGTTTGGTACTTTAAAACAAATTCCACAAATCTGTGACGTTCAACGGTACAATCTATTTTAAATTAATAAAATAAATTTTAAATTCAGATGTACGGGTATAGCTATGTAGAAATGAGGTGTTTAAAAAGTACACAATTAATGTTAAATTTAACAATTAAGTCCACATAGCTTTTTTTGCCATAATTTAGCAGTTCATGAGATTGCTCTTTCAAATACTGTACAAACAAATATATGGTCTGAGATTCGAACCCAATCTCACGTAACTGTGTTCAGAGAACTATAATTAAGTACTATTACATTACTTTATAAACATATGTGTATATACACCATAATTATTTTTGCAATATATTTTATTTTAATTGACATTTTATACATAAAAATAATTAAAAATACTTTGCATTACATAGCTTGCGCATTTAGATTAAAAAATTATAATACAAAAACATATAGTATGAGGATAATCCAATTACTGTCAACCTATATGGTAAAGGGTCCCACACACACTTGAATATATTGGGTTGATGACTAGCTCAGCCAACATGCTTGATTCGAAGTTTAGCTCAATGATAACTGCTGTAATTGTAATAATATCTTCAGCAATCTTATGAAACATATCTCATAATATTATTATTTACAACTAAGTTCAACTTCCTATCGTATATCTGAGCTCTACTTGTTTTGCTGTTGAATCACTAATGTTTACTACATGCGCCCTCTCCCTCTCTCTCTCTCTCTCTCTCTCTTCTGCTTTCTTTCTCATCAATGTTTCATTGAAAAATGCAATGCGAAGGCTGTTTTCAACTGTGAATGCGCACCCATAGATGTTTTGTGGCGAATTTATAAATTTGTAATGTATAGGGAACAGAAGCAAAAGAGCAACAAGCATATAAAATGACAGAGGTAAGATGTACTTGTGGAAAACCTTAAGAAAAGTAATTCTGTCACTGATACAAATACTCTAAAGTTAAAATAGAATCCCTATTTTCAATGATTTAATAATAACATTTAGTTTTACATTAAAACAAAATAATATTATATTATTTTATCACACAAATATAAAAATTAATAACACCGAAATAACCGTGAACTTGCACGGTCCCAATATATTCCAGTGTGTATTAGGCCTTTAACAGTGTAACACACGTCCAACATTCTGGATTCAGAACGGAACGTTGGATGCAGCGGTGCATTTAAAAAAAAGTGTTGAGTGGGGGTTGATTGTAGAAAAGGTGGGGTTGTTTGATAATGAAATTAATAATGGAACTGCAATATATCAAAATATAATAATAGCTCGTGGAAATGTACCATGTATATCATGGCACTAGTCAAAGAATTATTGAAATTAGTTATTAAATATGCAATAGTATTTTCCATAGCGGATGTATATCGCATAATTCCCGTCGAAAACTCCAACGTGCACGATATGTATGCTTATAATATTACACGATTATTAAAAAAAGAGCTATAAATCAGAAAATATTTTATTGGAATGAATTTTTTTTTAATTGTTATTATTTGACACCATTATTCGATCAGTCTTATTTATAGCCTGTCAATTGACTTGTTTTATTGCATTATTTTGATTTTCAAACGAGATTGGATATAACTAGAAGAAAATAGTCTTCAAAATTGAATTATCTAAAACCTTCTAATTAAAAGTGTAATAATTATTATTTAGATGCATTCGTTATCTAAATTAGGGTGCTTAGAAATTTAATGAAGTCCTACAATTACACACGAGCGCCATCTGTGTAGTTTTGGTGAGTAGAATTGTCATGGCAGTGTTCCATGATTCAGATGTCCATATTTTATTATTATGTCATTCGTTTCAGTTACAAAGGCTCTTTTTGTACTTTTCCAAACATTTCTTTGTAGTTTATATTGTTATATATACGAGGGCGGATTATTAATTCAATGACTTTTTTTTTAAAAAAAAGCGCTTTATCTCTAAATAATGATATTTTTCAAAAATCAATAAATTTACTCCAACGTTTTACCAAGTTTTTTATCCTTGCAATTTTTCAGTGATTTCAGTGATGACCTCTTTGTTAAACCCAAATCTCTTACCGCCCAGCCATTTCTTCAGGTTTGGAAACAGGAAATAGTCGCGTAGGGCTAATGCTGAAGATTTGCTGGACGGGGTAGCGGTTCGTAGCGTAATTTATGAATTTTTACTGTAGTGACTGAACACTCAATCGCAATCTTTTTCATATTAATCGGATAGCTTTTTCATGTACAACTGCTCATGTAAAATGTGACATATCCGCGCAGTTGAGATGCCTACAGCCTCAGCCACATCATGCACTTTCATTCTCCGATCGTCCAATATCATTCCATCGATTATATCGACTATTTCTGGCGTGGCGACCTTTTTTGGGCGGCCTGAACGTTCGCCGTGCCGTCACTTGTGCTGGAACGATCACAATGGGACTTAATAAACCTCATCTTTGTCCTTGAAATTAATGGTGTAGAGGTCCTAAGTATTTATAAAGCCTTTCCTTGTTTTCGGCAATGGTTTTTTTAAGCAAAAATAATACTTAAGCAACACATGAAATTCACTTTTTCTATTTTAGTTCAAATTCACAAAATCATAGATGACAATTCACTGGCATTTAAAGTTATCGCAAAAAGTCTATTATTCCGACTGTACAAGGTTTATTAAATTACATGTAATATCTACGAACGAATTGGTGTTGTTTACTAAATAAACTCGGCACAAGATCAAAATGATAGCATTACAACCTTCATATAATACAATATATATGTTAGAGATAATACGAGTATATTTAATGATATATTAAAAAATGGAATGCTTTGTATAAAACTACAAAAGTCTAGTCCGGAAATGATGATTAGTTTAATAACGGGAAACAATTTTGACATTAAATGCACCTTTAAACACTAAACGGCAATATATGAGGCAAGTTGATTTTGTTTGGCCAAATTTCACAGAATCATTGCACAGGTAACTAATATTTAAAATCAATTACATGTAAATAAATAATAATTCAAAGTGCACATATGGAGAGATGTGCACAAAATACAACATACAATATAGACCAGGCTCCCAGGTATCTGAGACTGTATAAAAAGACATGTTGCTGTGCCAACGCCGTGGTCAAGAGAGTGGCGGAGATAGGCGCCGCTACCTTTTCTAACTGGTCTATTTTATATTTTGTATTTTGTGCACATCTCTGCACATATTTTATATGAAGATTGTTTGAAATAAATTGCAGATACTGTAGAGGACTTGAAAATTAATATTTCAGAAAAATCAATAAAAATGCAGATGCTCTTTATTTGCTATATTATTGTTGTACTGATTACAGTCGTTCATTCATGGGTAAATATTTTAGTATCCCTCAGTTTTTTTAATATTTATTTTGAGTGCTTGATAGTTATTATAGCTCTTAAATCAATATATTTACAAACGTTTCATAGAACACAATTTTATTTCATTTCCAAGTTTTTACAATCCTATTCCAAACTCTTTCATCATTGCTTCCTTAACAATCTCATCATCCATCTTCCACCATACCTTACTTGCATCTTTATGGGTTCATTCGTTTTCATTTTAACTTCCTTCTTAAAACCTTTACCTACCTTCCTTTTTAAAATGTATATTCCGTCCATCTGCTAATTCATTCCTCTCAGTGGACAATTTTCTTACTTTTAACCATATCCATCTCTTTTAAAAAGCTGTCTTATTCTTCTTTTCCATAGCTTAATTTTGTCGATAATAAGTTATACAATAATAAGGGTCTACATGGCTTTAAATATTTTTTAACACATCTTTGATGAAATATTTAAATAATTATAAACAACAAATGATATGTTCAATTTAGATTGACTACTCTTTGATTCCTACAACCGTCCATATGATATACAAAAACAACTCCGCAGTTGACAACGCCACGTATGAGATGACCAAGTTTAATCGCACTACAACAGTGCTTCATTTCTCAATGGATCTTTTGCACATATTGAGCAGGGATGCCGAAGTAAGTATTCAAATATTTGAAAATAAGTGCTTCTAACCCGACACACCCGTTGTCCTGTCAAAATTTATACAAAATTTCACAATTCAACTGAAAATAACAGTTGAATCAATTTTTCACTATTAGATTGATTTACAATTTGACAATCAGCTGTCAAACAATATTTGCGCACATAAAAGAAAAAAAACTTTTCTTTTTTAAAATCCTCACTCAAACTATTACGAACATTTAAATAAATAATATTGCCAAATGAGTCCGACCTTTCTCAAATGATACGCTTACCAACGAACTGTATCTTTTAAGGACAGATTATTTATCACGAGTTGTCGTGTAGTAGAGCACATCGCGAATAGGTTGCCTCATCCAGTAGCATAGGCCAACTTGGTAAGTAACAGTAATGCAGAGCAATGCAGAGCAATGCAGAGCCTGAATATTGTCTTCACTGACGTTGGTCGTCAGACACTGTTTATGGCTTTGAGTTTTCACTTTATCACGACCATTTCGAAAGTTTTTGGACCAATAAAACACTTCGGCTTTACTCAGAGTAGCATCACCGAACTATGCTTGGAGTATCTTCGAACTAAGAAAAGACGAAATATAATGCACTGCACAACAGCCGCTTGTCATACTGACGCTGAAATATCGGACCGATTCCCAAACACAGTGTGCTGTTGTTATAAAGGGTACGGCAGCATAACTTTCTTTTTTAAAAAGCGCGCCATTCGAGAGGCGGGACAATAAAGTTTTGTAATTTTATTAATTTATAGTCTCTTTAAAATAAATTTCCTAATGTCTTTGATATTGTTTCAGGTTCGGATCAATGCAGATGAGATTGTTTCAAATCGAGTTAGAGATTCGGTAGTTTTAGATTCGCAAATTAATTTTTGTAGTTATGTGGAGAACCCAAATAAGTTCAAGTTATTCGATATCATGTTTAAATTATTTGGAAAATTTGGTAATTTTGGGTTATTTACGTGCCCGATGAAGAAGGTATTTTTATTACGGTTGTAAAAACCATTAGATTTGTCTGACGTAATTTATGTTTGACCCCTAATAGTAAGGTGACCAATCGCACTTCTTTTTATGGTCCGTACTTATTACGCTGTATTATTATTTTTCTAAGAGCTACTATTGATATTAATTATTTCCGCTGTAAAATTATTTTTCCTATTCGTACTCATTTTCTACAAAAAATAATTGGTCACCTTACATTAGTAAGCAAATGATATAAATAAATAAAAAGCAAATATAAAAGTAATAATAAATTGAATGTTGCAGGGAAGATACTATTTTCGGAACCTAATAATCGATGACAGCTTCTTGCCGCCATATATGCCAGGTGATAAATGGCGATTTACTTTATTATTAGCCGATGGTAACAACACTATTATAAATACCAGTACAACACTTTTTGTTGATAGAACTTTAAAGTTAAGCGAATCTTTGATACGCAAATATGGCCAGGTAGATCTGTCTTAATTAAATCCGTGTGTTTCACGCTGTGCTACAATTGTAGGTGAATGTACCAGTAGTATAATATGGAGACAACACAAAGCATATAAAAAATTACTAGAGTTAGCCCCAACGACTGTCTTTCGTGTGTGAATTGAATTTCATTTCAAATTTTAATTCCATTTTTAAAATGAAATATTAAATTCGTTCTTTATTTATTTTACATATAACAACAAAGAAAATTTCATAAAAACTGACTAAAAAAATATATTCTTTTCAATTTGTTCAATAATTAGTTGACCAACTTTCTTTCAAAATTTTGGTTCTTTTTTCGATTTGTAAAGTAGGTACCAAAGTTAACCCATATATAAAATTTTAAATTTCTAGCCAAATTTTTACCCTCGGCAAAAACCTCCCCCGTGCCCCCAAATAAAATTTTTGAATTTTGAATTTCTTTTTCTTAATAACTTATTTCATTATTAAGTAATCCAAAGTTGAGTTTCCTCCATTGATTCCTACCGGGCTTACCCCTAATTTTCTCAACGCCCCCTTTTCCAATTTCTTAATTTCTCATTTTCAAAAAATGTTAGCATTCAACACCGTAATACACATACCAAATTTCAACTTTCTATCTTTTACAAATTAAAAGTTAAAGAGCAAAAAGTAAAAAAAAATATTTTAGTTTTTCCAAATTTACGGGTTTCCAGAAAATTCAGGGAAAAATCCAAGGACGCCAAAAGTCTTAGAATTTTTTTCCCTATGACACCTCTAACCACGCTGTATTGCTAGGCTGGGTTTACACTTTTCTTTGCAGTATAAATATTATCAAACAAATAGCGGCGCAATAGTGGTGGCTGATTATTTGTTTTCAATGGCTGTCAAACACAAACTGAATGACGCAGCTTGCTTAAAATTTAATAGATGGAAATTGACGGGAACTGTATGTTTAGAAATAATTTAGTTGTAAGTTAGTTTTACTATCTCATTTTCATCAATTATTGTTTATATCTTTTGCAACACCAATTATTTTTTATATTCTGATAATGCCAACTATAACTGTATCTCTGGCAACACTACAGCTTTTTCTTCTTTGTTAGTTATCACACCCACCTCTATGTTCACAACGTTTTAAAATGTTTTCTCTAATAAACTGGACGAATAATATATGAAAAGAGAAAATATGAGTAAAAATTTACTTTTAATTATGGCGTTAAAGACCTGCTTGTATGGATACAGTAAATAGAAACAATAACCCAGTTTTATAATATGTATCCCAACAAAAAAATTAAAAGTCATGTTGCATGTAGAAAGGAAATGTTCGTAAATAAGCAAGTACGAGTATAGAAACGGCAACACTGCTTCAATGAAAAATACATTTACTTTATGAAATCAAATATTTAAATTTAATAATATTTTAGCAGAGGTGAATTTAATAATAAAGATATTTTATATCAACGGAAAGTGACTTTTTGCCAACAAGCGCCGTCTACTAATGCTGAGGGGTGCCAGAGGAGGTTGTTTTAGAGTAGAGGTGTGCTTTCGTATACTATAACGAATTCAAATATTGATTTATATTTTTAAATTGAATTATTTAACATCTCAATTGTTTAATAAAGGTAATAATCAGTAATTATTCGCTGAAACATGTTCATTGCAAGGCGTTCAAGTCGTTGAGGGGATTAATCAATTATTATTCAGATATTCGCGATGATGACCTAATTCATATTTCGCGCACAGGGTGTTTCCTAATTAACTAAATTAGAATTTCGATTCTAATTTTATTACAAAATATTCCGATTTGTTTTCTTACTAAAAACAATAACATTTGTTAAGGAGTCATCCAGAAATTACGTCATCCTCTCTCACTATTGTGGCATAACACATTAGAAAAAAAATTATTTAGTCTTCTTCTATTATTTGGTCCTGTTTTTTTTTTGGAAGACAAATTTTAAGTTACATCAGTGAACTCATAAAGCTCATGAACACTATGTATTTGCCTCTCATTCACTCTCATTGTTTCAAGGACAAATAATTCGAACTTTGACTAAATTTATGTTGAGTGAAAATTTTAGTATATTTAGATAATGATAATCTTTGTAACTGGCGGATTATAGTATGAGAACCACCTTAAGCATACTTTTTACAGAATATAACGGAATGCAACAATTATTAATTAGTTTGTAGTAAGCTAGTAAGTGCGAATCTTTACTTCGAGCCAATTTTCTTCCTGCGTGGTGTGTGTATAAAGGATGCAACAAGATTCCTTCTAGGATACATACAAATATGTAGATACGTGAATATGCCAATGCTGTCTATTGTGTTTATTATTACATTGGAGGAACCATAGGCCGAGGCGGCCTTAGTGGGTGGCAAGCAGGACAACCGCCCGGGGCCCCGCTCTCATAGGGGCCTCGCATTTCCGCGCAACAACCCAAATAGAAAAATTCATTACTATATATGTATTTGAATCTCGCGCCTCATTCTCTAGAAATCCCACCAGCATCCGTGCGTATATCATTTAAGACACTCATGTGCCTTAGTTTATCATCATTAATATTTGTCGTCTTTGTGCTTGTTAACTTTTATAAAACTGCTAATATATAAAGTTTTATTTCTCGTCAATTATCATCTAAAGTTCTTACTGACAATTTACAAATTATACAAAGAACAAGTTCCTCGCAAAGATCGGTCGCCCCAGGGCCTCGCAAAGTTCTGCCGCCCGGAGCCTCGGCTGGTAAAGTCGGCTAATACGAAATAACTTGAATACACTGTAATCAAGAAGTCGGCGGGGCAAGTAGCGTAAGCTGTAGTAAGACACCAATCTTAGGCAAACTAAAGAAATTATATTGATCCAATAAATTGGTTACGTATTTTAACTTGCGGTGACCCACCAGAGTCTAGGAACACCATCTGTTGAGTATCTCTGGTAGAAATTACCAAAAAAAAATCAACAAATTTTGTTTACACTAAACAGAACCGTCGCGGATTAACTTAAAAAAAAACAACCAGCGGCAACGACTACTGCGACGCGACAAACAAAACAGACGAATTAAATTTTTCAACGGATTTAATATTATTAACACTAACAAGTAGTTGAACAAATAAATGATGTTCCTTTTTCTATAAGCACAAAATTTATCTATTGTATTTTGTAAAAATTATACAGAGCTTGGTACACGACACGGGTATCTATATATAGTACTCGTATAGTAAGTCAGTATGTAAAACAGGTTTATCTCCTGCATGTCGGTGACAGCTATGTATCTCCTGGCATTTATCAATGTACACTGGGTTGCCTATGTTTATATGGAAATGTCTGTTTTTGTATTTGTTTGTGTGAGTTGGTGTGGCCGAAGGGATCTCGATTGCCATTTATTAAACATGTTTTATACCAGAAACAGAAAGGATAATTGTCAGCCATTTTTTATGGTTGTATCATAGCTATACACACTGAATGGTGGCTATTAAAAGATATCAGGGTTCGATTTCTCTCTCAACAACGCCCTGAGCTAAATATGTTACACAAAGGGTATGCTACAATATGCAATTTAAAAAATATATATAAAAAAACGTAAACACATATACACACATATATAAACGCCCTTGCTTTATGCTCCATGGGAGCCCGTGGGCGCGTGGATGCTGTGGTGAGGTAAAACGATGCTGAAAGAAGAAATGGCGAATTGGGAAAGAGGTGGAAAGCGTCCACGGGGTGAAAAGGGAGATGGTCTACAAAACTGGCAGGCTGAATAGTTTTGTAAATGATATATACATTATACCGTGAATTGGAAAAATAAATAACGATTTTATACAAAGTTTTTCTTTTGTAAAATTTTACTGTTGTATAAGTAAGGGCAAGGGTGGCTACCAAAATTGATTGGTTTATTTATTAAATATGATATTACAGGTTTCTTTCGATTTGGTAATAAATTTAGGCGTTCAATACTTAAATCTACCTCTTAAATTTAAATTTTAAATTTCATTTTACAAGTATCCTTCTCATTTTGTTAACTTATCTCGGTTCGCTCATATTAGTTAGGTAAAATATTAGATCAGTACCATGTAATACGTCATCAGTGTGACACCAACATGCGACATTTAACATTCATATTTTTCATTCATAAGTTTTATTGGACTTTTTTGATCTTTTATGATGAAATTCTATGCGATAATCATATAGTTATATTATATTTTTAAAACCGTACGACTAGGTGTCGGTACATTCTCAATCCTTCGTAGACTAAAACAAACTCAGCGTTTGCGTTATCGCACATAGTGTTTCATATACTTAGTCTTGTTTTGTCTGGAGACATAAAGGATTACAAATCCTGCTTTAAAAATTGCTCCGATTCGTTGTGGTTTGATTTATTTCATATATGGGAAAGTGAATTAAAAAAAAACAAACAAACACAGACAACGATCAAGTGGAAAGAAACGAAAGAAATGAATTAGATTTTCCAAAGAATGCGCGTATTCGAATGCAACTTTGTGTCAAACTTTTAAATTTTGCGAACACAAACATACATAAACTGAATTAGTATATATATAGAGATCCTCTCTTTGTTCTTTACACCAGGCCCAAAAATTAAAGGATTGATCTGAATTTTATTACTTAGTATATTATTTTCTTTTATAACGTGTAAAACTGCCTGAGTCAATATTTAGTACTGGAAAGGTATGCTGATTCTTTGAGTGTTACTTTGCGTGATGCATGATACTTCGGTTTGGACGTGTTGTACATCATCAACTTACAATTGAAACTGGTGGGGATGATGCATAATATGACAGAACATAGTAATAACAGACGCGTTAATCATTTTCCGATGCATTAGCGTCGTTATTTTTCGTGAAATATCGTTTCAGTTGAATATATGCATTAATCCGCTGACAGTTTAATGTCTCTTTTATAATTTCCTGGAATAAATCAAATAAATAGAAATTGAACATTGAAATATGTTTTAAATTGATTCATTTTCCATCCAGTAGTACTTTGTAAACACTTTGAAGAATAAATTAAATTGAATGACAATTTTATTCAAACAATTCAAATTATTTCCATAGAAATAAAAGCATTTCTCCAGATGAGATTTATCGATGATAAGGTGGCAAACAATTTACAAGTTGTTTGCAGTCGTTCCAGTTTACCGAACATCGTTAATGCCACATCGCATCGAGTCACGAGGAGTCGAGTATTCTCCAGAAGTTTTGATGGCTATAAAAAACGAAACTATCGAACTATTCGATTAGATTACATCAAAACTAAATCATTTGCAACTTGAATATAAACTTTATGGTAGAACACTTTTAGTAAGTTTCTTTTAGCGAAGTTTGAATCCTCGTAAAGATCTCGATATCAGGAATTTACTGGTTGAAAGGACCCGCTGAACGACTAGTACACCAGTTTGTATCTATTGGCGGAGATTGATTCCAAACGATATTGAAACTGAAAGAATTATCAACAACCAAAATTCATCTCCTTGGTTTTATAGATTGCTCTTGTTGACTAATGCAAACAACGATTTTACTATATTTTAAAATAAAACACTAACGTGGTTTTCTGAACGGATATCTTAAAATAAGAGGGAGGCGAGGGGGAGTTTAGGTTTCATTTTTTATATTTACTTATATTAATGTACAACATATTAAGTTTATTGTGTAAAAATTTGAAGTCGATTGGAGTAAAACTTTCGGAGATATAGAGTTTTAAATCTTCACCTCTCTGGTCTGCTTTCGTGTTACTTTAAAAATTTTAAATGCGGTTTGTCACACTTAGCTTTTACAGATTTGGTGCTCTCTCTAGTTAAAAATCTACTGGACCGATTCTTTTGAAATTTTGCACACTCTTTCTTTACATAAATGTCGAGGTAACCCATTTTTTTTAATTTTTAATTTTAACGTAATTTAAAATAACAAAGTTTCTGATTTTTTTCATGAAAAATCGATATTCTGACTTTTAAGTGCTGTAAAAAATCCTGCAAAATCTTATCAACTAATGAAATCATTTTGGTTTTTTGATTTCAGAATATCCAGTGATGAGTTATGAGTGTTACTTTTTTTGGGAAGTCTGCGGAGATTCGCTGTTAATGCCCCATTTCTTGACATTTATTTATGAAAATTTCAGAAAGTATTCTTCAAATGTCATTTTATCATGTAGTAATTATAGAAATTATTATATATTAACTGTGTCGTCAAAAAACATTATCGAATATATGCTTTTTCTTATCGATTTGACCTTACCCTCATTTAAAGATGATGAGGAAAATATATCATAGTCTGTAAGTTTAGCGCTGCATGGACATAAGTGTTACCTTTTCGTTTTCGATTTGTTAATTTGGAGACATCTAAATGTTTTTACAATATGTAATTTAATTTTTTTCTTTTATTTAGAGTTATTACTGCAGAAACCCGTGTAAGTTCCCGGAAAATCCCGCCCGAGAATTTTCGTCCGGTACCCAGCTCCTACGACCATCTTGTATATAAAGAAGCGCTCAGAACTTTTCTGATCATTTTCAACTTTAATCATTATTTTTTACTACTTCTTTGTACTGCCAAATATTTTATTGTACTAATAAAAATATATGTTTCACCTGATATTCTTCATCTCACTAAAAAGCCATTCAAAAACTGTTCAGCTCCGTCAATTTGTTTTTAATGTTTTTGTACCGTTCGTTTCGTTATAGCATCTCAGTTTGATAAGATATCTAAAGGAGATTTCTTCTCGAGAGTTTACCTATATAATACTAGTTACATACAAACATCTCCATTCGCATTCGCATTCGCATCCACATCCGCATCTACACTACGTGTATCCGTCTATTGTATGCCGAGGATTATTGTTCACGATTGAATTCGTACAACATTAAATACATCTGAATAAGCATTGTGTCAAATCACATGAAAACCTTACTTACAGTATACAAATAAGTATGATGACTAATGGTTGGAAACTCTTTGTGCTTCATTTGAAGCAGCGTTAGATGAGCCATTACATTTACATTTTGTATTCTGAAAAGGTATTTTTCAAAAAAATCTCATAACATGGATAAAAATTGAAAAGGAATTTACAATAAAATTATTGCATGAGGCATAAGAGAAGACAGGAATAAAAGAAGAACATTCACTATTAAAATATTAAAAATACTATGGTGTATTTGATGTCTCTATCTGTATGGTAGGTAAATGTGGTTCTAAATTTCCTCTACTAAAGTGCTATATTTATATTTTAAATTATTTTAAATATGTAAAAATGAAATTACCTTGTACCAATCTAGTCTTGCTAGGAGTTACAATGCTTTAAGCTTACTAATTAAGGTTGTGGTTGTATTTAACACATGGTTAAATGTTAAATGGAGAATAGCTAACACCAGGCTTCCATCCATCCAAGCATAAACCTTCCCAGTAAACATTTTGGAGTCACTTTTCTATCAAATTGAAGATGTGTATGATTTTTGTATCATGAATGAGTTCATTTACAGTTCAGTGTCTCACAGTCCTGCGTAAGTTCTTCAGCCACGTGTAAGTTTATATCCGCTGGTCCATAAGTCCTGAAACAGTTGCATCAGCATCACTGATTAATAAGCATCTTTATTTTTCATCGCTAAGCCAGTGTTAAACTTATAGAGATGTACTGACAGTATTCATGCCGTCAAATAGCGCTTCCAGTGTTCAATTTCAATAAACAATCAAACGTAATGTTCGGTAAAACCTTTTATTAAATAGTCCATAAATTTACGTTTTATATTCAGTGTTTTAGTGACCAACTTGTTTTCTTTTACTAACAACCTCAATAATTTCTTTTTTATTATTTTGGCTTTAGTGTTTGCAGCCTCCTTGCCTAAATATGTCAATTACGAAATATTTTACGTTTCTTCATGTAATGTGTCATATAAAGAAATCTTATTTTATCTAAATAATTATGCTGTACATTAAAATATTAAACAATAAAACAAAAAAACATTAATGAAAGTTAGTACACTTTTAACTAGGTCTACTATATTTCTATTTTTTTAGTTAAATCACCGCCCGTACATTTTAAATACATTTTAAAATTAGATATTAATAAAGTTATTGTATCAAATTAAAACTCCATTGTTTGGATTGTATATTCAATGTAGCAAATGACCCAGACAGATTCTGCTGTGACATCCGCGGAAAGTTGGAGTTTGACCTAGTGGCGGGTGTCGCAGTCTACAGTGACGCTTTAATCATACACCAATTTTATAAATAAACACAATTAGCATATTAATTGCTTTTCAAATAAAAGGAGCTTTAACTGTTAAAACTGAACCGTCTGCTACAAGTAGCGCCTTTCATAGGGTTCAATTTACCCCCCTTCCCTTTGTTCTCCTTTGCTAACCGCTTCAGTTGATTTACATATCGTTGTGGTCGTGGTCGTGGTCGTGGTGTGCATTTCAGATCCATTAGAACACTGTTGAACTGAGGACAGTATCCTATGTACGGTATCTAGATAAGTCCTGCTCCTGATTAACGTTTATGTAGGAAGATGTGATTTCCGCATTACACATCGATCCATTTCTAATCCACTTACCGTAAAATCATTGCGGTACGCGGTGCGCGCTTCTCATACCTCATGAATTGATTTGGGGAACTAGCATAACGTTCAAAGTAAATTTATGTCAGTACCGTAGTCGAGATAGTTAGGGCAACGTTGTTGTTAGGAGTACGTACAATATGTTCATAGAATGACATATAGATGGCACCACTAACGACAAATCCATATGATTATTAGATAGTACCAACCTTCAAATGATATGGCTCAAAATTTCATTACATTCTGACCATTAAATTACAATTTACAGTCATTTTAGTGAATCTACTTTTATATTCTCAAAACAATGAAAAATCTGAATTTCGTGTGTTGATAAAGCATTACTTTTAATGGGGAAACATACCACTTAATCCAAGCATTGGCTAGATAACTATTATTTAGACTACTGTAATTTTTCCCATTAAAAAACAATCCTTTGACAATGACGATTCCATATTCGAAGCTCTACATTACCTTAACGTTGTCGGACGGTATATACTCGTATATCTATGTTAATGCTTTAAAGTGTAAGCTGACTTCCTTGTTAGGAAATTAGGAAATATTGAAACTCTGAGCATTTGTATGATAAATTTCAAAAATGTTTATCAATAAATATAAATAGTAAAATGAAGTGGTGATAATGGACTGGTCGACAAGAAGAACGACTTTAAGATGTCACCATCAAAAGAACTTACGAGTGTGTATGAGAATACCACACCACCAAACCCTTCGTCAAACGTTGTCATGGTAGACTCCTTCTCAGGTTCTTTGATGTTGGAATTTTTGTTCATATGTTTGTTACATGTCGTACAAGTGTATATATATAAGGTTTTGTCACTTCACATTTCCCGGGAAAGTGTCATATGCTCAAACGATTCAATTTAGCACAACAAACAAGACGTTTCAAAAAGTTATTTACAACATTGTAGCTTAACAAGTCTTCCGTGATGATTTATACCTGTTCCTATTACTTTGTTAAATGTTCATTCTCAACTTCCTTTAAAACCAATTTATCGTTTCCTGTTTGATATTACTGAACTGCTTAATTGTGTTCCTTAATCCGACTTCTCCTTGTACTCAAGATGATTTAATAAGATTTGGAAGATGATTTGGTAAGAAAAAGTAGCTTTTCTTTGTATTTTTCGATTAGTGATTCATTTTAAGTGTGGAATCGATTCTGGAATCATTCTCTCTTATAAATTTGTCTGTCATAGAGTAAAAAACATATTTTTGTAGCCACTGAATATTAAAATTTCATAATTGAACTTTTAATTGGTAAACTAAAGTTCTTTTTTTATTCTGCATGTGTTTTGAAACGTGCTGATCAGCATATCAAGCTCACGCTTTGATTATGATTGTAAAATTCTATAAGGTTCGCAAATCAGTTTAAATAATACAAATTAATTAACGATATTACATGTGATTAAACTTCTCATTCATCTAATGGAATAAGATGAATCCGTAATGCAATTCCCTCTAGTGTACCAGAAAATAATACTTAAAATAATCAAAGGCAATGAACGGTCATGTCTGTTTAACACGTGTTCTATGGATAAAGAACAGTAGAAGGAGAGTATGGCGAGGTGGGTTGAAGAGCATTTCCTCTCTGAAGGCGAGGAGGAATGGTGTTGGAAAGTTCTCATTAATTCATGGATTCCGGCTACATCTTACATTTATTCCATGAAGTTCTAATACGTATTGAAATGTTCGGTTCCATTGAATGCGATTGCAGTTGGTTCTTTGTGATTTCAGAGAATTGTGTTTGTGATACACCATGTTCCAATTGTCCAGTTTGTAGCGGAGCATGCTGCTCTCAGAGAAATAACGATACAGAGTATTCAAGCTGTTGAAATTCTACTTATAATAAAATAAAATGTTTTTTTGTAGCAAGAATGTTGTAACATCCATTCAGATGTTTAAATTGTTAGGATCTCGAACCAGCAACAAATTAGCGTATAGAGAAGTATGCTTCAATTGAAGTCACACCAGTTATTTATAAGTTAGGTGTGAACATATTTAATTTGCATAAACTAAGCGGATTTAATGATAAATGAAGAGATTGAAAAGTGTCGTGAATTTCTGCTTCACTTCATTCACCCACAAACACAAAACGTAAACTTTTACGTATTACAAATGTGTATAAATATGTACAGGTTTTAAGTACTAATAACTATCGAAGGTTGATGCACTCAAATTAATATAATTAATTAAAAAAAACGTAAACTCATGAATTATTATATACTCATGCATTGTTATTCAAGCGGTTAGCCTACCCTGAGATAGATTAGTTAAGATTTAAGTTTCCTTATTCAGTGCATGAACTGTAGCTCGAAATCTTTTGTGTAGTATACACATGTATGTATACGAGTACTCGACAACATTATTACTTAAAATATCAGAGTACGATTTAAATTTCTTTTGAGAATCAAAACTGAAATTACTTTCTCTATAATTATACTTTTTTTGTTAGGTTTCATGCGAAATCAACTATATCCAATCACAATTCCTATCCACACGGGAGGAATTAATCAAAGAGCCGCAAGATGCGGTAATTTTAAATATACATTTTGCACCATATACGAGTTTTATAGATCCTAGAGACAACTGAAACATCGGGGTTAGAAACGTAATTCGAATAAACTTTCTATACTACAGAAAAATGATGTATTATTATATCAACTCGACTATATATAAAATTGCACATAAAATTTGATTAAATGAGAGTTTCATCTCATCCTAACAAAGGACATACCCGTATCAGTTCTGAAGAACTATGATCTTATGATCTTGAGTGTCGTTCATTAATTTCATCGAGTTTATAAGTTTTATGTCTTAGAACGTTAAAATATCCATGATATGAAAAGTAACAAAGATAAAATTGCCTCGTAATTGTACATTATAAAAGCTTTATATCACAAGACGGGTTGTGAATGTGAACAATAGAACATTCGAGAATCTAGAACATGCCCTGTGTTACTACATAAACTAATAAAAAATATATTCTCTTCAACGAGTCTTCTAAACCCCTAGTACTTGTGCTTTCATATGGATCAAAGTTATTTTTATTTTGTTATTATTATATGGTTATAAGTATTGTACTCTTCAGTTGGCAGGAAATGGAAGAATACCTTCATGAGGGTGGACTGATATTAAATGTATTTGTGGCAACTTCCCTTTATTTTTCAAGGAAGTTTTGTATTTCACCCAGTCTTAAGTTTATTTTGTAGATAAGACTTCACGGCTCACGTTCCATTAAATTGTTACGCACAAATAAAGTTGCACGATAATATTGCCGCACCGTCTCGTAACCAGTGGCGCCCCAATAGCCTGTATCATCCGAAGAAGATTGGTTCAGAAGATCAAAAAAGGACCGAAAGTAGTCATCTGGAATTGAACAAATTTATGCTTCGAATACTTCTAGTTACAAGCGTGCCATTAATACGATATCTATTATTAATATTTATGATTAGTAAGTATGAATTCTTCACAAAATTGTAATTAAAATAATTAAATTTATTAAACAAATGTTAAAATGATTACTTTTTTATGTAAAAAAATAATTTGGCGCGTGACCATATTAGCAATTACAAGTATTGCTTATCTAAAGAATTGAATGTTTAATCAATTAGTGTATTTACCTCAACTGTTTATTTGTTATTACAGTGTGTGGCTCTCGATACGTCGACGTTAGTCTTCTTGTAACAGTGCCAATTAAATTGTGGAAGTGCTCCAATTTATTTGATATGTTCCTCGCTTTTACATTAATATGGAGAAACATGACTAGCAGTAATAAAAAGATATATTTACTTTTTATTATTACTGGTTGAGTCGAGGAGCCAAAAGTAAGTGACAAGTGTATTTCTTTGTGTCTTGCATTGTGTTTTTTGTCTGATGAACAACAGAACACACTTTCAAATTCGTAGGACTGTCACTCAAATTTAAACTGAAATATTTTAATATAGATTGTATATAGTTTCCTACACAGATTTACATTTTCTCCATTGGAAAGGAAGTTCTTTGATTCCTTCATGGAAGGTAACCAATTGAACACGTGCTCTTCGACCGCAGCGTTGTCTTCAAATCTTTCCTATTCTTATGTCTGTCTTAGCGATCCAAACATAAACTAGACAGTAACGCGGGTATTCAGTGTAATTTAATAAATTCAATTCAAATAAATTTTGCTTGTCAACATAAATAAATGGCAAATATATAGAATGGTCAAAAATGCAGCTACAAATTGTAATGTCCACATAAAACGTACAACTGAGAAATAAAAGGTTCATTTTACAGCTTGCAGTACATTTCAACTTCCCTCATAAAGAATATGTAGCTTACATATAAGAAAAGTTAAGTTGATATGAAAATAGTTTCATAAGAAAGTTTCATATCTCTAAATGAAACGTGCCTTATGCTATACTGGATTCAAATAAGATGGAGAGAGGGGTAAGGTCATAAACAAACTGAAGTTAATATTAAAAAATACATTGCACATCATATAAAATGTATGTCTTGTTTTATAAATTACCTGTAGTAATAAGACATTATTACTTACAAAAGAATATTAGGTTCTCTTGTTGTGGTAAAAAGCTTCTTAAGTTTCAATGAACAATTTAAAGCATTTTCTTTACTTTATTTAATGTGATCCACAGTACTTGTACTCTTAAAATGTAAAAAGATCGTAAAGCTAAAGTTACAATGGCGTCTTAATTTACTTGTTGGTCTAGTACAGCGTTAAGGTACGCATCCACATATCAAAATGAAAATCGTTGCACGCATCACATCAAACGAATTAAATAACAATGTGGCGTAACAAATAGCTAGTCAATAACTTCCATCTATTCCAACTATTCAAGTTGTTTCTGGTGCTGACTTTCTCTATCAAATTATAGTCTAATACTTTTTGGATAAACCTCATATACACAATATCCGTATTTAAAGTAATCTAATCACATTTTCCCTTGTGATGGCCTCGTATCGGCGTTATCATTGTACATTTCTTTAACCGTTTAACCGACAAAACTCATTTCCTTTTCCATCGTTTCATGTTAAATCGATTTTTTGCTAATGAATCTGAATTTCTGTTGTTACGTCCCTATTCCCTATCCGTTCCCATTCCCATTCCCATCCTGTTCTACTATAATTTAATTGTAGGAATGTGATTCAATTTATTTTACAAAAATATATTTTCTTTTGATGTTAAATGTTCTAATGATCGAGACAATAGATACTCCACAACGTAGAATGTTCAAAATGTTCTTCGCTTACACACTACCGTCTAAGAGCAGCATGTACTTTCAATTCTGTGGCAGGCAAAAAACAGTGGCAGGCGAAAAACGAGAATGTGTGTTACGGCTACAATTAATTATTCTGGTAATTAAATCTAAATGTTCTATGTGTTTAATATTAAATATTTACATATGTTGTGAAAGAAATAATATATACGCAGTATAGCTTTTGAGAGAATACATAATATTGAATTTTACATATCCCCTCATTTCTCCTGAACATGTTTTTGTCAGATCTGTTTCTTAAACATATCGTGCCATTTTATAATTAAGGTAAAATACTCGTATAGGTAATTTTATTCAAAGTAAACCATTCAACAAGCTCGACTATATATGTATTTTCGTGTGTTTCGTATTGTATTCCTCATAATTGTTCTCACAATCCCTTTTACATTCCATTTATTATCATTTAAACTAAACTTAACCTAATTTACATTTAAAACATATCATTTTTTTAGGTAGTTCTCTTTCTTCTTAATTCATTCTCTTACCTTGCAACATCTACACCAGTCTTATTCCACTTTTCGTCTCTTAATGTGCTACAATTCTTACTAATCATTCTTGTTTCATCCTCTTTTTCGCAATATCTTCTTCCTCTTTCTTATTTCTCATTGAAGAATTATTCTGCGTGGATATGTTGTCATGCTAATGGATGTTCAAAGAGATGGCATACTGCTCGGTCTAGGCCTAAATCTTACGCTGATTCTTGTTTTCTTGCTTGCTTGTGTAACATAAAGAGATGTTTTGTGAAATCACTGTTTGTGACCACTGCACGCTGCAGGTGAAGAAGTGCGAATGGGCTATTGTGTTCTGGAATTCTTCCTTTCATTTACTCACACTTACTTTTATATTTTAGTCTTCACTTTTATATTTTAGGTTCAACATGGAGTGAGCTTCTCTACCCCGCTGGACCTCACCGGCGCTCATTTTGACATATGAAAGTCATGAAGATAAGTTTTATATAATATTATACGTCAAGGTCATTTGATTGAAGTCTATGTGCGCCACTGCATTCAGCGTGGGTCGGTGGTTTTGTTATTTATTTATTCCATAGTAAAAGCTGCGATAAACCCATTATAAAACATTATCTTAGAATAACAAAAACGTTTTAAGCCTTTTAGTAAATACTACGTGCAGAAAAAGTAGAATGAAAGGAACTCATTTATTTTTTTATTCGTAAAAAAGATTTTCGCGTGCCCCTTGACAAACGTTCTGTTTTATCTCTTAATACATAGCAACTGAAACGCTGAAAACTCGTTTTTCACTATGCTATTCAAAACACGATGCAAAACCGTGTCGTGAAACCCGAATGACTTGTCAGCCAAGTGAACATCTTGTTAAAATGTAGAGTTCTCTACATCCAAGCTAAGGCGGTGGAAGAGGCTTTAGATAAATAAGGGAGGAAGGAGAAGAAGGAGAACGTTAACTTCGTACTCCGCGGGGTTCAAACATGCTTACGTTGCTGTTTGCATTAGAGCTAAATTCTAAGCAATTGACAAACTAAGCATTAATAGATTAGTGCTACCTGGAGAGAACAAGTCAATTAACAATTTGATTATATGAAGGTCATGTAATATACAGTTAATCACTTGTAATAAGCATAACTACCCATCAATTGTAACGCTAATGAATAGCGACATCTATCAATTACTAGTGAATCATTGAGCGAACATTGCCAAATAGTTGGAAACCTTTGTCGTAGTTTAGCTAAATAATTGAGTGCTATATGACTGTGAATCATATCATATATTCGTACACAAAGTATTCGTGTGTTCCATTCCCATAACCATTCACGCAGAATGCATTTCTTTCCATCTTAAATGATTAGGTAAAATTCTTCTTTACAGAATATTTTTGCAGCACATTGTATTTATTATTGATTGCAAACAGCACAAAATCAACTAAAATCTTACATTAAGTTAGTGCAATAAATGATTTTAGATTAATTCATATTTAAATTTAATTATTAATTTAAAAAGTCTGTTACAAATGCAGACTGCTATCTCAATAATCTGTGACCCGTTTAATACTCCGGCATAGGCGATATACTCGTACGATGGGCACCGGAGGCGCTAAACATTGAAGTTCTGGGCACGGACTTCGCCATCGGCAGATGGAATTTAGCAATTGGTATTCGCTTTCCTTCTTCTTGTTCCTAGAAACAGCGGAACCGACAAAAGCAACATCAACCGTCTGCACATAAACACAGTTAGGGCTCTCTCACACTACAACAGTTTTCTAGCGGCTTGCGATTTCTTCAGTATTGTGTAGTCGCACTAACACACTTTATCATGAGAGCAGGTTTTTATTTTGATGCTTATTAATACATAGAATTCGTAATACAGTTCAAGCGTATGGACATCAAAGTCCCGGATTCAGTGTGTGACGGACCATAAGCTGTTGGTGGAATATAACGCACGTTCCATCAGCAACAGCAAGTTACGTTCATATCTTTAATATATATTTATTTTAATGTTCTTTTATGGAATATAACACATATTATTATTTTTATGGTGTTATCATACATCCATCGTGTTATTTTATCAAAAAATATGAAGAATTATACGTGATATATAACAAAACCAACATAAATAGAAGAACATCGTAAAAATTGCGCCAACTTTAGTACATTGCAGTAAATTGCCGTAGCGTGACTAGGAAGTATAAATAGTTGAGGCATTCATCTTCTGCAGCTGTATTAGAAATGTATGTACCTCTTCGAAATGTAAAAACAGTTTTATTAGAATTTCAAAGAAACACTTCAAGTGTTTCGCTACTTACAATTGAATTAAAATTAATGTTGATGTGATTAATACATGAATATGTTTAGTATCTTTATGGCATGGATTTAGTAGTAAGCTGGACCAGTGGACTAACTGGGATAAAGTAATGCAAAGTATACACTAAATGTGTATTTCTTTCTTTCAGTATTTATTTCCGCTTTATCAACATACGAAATTCCGATGTTTTCATTGTTTTGAAAATTACAAAGGTAGCGTCTCTAAATCCACTGTAACTCGCAAAGTAATTGTCTAAATGTAATGAAATTTCAGAGATACTGAAGTAGCGTTGTGTTGCTACGTTACTTCGTGAGTCAATTGAACGAGATTAGGGTTTACATTTAAAAGGCTCTGGTTATTTTGTTTGAAATATTAACAACTCGCAGAAATTTTAAATTGTATTAAAATATATTATACACGTGGAATATAATGTTTTAAATTGATGTTTTTTATTTCTCGGAAACATAATATAAACCTGGTTTAAATTAATAATAATAACAGCAGTATTTGTATAGACATTAATTTAAATATTTTAAAAGCATATATTAGCAATATATTTCAATATTGCTATAACTTTTAATATAAACAAAGGCTGGATAAAATAAATTAAATTTAATAAAGCAACAAAATATGGAAACAATTTATTAGAACAAGAATTAAGATTGTCTTTGT
Source organism: Panorpa germanica (assembly GCA_963678705.1). Lineage (NCBI taxonomy): Eukaryota > Metazoa > Arthropoda > Insecta > Mecoptera > Panorpidae > Panorpa > Panorpa germanica. The sequence goes on along the minus strand of OY783211.1, from coordinate 8,986,960 downwards.
GTTTGAAATTATCTTATGTTTTCTATGTTATATCTTTAAATATAAGTATATTAAATATGGCTCCCACTGGTATTCATCCCCGTCATATGAAAGAAATACAACGCAAAGAAACAAGTGGGATACAAAGACAAGGGGTGGAACGACTTTGACTTGGAGGGGTTCTAAGAGTTCTAATAATTTCATAACATTGTGTGGAGTCTAGAAATAGGGGGACTGCAGTCAAGTGAATACAGCTATAGGTAAGAAGATTATTATATCATAGTCAATTACTGGACTTAATCTTGTCTCTAATTGCTTCTGATTATATAATTATAATCATCTAATTGATATCATTACCATGGATAAGGATAATCTGCTAAATTGCAAAGCAGATAATTATCTGAATGGTTGTAACAGCGTTTACAGAGTTTAGGAAGCCGAGAACGAGTTTGAGATGGAACGCCTATTGTTCCCCGTACAGCAATACTAATGTGAAGATGGTTTTAGTTGCAATGAGAGTAATAAGTTTTTAACAATGGGCTTTTTAATTTTTGATTAAAATAAAGACTAATATAACTTCCTGTTAACACCGCCTTTTTGATTAAGAAACCGAAAATTATAACAGCAGTAGCCATAAATAGATCATTCTTGTTGTCTAGATATAAAGTATGTGAATAATAGGGGCGATAAAAGGCTACGTGCCTAGGAAGCCCGGAAAATTATATATAAAAAAATACATGTATAATGATGTTCTATTAGCCACCTTTATCAATATATAGTAGAGTTTTATAGATATTAAATCACAAGTCTATTAGTAATAAGTATATACATTAGATGCTAGCACCTAAATAGTGAATTACAATACTCTGAAGCGACATCATCTCGACATTTCTTATGCAATACTCGCGCATTTCGAGCAATAAACATTAGATCACATCAGCTTTAGCATAGCCTGCGGAAATGCTAGTTTAATTGCAATAAAGTGAAGCGTAATAAACCTTGATTAAGCAGCATTTCTTAAATTTATCGTCAGAAGTGCATATAGTTTGAAGAAGACTTTAAGTTTAATGCATTATCTGAGTTTTAAAAGGTAGGGTGGGTACACCTTCATTCTAATATGACCATGGTCCTTGGCTCACCGGATCAACATATAAGAACAGTACAGCGCACTCAACATTTCCAAATTGTGTATTATCAATATATCACAGCAATGTTATTTGTTTATATACAGTGGAATCTCGCTTTACGAGCACCTCTCAAAACGAGTAACGAGCAAAATAAATTGTAAACAAATGTTGCGCATAACGAATGAGGTGCGGATGGGATTATTTCTAACCTTAAGAAGGTCTACACTAAAGCGCTCTTTGAGTGTTGTTTTGCGGTGAGTGAAACGACCAATCTCACTCTCAGAGTTTTGGAAATATCACTTCCACATCTTTGCCTGCCTTAAGAAGCATGAAAAGAGCGTTGTTGAATGTGAGTTTGAGGGGTTTGAGACAGTACCTGTGGAGCCTGTAGTCAACAAGGTTGCGTCTTTGACCAAGATCATGGGACTGGAGGTGGATAACAAAGATATCGATGAGCGTAGCCAAGAGCTGATGAAGATGAGGAAGATAAACCCCGCTTCAGAACGATTTATATATAATTCTCTTTGAAAGATAGAGCGTCTATGCCTGTAATAGACAAAAGTAGAGAAGTGAAAACGAAGAGAGAAGGCAGGAAGGTAAAAAGATAATAGAGGGTTTGTCGAGAGGAGACAAGGAGGGCAAGAGGTGATAGATGAAGATATAGGCAATAAGGAAGGAGAAGCAGGAAACGGTGTGAATAAAGGAGGAGTAGAGGACATGAAGAGAGAGGATCCAGAAAAGAAGAAACAGAAAGTACTATTCAAAGTAATAATAGTCTAGAATAGTTTAAGTTTAGTTTTTTAACTTTGAATTTATATGATATGCATTAAAAAATATAATAATGTAGATTGTAAAGCCGAAAGGCACACAATTAATATAATTAATAATATATAATTCTCTTTGAATAAACGTTATACAAAATATCAAAATACCAAAAGTATTATCGTATATTACATTAATCTGTATGGGAAAGACAGTTTGGCTTAACGAGTGCTTCGCTTTGCGAATAAGATTTTGTTACGAATTAGGATCGTTAAGTGAGGTTCCACTATATATTATTTGACGTTATATTAACCTAAAAAACTTTATCTGAAAGGTAAAATTAAACGTAGTTTTATATTTCTACTAGAAATATGTAAACGTACCTTTCACAAATGACGAGTTTCACAAAAAGATGCACATTTTTTAGAATTTAATTTTTTATTACTCTTTAAGAATATGTTATCTTCTTTCTTTCATACTGTTAAAGATTTTCTTTATCTCTGGGAATGACACAGAAGATTGCAAAGTTTTTATCTGCATGAGTTACTTAATCCATTAAAAGAACAATGAGCTTTGCAACTCGTTTTACAGATGATATTAAAATATAAAAAAGGAGAAATTGTGGTTTTGTAAAAACTGGAAAAGTTCTCGAAAGAAACCGTATACTGATACTGTGCTTCTGATATACGTAAATGACGTAAAGACTTTAAAGTGTCATGGGTATAAATACAAAGTGAATAATTCTTAATAAATAGCAATGATATCAAACATGGAGAGATCTAAATTTAGATCGTACATCACGTGTTCTGTACATTGCTCGTACCATGCAAAGTGAGTAAGAAATTTTCTATGTATCGGGTATAATTGCAGTAATTTAAAATAATTGTGTGGTGGTATAACATTTGAAGTTTGTGTTGTCTGTTACTATGGTAACGGGCGCTAAGGAAAGCTGAAATTTAGTAATAATACAGTTAATTTCTTAATATGATAATTAAAGACCTTGGACTGCTATAGTACATACGCTGTGCACTATGAGTGGACGGGTCAGTTTCTTGTGGTGTTTAAAGTGAATTAATAAGCACTCGTTTACTGTTTTATGTGGTATCAAATTCTACACTGTAAAAAACGACTTGCGATAAAGAATAGCGTAGGAAATAAATCCGTAATTCTGTACTACATATAAATGTACATGCACTCTGATGATTCAAAAGTCGGCAGAAAAACCTACAGTTTGATACAAATTTGTGGTGCGAATTTTTTCCCTGCGATTTTATTCAGCAGTGTGAGAAAGAGGTGTTTAAAGTACTAAGTATTAAAGCATAGGCCATATTCGCTCTATTTTTTTACAGTGTAAGTTACTCTCTAGTGTGTATTTAACGTCTATTTTGGGATATGCCCAAGTGCACCAACCGCGATGAACGGCGCTGACCTGTAATTTCATAGACCAGTTGAAGCGAACTTAGAATATTGGTTTAGAATATTTTAAAGTCCAACCTGAGGCGCTCTTAATTATTATCTAGGTTAGATTTTTATTTTCTTCTGAATATGTAGCTAGTTCTTTACGTAGTTTTAAAGAAGAAAGGTGGAAGAAAAAATCTTGGATTCTTTGGATAACATATGTTACTTATAAAGGGTGTCCCTTTACGGTTTTGAGAATACAAAAATCTATTCGTTATTCTACATATAAGCAATTTTAAAGAAATTTGAATTGATGTGTACATCATTTGCATATTTTATCATTTAATAATATTAAAATATTTAATGAACTAGTAATAAAACATATTAATTTGAAGTGAAACATCTAAAGACATTATTCCTCATAATTTTGAAAGAAATAATTAAGGCTCTTATTGAATTCAATTTAAAATATCCGAGTTCTTTCTGTTAATTATCTTTTTTATTAATCATTTCCTTTAACGACGTAATAATGCGGTGTTATTGGTTTAATAAACACCCTCCCTTTGCATTCAAACTTTAAATATTACTTCTAAAATACAATTAAAAATGTTTTAAAAATGACCTCAAACAATTTAATCAACGATATGTAGGAAGGGAGAGGAAAGGAGATGAAGGAACAAACCCAGAGCTTACTGGAGCTCCGTAACCATAGCGGGGTGAAGGGAAACGGGTATTGGAATTTAATATTACGGTGAAAACCAGTCGAAACAAGTTGGCGATGGTAGTAAAGGTGACGGCCGTGTTACATTATGGACACGTAGCATACAATAACTGCAGCATATTAGCAAGGTAATGTCAAGGTAAACAAGGTTAATTATAATTTACCTTATTTTAAATTTATAAAGCTTTCAAATTCTATCTACTTTTAGTAGATAGAAGATCTAAATTAAGTAGAATTTATTTTTAAAAGAAGTTTAATGTCAGTGTTTGTCAAAAATAAAGAAGTAAAAGAATTTCTATTATTAATTGTATCTATTATTAATAGTATCTGTGGAATTGTCAAAATTTATATTACTAACGACGCATGCGCACCAACTAAATTACCTAAACTCAAATTAAAGCACGAAATCTGAAGTCTATATTAAAATATTAAATAAAACCGTAAATTAAATATCAAAATAGTGAGAGGGAATGAGGCAGTAAATATTAAAACATAATACCCATAAAACAGTAATAACGATAATATTTGTGCCCTTAAGAAAGTCTATCTAAGATCTAGACACACAGAGTAGTGAATACTTTAAATTATTTATAACTGTTGTCTTAAACACGGGGGTGGAGTCCCAATTGATAAGAGCTTATTCATCTTATCAGTATTCGTTTGTGTTTGATGCTGACCTTACAGCGCCGAACGAAAGCTAACTCTCCGTAGCTGTTCGGCTTTCCAGCGAACGTAGTAGGTAAACGTAGACGCCTCCACGGAGCGAAAAGCTCTGCAGTTGTTCTGCGGATAGCTTGTGTGTCGTGTGCCCTGTGTCAGTAGTGAGCTTTTTAATGTAAGAACATCATAACTCATATAAACGTAACGCGCTCTGATTTTATCTTAAATAAATATTTACCCAGTATAAATAATAAATGTTATTAAAAGCTTTTTAAATAAATGTTTGTAGAGCTTTTATTTTATAACAATATAATTAGGAGTTATTATTTTTATCAGTAGATTTATGTGTTTTTTATTTATAAATATTTATTTTATTATTTAAAAAAAAAAAGAGAAAAAAGACGTTGATTACAGTGTAAAGAAAGAATAACGAACCAAACGCCTTGAACGTGTTAGTGAAGAACCGTTTCACCGTTTCTTGTTCAGTGATTCATCAAATAAAATACTGTAAAACTTTGTGTAAAGAAATATCAAACTTAGAAAAGTGTTATATAAAATTCGTGGGGTAATAAAACTCGAAAGAAACTAACTGAAACAGTTAAAAAGACATTCAAAAAGCGAACGGTGAACGCCGAACGTCCCACTAATAGATTTTGTGTGAAAAAGTATTTAAAAAGTTTACTCATTAAAGTTAACAACAAATACGAGGATGACAAATTAAAATGCGTTGGATTTAAGTGGTAGGTACTTCATTATTACCTTAATTTAATTGTTCTGCGTGAAGGTGATCTGGTGCGAATGTTGTTTTCAAACTTAGGATAGGATTGTCTCATTTATTATTTATTGAATATTTAAACGAATTTAAATTAGGTTGATAGTTTAATCGTTCTGACATATATGTCCCTAATATCGCATGACAGCTATTTAAACGTTAAGGATCTGTTTCAGGGTTACAAAAATGGTTGAAGCCGCAAGGGCAGACCACGCCTATCAAACGTAAAGTTTTAAATTTATTTCGATATCAAAGTTTTATGTGGATGTACTCTTATATTTGAAGGTATTTTATTTTTATGCTCGAGGGTTGAGCTAAACATTTTGCTTATTGGTTTGGCAATGATCAAGGGTCTTCAAATAAAACCGGCCTTATGATCTATCTGGCGGTAAAGAGGGCAATTATGTCAATTGGAGAAGCACTCTAAAGAGCTGTGTTGTAATTGCATGTGCTCTTGATATAAGCATACTTATTGGAAGTCAAATGTCATCACAAGAAACTTGTATAACTCACAAAGTAAAAAGAGAAGCTAGGGATATTAAAAATATAATTACTATGATATCTGCAGCAAATAATGTCATAGTAATTAATATATATATATATATAGTTTTTTATGAAATAGGAAATATAAGAAAGCATATTCAATTAAATATAGATCAAACGCAATACATGATTATAAAGAATTCATCGTGAGGTTTAGTGGTAGAGTGAAAGAGGGGTTCAGAGGAAACTTTACATGTACAACACAACTCTTAACATCTCTGTTTTTATATGCGCAGCGTTTTTTCTTTACATTTGTAGTTAGTTTATACCACCTAAAATTAATAATAAGCATTCATTGCGGATTTGTTTAGTATTCTTTAGATCTAAGTAACTTCGATTGTTTCAGAACATTTTCGTATATTTAACGTCCGTTTAGTGGTGCGCCCTACTGCACCACCCGGTATGGCATAATTGAAGTTTAGCATAATATATGTTTTTTTAATTCTAGTTTTGTCAGAGACGTACCTGGTTGGATAACAACATACGTATTTAACATAGATATTTTGCAAGGATAAGCTAACTTATTTCTTTTAAAAATACTACAAACAACTAATCCATTATTTAATGAATTCTCCGACGGTGTGGGATCTAGTCAACAATTAGATTGAATTAAACGATTCATGATGATGCTATGGTAGCGACTATCGGCGAACCTTCCGGAAAACTTGTTCCACGAAACAGCTTATATCTATCGCTATAACTGTATTCATATTTAAAGATACTACATGAAAATATGAACTAAAAAATTTTTCTTTTTTTCTAGTTTTTTCTAGAACTGATCCTCAAATAATATTATTATATATTAAGTGCCGCAGCTAGTCGTTTACCGATATATACTTGTCCAGTTGAATAAAATTCAACAATATGTTTGTATTTTTACAATATAATTTTATTTATTAATTAATTATATCTTTTTATAACTGTACTGTATTATTTTCTTCAATCACAATCGTAAGAAATTTTGTCATATCGCAAAATATCCGTTTTGTGGATGTAGGATTCGGATTTTAAAAATGCAAATCTGTTAACAGACAAAACCTAAAAATTAAGCACCGCAAGAATATTGAACCTTTTTGTTCGCATAACGGACATTAATATAAACTGTATGTTTATATTGTCAAGATGATCGTAAGAAAAGCGTCTTTCTTAAGAACGCCCTTAAGATTCTGTGCATAGTGCTGGTTGTAAAATCAAACAAAACTACGCAAATATACGTGAATGAAAAAGAAGTGGAACATGACATCCTTTATTTGTACATGTGTATGTGTAAAAAAGAGAGAGAAGAAGCAGAAGAAGAGGAAGTTAGTAAGAGAAATAAAATATGATAAATGTGCAATGTTAGGTTTTATACTCGTATATTCAAATAAAACATTGTTTAAAAAATGTTGGTTAATAAACTTCAATACAGAAACTTAGTAAATATTTTTATTGAAACGTATAAAAGAGTAAAGCAGGTTATGGGCCCATTAAAATATTTTATTTATAAGTACGCATAAAAGTGTAACATATTTATGTCTGACGCATAAAATTTAAAAGTGTGTACGTCGCCAAGTTTTTATTGATTTGGTTAAACGGCAACGACATAAAGTGACATAAAATGGGCTACAACCGTTGGGCCATGTTACACAACACAGGAGATATTAAAAATACAGTTGATACACTCGTAAAATAAAAATATTATCCAAATTTGAATAAAGTTCTTATGAACCAATGTATACTCCTAGCTTGACGTGTGTTTAACAATTCTGTGTAGAATGTTTTTATTTCTTAGATTGGAATAAACTGTGAGAATATGTGTAGCTTAACAGTGATTATCAGAAGTTTCTCTAAAACCAAAAGTTGATTAAATTAAAAAATATATATTTCATGTGAGTTAACATTCTAGTTTTGTGTTTCATCTACAGTAGTTATATAAATACAGAAACAACATATTAAAGTGAGAGCTTATTCCATATAATATATTTACATAAAATAGTACCACATATAAAATTCTCTTCTACATAAAACAAATATTTATTATAGTAAAACGTTCGACAGGTACACCGCAAAACAGGGAAATCGTTATAAAAAGAAAAATCGGCTGATAAGTAGCTTGTTTTAGTAAAGTACATTTCTTGTTTCGCTGCTCGTCTCTTTCTCTCTCTCGAATAAAATAGAAACACATATTTGTGTTATATTTTATGGCACGACACGTAACTTCGTTTACATTTTCCTTAGTAGGGAAAACTGTGTGGAAAGTTCTACTTACAGAACTTGGTGACTCATTCACGCACTCTTTTTGATTTGTTTTTCTTTTTCTCGTGTAATGTATCACACATATGAGGGCGACGCAGATGAGGCTAATCACTTATGTCTACTGTATCCAGGCCCGATTTAGGAACAGTATGGGACCCCCCAGCACTGGGAAATACTTTAAGTCTTTCAAAAAAAGCGGTCTCGAGAAATCAAAATTTATAACAGCAGTAGCCATGAATAGATCATTCTTGTTGATGGGATATAAAGTATAAGAAGAAGCAGAACAATATTAGGGGCGATAAAAGGCTACGTGCCTAGGAAGCCCGAGAAATTATATATAAAAAAACAAAAGCAGTTATTTAAAACGTCTTCCAATATTAAATGCGTTTTTAAATCAACAGAAAAAAGGTATATTTTCGTGAAAAGGAGTGATATATAGTGATAGGAGTGAAAAGGATAAAAGGATATAGTCCACTAACGCCAATAATGCCACTAGATCTGTCAATCGTCGGTGAGACGAAGTTATTTAGGTTGCCTTTTAAGGATCAAAACTTACTATTGGTAAATTTGTTTAGAAATAACTTTCCGCTCTTTCCTACACACCTTCCCCTAATAATTGTTCTAAGAAAGAAGCGTCTAAACCATTTTTCAAACCAATTTCTTTTACAATATCCCTTCATATCATGTGATCACCTTCTGTTCTGTTGGTGTTGTTACAAAACGATTACAAGCTACATCTGTTCAATTTATTTCCTTAACAATTTTAACCTAATTTATATACACATTAAATACAAATTAAAAATTTACTTTAAGGATTAGAAACCTTTCCATAAAACATGAAATGCAAATATTTATAATAGTTTCAATATAAATTCTACTTGTTAAGTTTTCCCTCGATTGTAGTATCCAATGTCTGCTAACACGCTTAATACAAATTGCATTTGAAACTGCATTTATATATTTATTTTATGAATTTGTCGCTAACTAAGAGACGAGTTAATTGCAAGTTATCGTTTTATTCAAACTGAGTTACACGCGCAAGTAAAGTTTCATCTTCTCTAACATTGACTGAGAAGCATTGACTGTGTTGCAAGAATGACAACCTTACACAAACATGACTATATTTTCTTAAGTGAATAAATATACTCCTAGTTATTTAAATCCAAATAGTGAAACATAAACTAACTTAGTTAATATTTATAATGTTCCGTATTTACACTTCGCTTATCCTTGGAATCATTTCATAGCCCTAACATAATATTCCACTGCAAGTTTGTTGTGAAACACAAATATTTATATAAACTGTGTTGGTACAGACACACTCACACTCCCACTCACACTCACATAGATGTTGTTTGTAACCTGGCTCTAGAAATTAAGCTGAGTTTGTATTTTATAAAATTTCATCATACTCGTACTTATTTAGAAAGCGAACAGAAATGTCAAACTCATTTAAAATTTATTTTATTTAATGAAACCCTTAGCTATCCATCGGATATTTTCATTAGGGATGATGAAATATGACGTACATGTAAATTATGGAAATGTAAATGAATCATTTTTATTATTACCTCATTTTCAATGTTTAACAGAGTTTTGAAAGTATATATTTTGTTGTTGTTATGAGAAATATAAGGAAAAGTGGTAAATTATTACGTCAATAACTTTTTCTTTACATCTGTTAGCACTATTTTGAGCTATGAATACTCTCAGTGCATCGCTGTGACTTCAATCCGCACCTGACTATGACATCATGCAAGGGAACAGTGGTGCCTATCCTAACTTAGACCACCGAATTAAAATTTGATAACAAATAAAGCTAATTAAGGAATCGTACCTGAAAACAAACGTAAATGCAGCCAGCACTTTACCGTCAGTTCTTCCATTAAAAGCTACATTAATACAAGGTAATTATTATTAGGTGTTTTCAATTACCTTAAAACATTTTTGTCTAATTGAAACACACACACACACACAGTCCGATCTGAGTGCACTATCCATTGTCTTGTTTCATTTCTTAATGTATTTCCTGATTTATCATTGACCTATTTCCCCTGTTTTTGCGATAGTGAATGTATATCCGACAAAACACCATGCGACATGATATATTCATGCAACAGCAAACGATGACATATGGATACGTATATATGTTGAGCTAAAAACTTTACCCCGGCCCGCCCCCTCGTGCTGATAAGTTTTACATGCTATAAATATTATATTCCTTATGGAAGAGAAAGTATTAGCAAAACAGAGATAAAAGTTAACGCACTCGAACGATATGTAAGATGGGTCTCATGTTAGATACAGTCATATATCTTCCTTTAAAACTTACAAAGTGTTCAAGCATAGGGCTAACCTTATATTTAATAAATTTAAAAACGACTGGCTGTACTCCAAACTTTCTTTCAATATTTCAGTTGACTTCATGAGCGGAAAGATATGGTGCAAACGATTTTTTGCTTGTATAGATATATGGATATATGAGTGACATTGAAATATAAACCGGAATTTAGTTCATTTGACTCACATAGCGACATGAGCATCGTAGAGCGCTGGTGACACGGTCCTCACAATCGTTATTATTCGCTTTCTTGCCAACGAAGGTGTGGTTTAAAAAGTCTCCAAGCACGGTTCGGTGATGAAATTCTGAGTAAAACCTCAGGTTTAATTGAGGTCTAGAAGCTTCAAATGGTCACGAGATCGAGATTTGAAACGGCAGTGGCTATCAATAGATGGTTCTTAATGTCAGGATGTAAAGTTTAAAAAAGAGGAGGAACCTTTTTAATGGTGATAAAAGACTATTTACCTAGGAAATACAAAAAAATATGGCGTGCAGCGCCAAAGCTGCTTATCGTAACGTAACGACGCCGGTAACTAATTCGCTATTTACAGCAACTCTAACTCGTGGTAAACTCATTAAATTACACTGGCAACTTCTTGAACACTCATCATACAATCCAGACTTACTCCACGACTACAATGTGTTTAGCCTAGTGAAGGAGGCATTAGACAGATTTGAAGATGACGCTACTGTCGAACAGTACGTCAGAAAATGACTACTAAAACAGCAATCTTCCTTTTTTCTTGAATGGATCAAAAAACTTTCTACGTGATAGAGATAAGGTATACTGTTAAAGAAAAGTATATAGAAAAATAAAGCACTATATTTGTATTTTTATAAAAAACTAATAAATTTGTATTAAAATATTCCGGTTTATATTTGAATGATCCTTGTGATCGAAACTTTCTATTTCGGTAAATATAGATCGATTTGAATTAATATATTTATATTAATACTAAAGGTATGTATCTATTCTTGTAAAATAAGGAAGAAACCACAAAAGGTTTATATTTCACGTTATAACAAGAGGGTTAAGTATTGACCACTTGTAAATAATTAATGTCTTGGTTCCGATTTAATTGTAACGCCGCCAATCCGTTACGTGGTCCTATACTACATCGAGTTGCGAGAACGTTCGATATTCTACGACTACGGTATTAGCCATGGCGTTAATTATTGCTGTAATACTGTAAAGTATAGGGCATAGCTCCACATGAATTATGGGTAATAACATGTATTTATTGATAGGCTTATTATAGACGATGATTTATTTAAAACGTGGAATAATGGCTATAATTAGAATATAATAATAATGATTCATAACTCATGTTAAAATTACATGCAATGTTAACAAACATGATTATTGACAGCACACTACTCTATGTAAACATATTTATGTAGCAGATACGTTGAATAAAAATGTATACGCTTTGATCTTAGCGAAGACGAGAAGCGATAAAAAATATCATGTATATAATACATTACTTTATAAAAAAAGAAGAAATAATTTGGGTCATGGGTTTGACCGAGTTCTTTAATATCTTGTTGATTAGCAAGGTGGTTCCGACGAGAATGTAAGAGATGCGATTGCAACGGACATCCAGAAAAGGACTACACTAAACTGTGGAATTGGCTCTTTTAACAAAGATTAGCAGGTTTAAATCCTAATCGCTAAAAAACGAACAGTGCCCGAAAAGCGGAAAGAGAAAGAGAGCGAGAGTTTCAGAAAGAAATTCACATTATCGTAGATCTGTATATCGGAAATTTAACCACTTAACAAAAACATTACAAAATTAAAATAGAAAGGCAAATAACCAGCTTTTATTGAAGAACTTTCTCGTTATCTAAAAGCACAAGTCTACCAACAAACATATAGTGTAAAGCTGGACAATCTAGATCCTATATTTTCCAAAAGCTTTGAAGTCTTGCTTTAAAGTAGTTACTGTTGTGTAAAAATAGCATCTAAGTATCATTCTTCGCTGGAGATGGATTAAGAACCAATAGCTTGAGCAAGAATTCGTTGCCGTGGTAAGCTTTCAAACCACTTAATCTGAAACGACGCTACTACGTTAGAGGAACGCGCTTGTTACACGAGTAATCTTGTTGGAATCCATTGAAGGAATTTCTAAGGATTACGTTGGTATTGATGTTCCACTTGAAGGAAGATAATCTGATATCTTCCAAATGATTACCTTGTTAAAGTTGTGTTCATAAACCTATGAACATCTATGTATGTATTAATATAGTCAGTATACACTAACTAAGCTAAAATCTTGTATAAATTTTTCTTTTGACATTTTATAAGTTCTCTCAACAAGCTTAGAATGTACTTTTATATACTTGTGTAATTATATGAATACAACTTGCGATAAAATTTTCTCCAAATTTCATTTTATACATTTTTTCGCATGATCAATGTTTTTGGAGATATAGCGCTATATATTTGGGAAAAGTTAGTAGAATATAGTTCATCCTAGTAGTTAGGGGCGGTCTTACCCATTGTTCTTTGTATAATTTGTGTAAATTTTAAGTAAGTATTTTTAATGATAATTGACGAGAAATAAAATTTTATATTGGAAGATTTATAAAAGTTAACAAACCAAGGCACATGAATGCCTTAAAAGATATACGCAGTGATTCTAGTGGGATTTCTAAAGAGCAAAGCGTGAGATTCAAATGCATATATAGTAATGAATTTTTCTACTTGGGTTGTTGCGCTAAAATGCGGGGCCCCGGGCGATGACCCTGCTTGCCACCCCCAAAGGCCGCCTCTACTAGTAGTAGACTATCGGAGTCAGAGTATAACACAGCATTCACGTTTGATAATATTCGGAGTAAATGTTTGGAAAGTTTTGTCAAATTGTTCTCTAAAAACCAAACCATTTTCCTTGCGTCTTAATATCGACTTGTTTTCACCTGTAAAAGGATACCCCTCACCCCTTATCAGGATAAGTAGAAGACCGTAAACAACGTGTTTACTACAAGGTTTTAAAATAGGATGTACTCGTAAATACAATAGTAGGTGGAACTTTAAAAAAGACAGTGATCCTCCCTCCTTGCTTTAAATTTCAACAGTAGTGATATATTAATGTGACAAGAGATAAAGAAACGTGCTAAACTCGTTAACATGTCCTCCGACATTAGAGCAGGATTTGGTTTTTATTTATACTCGCAACGTACAACGAATGTACACGTACGAATGAGTGTATAGTGCTGACATTGTGTGTGCTTGGGCACACTGACATACTCGCTCATGTGTTGTGACTACTGACTGCTGCTGTGTTGAGTGTGAGTTGATGGCAGGTGCCTGGCAGTGGGTGACATGCAGTGGGTGGCCTACTGGGCTGGTGGGCTACCTACAGCCACTGTTTTTGTTTTACGGTATGAACATGCTGACTTATTGAGATTAATAACATCCTCAAGAAGAAGGGTGTTGACTGGGGATTGGCGGATATTTATCTCGGTTATTTTGTGAAATATTATATTGCAACGTGATAATATATACTCTGAAAGATATAAAATATTCATTATTGAAATAACATTTTTAATATATAAAATACATGAGGGAATAGTAAACGGATCTTTTATGTAGCCGTTCATCATCATGTCGGTTATTAACTAATTATCTCAATAAGAATTGGAAACCGTTGGAAAAGAAATTCAAACGCTTCAAAGTTAAGTCACTTATTCAAATTTTCGAATTGTCCAGATTATGAAAAAGTAGTGTCAAATATAATAGTAGTATAAATATATATATATAATACTGCTTCAGTCTTATAGTAACAAGAACAATCCTTGCATGTACATGGCTCTGCATTCCGGGAAACGACTGGGTTTTGTTGTATGTAACATGACACGTGGTTAACCTTGAAAAGGGTACGTCCTCTTTGCATCTGGTCCATGACACTTTCAGGACATTTATTATATACCAGTTGATCTAGTTATATCTAGTATAGAATGTTGTACAATATTTCTGTGAAGCAGGAACTACTCGTAAACATCAATATAATTTCCAGAAAATCACACCCGGAATTTCCGGCCGTCACCCTCGACTATCGTTTGTCCAGTTCGTTGAAATTTGAGTAGAGTATGCTGTTATATGTAAAATTGTATCCTCTATCTCATTAATTTCTCAGATCACTCATAAATGCAACCAAACCAAATTATAATGCGGGAAAACTTGTTGAATAACACTGGAATACAAACAACTAGAATATTGTTTTCGTCGTTATCTCAAAACTCCATATTCGGAGTCATGTCAATCATGACCTGAACGACAGATATATTTGCAATCAATTTATAAGTCTAATTATAGTTTTAATGACTCCTCAATATCAAAAAATAAATCCGATGTAATGTCATAAATAATAAATCTTCGAATTTCCTATTTTCTGCTAACAGTGGTCACAAGGTATTTGGACTTTCTTATAGGTGGAGATTTGAACATTTTGATCCAAACTCAATTCCGGGATTAAAGTGTCAAATAAAGTCCGTAAATCAGGGTAATGTTTCTAGTTCCACCCACATCATCTTAGCTTTTAAGAAGATCTACAAAAGGTCACCAGAATACTTTTCCAGTTAATAAAATAGCTTCTCATCTTGGTAAACACTCACACACCATGCACCAAAATACTCGTAACCCTCTAGCTCTTTGCCTCTGTCTTTACCTATCCCTCTGCCTCTAGGATAACCCCTCTGGCCCTCTCCAGAAACATCTACCGTTGACACCCTAGCTTGAGGCTTGAAAATAACCACGTGGAAACATACAATCCGGGTTTTGCTCTACTTCCTGTCGTACCGTTCCGTACAATCACGAATCACACTTACCGGAAATACATAAATTAAACTTTATATATCGTACAGGGGCGGACTAGTGATTACAAAAAAAGAAAATAACCCAAACAAACTACTATTCACTATATGTATGGGTATACTCTAATTTAAGATATACCAAATAACATTTATTATGAATTATTAAATAAATTAGGGCGCCTTTTTCTCTCTCCCGTCTGGACTATATTTTAAGTAATATGCCATCATGACCTGTTAGTGTAATGAGATGAACAAAAATTATTTTACGAGCCTATTATACTTCAACATGAATATTTTTCAACGTATATACTTTTCTGCGTTGGAAAAACCTACGGAGCTTACGTACGAAGTCTGTACCGCAAACAGTTTGTCTACGCACGCAGGTTCTCGTGCGCACAGTTTGTCGTGTGCGCAGCTTTCCGTGTACACAGATTGCCTACGTACTCTGCTTGCCGTGTGCACAGTTTGTCAACGTACGCTGCTTACAGTCTATGCAGTTTATCCATGTACGCAGTTTTTCTGCGTACGCAGTTTTGCAGGTGTCAGTTTTCTATTGTATACGTACTATACATGTTAGCATCTTCCGGAGAACCGCAAGCATATGCAACATACAGTTTGTAAGATTTCTGGCTCTCTCTTTTCTGTAGGAAGCAAAGATAATATTTTTTTAACTATATCGCATGCTCAATTTCCACGAAAATATTATGTCCTATACTTTTGATAAAAAATAATATTTTAAATGAACAAAAAATATCCTTGCTCCTCCCCTTTTTACATATACTATACTATTCACAGAAAACTTTTCAGTCGAATTTACCTAGGGGCTAGGAACCCTTTCAATTATAAAAATAGTATGTTTATATTGGTAAAATACCCTAATCAAGGTACCAGTATGACCCTGATACACATCGTGACCCCTAAACAAACACGTGTCACTCTGGAACGTGGAAACCAGCACCTGACTTAGTATTGTCACTACAACAATGCGTCACACACCGAGTTACTTGCTAGTTGATGACTTCTGATGTTAACCAGAGATTTACTGCACGTGGTTAGTAGTTAGTTGAGTTGGACTTTGTTTCCCACAAAACTTTGTTCCTTCATGATTATATTTAAAACATTACAGAGATAATAAACACTCTGTGCCAGCTGTTAAACTAATGTTCAAAACTTTACACATTAACTGAACATAACCTCAAAAACACTACTCAAACGATAAAGCAATTAAACCAATCAGTGACGTTCTAGTTGATGACGTCATTTCATTTAGATTCTCATTAAGAATAAAAGGGGAATTGGGTTTTTTTGTTTTTATTTACGTAATTCCAAAAAGGTACAAAACTTAAACGTTTCTTTAATTAGTCTGTCAGTTAAATTTATATTTAATTAGCTCTAACTAATTAATTAAAGAATTAATTAAAATGTATCTTTCTTTGGGTCTCATAATTTAAAGTCGTAGATAGATGGTAGAAAGAATTCTATTAGAACATTCAATTAGATGTACGGAAGAATCTTGTTTAAACAGAGGAAAGCAACAAAATTTACGCAGTTACTTTGATTGGCACCAACGTATTAATACTCCAAACCACTTGTGGACATAATTGTAATATCGTAATTAGTTCGGTAAATTATCGCGCTGCAACCCAAATTTAAAAAAAATACTTAATAACTAATATATAAGTCAAGAAATGTCTTAAAAACCTTATTGACTTTATAAATGAATCTAATTTAATCTCTATATTTTAAATATCCATACTCGAATGTATTACAAATGTTTATAAATGTAAATATTGTTTGCAGTGTAAACAGCTGTCGAAAGTAGATGCACTCAAATAAATATTAAATAGAAAAAGCATTACAATTTTTCAATTTGTGTAAGTCGTATTTTACTAGCAGTGCGTTCCCATTCGTTCTCTAATTCCAAACATACACCACTGATGCATATATATTGTATAGGACATCGCTAATACCGGAATCATCATGAATACTTATTATACTCGTACATATGAGAGTATGGTGTTAGTCGCCATTTTTTATTGTGTTTACAAGGAGATTATTGCTTTACTCAGTTCCTTTTTTACCAAATAATACAGCCAGGGGCTTCATCGATGATTAAGCAGAAACTAAACAACAAGAGATACGGCGGTCTGGGTTTATGGGGCGCTGGGGCTCTGGGTCTCTCGTACTGTTCCCTACCAAAACAGGACGAGCTTCAGGCCTAAGCGTGGATTATAATTAATCATGAGCTAATTATTATGTAATATTACACAAGCCTTATACATGCTGTACATCTATATTGTATCTGTATAATCCAGACACACATAGATACATATATATCACTCATACACGTACACATGGATTATATTTTTAAATTGCTTTATGCTTCAATTTTATTTTGCGTTGAATTTTGTTGGTATATGAAACAAAATTCAAATTCTATCGAATAACAGATTCATGTAAGGTTGTTATCACAATGGATCAGACTACGTGCGTACTGACAGTGTTCAGTAGGATGTTTTACAATCAGCAGAAGTTTGAAAGAAGTGTACGTATACGCAAAGCTTCGTCGACACGTTCACAAGCTAGGAAATGTTGTTCGTCCTAACAATGTCGATATTTTCGAATTCAGAAGGTCACAAATTACCGATATAGTCATGCAACCGAAGTCGGCCGCAGTCTGTTTCAGTGAGAGAGGGAACCAAATCGCAGTAGAGAAGGATGGATGATCGTTAGTACTTTGTATTAATTAAATTGTAGTACAGGAACCACAAATTATGCTGTACAGCAGCTAATTTGTGTTTGTTATTTCTCAAAAACAAGTAGATTGTTATTCTTGAGATATTCTGTATTTAATTGTAATCAATTCAAGATATGTAGATATTTTATATCATTATATACGATGTTATTTGATTATAACAAAACAAATGATTGTTATTTTGAGATTAGAATGTTGAATTATAGCATTTGCAATTAGCATATTGCTTCTATAATAATAATTTATTATTTTACAATAAATTAGAAATTGATGGCGACGATTATATGGGAAAAATTTATTGTAGAGGCAATTTCAGTCGAATATACTTTAACAGATTTGTTTGCTCCTTTAGATTTGTTCACCTTTAATGTGTTTTTTTTTATATATAGTTTCTCGGGCTTCCTAGGCACGTAGCCTTTTATCGCCCCTAATATTGTTCTGCTTCTTCTTATACATTACATCCAGACAACAAGAATGATCTATTCATGGCTACTGCAGTTATAAATTTCGGTTTCTCAATCAAAAGAGCGGTGTTAACAGGAAGCGTCTGCGAAGTCTGTAACACCGCCCTTTGGAGTCCATTTCTTGCCATTGCTGTATTTTTACATTGCCATAGAATGTGGTCAGGATATGCCTCCTCTTCACCACATTCGCATTTAGAGTTTGGAATGATTTTGTTTCTTGCTAGATGTTTCGGAGCTCCAGTATGATTCATTTTTAGTCTTGAGGTCATTGTTATTAATCTTCTTGGCCATGTTAATTTGGCAAACCATGGCTTACGTTTCAGTATTGGTTGTATTTTATAAAATTCTCTACCTTTATCAGAATTATCCCACTTGTCTTGCCAATTTTTCATTTCATTTTTTTCTAAAAACCTTTAATGTTAAATTACATATAGCAACAAAACTAATGGAGTTAAAGGACGCGTACCATTAAATTACACGTACCTTACGTTTAGCTTAATTGTAGCTAGTCAAACCTTTACGTATTTTTAGTGAGCCGTAAAGTTTTTATAATTACCTATAATGGTATATAAATTTTTCTACGATTTTCCTACGCATAAAACGCAGATAGGGTAAACCTTATTGCCCTACTCCAGTGCGTAGGATGACATAGAAATAGCGCCACTATTGACAAAGTCATAAAATATTTAGATATTTATTAGTACCAACCTTCAATCGAAATGTGTCAAAGTTTTATGATATTCCGACTATTAGTTTACAGGTTCAGCAATTTTGAATGTTATTAAAGCATTGAAATTACAAAACTAGTGTCGCTTAAAGCACTGTAGCTCCTAAAGTAATGGTGGAAATGTCATGAAATTTGAACACGTATCGTTTGAAGGTTGGTACTATCTCAGGATCCGGCGCCGGCGCCATCTGAATGTCATCCTACGATTTTATTGAGTGTTGTGTTACATGTCACTCCTGTTATTTATAAGTAACGCTTAATGTTCAAACGCGTAATAAAGTTGTCATATTTCACAATTACGTACAGTCAGCACTACAAATAAAGCAATGCTTCTCCTTAAATGTAGTTGTACCAACAACAAACAAATTAATGAAAACTCAAAACAAATTATATATTATTAATTTAAGACTCCATCCATTCGTGTACAATTCTCATACAAATTGATTTTCAGCGATTGGTACTCCCGCATATCATAACCGCGTGTTTCGGTCTTTAGCGGCAGCAATAAGGGATGACATTTATTAAAGTGAGCGGGAAAAACAAATAGCGTGGAGCACGAGACATCCATCCCCTTTAATACTTCAGTCAAGAGGGAAAAAACTTCAGCTATAAATCAAAGAACGGGGCGGATACAGCCGCGCACCCCGTTGTGAGCCTATTAAAAAACAATGACATACATTCATAAAATCTAATACAAAACATATTAAATTCTTTCATTTCATATAAATACTTTTGTATTTAATTATAATTAAATTTTATTGTAAATATTTGGAAAGCGGATGAAATTATTTTGCACAAATTAAATAATTTCATAAATATTTATATATTTATATTTATATATATAATTATTAATAATCAACACCAGTGTTCTTGGCACACTATTCCTGTACGAATATTGGTCTCCACGATATAAAATTAATGTCAAAATATAAAAAGAACTGACTCCCGTTACAGTGAATATATATGTACGATTTATATATTATATATGTGGACGATCAATGCATAAAATATCATTAATTTCCTCTTAAAAATGTGGCATGAATTCGTACTTTAGAAACTCGTGTTATAAGGGGATCTACTGTACATAAAAGAATATTGAAACGTACAAAATCTTAAATAAAATATTTGTTTGATCCTTGTCTTCCTGTCATGCTGTTAAACAAATTTTTATTGTCCTCATTGATATTTTTAAACCACATTCATGACATTTATATTTATTTCCTTTTCATTTCTATGAACTCGTACTGTTTATATTAAGTTAAGAGCCAAAGCACTAAACATTCTATAAATATGTCAATAAAAAAGATATTCAGATATTTCATGTAATTACGTGCTTGATTTTTTATTTATTTCGTTTTAGGTACATACACTGTCATTACCGGTTTGTCATACTTTATTAACATCTTTATATCATTTTTTATTAATCGTGTATAAATCGTCATTATCAATTTGTTGTTATGTATAAAATTCCTTGACCTCTTGCGTATTTAACGTTCATTTGGCGATGTGCCCGAGTCTCACAGCCCGAGATGGACGACGTTGACTCAATAATTTCACAACGTAACTCAATAATTTTAAAATCTTAGGACGTTATTGCTTCAATTATCCAGGTGCTAATACCACTTCACATTTTGAAGAAGATTTCAACACAAATCACAACAGCAATTATCAATAATTGTTTTGAATCAAATAACTTTATATTTCTCAAATTTAAAAATTGGAAAATTTACTCACTTCCAAGAAAGTTTTGTTATTTTGTAAAAATATTACCACATAATATTCCAAGCTACATTACAGTGGCTGTGAAGTTTTTGAGGTTATACGAAGTGAAGAATGGGAAACAACAAAGATTTGCAACACCATTTTAATACTGACTAAATATTCATGATGTTGCATCATCTGGTTGTTGTAGTGTGAATATTATTACGAGAACACTGGGCTATTTGTATGTAAATTTAGGAGAAAGGAACATCATGTTCCAGGGTGAATAATATTTTCTGTCACGGTTGTTACCTTTTATTTTTGAAACGTGTTACATCAAACCCCGCCGACAAAGGTGTTTCATTTTGGCAACCATATTTAAGGGGGCTGTCATGACGCTTTCTTCATTTTCATCTTTTAAGAGGCTCAAATTTAAAGAATACTCCTGATAGGCTTAAAGGGCTACCGGGTAACTATAGTTATATATTCTTATCGAAGGGGAACCAATTTTAAGTAGGACCAGTGGATTGACTTAGCGGGAAAGCTTAAGTGCTGACACAAAGATATTTCAACTGTTTAGAGTGTGTGCTGTATACTAATTTTGTTTCCGATTTAGATGCAGATGAATCACTTAATAAAACTCGTGGAGTATAAACGCTGAGTATCTGCTAGAGTTTATTATTAGTTATTGATGTTCAGGATTACACTTATGAATTAAATAATAATTAATTAACACTTGATAATAATTACACGTAGAAATATAACAATGTACTTCAATAATTAACTAACTTGAGGAATAAGAACTGCCAGTAATATAAGAAGAGAGTTGTTGACGGCAGTGTAGCTGCGGTTGTATAGGCCAGCAATTAATTAGTCTGAGAATTGTGATTAGCTGTAAAACCTGGTTTGGGTAAAGAGGTCTCTAGTGGTGGAAATATATATTAATTTATAACAAAAGACAAAAAATAATATAAATAGTAAAATGTGTTTTCTTAACTTTAACAACCCGAATTTTAATAAAAAATTTAAAAAGCCTGTTCTCTAAAATGTTTATCTTAGCAGTATTTTCATAAAGTTATACATTATAAATAAATAGAATCACCTGATTTATAAAGATATAACATTTTTTAATGCAGAATATTCCCCACAAAGGATAGGAATAACAAATATTTTTCATTTTTACCTGAAAGCTCCACAGATTTTATTCTTATTCCCGCAACTCATGTAAATAGCATTCAATAAACCGGGGTTGAATAATATTTTAAATTTAATAAAAACAGGGTTGCGTTTCTGATTTGCCTGAGAACAGTAGCGACATAACAGGTGATTCCTCCCGCCTCCGCTCCCGTTAGCTTCCCCATTGAGGGAACTCTCTCGGGGGTGCTATTACTAGAATACTAGAGATATCGATATTTTAGAACATTGAATCATGAAACAATGAGTTTGATAGAGTTGAAAATACTCGCGTGCTTGCACTGGAAACAATAAGACGAAGAAGAGAAGAGCTAAGTAAACCATAGAAATGTTGTGTATTGAATTACGGTTATATTGTTCTTTACGGTTCGCTTAGATGACGTAATACAAAATACAGAGGAAGTCATAAGTGGTTCCGCGATTAGAAAGTTTCGTACTTCACTTAAATAGTTAATTGAAGTTGAATAAGGTATTCAATGTTAACGAATTGGAGTTTACTTAATTAAATGTGATGATTCTGTTAATACAAACTAAAGGTACTTGTCTTAAATATTGGATAAGTTGATTTCCCATGCGAAATCAATTGTATCTAGTTTCAATGGGATTGTGAATGAATTACATAGAGATTTAATACACTTAAAGATATACATAAGTGATTTAATTTAATACACTTAGTTAAATTTTCAACGCCATTCTGAAAACATAATTTGACTCCATTCTGTACTTTTAATTATTTTATAAAATTTTTAAATAAGCATTGTATTTTTAAAAGTGTTGAACTTTTTAATTGTTAGCAGCAATATGTTATTCATTTTATTGCGCGATATCTTGTTTTTATTAGATTCAAATGCAATTCAACGTGGTATAAACTCGTGGAATGGAATTACCATTTCCTCATCCGGTCTAGTGGACCAATACGAGTCCGAGTACGTATCCTCACAGCTTCGTTGTGAAGTTTACTCAATCTGCACGTTGTATTACTGGCACTTTACTACTTGTACGAATATAATAAAATACTCGACCATTGAAGCAAGGTGAAGTAAATAAACTAAGTGGACGGCTGCAGTAAAGTAATGTAAAGTACAGTAAAGTAAGTGGGTTAAATAAACATTAAGTAAACAAAATAAAACGAGTTGGCTTGTTATATGATCCGTTCTTGTTCGTCGTAAACCAAACTAAATGAAAAGTATTTGTACATATGTTGTATTGTTAGTGACACATGCTTATATCCATGTTCCATCCATGTTAGGGAGTACTACGGTATCGATACGAAAACATCGATGAGCAAAAAAATCGATGGAAATTTATTCATCGGGATCAGATATATTTTAGTATTAAAAAAATTCGCTCCAAATTAAATACGAACATTTTCGTTAACTATTTTTGCCTCTTGTATATAAACAAAAACATTTCGATGTTTTTAAAAAAATATTCTTGTTCAAAACGACAAAAATTTACCCAATATTGTAGTTCTTGCATACACCATAAGAAACCTTGCTTTTATTTTCTAAATGTGAAAAAGTTATAATGATTAAAAGAAATACTCCTATAATATAATTTACTGCATAAGTTCAGCCTAATTCCTATCTGGACTCATGGGTTTAAGCTATGGGGAAGTACCAGTAATTCTAATACAAAATTAAACTAAGAACTATAGTCAACGTTGTCAGAAATTCAAGCATAGGAATTTATTTCCATATATCATCCGTCAGAAGCGACCACAAATTCATCCAAATTCACTTCCCACTAGTTTATGGAAGCCTTTAAAATGCAATAGACTTAAGGGACGAGTGCACACAGATTTATTTCCTTGCCATTTAAAGTTTGAGAAAGTGGATCACTGAATCAAATATTCACAATACAGTAGTTCAATGTCAAAATATTTATTAAGTATCATATATTTAATAAATTATAAATTACAATAGTTGAATAAATTTAAAAAAAATAGGTAAAATAATATAGTTACTAATAGATGTTTATAATAAACAAGAATATTTAAGTCATTTCTATTTTAATTAGTAAGTGAGCCTTAAAAATATCATCTATATTAAATGCTCAGTTGTTGTTTAATACTCGTAGTCATTAGATAAAAGTCACAAAACAATTTTTTCTTAGTTATGTTAGTGTGGTTACAAGTAAATTTTGTCTTGTGACAGTTGCGTCTTCATATTCACTATGTGCCTTTAAACTTGTTGTTGTAACAAGGATAAGTTATGAGAACTTGTGTCCACTTCTTGTGAGAGATAAAAGCATCGATATTTGTGAAATATTGTTGCTTTCTGGGCATCACTACTCCCTAGTTCGATACCGATACATAGCAGGAGCAAACAAACGGTCAACAATACATACCCCGGTATACGACTTGTCAACAATACGATTGATCCATTCCATTTCGATTGATAAATCTTTTATTGAACTTAAATCAGTTTCAAATATATATTTACACAAGTCTTTTCATCTTTTAAACTTGACTTTTTCTAAACATATAAAATTCTTAAGTTGAATGTTGGTTGATTGTGACATGTCATACTCATGAACCAACCATGTTCCCTAGTCGGCATTGATTTCCTGATTTTATAGTCCGAATGACAATAAAGTCAAAGGAATATTCATCACACACAAACTGTATAAATACATGCTGCAAATTCTTTATATATCGCTAAAGAAAAATCAATAAAACTATTTTGGATACTTGAGTTTGTAAATACGCACAGCGCCATCAAAGAAACCATGAGGACCATGTCAACTAATATCTTTTCAAGTCTAAAATCAGTTTAATTCATTTATATGTAGTCACATTTACTATCTTAGCAGTCTCACATGAACTGTCACAGTTAAGGAACACTCATTTTCTCGCTCCTATTTCGTCCTTTTCCTTTCTTCTTCTCTGTACCGCCATACACCTCCTTCCTTCCTTGTCATTTTTAACACTTCCTCTTTCTATTGTTTACTATGTCTCCTCTGATCTGTTCTACGGAATATTATTTCTATCTCTGAATATACTTTGTTGTGTATACTTACCTGATCCTTTGCTGTTGCTCTACCTCCACATTTGTTTTCTCCTCCTCTTTGCCTTTTATGCTTTCATTGCGTTCTTGTCACAGTAATCTTTTTTTCATTTTCGTTCCCACTGTATTGCTTTGTTTCCTAAGGTCTTCTCATATTAATCTCAGATTATCACTCTCTGTTTTAATCATCTTTTCTTCGTCACTCTAGCTCCTGCTTCTATCCCTCTTCACTTCCTCTGATTTATAAAATACAGAGGGCTACACAATATCCATCGAACGAGTTTCTACAAGTTATACTGTGCCCTTTGACCTACCGGTGTGCAACATTCACTGATTATAATTTGAATAATCAACAGGGTCATATTGAAGGTGGTTATATTTACATACAGATTAATTTTCTAGCTGCCTCATTTACATAATATGAAAGGTAAATACAAACTCGCTAAGGAGATAAATGAATGAAAAGGATTATTCATTACAGATAGGAATATTCATCTGCTTTTCAAAATTAAGATATTTTTGGAAGTATACTTTCACATAAAAGTCACACGACATACCACAAAAGAGAAGACGCAAAATTACGAAAAATAAAATAATAATTTCAAATAATGCCTGTGGTTTTATAGTGAAATTCATGCAACGTCTGTAAATGATTTTTCAGCAAAATATACTTTCGACTGTTGCTAATTCACCTGTAATTTCCATAAACACGCTTTGCACAACCACATATCCCAAGCTCGAACCAGAATCCACTAATAAACAGTAAACTTAATCAAGAAAATGATATTTTAATACGAAAAATAAGTGGTTATATTCCTCCACGTTAATTTAAACTTATTTTCATTTTCTTGATACGCTTTTTTCATAGCGTCGTGTCACATCTGGCCGCGGAAAGCGGCGGTACATACCAATCCGTCCGCCCATCGGTACTTTACAAAGTTAATCGACTACCAGGCCTTTTCATTTTTAATTAACAGTTAAATAACTTCAATAATAACAAAATAATTAATAATTAAATAAATCACGTGACATATTAGGCTCCCGCACAATTCTGGTAGGTCTCCCTGTTCCTTTACTTTTGACTGAGTTTTCGTAACGAGGTCAAGTCCTTATTCCCTCTGTCGTTATTCCTGGGTTGTAACGCTTAAATTAGGGAGTACACAGTACGTGTGCCAGAGGGATAAAGATGTGTTAAAAAATTAATTTAATCAACTGCAAAAATAAACCTTAAGCAGTTGTTAATTTTAATGCTTTGTCCGTGGTTATTCTGTACCTTAGGTGATTAACTTTAGAGTGGTTAAATACTTTAAAAATTAGGCCATAAGTATTAGACCTTATTTCTTTAATTAGAATATTAATTACTATTATTAATTGACAATTTTAAATGACCACCGTATAACGTGAATTCCAGCAATGCGCCAAAAATATTACGGCATCAATTGCTCATTTAGCCCATTAAATAACTTACTACAGATGTATTTATAGCCTTTATGACAGTAAGTATGGCTGTTGCTATATTATATAAGTCATCTTGTTTAACCTTTTGACCTATTCATCACAAAGTGTTTTAATATATTTTGCGGTAAATCAACACAAGTATATAAAAAGTATTTTTACATCTCAAACACCAATTTACTGTTTGTTACTGAATTCACTACTCAAACATATTACAAATTTAAGTTCAGTGGTCCATACGTGGTATTGACATCACCGTTAGCGCTTGTGCCAGTACAAAGCCAGCACACGTGGCTTGACACGTGTATAAAAGGAAACCATTTAAATAGAATATCCTGATTGAATACTTTTTACTTTGATGAATTCGTCTCAGTGAATAATAACTAACATTTAAATCCCACAAAGACGAAACTAAAGTAAATCGTTTACATCATTTCCGCTGAATTCGTGACGGTTACTTTTGTCGTAAATTTCCACCTAAATAAATGTGAAAAGCTCATTACTTTTGCTCGGGTTTTATTGAAGCGAAATTCTGAATAAACACACATACACACATGAAAGGAACACCGAACATATTACATACCCGGTACATACAATGAACATACCTAATATATTTATATGTATTATATTACTGTTACATGTAATTTGTTTAATATGATGTCTATTCAGAGTAAATACAGGTTTTACCAAGAAAACGTCTGTTTTTTAAAAGAAGTATCCCTTCCATGATATTGACACATTGATGTAGTCTTTCCTAGTGACTCCTGGAGCATTTTCTTATTACAATGCGCACAGTTTCCTTATTAATTACCATACCTAATATATCAAGGTGCTTTTATAATCTTCCTTAGTATATAATTGAATCTTTCTCTTACTTTTATCCAGTGATTGTTCTAATTGCTCCATATAGATGAAAACATATCAACATAGAGCATAATATAATTATTAAATACTACTAATTAATTATTAATTATACCTAGCAGATTTACTTCAACTTTGTTTCAACTTCTTCCTCCCGATATTTTCCTCCCATAGACACACCTCCCAGCAAAACCTTTATTTCCTAAAATACGAAATACTGTGAAGCCATAAAACTCTTAAACTTTTAAAATTAAATTTTTTTATTCCCACTTCGACACCGTTGTGTACGAGTGTAAAAAATATAATCAAGATAAATTTTTATCATTTTTAAGGTTTTATTTTTATATATTTTTGTCTCTCGTTATATCCGAGTTTTAATTTATTAGCAAACATTTGGGAACAAATACAGGTACCTTAATCTTGTACAGGAAATCCTGAAACAAAATCCTTTTTTTTCTCGGAACATTCATTACCTTTAATTATTCATTACTTTATTTCTAAAAATCTCAACACACCTATGGGTTCCGTTCCTTTTCCTCGTTCCTTTCACTCAACAAACCACCCTTTAATATCCCTTCTGAACTTTATTAATTTAGTTATATCAATAAAACGTTCACATTCATACATATTAATAAAAATAAAATTGTAATAATGAAGTTACTAATTCTTAATTAGTTTATTGTATATTTATGTTTGAATGCGTATCGCTAGGCTTTACATTCCTGCCGCATTACTATATATATATATAGATTTAATTAGATTTATTTGTTTAAGAATTGTTGTCAATTATAAGTAGAGAGAACGTTCCCAACATAGAGTATAAAAGCACAAAGCGATTAACTGAGTGTGTCTGGCTTAGAATGAAGACGTGTTTTGTGTAGCTGTTTTTTTTTTATATATAATTTCTCGGGCTTCCTAATAAGGTTCTGCTTTAACTTTAATTTTACTTTAACTTAACTTTGTATACCGACAACAAGAATGATCTGTTCATAGCCACTGCTGTTGTGTAGCAGTTGAATATTGTAATGGCCAGTAAATTTAATAGATATTAACAATTAAAAAAGTCTTTTTTTTTTTAATTATTAAAGGGATCGAACGTTATAAAAAATGCTGAGTTGTGTATCCCATGATGTAATTATTATATTACAAAGGTAGAGAACAAGGAAGAATATTCTCGATTACTTACTACTACTACGAAGTATGTATATTCATTGATTTTTATGATCTATTTATCATTGGGTGGGTTAATTCTTTGCCAGTTACGAAGTAATTTCATTCCAACTTCAAGAATCAAACCCGGATCGTCACTTCTGCTTCGTTGTTAGAATTTTGCTCTCAGAATATTTTGCTAACTGTGAAAATATAATATGTAGTTTCTCTAATTCTCATCGTTTTAGTCGAATGTACTTGTTTATATCAACCGGATTTGTTAGTATTGCCTGTGGGCGTTATAATTTGTAATGAAAGTGTTCATTTCACGGAAAGCTTATCGCATCTTAAAATAAATGACGTAGGCTTTACTGCTCGTCTTTATCGTTCGTTGCTTTTACGTCGGCAAAAACAATTCAACATTATAAATATGTAAATTGTAATTATACTAATCTGACTTCTACTATGCAGCCATACTTAGCGTAATGTGTTCATTGAGACAGTTCTAATAGGTGCATTATTGACCATTGTTAATCAGGGCGTAACTACAATTGCATACCGCATCGGATTTATAGTTTAAACATGAAAGATAAGTGAAGCGGGAGGAGAAGCAATCTGGTAGCCAGAATCAATGCTCTAAGCTACTATGCCGTCTATTCCTATTTAATACATAGTTTTTAAAGTAATAGTTTAATTTCGCAAATTTATTTACAAATTTGTAAATAAAGGTAAACAAAGAAACTGATTAGACATGATATAAACAAAGATGACTTTATTTTCCCGTAATATAACATTACCAACTTTTAAAGACTTGTTCTTTTCAAAGTTGTTTAATATCTAAAAGTAATCTGATATAAGTAAAAACCACTTAGAGAAATAGTTGAATGATAAATGCTCCATAAAACTATTTCATTTCGCTTTCGTTGTCTATGTGGCCCACCTCAATTCAATGATGGCCCATAACTAGGTCATAAATACCAATAGTCTCGAAGTCTAGGACTAGGTCAAATAGAGCTTCTCGGTTCCAGTCATAACTTTGAAATCAAATAGTCTCCAACTTAATACCCGCCCATCAGTTTACCCACCTGTAGATGGAATTCTGAGATAAACATTTAACTATTCATCTATGCGGAATTAAGTTTTCAATCAATGGATATTAGCAAATAGAAAATTCTTTCAAGTAGTTAGTTCACTAGGAATTCTAGACTCAAAACCGAGTAGTGAGAGTGTAGATTATAGGTGTATTCTAACCTACAAAATGTGACACTCAGTCATATTCAACTTTTGTTAAATTCTGTAGAAAAGTGGTTTTACTAGCGAACAACCTAAACGCACATTTTGCAAATTGTAAACTTGTTACAACATCTGAACAGACCGAATTCTCTCTCTCTTCGTGTTTTCTATAGAAAATCCTTTGTATATAAAAAAAATACTATATATTTCTCCAGAGCTCCTTATTCCCAAGAGATGCAACTATTTGAACGTCGAGGAATCTGTAGCTGACTAAACACGGTCCGCAGTTCGGATCTACTTCAATACAGACTTTTCAATTCGCCGTGTTTGCTTTCCTAGAACTTGGCTATTATCCCAGAGTTCTTTTACGAATCAGTTTGTTCTTAGATATGTGTAACTTTGATGGAGATAAAGTTTCTTTTTATAGATTTCCTGACCAGTAGAATGCATCTTTATAAATCTAGGAAAACATGAGAAGTACGGAACTAATCTTAATGCGGTAAGAAATAAAATAGTTTAATCCCTTGAATCCAAAACAATAAAAACGTTCCTTGCAGAAACCACTGTACGTCGTTCATAAAATGCACCAGTTCAAGATTTATGTGTTACTCCATTTTGGATTACTTTCAATGTAGAATCAGAGTTGTATGCATCAAGAAATAACCTACATTCCTAATTAATGAAAAAGCAAGCATAGAGTAACGAATACACGTGTTGCAACGATTTTAATATATACAAGTACAAATTTCAAAATGGTATATTAAATATTATTTACCATTTTAGATTTATTTCTGTTTAGAATTCCGTATTTCTATAATGATTTAAATCTAACGGAACATAAAGAATCATTTACGGATGTTGTAGCCGTTCTATTTATAGATTAACGCCTCCGTTCCATCTTACATCTTTGTAACGATCTCCACGCTTCTCCCACCCCGTGGTACAATAATCAATCACGTTGAATGACGATCACAATGCTGATGAATGAAGTAGTTTGTTTAGTTATTGCAAAAAAATTGCTTCAGTGTTTGTCGCGAGAAAGATAAACGTTTTTGTACTCGCTTGAAATTATCTGTTTATTTTGTTGAATAAGAAAATCCCAAATCTAGAAATTTGTAAAATGGAGACAAAAAAACAGTGAATTATTGATGACGCAAGAGGAGTTTTGTGGAAATGCTCAACTGATTTATAGTTTACATTTAATAAAACGAGTATTGTGGAAATGTCTTCTATGGAATTAATTCTTCAACACCAATAACAAAACCAAGAACAATAAAAATTGTTGTTGGTCGAATCAAGTACTCAGACGAATTTATCCGCTATATGTCATAGGGTAAGGTATAGTATATAAAATCTCCGTGGAAAAAAACTCGCGGAATTATTGTTCAATGGGTCTATTTTCTGTTTTATGATTTTTTTAAATAAGTAAGATACGTATTTAATTAGACACGTTCAAAACATTCCAAGACATACTCGTACAGGGTGGGCTGTACACTCGTAAATGTATTACCAGATGATTTAGTTTATTGTTTTGATATGCGGTACATTAGCAATAACTAACACGTTCATACTTAATCAGTCGTCGTAGTTCTTGAATTGGATTGTTTTTGACGGAGGTAGAGCAGTTGGCAGTTGTGACATGTAAGGAACAATGGAACATCTTGGGAGATTGATGTAAACATTAATGAATGTAGATGCAGATTACGAATAGTGTGGGAGAAAATTAGGGGAAATGAATTTCCTTTAAATTGCTAATCCGGAGCATGATGTGAATAGTTTAAATGGAGGAATATGGAAGTGGTTTCATAATTATCAATTAGAATCCTAGCTATAATTTGAACTGCATGATTTAACAGTAAACACCTGAATCAATCAAACACATTTATTTATATTTAATGTATGTTTTATATAAAAAATTGTTTCCTTAAAAAAATTATATGTAATTTGTCAATTTGGTTGGATTATTAAGCATAATTAGTAAACAACCAATAAAATAGTTATGAAAGAAAAAGCAAGTAGTGCTTCTCCAACTTTCGTTACTTCTGTTTATCAGTCTACTGCGCTACACTGTTATTCTAATCAAAATACGA
Organism: Panorpa germanica; assembly: GCA_963678705.1. NCBI lineage: Eukaryota > Metazoa > Arthropoda > Insecta > Mecoptera > Panorpidae > Panorpa > Panorpa germanica. Next base: position 8,954,973 of record OY783211.1, on the reverse strand, counting down.
ATGTAAATGAATTATAAATTAAAATGGGAAGCGACACCATTAAGTTCTGAGCCAGTACTTTTGAAATGTAACGGCTTGCCGTTAAACGCCACGTTATTGCCAGCCTTCACGCCATCGTGCCATGTTTGACCACGCAATACAAGCGAATGGACGCCGCAGCTCTTTTTTTAATCTGTTCCACTAGTCCATTTTAATTAAATCCTTTTTTTTATAGTTACTCATTTTATACGTAAAAGTTAGGTTAGCTTTTTCATTTAGTAGCGTTTGCTTTTCGGTTTATAAATATTAAAATAATACTGTATTAAATGCACCTGTGCTGACCTTGTGTCATTATACTCATATTAGCTGGGTTGGGAACTAGTAAAACTTTTCAAAATTCTACTTGAGGTCACTGTCGAAGTCTATGAAATTCATTCAAATATCATCTAACACAAATATTTGCTATTAGATTAAAATAATGGTAACTATCGGAGTGTCCCTGACTTCCGGTTAAGGTTAAGACCAAACTTGAAGTCTTCTTCAAAATATGCAGTGGTAGCACTTTGACAATGAACTTGGATAATGGAAGTAATAACAACTCTGTAGAACATCATCATTGTTATTATTATTATTTATTTTTAATGTTTTTGTCATCGGGCACTACATTCTTCTGCCTTAACTCATTAAATTACATATCATTGTGCTTAATTCATTTTTGATCCTTATTACATCTAAACCTTCTCACTCCTTGCAAAAGAAAAAAAATGAAAAATAAAAACAAAACTGCTACTGCTTCACTCCTCCTGCTACTCTTCATTCTGTTTGTACTCTGCCATTCCTCCCCTTTCGTCGCTCCTTTCTCTTTCTACGTTATCCCTTCACTGCCTTTATAACTGCTCAATATTCTTTTCGCTTTTTACCTTTTTTCACATGAAAACTTAATGTACTCCAGAACGTCTTTATTTAAAACTACTTTCTTGTGGCACTGGGTTCGCAATGCTGCGTTATTCCAAATCTGATAATTGGTGAACATCGTTAGAAATAACCGCTGTTAAAGACGACAGAACCGGACGATGCAATGTTTTGTTCCTTTGGAATCTAAAACGAAGATTAACAACGCAGTGCAGTCAAAATTTAAAAATGGAGTACCACAAGAGGTATGGAAACTTTTTCTACGTATAAAGTACATTTATAAATATAAGTATTTATTTAATTTTTCAAGATGATCGTAAAAGTAAAAGTGATTTTCTAGGAAACGTCCTTAATGTAGATATATAAATGATATATAATTATTATCAACTAAAACTGAAAATGGCATGTTTCCTTTTACTGCATCTATTACATTATGCCTTTTAAATAAATAAAAGCTTATATTTTATTAATGATTACTTTGACGACATCATCACCATAGTAAAAAGATATTTTGTCAACCTGGATGTAAATTATTAATTCAACACTCATTACTTTTACAAAAATCACGACTGTACCTGTAGCTTTATTTCACATTTACATAATATTTTAATTCGAATTTGGTTTAAGGTTTAATTTTGAACAAATTGTCTACAATGTGAAAGTAATCCTTATCTGACCCTTATTCCTCGTAATCTTCCCAAGTGCATTAACTCCTGCTCCTACGAAACCGTTATTCATCCACCCATCCACCCACCCTCCCACCATTATCTCCCAGCTACCACGACTGGGTGGGGCCGCGTCGGGTCAACATGCAGGGCGTACGCCCGAGTTGCTCGCCCCAGTGCTCCACTACTGCTGTTTATATTATGTTTGTCTTCAAAAGTAAATTTTTCATGGTGAATTAAACGTGAACCCCCATTTAGCTGAAACGTTTTTAATATAATTTTGTAAATTGTTTATTCCTTGTTTTGATATTATTCTAATACTGTAAATTTGCTTGTGGTTGTCAAAAACGATTATTGTAGAAAATAATGATTGATAAGTATTTAATTAATATTGTTTTGTAATATTTCTTTTCATTTACTTATTGACAATCTATTATCATTGTAATAGTCAATAAATTAAAAGCGACTTCTTCATGGGTATTATCACCTTCTCTCAAGTAGTGGTTTTTTGTTTTCCCAGAAAATGATTTACTCGTTTCCTTCCTACAAGTTCAATATTTACTCGCTGGTTGTAAGTTCAATATTTGCTGTGGTTCCGGGAGAAGACAGTGAAGGTACTTTGATTTATGTTTAGAAAACTTATTTCGTTATGTCTTTTAATTGAGAGCTGGCATTAAGAGAACATATACAATTCTATTTAAAGTAGAGAATAACATATCTAAAAGATTTTGCCAAAATTTGAAAACAAAATTTAAAAAACTACAAACATTACAGTTAATAAAAGATCGTTTGAGTTTGGAGCGCAATTGAAACAAACCCACAAAACAAACAAACAAACAAACTAGAAATTTAACTGATATTGCCTTTAAGACATGTCTGAACCCAATTTGGTACTAATATGGCATGCCCCGTAAGGTTATCCCAATCAGGACCCGACTGAGATAGCCTAACGTCTGTGAACTCATTATAGATAACCAGGCCCGAATTTGAGAGAGGGCAGGCGGGGCTACTGCCTAAATAAAATTAAATTAATTAACTTTTTTATTATATTACAGCAATTGCAATTGTGTGTTTTATAGATTTGTTTATCACTTGGTAAGTTAATTATTTGTCAGTCATGAAATAAATTTATTCCATCTCCAGAAATTAAAGCAGGACCCAAACATAGGTGCTACTCAGTGTCTACGACCTAATTATCTCAGCCACCCAGATGATTGTATAGTTTTAAAATTATCATTTATCTACAATCTACATACTACTATATGAATCTCGCATTGGGTTTGGAAATATACATGTAAAGGAAAGTGAAATTTGCATGTAAAAGAGTCGTTTACATTTAAAATTAAACCAATAAGTTAAAATAGCAATAAATATGCAAAATGCATATAAATCCGAGCTCTACTAATAACAATCATCTTGAAACAGTAAATTTCAATTATATATATGTGGGATTATTTTTTAAGGAGTAATTTTAAGTTAAATTATAATTAGTTTAAGAAATAGAAATAAGTAATCTGTAAACTAGGGTAGAGATCTTGGATAAGAACGGGGTTATAATGTATAAATAAACCAGCGACAGACCCTACAGCCGTTCAATGGTAATTGCTTAGCCGTTCGCTTTTGGTGTCGAGCGTACGCCTCAGAGAACGTGGTATATAGAACTGTTCGCTAACTATTAACGTGATGAGACATGTGTTTTGGGCGAGGCACAAGTAAAAGATTGTTATATGTGTACAGAGAGTTTTTATAAAAGCAAATGGCGATGGAAATATATAAAGTTTATGTATGGTCGTTATTGTGTGTTTTATAATTAAGTTAACTTTATTACGGTGTAATAATTGTTATTTTGATCAGTGTTTTGTTAGAGTTAGGCAGCAAGTGTAATGTTTAGTACTAAGGTGTATTTTCATTGAAATCATTGTGCTGATAACTATAGACAATTGCAACTGCGTAGTATGTATTGAGACGTATAATATTGTGAAGAGACATTTTAATCTAAGTACTGTAATTATATCTAGTGTATTTTGTTGTGAATATAATTAAGATTAATTAACTTTATGTAGATGTAATATTGTGACTTTGATAAGTGATTAAACTATTAATAGCCAAATTATGTGTTTACTCGTTTTAAAAGGAACTATATTGTTGTATTGTACATCAACCTTAGGCTGATGTTATTTGTAACTTATAATTGTGGGAAAGTACCTACAAATTAGGATCTCAACAGATGGTTAGAGATATAACCTACAAATTGTGAGCTATCAAAGTGATTGAATAGTTCTAGGCTGCATAATAGAATCGCAACACGTGGTTGTTAATTCTAACCTGCAAAGCGGAGTCTGTACCGGGATGGTAATAGATTCAAAAACTACTAATGTAGATAATTAAAAAAGTCTACATATATTTGTTTGCTAATGTAACGTATTGTTAATTTCATTTATTGTGTAATACATAAAATAAAAGTGGATAAAGAGTGTCTTCAGAATGACTATTGCATCATAAAACTCTTCTTTAAGTAAGACGTTTATATCTGATTATAAGCAGCGTAGTGCCACTGAACTGCTATGTCACCCCTTTATAAATAAAAATACTATAATAGTCACCCCGTCAGTCTAGGGGTTTATGTAACACCGCGCATCGCAATCATTTAAGCCCCCTTCGCTGTTCGCCGAGAGGAACAGAGGGGGAGTAACGCATAGGTAGATCGGGAAACTCATTTATTACGGCGTGCTTTACAAACCGTGTAAGGCAAAATATTCATGTGATAATTCATAGAGAGTGAGGGAGGAAAAAGGAGGCACAGTGCTGAGGGTAGCTATGTGAATGTGTGAGGAACGGACTGGGAATGGGAGTGAGAATGAGAATTACATAAATGTGATAATATTTATCATAAAATATTTTGTATGATATTGTATTTGTTTGCGCTTAGGGCACGTGGTTACGTCACATTGTGTTTAGAAACAGCCAGCAGCCAGTGGCTATATATAGGACACTTTAGGAAATTTGAATTGTTGCATTCATAACATTCTTTATATTATATAATATTCGTAATATTCTTTAATGTAATTATTATTCATTGTTAAAATATATAAAACTTGAAATAGTGTTTTCAAGTAAAATGTGGTTACATTTATAAATAGAACTAACGGATTAGGTCCTCCGCACATGGGGCGACTGGTTGCAAACCTTAGTCCCGAATCTGCCCGAATCGAATGAGAATGGAACGGTGTTGTTAATGAGAGAACGAACGTAATTTTATCGGGAAATTTCTATGTTACAATCTCACAGTAAAATGTGTACATAAATAAATAAGTGATTTTTTTGTGTAACTTTTCTCTGACTAACAAATATCTGTTGGAATTACAAGACATTCATTCTTAAATTAAATTACTTAAAACTTGTTTTGTTTTTGTTTATATAAAATAATAGCCTATTGTTATATTTCTTTTAAGACATTCAAGGTTGTTGTTTCATTGTAGCTGCAGTGAACTGGTTTTATTTTGTTTTTGCCAATTTGAATATAACTGAAATAACTTGTATTTGAATTAGGAGAGAAATGTTAGTCTTTAAGTAATTTTTGTCTGAGGACATTCTGTATAATTTTAGTCTGAGGACTTATTAATTAATAAAATATTTTATATAAAACTGCGCATTTAATATCTGCTTCAACAGGTTATGGGCCCAGATATTATATGGCTTTATTAGGCTTTAATTAAAAAAATTAATATGATGACATCAGTGAGTGCTACAAGATTTGAGCTGTTGAGTAAGGACAATTATGAAGCCTGGAAAATTCATGTTGAGGCGCTATTGATCAAAAATGATTTGTGGGAATATGTCAGTGGTGAAAAACCGATTCCTTTTGCTGCGGAAAAGAATCAAGAAGAAAGAAATGGATGGATAAAAATTGATCGTAAAGCTAAGTCAGAAGTAATATTAGCAATTAGTTCAACGGAATTGCAGCATGTCCGAGGTTGTAATACTTCTCATGAAGTTTGGCAAAAACTTGCCTCAGTTTATGCTTCCAAAGGACCTGCAAGAAAAGCTTTATTACTTAAGCAACTCATGCTTCACAAGATGTCTGAAGGTGGTGATGTCAGGGACCATGTAAACAAGTTTTCGGATATAGTTGATCGACTTGGAGCTATGGATATTGAAGTGAATAAAGATTTATTGTCTGTAATGTTATTATATAGTCTACCAGATAGCTATGAAGGTTTTAAATGTGCTATGGAATCACGTGATGAACTCTTGGAGGTTGAAGCTCTTAAGGTTAAGATACTTGAGAAGAGTGAAATTGGTTCAAATTCAGTTGTTGAGTTAGCTGGAAATGTAAGGGCTGAAAATCAACCGAGTTACAACAATATTTTTAAAGGATATTGTTTTAAATGTGGAAAACAAGGACATAAGTCTCCTGAATGTCCAACTCAATTGAAACCAAATTTCAGAAGAAATGGACCAGATAGACAGAATAGATACACACAAGAAAACCAATGTTCTCAAGCGGATGATGATACTTTTGCAGTATTTAATGTTGAATTTGCTGGTAGTGTTCCAAGTTGTCGACCTTGGATTCTTGATAGTGGCTGTACAACACATTTATGTGGTGATAAACAATTATTTAAGTCTTTAAATGAAGAAATTAGTGGGAAAATAAATTTGGCTAATCAAGCAAGTAGTGAAATCAAAGGAAAAGGTACTGTTAATTTGTCGATTAGTAATGGTAAACAGCTGAGGTCAGTAGATTTTTCAAACACATTATTTGTACCAGATTTAAGGTCAAATCTAGTATCAGTTGCTAAAATTACTAATAAGGATCATGAAATTCTATTTAAAAAAGATTCAGCTGTAATTATGGATATGACTGGAAATGTTAAATTTGTTGCTGAAAGGCGTGGTGATCTCTATTATTTACAAGAAGGTAATGAAGAAGCTTGTATTGGAGAAGATAAAGCTAATTCTGAGTTATTGATGTGGCATTGTCGTATGGGTCATTTAAATGCTAAGGATTTATTTCGGGTGATTAATCAGAATACTACAAGTAAAGTAACCTCTGAACAATTGAAATGTTTGTCAAGATGTGAAGTGTGTCTACGAGGTAAGATGACAGGGTTACCGTTTTCAGGAAGTGAACGACAGAGTGAAGAACTTCTTGAAATAGTTCATACAGATATTGTTGGACCGTTTAGGACACAATCAGTGAATGGAGCAAAATATTTTATTACATTTATTGATGATTATTCTCGATGGTGTGAAGTATACTTTCTTAAACAGAAGAGTGGTGCACTAGAAGCTTTCAAAATGTATCAAAATCAAGCTGAACGTATGACAGGGAAGAAGATTAAGTATCTTCAAAGTGATAATGGTAAAGAGTATTGTAATACTGAGATGGATTCTTTCCTGCGTAATCAAGGTATTCAACGTCGATTAAGTGTTGTAAGAACACCTCAGCAAAATGGTGTTGCTGAACGTTTAAATCGAACATTAGTTGAAATGGGACGATGTTTATTACTTCAATCAAATTTATCAGATATGTTTTGGACTGATGCTGTAGCTACAGCATGTCATTTGAGAAACAGATGTCCTTCAAGAAGTATTAATGGAGATACTCCTTATCAGAGATGGTTCAACAGGGATAAAGTTCATTTAAATTATTTACGAGCATTTGGATCAACTGTATATGTCTTAGATAAAGATCCAACAAAAGGCAAATTATCTGATAGATCAATGAAAGGAATTTTTGTAGGTTATCCACGTGAATCAAAAGGATACAGAATTTGGTTACCAGAAAAGAGAAAATTTATTGTTGCTCGTGATGTGAAATTTATTGAAGATAATGTTAATACAGTTTTAAAGAACCAAGAGATTAAACAGCTGATTATTAATGATTTTGAAAACAAGGATAAACCATGGATTGAATTGATAACAGGATTTAAAAATAGTAATGAGACAGAAATTTTAGATGGAATCCCAGAAGAAAATTTAGAAGATAATGAAGAAAATGAAAATTCATCTGGTATTCAATCATCTATTCAAGAAACTACTAGAAGAAACTCAAGAGAATATACTAGAGAAGAAAGAAGAGGACCAGGAAGACCAAAATTAATTAAAACAGGTTTGAAAGGACGTCCCAGAAAATTATTTTCAAAAGTTAATAATTGTGAAGTTAAAGAAAGGATTGAATCTGATTCTAATAAAGATGATAATGATAATGATAATATATTTGTTGGAGTAGCTGAAGTTAAATTGGAAGATGCTATTAATTTTCAAGAGTGTGCTGAGTGGAAGAGAGCAATTAAATCAGAAGTCATAAGTTTATTAAACAATGATACTTGGAATATTGTAAAATTACCTGAAGGTCAAAGTGTTGTGGGAAGTCGAATGATTTTAACAAATAAATTTGGATCAGATGGGCTTATTGAAAAAAGAAAAGCTCGTATTGTTGCAAAAGGTTATAGTCAGAAATATGGTATTGATTATGATCAAACTTTTGCTCCAGTTGCAAGAATGGAATCAATGAGACTTTTAATTGCATTGTCTGTGGAATTAAAACTTGTAATAAGACAATTTGATGTTGTAACTGCCTATTTAAATGGAATATTAGAAGAAAATGTTTATATGGAAATACCGGATATGCTACATGAAATTTTGATGTGGATAATTGATGATAGTCAGGTGTCTGAAGAATTAAAAAATAAAGCTACAAAAATGTTAAAATGTATTGAAGAAGGAGGTGATGTTTGTAAATTAAAAATTCACTGAAGGATTGGGACTTCAAATTATTTAAATTGTTGAAATGAATGTCTTGAGGGGGTGTGTTGGAATTACAAGACATTCATTCTTAAATTAAATTACTTAAAACTTGTTTTGTTTTTGTTTATATAAAATAATAGCCTATTGTTATATTTCTTTTAAGACATTCAAGGTTGTTGTTTCATTGTAGCTGCAGTGAACTGGTTTTATTTTGTTTTTGCCAATTTGAATATAACTGAAATAACTTGTATTTGAATTAGGAGAGAAATGTTAGTCTTTAAGTAATTTTTGTCTGAGGACATTCTGTATAATTTTAGTCTGAGGACTTATTAATTAATAAAATATTTTATATAAAACTGCGCATTTAATATCTGCTTCAACAATATCATTAACCAATAAAAGTACAAAACAATATTCCCCATATTCGCCATACAATATTCACTGTATATAGAAATACCAGTTTACGGTTTGAATCTCTGTTTACATCAACGCGTGGTTAGCAGTAGTACAGTTAATAAACAGAATAGATCCATAACATACTGCTACTGCAGCAAAAACCATTAAATATTATTATTTCCATATCATTGTTGCTTCCAAATATCAAATTCAAATAGTTTTGGATTGATTCCACCCAAATAACGTCCATTCCAACGAATGGCAACGTTGGTAGATGATAGCTACAGCTGCAGTCGTCATTACTACGGACTGTGCTTACCATGCCAAGTTATTTTCCATATAATCTAATTACACAGCACAGGAGTTTGAATAATTCATAGCTGTATCAATGTAATATTTGGTGTTTCAGTAACCAATGTGTTGAATGTGTTTTATTTAGCACTGAAATTCTAATTATTCCACCAAATAGCATTCCATTGCGTTGCATCGAGTAGTATCATATTCACGGTTTGTTAAAACCCCTTACTCATTCTCACCTGCAACCCCTTTATCACCTACACCGTTGAAGCTCTGTTTCATGACGTCACGCTGCACTGGATTACATTTCGTTATTATATCCAGTGTTAAAATATGTATTATTCAAAGAGATTTTATGAACAACGTATGTATTTATAACATGTATGTTATGCGCATTATTATGTTGATATGTTATTATGTTATTACAATACGTCTGTTATCATAAATGTGTATAATATGGTATATATATATATATATATATATATACACAAACCAACGGATATGAACGAGTATGTACCATATATTGATTAGGTTATGTTTTCTTAGGAATTATTAGGAACAGTTTTTTAAAATCTTTTTAAGATCTGAATGTTTGAGTTTGCTGTTGTATCTCATAATTCCATATTGGTTAATTATTTCTTAGAATCCCGTATAAAGCGTATTGCATTTATCTACGAGTTCATTATTTATATTATGTTTGCCGAAGTACAATCGGATTAATCAGTTCTACCCATTACGGATATTTAACAACAACTGTAATGGGCTTGTCTCCTATGTTTTAATTTCTATAAAAGTGTACTATATATTGATATAGTGGGTTACTAGAACCTCAAATGTTCAATTATTTTTTAATAACTCCTTATATGTTAGGAAATATTAACAATTAAAAAAGTAATTTTGCCTATTTAATTATTAAAGGGATTCAACGTTGTACACATTCCAAGTGCATGTGACATCACAATCCTTGTGTAAGGTTACCAACCTTACAGCTCATAAATCTCTGCTATATGTATATATATATCAAAATATCAAATATTATTTACAGCTATTTCAAGGAACAATCAAATTTCAATACTATGTCTGCCTTAGCAGGGTTAAATGAAATAAAAACTTATTATTCTTTTATTTGACTTGATTATTTGACTACCAACAGCTACAGAACATTATCACAGAACTGACCTACTCAACAAATAACTGACGTTAAAATGCATTTCACGTCATACAAATATGACCGATTATTTCTAGCGCTAAAACTACAATTCAAACTTTTAATTGCTACATCTCCGTCAATATTTAGATATTTAATAAAATAGACACGCTAATACACATTTATCACCATCAATTTCAATCAACAATTGAAAAATCGACCACTAAAAAATGAGGACACAAGCTCATTTTGCTATGTTCAAACGTCCGCAAATATATGTATATACATATATACGAATTCTTTGATAATTTCAAAAAGGTCATGTATTAATTTAAAAGCAATATTTTTCATGAAAATATATGACAATTTCACAATGACATAAAACGGATCGTTTACGGACATGGATACCTGATATTAAATGTCAGATTCTCTGAGATAGGAGTACACTATGTCAAACGTGACAAAGTGGAAAATAAAGTAATAAACGAGCAGATTTATTATTTTCTGGTAAGAGGTAGGATGATGATATTGCCATCTACCAGTTAACCACAGAAATACATTTCAATAACTGTAATTGAAAAAAGATTAGTATTGAGATATCAAAGTTTTATAAGCATCAAATAAGGTTATATTACAGATGTCGTGTATTACTATTGTTAGTATGTGCAAACAGTGAAGGGGTTGATATGGTGGGCGTGTATTAAATGATTTCACATGTATGCATATTTATTTAATGTAAATATAATTCAGTAGACAAATAAACTTGAAATGTTTATGGTTTTGACATTTGCATTGAAACAGATCCATGGACCTTTTATGAGCTTCTATGAGAACAGCTTATGAGACAACAAAGGCATAATGGGTTGCGGCGATTCTCTAAATATTCCGGTCATTTCTGTTAGTCCGTTATACTGTACTCGTACATTTCATCCTTTACAAACATTTAATTCAATAAAACGGTTTACTCCCTATATCGTTTATTTGTTCGAATGTTTTCTGTCTCGCTCACTCTCTCACGACTCATTTTCATTCATTGATATGCGGAATCATATATCCAAATATTAACTGCTTGAAATATCACTTTGTGTTTTATTTTCGTTGCTAGAATAGTAAGCCATCTTTCAATATGTGTAATCGTTTCCTGTATATATTTTAGTTTTAGTGTTAACTTTGGTTTCCTGTTTTAATTTTACAAGGATGTACACTTTCAATTGTTTGTTTTTAATGGGTCTAATATGGTTTCTTTATTTTTTTTTTTTTTTTTTTATTTACAAGGTAATTACAACTAAGCAAATTTGCTTATCTAGCAATTTTTATATATAATAAGTACAATACGTTTCTTTATTGACTGAATTAATAATATAGAATCTGTTATAAGTAAAATGAAGTTTAAACTTGTCACAATAAAAGCAATTATATTAGACATAGTAATTAATACTAATTACCTAGACTTCAGTCCAGAAAAATAGAGGATTTGCGGAAAGGAGATAAAGACAAGAGGTGGATGACGGAGATGGAGACAATAATAAAATAGTAAAGTAAGAGAGTCAAGAGGAAATAGTAAAGATAGAGCGTTTATGCCTGTAATAGACATAAGTGGAGAAGTGAAAACGAAGAGAGTAGGCAGGAAGGATAGTGATAATATAATAGAGGGTTTGTCGAGAGGTGACAAGGAAGGCAAGAGGTGATAGATAAAGATACAGGCAATAAGAAAGGAGAAACAGGAAACGGTGTGAATAAAAGAGGAGTAGGGGACATGAAGAGAGAGGATCAAGAAAAGAAGAAACAGAAAGTACTATTCAAAGTAGTAATAGTCTAGAATAGTTTAAGTTTCGTTTTTAACTTTGAATTTATATGAAATGCATTAAGAAATATAATAATGTAGATTGCAAAGCCGAAAGGCACACAATTAATATAATAAATAAATACTAAATAAAAGACCAATATTAATTACTAATTATATTAGAAATATCGCACTTCACAGAAGTCGTTCTTAGTATAAAGCCTGCTGCACACGAGACGTGTTTTAATGCGGACGGAACGGGACGATAATATCGTTTCATATAAAATGTATCCATTCGAGTTAAAACATATCTCGTGTGCAGCAGGTTTTATACTAAGAACGACTTCTGTGAAGTGCGATATTTCTAATATTAATTAGTAATTAATATTGATGTTGTATTTAGTATTAATTACTATGTTTAATATAATTACTTTTATTGTGACAAGTTTAAACTTCATTTTACTTAACAGACTCGAGAACAGTGCACGAGATGGTAAGGAAATTTTGATTTCATTATTGATTAAAGGAACAAAAATGACTGTTTTAATTGTTAATATCTCCTATAATATTGCGACTAATTTAAATCATGAGATTTATCAATACACACTACAATTTTTATAGAATTTAAGACTTTGTTTAAAACTCAATTAGTATACCTTACTGAAATGGTTTGAAACCACTGTGACGTCGGATAAAGACTGAACTTCTTATGTAACAAAGTTAGTAATAATCGATTAAAGAAAAATAGGAATTAACCCAACAAAAGTTAATAATCCATTTTATAGAAATTGTGTTATTAAATATAATCAGATTATTTATTTCTAAGAAATGCCAACAAATAAAAATAATTTGTATTGTCACTCAGCGGATATATCATCTACCGTATTAAGAGTTCGTTGGCATTCAATATGGTAATGCTTTCACTGGAAGTCGAATAAGTACTTTAAAATTTCATCATTCGTCACCATGGTGCTCAATCTTCTTTGACGTTGACATTGATACATCTGCTCGATAAAACAAATAATGATGATCCGCAGCATACCATCGACAAGCATCCGCGTTCTCGAAGATGCTTGAGTCAGTCCTCAGTAGACAGTAGTCGTGCTCCTGTAACGGCTGATTGGAATGCTTGATATCTGATGAAATTACTCACATAAATTTATTATTGGAATTGAAACTTTTATTTGAACTGCTGAAACGAAGCAATGCCTCATTTCTCGTTTTAAAATTACTCAATCATTATCAGATGTGTAAATTTAGGGGATCCATAATCCTGACGGGTTGAACAGCAGGGACCATTTATAATTACTTTTATATTCTCTTAAACTTTTTCTTTATTAGTTCTACTTCGATATGTCTATTTTATCAACAACCTGGAATATTGAACGAATTTTCTAATAACTATTACCGACAAAATAGGGCCATGTATAACCGCCCCAAGTAGTTAGTTATTCCTTTCTAAAACTTATGCTTATTACTTTAACTTATTTAAATATATCACTAAAATATACCTACCACTGTTGTTACTAGAAAGTGAACCACGCTTTACATAAATTAAAAGTTTATTAGTAAGATCACAATTTTCAATATCTACACAAAGTACATGTCGACTCTAAAGACGGTTTCACACCAGAGAGACAGTTTTGGAAACAACAACATATTTTGTTTTGTTTTAAAACAGTTGTGTTTTTCGAAAACAGACTAATTTTGTTTTTAGTGTATTCCTGTGTGTCCCATAAAAATTATAAACATGATAAACAACAACTGACAAGCGCAAGTGTTCACAAAAAACAAAAATAAGTGTTAAAACCAAGCAGACTAAAAAACAACAACAAACATGCTTTCCTTTGATCTTATCGACTCCAGATGGGAATGTGTTTTGTTTACTAAAACAGCAACAAATGGCAAAAATGTTTTAAGAACTGTCTCTCTGGACAAGTGGAAACTTGCAAGAGATAGATCAATCACTCTACTTGTTGCACCACTACTCGTTTTAATTCGCATTCAATTTATGAAGTTACCTTTAACAATGTTCTTACGTATTTCATTTAATCTCCATTCAATGATTTCCCGTGTTTCATTTATTTTTTATAAATCAATTTATCAAAGTTTTAATGACATTCTGCTAATAATCTTACAAATGATGTTAAAGAATACGGATGTTAATACCATTATTTTCATTTGTATTGTAATCGTATTAAATTAAAAAGTTCATTTACTAAATCTAAATAATTCACCGTTCCTGGAAAAGTTCACGTACGAAAACTAATTTTTAAAAATAATTAAATTCCACTTGCGTCACTGTTTCAATGCGATGTCCCTAATATCGCATGATTAGCTGAATCATGCAACAATCGAACACCTGCTTTTTAATTTTATGTCTTTTTATTTCTGATTCTAGATTGTTGACAGTATTTATTGTATCATGACCGCATGTAACACCATTGTATAAATATTAAATATTTTCCCTTACAACATTTATATTTATTCAAGCTTACAATTACGTAATTTAACCTTTTGATTTATTATTCCATGTTATTTTGTCATAAACTGTTTTCCGTGGTGTAGTTATTTAATTAAATAACAATATATCGTATCGTATCGCGTTCACGTTGTCGCGTCGTGATTAATTCACCAATCTTAAGCAGCAAAACCGTTACACAAATTGATGTAACTTCAATATGTTGTAATTTGTTGCGTGACTCCTCAAAGTCACTACTGGTCAATGGTCAGAATGGATTACAAATCTTTTAAGTGAGTGACCTACGCCCTTCGACGTATGCGTGCTTGACTTTTGAAAGGTTAATTCGAACAGAAATAATTCGATGTTTTCATAAATAATGGAGCACAATTATATGTAACCAATTAGCGGAATGTTATTAGAAAATATGTATTTACTATTTACTAATTGCAGTGCGGAACTATATTATGAATACGGATATATGAAATACATACAGTGTTGTATTAATAAACATAAAATAAACTTTCTCTCATAATAAAGTGTGCTAATGAGACTATTTTCTATTGAAACAGACGTAAGAAAACGGTGGAATGTAAGAGAGCACTATTTTACCCAAAACAACCTTTTCACAGACACTTTTACATTCAGCTCTACTTTTAATATATTTTTTATTTTTATAAAGGATAATACAATAAGATATAAAAATGTTATCCTGGTATTCCTTTTATTTTATGTCCTCATTTACAGGAGTGAGTAAAAAGTTTTGCTCTTATACCTACGCTACTCTAAGACAGAATTCGCTGCTCTGTGTTTGTATAATGTCCAACTCTCAAGTGGTATTCACGTCCGGGGGTATTCGAGTTTTTCCGACTTTTTCTTTTACTTGTTACTGTTTAGACGTTACTTTTCCGGATTAGTTTTACGGCGAGTAATATTTCTTGCTGAATTTAATGAAAACAGTTCAAGACAAATTGCTATAAGTCTTCGCTTAGTTTAATGGTTTTATATATTTTATGTCATTGAAGGGTAGTTTGGTCAATAAAAAGTGAAGCTATTCACGATACACACACACACACACATCCATACATATTGAAAGAGTTGCTTGAAATACTGAACAAATGTTGTGAATGGCTGAAAGCTGATGGCTGAATGGTGAAACAAATGAAGGGTTGAATGCCAATGAAACTGGTTGGACAGTTACAGCTTATGCGGTCCAAAGAGTTAATCAATTTGTACGTGTTTTGTTACTTTTATAGTCTTGTGATCAAATTAATGATTTTTGTGAAACATAAAATTAATTAAAATATTTGTTTTCTTTAATTATTGCTTGTTGAGGATTGCTCTCACATAAACTGCGTGTGTAGTTCTTTCTTTATTTAACATGTCGTACTATTTGAACTGTATTCAATATTTCCAATCCATTTTGCAAGCTTGTAAACATCTTATACTGACACCAACAGCATTCATAGCAGATCACGTACTGTATAGCTACTATTATCTCATGAATAACCTTCTCCCACGTTCTCAGTTTGGTCTTAGTGGAGTTCACAGCTCACTTACATAATTAATTATTACAATTCAATCACCCAGGTAGAAAATCAACCTTGAAATTAGCTTGTAACAATGCAGAAAGTGTGAACCTTTCCATGCAATATAATTTCTAAATAAGAAGTAGAAATTAATTCTTGGAATATGCTTGTCATAAGCAACCCAGAGTGAATCTTAGATTACAAGACAATTTTCAACCTGGGCATCACTATTATATAACGACACTTTGAATATATACGACGCTTTCACATCGAATGCCAATATTTATATCACATTAAATTTAAAGTTTAGCATGTTTGTTCAATACAGTTGGCTGGGAATATCATGTTGCAATATTACGCAATGTGTTGATATATTGTTGAAAAATAACATGAAAGAAACAGCCTGATTTGGATTTTGGATGGATTACTGATTGATTTCATTATTGCTCCACTTCTAGAGATGCGCGATGCCAGTCTTTACAGAACCTAAACTCGTGTAGTTTGTGGAAAAATGGCATCTGCATGTGTACCAGGAAGTTGGAACTTAAAGTATGTAGCTGGGGGAGAAACACCCCAAACTAATATGATCACCAAAGTTCGTCTGGAAGAATCTAAGTACAATAAGATTTCTTCATTAAGCTACCAGAGTCGTTAACAATTTTCTGTTATTTTTATATTCAACATGAGATACAAACTTAACTGTACATACTCTTTCTTAGAATAATCCCACAGGTTACATTTATAAGTATAAAGTAAATAAATCACAGGTTAAATTTAAAATTATTGTAAATTATAACACTTTTTATTCTTCTTGTCGTCTGTCCACCTCGTCATGCTCTCTACCTCTTTTTGTTTTATCTCCATCTCCTTTCCTCTTCTATATACTTTTTGTTATCAATATCGCTCAATAAGAATTCAAATAAGATACGATAATGAAAAGGTAATTCACAACATAATTGTGATTCGCGATTAAACTGTATAAAACTACGATTTTGCAAATTAAAAAAAAAACATACGAGTATTTAACAAGAGAACAGAATAATGAAAACTGTAAACATCAACAATGTACATAACTTTAAAAAGAATAACAAAAGTACAACATAAATATTCTCAGTTAAAACTATTAATAGCAAAACTTCTATTGTTCTTCTATATATCTTATATGTAAAAACATCCCCTACTGCAATGGAAAATATAAAAGGTTTCGAACAAAAAACAAGGTTTTTGCAATTTCAAAATAGAAAAAGAACAATAATAAAACGGAATCAACAAAATAACTAAATCAAAGGTCTTCTTCTGCTTCTTTATAAATAGATTCTTCAAAGTCATGTATAGAACTCAGTTATATTAAAACAGTATGTTATACATTCGTCTTTCCGTGCACTGTTGAGTAATGGAACACAATACAGTCCACTCTTCCCATATCCAATCCCTCCTCTCGACCGTCTTCCTCCACACATTCAAAACGGAAGTGGAAATCTTATGTGTAGTGTAGTAGCACTGTCGTAAAACTTAACGTTGTAATATTTGTATGCACTATAAAATACAAAATACAAAAAAATATTTACGAACAGAAGGAGAGACCCCTATAAAACAAACTGACGACATAAAATAAGATACCATCTGGAGACAGGAAGATAAAAAATATAATTCGCCTTTCGTCTACTTTTATGGCATATGTTTAGATTTTTCAAGCAAATGTAATTTTATAATAACGTTAACAAATCATTTTTGTCATCAGATGGTAGCGAAAATTATTTCATGATCTTTCAGTTAAATGGTTTAAGTTAAGGGATCAAAAAGGTTTCTATCCGATGGAGAAAATGTATGAGTGTTAAAGAAAACTATGTAGAAAAATATGGCTCTCCATTTCTGGTTTTGAATAGCACCTGTAATATCAATGACCACACTATGGCAGGCAAAACAACAAGAAAGATCGATCCTAGAGATGGTTGCATGATCTTAGCTATTTTTACATCATCTATATAATCACATAACTCTAATCTTAAACAGATATTGTTACCAAAAAATAGTGTAAACATTAATCTGACCCGTATTAATTTTGGGTATTAATCGACGTACTGCTTAATCCATTTTTAATCTTACCTGGAAATATTATCTACTAAATGATAATTCCTTAAATAAGCATTAGGCGAATTATAAACGAACAAAGTTCACTAACTAAAGAATAATTATAAAAACATTCAAACTTATAACTTCTTAATTACCAGTCTTCATTCCACACATATAAAATCATAATAAGACCAGTTCTATATGGATCTAAAACTTGAACTTTGAAAAGCAACCATTATGGTCTCTTGCAGATTTGGAAAAGAAATATTTTTCCACAAATTTATAGTGCAATGAGCAGTGGAGAAATAGAACATGTAGGGTAATATATGACAAGTATAGAAAAATGGACATTCTTGACAAAAATTAGAAGAAAAAGAATTCAATGATAAAGGCATGTAGTAGGAATTGGTCACAACAGAGCAATTCCTGGAAGGGAATGCAGAGGGTGCAATAGAGAGAAGAAAATACAGGGCATGATAAAAAGATCAAGTAAAGAAGGACATAATGAATATGAGTATTGTACATTGGTAGATAAAGACTGCTAATACGTGTAGAATAGTATGGAAAAAAGTCCTAAAGGAACCTAATGATCTAAATAATCAAAGGTGAAACGAAAAATATATGAAAGGCTCGAATAATCGGATCGAACAAACGGATCGATTTCCATTATATCGAAAACAGCGAACACAATTACTACTAGTCAACCGAGCTATGAACCGATCTGTAGTCGGTTGGTAGTGTCAATTTTCCTTAGCGAGGCTACTTGTCCTCAAACTCCGGAACCTATTGATCCATCCACGTGTATGAGTACATATCTCACATTATGCCTAACTTTTACACTAATAGATCATTGTACGTACACCATTTAGTGTGTTTATAAACAGATGTTTGCTTTCTCAGCAGATTTTCACGTAGATTTTGTACAAGATAACAGCAAGGGTGGTTTTCTAAGTTTATTCAGCTACGCCCACCAAAGAGTACGATAACATGGAACAGCTGCAGGCAGAAACAGGTTATTCAGCAAATATTTGTTTCGCAGGGAGGACGAGACACTACTGGTAGTTCCGCAGCCAAACACATCACGTTAACGAGACGTATTCGTTGTCGTCGTAGGCTCCTGTTCGTAGGTCATGGTTTGTCTGACGTAGAATGTACGGTCATCCCTCTCCCACCGCAAACAAAGACATACACCGTGAACTTCAAAGAATGATGAAAACTTTATAGTTCACAGTGTCTTATAAGTCGTGTTTTTTTTATTACTTTTGTCTCTGGTGTTTACTAAAGTTTTCGAACAATTCATCCGTTCGCTTCGGGATCAAGATAAAACAATGAAATGTCAACTTTGAAAACTTCCGTTTTATAAGAAAAATGTTTTATTGTCTTTTAAAAGGGACATTTTACGGAACAAGTCAATTATAAAGAAACATATTTTTACTTTTAGTTCCACTTTGAAACTTATCGGACATTTTAATACTTCTTAAGTTCTTGCTGAGAATTTAAAGTGGTTTCGAGTTACAAAAATTCAATTTATTGCCACAGAAAATATTTAGTTAACAATTTCTTTCTATTGCTACAAAAGCGCTCTAATTATTTACTTTCTTGAAAACCTTTTGCAAAACATTGTTTCAAAATTAAAACATAAAGCATAATACTTCAATATATGTCTTGCTTATGCAGCGTCCACATCAAAGTAAC
Organism: Panorpa germanica; assembly: GCA_963678705.1. Taxonomy (NCBI): domain Eukaryota; kingdom Metazoa; phylum Arthropoda; class Insecta; order Mecoptera; family Panorpidae; genus Panorpa; species Panorpa germanica. The sequence continues at coordinate 8,935,283 of OY783211.1, read as the reverse complement.
TTCTTTATTTACTATGTCGAAGGTTAATTCAGGTTTACCTATTAAAACATCTTGAGTAAATTTCAAAAGTGATTCAACAATCAAATGACAAATAATTTAATAATTACTCAAAACATTTTTCTTGTAGCTAATGTCTCAGTAAGTCTAGACACTGCTTTATAATTTAAAGCAGAATTCCGTAATTATGAAATGTTAGTTAGTATTCAAATAGCTTTCAAAATATATTAAATTTACTTTTAATTAATAATATATGTACATTGTACATACACACACATCTAACAACCTAATAAGTTCTTTATTAAAACTCGTTTCAACAAGCATGTATGTGTTTAATCATTTAGAATAGAGCTAAATGAGAATAATTTAATTTGAATGTTGTACATAATTAAAACAGTGCTAATGACTTTAACTATTTCAGAGTATTAAATGTTTGGTAAAGTTCTTTATTTAGTTTATCACCAATCACCATGATTTGTCAAGAACAGAACCACTCTTTTTTTTGTTTTTCATACTCGACTACCCAAGTAGAAAATAAACCTTGAAATGAGCGTGTGACAAGCTGGCAAGTGTAAACCTAGCATTGCAAGACAAATTTCTACCTGGGTATATTGATTAAGTTGGGTTTTTCTTTTCGAATGGCTTTTTAAATTCAGTTATATCGGATCGTATAAACCTGTAAGAGAATGGAATAAGAAGGGCCGGGAGGGGGGGGGGGGCTTGGTGCACGCGCGTATTGCTTCGATACGCAACTGTTGCAATACGTTTTGATGACGTTATGCGAATATGCAATTTCGATGCAAGTAAACTCGTAGTTGTCGCTGCGTACGTTTTCCTTCCCGCTTCTCTTCTCTTACACGTTTGATACGATGGATACGATGCGTACAATACGGACCTGTGAACACTTGCATTATACCTATTGTTAAGATTAATCCTCAGGCAGGAAACATAACGCAATTTAACACTTGAGCTAGTTTGTAGTAAGCTAGCAAGTTTAAAGCTACATTGCAAGACAATTTCTACAAGAGAAGTATAAAATTAATCTTAAAATTAGCTTGATAAAACCTAGTAAGTGAGAGTCTGATACTGTAAGACTATATTCTATCTGAGCATGAGCCGTATGATAACATATCACTCAATAACTTCCTAGGATGACATATAGATGGCGCTACTATTGATAAATGCATATGATTTTTAGATAGTACCAACCTTCAAACGAAATCTGTCAAAATTTCATGACATTCCACATGAAATTCAGATTTTTCCTATAGTCTTGAAAACTACAAAAGCAGTATATTATTGAAAGTTGGTACTGGCTAAAAATCATATGGTTTAGTTAATAGGGTCACCATCTATGTGATGTGACAATCAATAGTTATATCAATTATAAGTATATTAAAATTATAAACTAAAAACTAAATATAAAACAGTGGATGACGCAACATTTTATAGCATCAGTTTGTACGAGTATAATTACACAACCAGCTGACTTCATTTATGCAATTAAACAGAATATAGTGGATGCAGATTGTCGCTTAACACATATAATCTGTTCGCAATCACAATATCTGTTTAACATAGTCAATTAACGTTATATTCGTATAATAGGCAACAAACATTTAACAAAGTACAACTGATAATCGTTCTAAATCGGTTTAAATTTCAACAGATGACCCGCGAACCCTCCCCTCAACTTCACTCCACATCCTCTGATTCATGAATATCCATCACACGCCTGACAGCAGCTTTTATTGATATGTCAATTGCAAATGGTTGACTTACTTTTAAAATAAAGTACGTAATTGGAGATTTGATTTTGTATTTTATCAGCGAAAACAAAGGATCAATCAGTTTACGTAATGTTTTATTTATTAGTTGAAATATTTATTGATTAAAATATGAATAGATTTATTTAGTAGTTGGTAAACCAACGGAATTTCACTCACGTTGTGCGCGCATAGAGAGATAGTGTAAAAGTGTAATTTTGAATTAAAGCAAATTAACGTTACTTTAAAATAAATTTGTATTTTTTTTCTTAACTCGGTCGATGCAGAAGTTAACTTACGTAATAAACAATGCTGAATAATTGCATTTAAAACTAATTGAAGCATATGCAAGTACAAGTACATATACGTAGGCAGTACATGTCGAAGTAATTCTCATCCTGTAGAGTAATGGATATAAACATACAGATTATAGTTGTGTATTGATAAACATTAAAGTAGAAGAATGCTTTCGTGATGAAGTGTTCTAATGTGAAACAACTCCTACTGATAGTCGGAAGTAGTCTGTTTCAGTGCAGCCTAAGTAAACCTTAAGCAGTTGTTGTTTTTCTTAAATTTTTATCTTGTTATTTCTAAAAGTTACCTTTCCATATTATGAACAACATGGAAAAGTTATTTTAAAAGGGATATGTTTGTGACAGATGTCCTGTTTCCATTAAAGATAATTGTTTCTGTTATTTTCAGACAAACGGCACGGCATTTATTGCATTAACATGATCCCCCGCTTTACGCCGCGCCCAAGGACTTCTTCATCATGAGGTGCGCATGGCCGGTTCTGGCCCTCACTATGCGAGTCGTCCTGTGTTACGCAACAACCACGACGTCAGCAACACCACACTCACACTCACATCCACACCCTCATCCACATCCCCATCCCCATCCCCATCAACAACCACGAGCTGGTGCCCCGACTCTGGAATCCTACAATGTTATCACAGGTATGAACTAGCTACGTTATTTCTATTCATGTGTTATCTCATCCAATATGAAACGAACGGCACCGAGAGACGGAAAGGAGAACCGAGAGTTCACGAATATCAAACATTTACTATTTTTTCTTCATATCAATGAAATTGAATGTCAATTGAAAAACATAATTAAGTGTATATAAAACTTGTTCAGAATTCAACTGATCAATTTTGTATTCGTATATTTGTACGTGCGAGATATGGAATCACAACCGTGAAAAAATATAATATTTCCGCCGCGAAATTTTATGTAAATTGTAAGTAAGTATTTTTGTGATAATTGACGAGAAATAAAATTTTATATATGTAGGATCGTAAAAATACATCAAGCGTACAAAGTAGGCGTAACTATAACACCCGAGCTAGAAAAGTCGTAAAATAGTGTGATTAATGAGGGTATATATTTTAAGTAGAAACCAAGTGACAAGTTAAAAGCAATTATAATGTGTGGAACTTTAAACCACTGATTGAATACATGAGGGGATGTGTTATTGAAATTAACCAGGCGTATTCTTAGAATTAAAATAACAAACCTTTTAAGCCAAGCTGAAAAAACTAATGTAGGACCGAGTATATATTAGCTAGAATTTAAGGTTGTTTGTGTATTCATTGTTCTGTATTTGTAAAGTAAACATCAACGTTTATATTGTAACTTTATTGTATTATTATCATTATTATTATCATCGTTATTATTTTATTCAATAAATGTATTAAACCAATTATGTGATTCTTTATCATCCTGACAAACCAACTAAGATATTACATAGTTGAATATTAATTGAATTGACATTGCCCTAAATTAAACAAGAGTACCTCGATTCCACACCAGATTAGCGGATTGGTTATTGTTTTCCACATAAGAAGTTGGATAGTTCTCGTTTACCACATCAGAAGTGCGATTGAGCTCTCGTTTCCACATCAGAAGTGCGGATTAGCAGCTCATAGCGAATTGAACTAAGTGCGCGAAGTGAATAATACAAAGAAGTGCGGATTAGTAACTCATAGCGAATTGAACTAAGTGCGGATTAGTTATCTACGAGTTATCCACAAGTGAATAATACAGAGAAGAATAATACAAGATAGTTTTCTACAAACAGTGCTTTCAAGTGATAGTTCATTAGCGGAATAGTCGAGAATTTATAAGACGGACTTTATAATAGGACTAGCAAGTGAATTGTATCAGAAAAGTGTGTAAACTGTTTTACGAGGAGAAAATTGAAAATGGCATATAACGTAAACATGAACGATACTACTGTGGAAGATAGTTTGTTAGCTGGACGCTCAGGTAACTCAACATCTAATGAAGATAGTTGGTTGGGAGTACAAGCAGAGCTGACGAGGCTTAGAACAGAACTATTGCAGTTGAGTATCGGGAATAGTACAATACAGGAACAGAGAATGAATCATCATGGGTTTATGCCGACACAGAACCTGGAATGCATACCTGTGTTTAACCCAGCAACCACGGTATTGACGGCTACAGCTTGGGTGCGAAAATTGGAGGATATAGCAGACATTTATGGCTGGAGTGATAAAGTGAAGCTTCATCAAGGTGTCAACAAGCTGCAGTGTGCCGCGAAAAACTGGTTTGATGCTAGTTTGAACGTAGTCAAGGATTGGACGACGTTCAAATACGAATTAATCAGGAATTTTCCAGTGGAGTACGATGAATCTGACGTACACATGGAACTAATGAAGAGACAACGAGGAAAAAACGAAGCAATAGAAGATTATGTATACTCGGTGAAAGCGACCGCCAGTAAGAGTGATAATATCAGTGAAAAGGCCGTGATAAAATACATAATAGCCGGACTAAACAACAAAGACTTGATAAGTGTGTTATCAATGTGCGACTTTAAAACAGTGCCCGATTTGTTGTTAAAAGTAAAACGGTATGATTCGACGCTATTGCAAGTGCAAGAAAGGAATCATTTTAGTGTACGTAAAGACAGACCAAAAGACTTAAACGCGATAAAATGTTTTAATTGTAATGAACTCGGACATAAAGAAAACGTGTGCCGAAAAAGCAACGAATACCTTAATAGTAAAAGAAATGAATCAAGTGAAAAGATAAAAAGTGAAAGTAAAATAAAGTGTTTCAAATGTCATGAAGAGGGACATATTTCGAGAAATTGTACCGCGAATAAAACGAGTGATGCTTTGTTAGTGGACACAAATAAAACATGTAATATGACAAAAGACATGAGCATAGACAGTATCAGTTTTAAATGTCTGATTGATACCGGAAGTGATCAGAATTTGATTAGAGCTGACGATTATATTAAATTAAGTAATAAAGCGGTTGTGCGCGAAAACAATATTGTATTGACTGGAATCGGAGGATTTAAAATCAAAGTTTTGGGTGAATTTAGTGCTCAAGTGAAAGTAGACAATGAACAGTACTGTACTAACTTTTTAATAGTTCCATCAAGTACAACTAGACATAGTGTCTTAATCGGTAAACCTCTGCTAGACCAAGTAGAAACCACAATAAGTGTAGACGGTATTACCATGCGAAAAAAGTACGAGGATAGTGAACAGAATAAAATATTATGTGTAGTCGACGACGAAATCGTCATGGGTAATAATATTAGTCCAGATGTCAGGGCTAAAATTAAGGAACTTGTTGAAACCTATGAACCAAAAGTAACAAGGGTTACTGAAGTAGAAGCGAAAATATACATGACCGATGAGGTTCCTGTTTTTCAAAATTCGCGACGTATGGCTTACTGCGAACAAGAAGAAGTTGAGAAACATGTAGAAACCTGGTTGAACGACGGCAAGGTCGAAGAGCAAGAATTAAACAAAACTTATCAGCGTAGCATAAATACTACACCGTTCAAGTTGTTAACAGGTGCGACAATGAAAACAGATGAGGAGACGCATATCTCTCAGCTGTTAGAAAAAGGTAATCGAGAAATGCGTGAGGACGACTTCCACGAGTTACGTGCTAACGACAAGAAACATATATTAAAACCACAGGAAGAGAATCGCAAGAATTTCAATAGAAATAGGAAACCAGCTAGGACATATAAAGTCGGAGACATTGTTGCCGTAAAAAGAACCCAGTTTGGTACTGGATTTAAATTATATAACAAATATTTAGGACCGTATCAGGTTACAGGAGTTGACCGAAATGAGCGGTATAGGGTAAGACGTATCGGTGAAGGGGAAGGTTCTTCTAATACACTTTCAAAGGCCGATCACATGAAACCATGGGACGTATTCTCAGACGACAGTGATTCTGAAACCGGAGATGTTATGGGTCAGGTGCCGAACAGCAAACAGATGACAGCAGTAACGTATCGTCTTTGGAGGCCAAAGCAAGGTCATATGGCCGTGTAGGATCGTAAAAATACATCAAGCGTACAAAGTAGGCGTAACTATAACACCCGAGCTAGAAAAGTCGTAAAATAGTGTGATTAATGAGGGTATATATTTTAAGTAGAAACCAAGTGACAAGTTAAAAGCAATTATAATGTGTGGAACTTTAAACCACTGATTGAATACATGAGGGGATGTGTTATTGAAATTAACCAGGCGTATTCTTAGAATTAAAATAACAAACCTTTTAAGCCAAGCTGAAAAAACTAATGTAGGACCGAGTATATATTAGCTAGAATTTAAGGTTGTTTGTGTATTCATTGTTCTGTATTTGTAAAGTAAACATCAACGTTTATATTGTAACTTTATTGTATTATTATCATTATTATTATCATCGTTATTATTTTATTCAATAAATGTATTAAACCAATTATGTGATTCTTTATCATCCTGACAAACCAACTAAGATATTACATAGTTGAATATTAATTGAATTGACATTGCCCTAAATTAAACAAGAGTACCTCGATTCCACACCAGATTAGCGGATTGGTTATTGTTTTCCACATAAGAAGTTGGATAGTTCTCGTTTACCACATCAGGATTGGATTGTACTCTCGTTTTCCACATATATGTATATATATACAAAGATGACAAATAATAATAATGATAAATTAAGGCACATGAATGCCTTAAAAGAAAACGTAGTTTTTTTTATTAAAGTGGGATTTCTACAGAGCGAGGCGCGAGATTCAAATAAATATATAGTAATGGATTTTTCTACTTGTGTTGTTGCGCGAGAATGCGAGGCCCCGGGCGGTTGCCCTGCTTGCTACCCCCTAAGGACACCTCTGCTTAAGGGGTTAGGCCAACGTTATTTATATTTAATATAATCTGTGCACTGACTTCCATTTTGGCGTGTTGTTGGCATAGAAGCAGTCTAAGAAAGTGATAAGAAAATTACAATTTAATTTAATTAGTAACTACAGCTAGTTACTACAAACTGTATCCAATTAGAAATACGTAAGGCAATAAAAGAAAATGTAACTGCCATAACACTGAATTTAATTAAATTGGGTTTAATATTCAAAACTAAACCTTTTCAGAAATACCAACTTTGCTTCAACATTTACCAAAATGATATAAATGCCGTTTTGCGAATTAGTGTACATAATTAGTAACAATATTTAACATAACATAATCTTGTTCCTTAATTAGTACAAGCAACGTAACTGGTGGCCTCATTAACGTCTGTATTTTTCGCTAATGACTCTATTGTCAATATGAATGGTTCCGCACAGCGCAGCGCGACGGAACTGTCGAGCAAATGACTTGCCTAACGTTGGTACAACTGATGCTGATGCTTTTGATGGTGGTGGTGCCTCTGCTGGAGGAACTACGACGCAATGGTGTATACACCAGCTCGGTAGTAATTAGTTTTATAGTTATGAACACATTATTACATTAAACGATGGCTGTTGTCGTTGTGTAGGTGTCGATTTCAACAACAAAGATACTTTACAGTGAAGTCCGTATAACGCGGATAATTCATTCCGTACTATATCGAATATGTATGGAATGTTTCTAATCGTATATGTACGTCATAACACAAAACATTTTTGATAGGCTTGACGGTGAGAATGAAAAGAAAATAGAGGAACTGATGAAAGGTTGCAACGAAGAGAAGAGGTGGAAGTACAGAGAAAACAGAAGTAAGGAAAAGGGAAAGTATAAGTGGAGGAATTCAGCTACCTAAATTTATGTCGCGTTGTACAAATTCACACTGCTGAAACTTGCAGTAAAAGAAACTTTAAGCCTAAAGTAAAGTGTACACCTTGCTGAGCATTACTATTAAAATATTATAGTTGCAAATTCAATAGTTGGGGCACTTCCAATGACCCGTCCCATAATAAAACATACCACACAATGGTTTGATGTATGTCCATCAAATTTTAAAATCAAGAACAAACTTAACATAGCCAGTTAAATAACACATTCAGAAATGATAACATCCAAGTATTTTTCTAAAAACAAAGTCAACTTTCATCCGTCATGATGTTTACGTTGGTAGAAGTTTTACCGTTGTTAACTTTTGTAATTGTTCATTTTGTTGACTTGTACATGTTGATATGGCCAACATTAAAACCTTTTTCATTTTGTTTTTCACACCGAGTGGTCAGCTTTATGACTACTAATGTTTTTCCCGTTTTCCGGTTCCGGCTTTACCTGCCAGTTAACGGTTTTATCAGCCTGTTTTTGTCATATACATTTGAATGAATATCTGATGGAGATTGACATTTTTTTATGAAGTACTTTTTCAGCACAGCTAGTTCGAAGTGAACTTGATATGGTTTATTTATAGGTGTATTTCCATTTACTAATACACCTTTACAGGTTTCCCGGGGATTTATTTGAAAATATTCTATAGTCTAGTAAAAAAAGTTTATGATGAAAGAGCGGCTTTTTGTTTTATGTGAATTGCTCTGATAATTAATATTTTTTATAGATAAAGCAAATATTTACAAAAGGGTTTTAATCCCTTTTAATGGTTTTGCTCAATCTGTCATATCATCCGCAAAACAACAATGGCTTCGGGGAGAATTCTGAAAGAATGCTTCGTGTATCCCACAATTACAATTATACAATCTTTTATATTATATATATTGTATATTACAATCTTTTTAAACAGTCCACTTTTGTAATTTTCAAAACAATTGAAAAATTTGAATTTCGTGTATACTTTTTAATGGGAAAGAATACAGAGTTCGTATAACATTTAAAAATTCATTGATTTGCTTGAACCGTATTGTGGTGTCCCATCATATCTTTTTTGAGCCATTTAGAATTTATAACATACTTATTTAATGAATAAAATGCAAAACGTATTTTGTAAATGTATGTTCTTTCAATTCAAATATAAGTCATACAGAATCAAAATTGGCTAGTAAATGTTTTTGTGAAACTGAAAAAAAGACCAAAATATGTTTTGTATTTAGTGCGATATACAGGTCGGCTTTGTCATAGAATAATTGTATATGAAATTACTTTTGTTAACTAGAACAAAATATTCTCGAACTTCTGTTTTATCGGAGTTGAATGTTTAATGTATGGAACCTGCAAAACAATTAACCATACAAGGAATACAGTGTTCCTCATGTGTTTAAAGTTCCAGGAAATAAATGAGAGCTGGAGAACAAAAACTTGATGGTTTTACAAGTTAACAAATCTAATTTGCTGCGAACATATACATCAGTTAAATGAATATTTGCTTTTATCCACAAGAAATAAACTAGAAGTAACTAAAGACAACAAAAATGAGAGAAGTTATTTGCATAATAATTATGTGAGAATGTAATTTAATAAAAGCCAGTTATTCCCATAGCTTGAAGAACGCTTTGAAGTAGCAAGCAGCCTGGTTACTGCCTTTTGCTTGATTAAGTTGATGTAAATGTAATATTATGAATGTTTTATAATTGCTTTATAGCAAAAAAAACTTCGTTTTAAAAATGCTTTAAAATATAATGTAAGGAAACAAAATGAAATTACGTAAGTTTTATTAAACTCATTATTTTTATAAAATTAATTTTTAGTAATTAAATGCCCGCAAGTTATGAAAATGAACTTTAGGTACACGGTAGAAAAGAAAACTTTAATGCAAATACTTAAAGTTAAGGTTGTAGAAAAGCTTATTATAAAAATTAAACATATTTCAAAATTGATTGCCAATTAATTTGTATTAAATAACTTCCTTTAAAAATTAACTAGAGCTAAAGGGGTTGCCGCATAAAGTTGATTTTATCTTTTAATTAAAAATTTGAAGTAAGTTCGAACAAATTTTCTATATAGTAATAATCGTTTGGCTGATGACTGAGAAACAGAATATAAATAGAAGCAATAATTGTAGAAATATTTAATGTTGGGAGAACTCCTATTCAAAATTATCCATAGAATTGCTATATTTCAAATCAAAACAATTACTTCAACATCAGTCAATTAACAGAACTTGTTTAACATCTACAAATATCTTTCAAAATATGTGTCGTCATCCACTTATGTAAATAGCCTAAATTTCACAATATATTGTTTAATCTAAATTGCGACCCAGTTTATTAGAAACCGCAGACTACGAGAAACTACAGCTTCCAAGTAAGGTCCAAGAACTCTACTGATGTATTGGCATATTCGATTTTAAGTTACAAATAGTTAACATATTCAAAACATTTGAAATTCCCGCCTAACCAATCTCTCCCCTCTCTAACGACAACGTTTTCTGACGTCATTGTGCCGCTATAACAAAATAAGATTAAACCAGAACAAGAAATGTAATTCACTTAACGTCTTACTCGGTATTTATAAAAACAGGTCAAGCGATTATAAGGGGTTTGAAATAAAGCACCATTATGCTAATTAATGAATAGAACAAAATACAAGAATTACTGTGAAGTTGCTAACAAAATTCAAAGACAAAAACTGTGTGAAAAGAAAGCTCTAGCTGAATTTAAACTTAATTACAATTTCTCTCAAGTGGACAACAGATTTTTTTCGTTCCGTGGTCCATTACTTCCATTGTGTGAGGTTTGATGTCTGTAATGTTTACGAGGGAAGGTTTGAACCGCAGACATTTATTATACTTTTTTATTACCGTTCTTTCTTGTATGAATAACGGGTCGCTAAAACGTGGAAGACATTATAATTGGGAAACTGTACAATTTCTTAAGCCATTAATTTTATTTCTTTCTGACTTATACTAATGTTTCTCATCAGGGAATTTAGGAAATTACTAGAATATATCTCTGTTTTTAAAATCCAAAATTGCTATAATAAATATCTTAAAGACAAAGTTACCGATGCTTGAAGAGTACATATATACTCGTATATACATCTAACATAACGAAATATATTTCAATAAACGTTTGAACATTGAATTTATTAAACTTGAATCTCCACTAATTTTATTTAACAAAATTCTTTAGGAATAAAAATTCAAGCAGCGGCTTAGTACATCCCTTATTAAAATTCTTCGTTAATACAATACCTTAATTGAAGCAAAAAATGTGTATCTTCTGTACCTTGTACCCCCACCGTATCCTGCACCTTCACCCACTTCAATCTGATGCCGTTCTTCGCTACATTTCTGTAGCCCTAAACATAACACCGCGGCTAGCTATACAGAAAACTTAAGAGCAGTGGTAAACAGAATATTGTTGTTAAGAGTCATGAAAAGTTAGTAACATTGTATACCTAGTAAAATTAACTTTATAATAACGACAAATTGATCAATATAATATCATAGAGATGATTAATACTTACTTAAGATAAAGGATTAAATCAAAGTTTACCGCACCCGTAGAAGTCTACTTTAACATCTCGAGAATTGTCTATTTTGAGTACATTGCGGTATCTATCTGAGAGAGGTCGTTAAGTGGTTTGGGGAAGTCCGTGATTAGACAGGTCATCATAACCATCCTTAAAAGAGTAAGTTAGGAAGGAGGGAGCACGACGGGGGCCTGGGGAAGGAGAGGATAGTATTAAGGAAGAGAAATGGGGTTGGAGAAGATAGAAAGATATGGCGGATTCAGAGAATTTTGAGTGGACGGTATATAGTAGTTTAACAGCCGGAAATAATGCAAATGATAGAGGACGTAAGATTCAATAAACGATTGTAAGCAACGAAGATACCTGAGTACCGAAAAATCAGTGACATAGGGATATTGGGATGATCAGTTAAGGGAATGAAGAGAGATGAAACAAATATTGGAAGGTGGAAGTGAGAAGTCAATTTGAAGTCATATTTTAAGTAGGTGTAAGAATACGGTAGAAGTTTTACTATGAGAGAGTGAAGAAATGAGATGAATAGCAAAAGAAATCAGTAAAGGAAGAGAACAGGATGAAAGCAAGTAGAGAAGAAAGACAAGAAAGGATGACAGTAATAGAGAGAAATGGTCTTTAAGGCCATTTTTCGCACTGTAAGTTACAATAACATTAATTTACATTACATTAAGTTAGAGTATCATATTTGCAAGATCGTTGTAAACACTTCTTCGCTTCATTCTTTTTGTTAACCCATTTCCCTACTTCTTTTTCTTTTCCTAATCTTTTATTTCGAATCCTCCATCTTCCATTGCACCAAACTGCATCTCAACCACCGTTTTTTGAGTGTTTCCTTCCTTACTCCTTTATGTTTATTTGTCTTTTATTTTCTGATTCCTCTTCGCCGTCATCGTCTTCATCATCTTCCTCTTCCTCCTCATCAACTAAATCTGCTTTATCTTCCTCTTCATTTTCTACGTCTTTCTCATTTTCCGTTTCATCCTCTTCTTCTTTTGCATGAATATATTTTACGGTCCACAGACCATATCTTGCTTATCACTGTTGCAGAGCGATATCGATTCCAGTCGAGATACGATTGTGTTTCCTTTGATGAAATATGTAAAATACCTTTATATTATAACTGCCTCAGTTTAATTATTCATTATTCGAAACAAGTTTGGAAATTCGTTTTCTTTTGTTTTACAGTAATTGAACGTATTTGTATTTGAGATTCTGTTATTTTGTATTGTTATCCAACAATACCTAGCGTAACTTATTCTTCAACACTAAACAATACTCGTATCCATGCCAAGCAGCTCATTTCGTTCAATTGTCTCCGAACAATGTTTCACCGTATTATACGAGCGGCCTATAAATAAAGGATTAACTAGTAAGCTTCCTTTTATCCTCCGTCTTATTAAATAATGTGATGGGAACTTTATTATAATTTCAGAACGGATTCACACCTTTGTCTTCAATGATACATTTCATTGTATTAGTATAAGTGTATCTGACTAATAATAAATATCATTGAGTGCTTCACTGTAATTGTATAGAACTCTGGGAAATCACTGTAATGGAGATGATTACTACCACGAAGTAGATTAAAAGCACAAAAGCAGAGCGTGGATTAAATAGAAGGTTGTCCCCAGAGAGGGCACCTGTGCATTGACAGGAAGTTGGAGCGTTTACCAATGTTCAGTGTTCTTCTTCTTTGCATATGTGTACACTGTAAGAAATTGGTCGAGAAGAGCCACACTGCGAAAGAATCGCGCGTGGTAAGACTGCAGCTTTTTCCACAATGGTATCCGCAATGTGCGACATTACGTGATGATGAGGAGAGGGGGAGGGATAAAGAATCCAGTGCTTGAGGTGGATAGCTAAGTACGCTTCCGATCTGTGCTTATAAAATTAACTACACCTAAGAAGCATGACATTACACAGCACTTCTTTCTATGACAGGCTTGAACGTACAGTACCTATAAATTCATCCACCAAAAAATCAGTTAATTTTCGTTAAAATAACAATACATTTTGTATAACTTTCTGTAAACAATTTATATGAAATAAGGTTACTTGTATTTGTTGTTACAGTGTAATTACACACATAATCAAAACAGAAAAGTACGTATCCTCGTATAATCAAAGTATAACCACAGGGGTAACCAGAACCATTTGTTTTCCTAAAAGCAACTAAGCTAAAGCAACAATTTAAAACGACTGAACGATTACAGAAAATTGAATGAAAATCTCATCATCAAACAAGGTTTTTACTTTTTGTTTTTGTTTTTGTTTTCGTTAATACATGTTTCATTAAAGCTTTTCCAAATTGAATAATTAACATGTCATGCTGGCTGAATCCTGCTGAAATACGTCATAAAACGGTTAAGTTGTGCTCGTACTTGAACACACACATACACACACAGGCACTCTTCACGTAAATATTTTCATAAACATACACAAAAACACATGAAGGCATAGATATAATACAAGTAAATATGCGCAACATTCATTATAAAATATAATTTATGTTAATAAAGTGGATAGCGCCTTTGGGCAAACACAACGAAAACGAGCTTTCTGTTGTTGTATTACACGCATTCATCCATCCATGAACACATCTATTTAAATAAAGATCCGTACACACTAGAGCGACTACAACATTTGATGGAAGATGTTGCGCAACACCGGTGTGACATGAAATTTAGTATATCTTTATTTTTCGTAATCATCAACTTAGTGCTACAGTCCTTGTAGAGGATATATTTTCTATTCCTATCTATTGGCCACCTTCATCTTCCAATTCTACATCACACCTATACTATTTAGACTCTGTGACACTTGTTCTTTCCACCTCATCTTTATCCGTAAGAGTGCGAGGGGTTTTCCTCGCACTGTGGCACCCACTGGATTTTATTCTTCCTAACTTTCATCACTATATCCGTTATTAGCTTTGTATGTTTAGAAAAACAAGTAATAAATTAACATTTAAAAGTCAGATTAATTATTTACATTTCGGTTTCGGTGCGCAAAAGAGACTTTTTCCCATATTCTATAACGAAAATCATATTTTGTGCCAGAATCGCTAAATAGATATAAGGAAAAATCATAAAAATACCCAATCACATTTTTTTGAGTTAAATGAATGTCGTAAACTGGACGATAACATTTCAACAAATATGGGACACTTATATCTAAATAACAACAACTTATGAATAAGAATATATGAATGTTGGAGTGGCGCCAGTGTGTACTGGACATAATGTTCGAAAATAAATCGGTAGCTATAATCAAAAAACACATTATACAATTTTGACTGCTGTTCATGAACATGCCTGATTAAAATGTTACAATATTCCGACGGCCTATTGAAAATATACATACGGGTGTTTTCATCCCACCATGCGAACGCTCAATTAATTAAAGACTAAATTTTATAAAAGTATATATTTTAAATAAAAACCGTTGTTGCGTTGTATCAAGCCCGATAAACACAGTCACCTGTTCAATATAACAAAAGTTACCAGGTTGTGTAAACAATGCTACTTAATATTAAAGGTGTTATAACATAACACGCGTCGTAAGGGGGGTGCACTTTCAACCCCTGCCATGAAAGAAAATCGACAAAGAAAGATTAGGAAATTAAATTTTTATTATTAGAGTCACTGTTTTAATAAAATCTTAAAACGTCTACATTGTGGTCTTCTATGCTTCTTTTTGAAAAATAAATCTACCTGTTAGCGCAGTAGCATCCTCATAAAACTTCTTAAGGATTATAATTTCTTAAGACGTGCTCTTTGTGTATTAAAGTTTCTTATAATACCTATAATATCAAATTAGATATATTATTATTAGATAGAATCTTATAAGTTTTGATTAAGTAAGATGTTTCATGAATATAATTACAAGGTGATTAGCTAGAGGTAAGACAGGCTCGAGACCCTTACGTAAGCTAAGGTGGAGGGAATATCACGAATGTTAAAAATAGAAGACGAGTGCCGTCAAATGATTATGCACCTATCATCTGCAATAAATTTCTCTCGGACAGGCTCGGTATTTTTCTATATAATATTGCATAAAAAGCTTTATTCATGTCAGAAAACGTAGATTTAGGTAAATAGATAACATTTGGTATGGAACCTTGCATTATATTAACTATAGAATGTAATATAACAGGTAAACTTTACTATGTTGAATAAATATTATATATACGTTCCCAAATCGAAATTTTGACCCTATTGACGACTTAAAAGAACCCGTTTCGGGGTTCATTTACATAGGATCTTTTGCTCCTTCTTTAAGCCTATATATGGGCCTACGAGGTTCACTTTACTGTTTTCAGGACGAAAACAGGGGCAAAGATCCATTTTAGGATCAGGATAGGTTGAAAATTTCGACACTGGTTAACTGTTTCTATTATAAGTATGTTTCTCATGTATCAACGAGACTGGTATCTCAGAGTATTATACACTTAGGGTAATATTGGAACATGTGCATAATACAAATGCATTTTATATATATCAGGTAATTCATGCCACATAACTTTAGTAAATATATGCTATTCTGTTTCCCCATTTTATTTCTCCTTACTTTTTATTCGTGGAGTGTTATACTGAAATACTACATTTATTGTGAACTGACGAATTTAAACAAATATATTCAGTGATGTCGGCGTTACCGCAACATATTGAAATAAGTTGATTCCAGCGTAACCAGAGAAGGGTTGCAGAAATGTGAGACGGATTGAGATTCCCATGCTCTCCTTGCGAGAATGGAAAGAGGGTGTAAGCAAGTATTTGTTACATGTGTATACATTTCAATGGCGTAAAGTTTTGACACTTAAAGTGGTTTAAAATTTAGATTCAAATATTATAAAGACTTAAGATTATAGTAGTCGTATATTATAGTATATATACATATAGATGAAGATTAAAGTAGGTACATTCAAGTAGTGAAATTAGTGGAATAATAAATATTTCAGGTATTAGTTGTATCTTAAGGACACATATGTCACATTTTGTGGAGCCCCTCCCCTTAGTGTGATGTCTCACGTTTTAATTAATAATCACGTTATAATTATATTATATATAATTTCTTTCAGGAGCTTACGTTTTTATGTTAGCTATATTTTTGCTGCATGTGACATCACACTGCTTCAGACCCCCTCCTCTCTTATCAAAATTTGTTAAAATTTTCAAATAAAATTTTTACTGAAGAACTTCCGTTTTGACAAAGAACAACCATATGTGTTGTAGAACTTCATGGGCGTGTTCCGATCAACGAGATATAATCTTTATTTATCAATTGAATATGAAAGTTTGTAAAATTGTGACAATTGAAGTCTTTTGTAAGCTCCATAAATAATTTAATTTGCAGAACATTTAATTGCGTATACCATCATTTACAGCCATGTTCAACAAGGATAATAAAATATTAACGAGTTCATTTTATGAGTGTTTATGTTTATTTAACAATTGCGTCTGTGACCCTTGATGCTGGGTAGTAGGGGGGGGGGGCATTAGGCTGACCTCCCTCTTCGTTCATTAATACTGCTACAAACCCGCATTTAAATCACAAATCAATAACTTTATTATCCAAATCTCTCTATTATTACAAAATTAAATTCGGTGTGAAAATTATTACAGTTCTGTGAGCTTCAACAGTTATAGTTAATAAGGGCAAATACGAGAATAGAACTTCTAAGCTCTTTGCTTAATGAATGGATATTCGAAATCAATTCCTGGTGGTAGCAAGGTGATAACCCGACTCCGTTTAATGAAGTTAACTATTGATTCAGTCGTTTCAACTTTGAATATATAAATTCAAACAGTATTACGATATTGAAACTCTTGTTGAACTCTTCGCTTGTTTCAGTTACAGTAAGTATAGATTCTGAGCCAGAAATTGTAAAGAAAATAATTGATTAATGTATTATTTATGGCTTTTCCGTAAACCGGAATAAAATACACTTTATTATTGCTAAATAATTTAATATGTATTAATCAATTTTTTTATTGGCTGTAATACTACAACTTAATATAGATATACTTATCCAGTGGCTTACATTTCAATAATTACACGGTGTGGTAGAGATTGCTCCAATGAACAATTCTACAAGATTAGATTATTATGTCCAAGGGTTTAGTCCTGCAAAGTCTTCGAACATTATTACTATCAAGCAACATTTGCGTCACGGCGATGTCTCAACTCATGCTTTCAATCAATGAAGCCATTTAGCATCAGTTACTTTTAAAAAAAAAGAATTATTTTTGAGAAAATTAAGATTCTTAAATATGTACCAAGGATCTATTTTTCAATTTATTAAGGGCTCCATTTAATTTTAGATTAAATTTTTTAACGACACTTTTAAGAATGTTTTATAAGTTTTGTCATGACAATATTGTGAATTATATCTTAGTTATAACAATTTAAAGTGAGGTAGGTAGGATCTTTCAGGAACAAGAACGCTTAAGTGGACTAGAGTGGTAAAATCTCAAGAACTCTTAATCTATACACCACCATCTTAATCTTTGCATAGTCTAAACCGATGTGGAAAATTAAGTTAAATTGATTCACAAGTTCATTGATAAGAAAAACTATTGTAAATCAATAAATCATATAGAAAACACTGTTTTAATGTTGTTTTAATTTTGTATTTGATATAAATTGTATCGCATATTGAAATATGCGTGGTCCTTCTCTGCACCATTTTTATTCTAGAATAAAGTATTAAATAAAAACGTTAATTAAATATCAAAACAGTGAGTCAGAATGAGATTTAACCGTCTGTTTTTCTTAAATTTTAACTGTAAAAAGTTCGCTACGGCCTACAAAAGCTTCTGAATTAGGTCTCCTACTACTGTTCTAGGATATTAACATGAGATATTATTCTTTCCAGATGTGGAGTCTACCATAGAGTTCAATAACGGAAGCGCACACAATTCACAAATAGAATCGGAATCAATAATAGCCACCACAAATATACCTGATGTGATGGCAAGCTCAAGCACAAGCACAAAACCAAATAGAACAATAGTATTTCATAAACCTACTCAAAGACCAACCGGGAACCGGAAACACACAGGACGGACCGATTCACCGATGTTGAATTACATATTCGATTCCCACAGTCCGCTAAACAAACATCATCATCACGACCATAGATATGGACCTCATTTTGAAGGTGTCGAGAACATCGGCAATGCTACCAACATCACCGTACAGGTTGGCAGTACAGCCAACTTAAATTGCAAAATTAGTTTGCTGCAGGATAAAACAGTAAGTCAATTAACAGAAGTTTCTTAATAAGTTTGTTTGCTAAATGGACGGTGTTGTGTGTGACTGTATGTATTGTATTGTGTGTCTATGTGTGTTTGTGCTTCTATATATCGTAATTAACTTGGCTGTTCAAACTTTAATTAGAAACGAGAATACGTGCAATACAAGTACATACCCCGACACGGCAAGTTGAGTACAATGGCCTGCACATTGTACTGTTTTATTATAAAATGTTGATTTGAGTAAATATATACGAGGTACCACTGTATCGTTATACTATATATATTATTTTTGTTCTTTTCTCCAAGTTTATATAAAATTTTTTAGGGATATTTACATTACCTCCAATTTTACCAAACTTACTAGAATTAAATGTATTTTAGTCCGAGTGCCGGATGAAATAACTCAGTTGGTCCGAGGGCCATATTTACAGACCCCTGTTCTAATCAATTCTTCTTCAATGAAATTTTCATTTGACTGACCATTATCTAATAGTACAACCATCCCTTTATTAAACTTTGAATGCACGATTGCTATTTCCGTTTGTCTTGTCAAACCATTGTCTATTTAAAACCAATAGATAATTAAAGGCATCCTGCATGACTTGCTCACAATTTGTTGTCCATTTGTCTGTTGCAACTCCCACCCCCACCACCACCGATAAAGCAATATGCATATGTGGCTTTAAACGTCACTAGACAGGACAACACAGGACTCCTTGACTCACTGACTCACTGACCGAACTACAAATAATACGCTTGCTAGAGATTAGACCAAGTACAATGAATGCTGTGCTCTGTTCTTTGTGTTTAAAATTTATTATACCATTTTATATATAAAATACACTATAGCATGTAGCAGGGATCCCCAAACTATGACGTATTTTATCCCACGGACTCCTTTAGTAAAAATAACTAGAAAATTAAATTCAATGAAGAATACAATATGTGGAATAGAAAGTAAAATGTGAATTAAAAGTGTGAAAATAAAGAGAAGTTATGATAGAGAATGCTTTCAATACCTCTGAAAGTTTGAGTACCTCTGGTATAAAGTATTATTTCTATATGCAAATGCTAAGTGCATCTCTCTACGATTTATTTTTAATGCTGAGTAACTTTGACAGATATGAATTATTCCTTTTAATTCAAAATACAACCCAGCTAGTTTCATAATCTCTCGTATATTTTTTAAGCTCCAGATTAAGCTTATACTTAAGCTGAATAAGTGTTCCGTTAGCAATGTACGTAGCTAATGAACATTTTATGACCAGGACTAATTAAATTAAAATTTTAGTTAAGAAATTGCGTTTATTTAGCGGTAGTCGTTTTATCCTTAGATCAAATGTAGGTAAAATGAAAAGAAATTGGTTTATTTTAAAAGGATCTATTAAAATTGTATGTTTTATCAACGGTTTGACAACAAAATTGGGCCAGAGCATTGTTGCCAGACTGCTATGTCTTCGAGTTCAATCCCCTGACCAACATAATGACCATTACTTCTGAGGCTTTATTTTCAGGGTGATTTACTCTCCCTGCTGTTTCTTATTTTCTTTAAATATCATTTTATTAAATACTATTATCAAATAAATAAATTATCAAAAGTACTCCAACCGTTGTTACAACATAAAACTCAACCACCAACCTGCCCGCAGATGTACTATATCCATTGCAACATGGCATAAACCTTGTTGTCAACCAAGTTGGTTGTCCATTATATATGTACATGCATGTTGGCGCCAAGTTCGTGATGGTAGGGATCACCAACAGTGTTCATCATACCCACAAATGATCAAGTATATTAACCCCACCAGTTTCTAACCCATATTCGACTGTACATGGCCTTTTTATGCATTTTCTGAAATGAAGAATATACATTTATTTAGGTTTTGACCTAATTTATATTTCAAGGCACTATAGTTTAATTTATATTATATTTAAGTATATTATCAAGATCCTGCTGCAGTTGTTAGCCATAAACTATGCAAATTATCTGCTTCTGGTAATTCGCGTAGGACTTTGCTAGTTTTATTCACATCATACATAACTTATATTATTCTACTTGAGTAATGACGAATGCTGCTATTATGTTGGTGTTATTTTATTTCTATTATAACAATTGCATTGCATGTTGAGAAAATTGAATACTACTACAGTCAACACTCATAAGTTTCTAGAAATATTGGCCAATCTTGAATGCAATCTATCTCTATGTCTTAATTTCTATAAAAGTGTACTATATATTAATAAGGTGGGTTACTAGAACCTCAAATGTTCAATTATTTTTAATAACTAATTATATGTTAAGAAATATTAACAATTAAAAAAGTCATTTTGTCTCTTTAATTATTAAAGGGATTCAACGTTGTACACATTCCAAATGCATGTGACATCACAACCCCTGCCAACCTTACAACTCATAAATCTCTGCTATATGTATTTATATATCAAAATATCAAATATTATTTACAGCTATTTCAAGGAACAATAAAATTTCAATATTATGTCTGCCTTAGCAGGGTTAAATAAAATAAAAACTTATTATTCTTTGACTTGACTTGATTATTTCGACAAACAGCTACAGAACATTACCACAGCACTGACCTACTCCACAAATAACTGACGTTCATATGCATTTCACGTCATAAAAATATGGCCGACCATTTCTAGCGCTAAAACTACAATTCAAACTTTTAATTGCTATATCTCCGTCAACATTTAGATATTTAATAAAATAGACACGCCAATACACATTTATTAACATCAATTTCAATCAACAATTGAAAAATCGACCACTAAAAAATGAGGACACAAGCCCATTACTTAATTTATTTGGAATTGATTAATTTAGAACAGAATGAAATTAAAAATTACTCTCCTAACATTACAGGACTTCTTATAATCTTAAAAGACGACGTCACAGTTATTTTGTCGGACTATTTTTGTTTAGTGTTGCATTATGTTCATAAAAATTTCAGCTAGTTTTGCTTTTGGTAGTACTTTACATTTTAAAATCATATAGGTACCAACAGTACCTACTATCAAACTCAAAACTCTTTAATTTCTGACTTAAGTATCAATCTAGTTTCGAACTCGTAACAACCATATTAATTCAATACTCAAGATTATATTTTTATTCTAAATTCATAATTTTAAGTTTATATTCTAAATAAAATAAAACGTAAAAAATAACAAATTTTTCACTAAGAAGAACCTAATGTGAACGAACGTGCGACATTTTACATTTGTTGTGCAACATGTCCAAATTGAAGTAACATTAAGTTATACTTAATGTACGAAATAAAACCATGCGAGTATTTGTAGATTGAATAATTATTCAATTGTTTAATGATAAAATAATTTTACACTTTTTAATAACTTTGAACCAACATTCTTATAATAACAAGATGGTTGGGAATTATGATCTTGACAGTGTAGAAGCCCAAAACACAACTGACACGAATGCCATATCGCTGTAGCGTACAGCAGTCGTCGTATTGTAGTCATGCGCATTACTTCTATTAGAGACAACAATACATTATAATGTTGGAATGCCAACAGAGACATCTTCTTATGTTCTGTACTAATTTTGTACTGAACATAAATTGCCAGCCAGCAGAAGTAGATAAGCTCACAACTAATATCAAATTATACAATGTTACATAAAATTATTATAAACCAATTTACAAAAAATAATGTGAACTTCTTAAAACTATTATAAACAAAATTACACAAAATAACATAAACTTCTTAACTCTATGGTAGTCTACATAATTTTGTGAAAATAATATAAAACAAATTAATTACTATCCTAAATATAACAGAAACCATAATTATCAATGTAGCATACATTATCAATTGCATAATGTACACAACAATCATCAACTCAATAGTTACAATGTTATTGAAACAATTATCTTTTAACAATTCCAACAGTACAGATGTTTGTTTTACATCAATGTTGTAAACATTGCAATTAATATCTGATGGAAGTATTGTATTTGAATCAAAAATTTTATTTGTTGCTTGTTTGATTCGCACCAGCAACACTGCGCTAATAATCTCAAGCTGGGGTATTGTAAGTACCTTACTTGATGGAGCTACACTGGACTTGTAGCAAATTAAATTTGTTTTTATTTTAATATTTATAAAAATAATATTGTGTTTTAAACCTAATGTCATAATACTGGTTGATCTGTTTAATAATGTTTTATAAACCTCCAATAATGAAGGATTGTGTCTAAATCTTTTTTCCAACACATTAAATCTTTGCGGGGCAACTGAGAAAGAATCCTCCAATTCTATTTTATTTACTAGGCTGAGTAATGGCAAATCAACAGTTAAATTATTTTTAAGTGCTACTGAATTCTGAAATTTATGTTCAGCCTTTAAGTAATCCTCAGAAAACTTATCTGATTCCTCTGGGACTTTCTCAGTTGTCCAAGATTGTTTCATAACATTCTCAAGGTTTGTATATTCACAAATAGCAAGATTACATACAATATTATTATGTGAATACTTATTTTTATTATACAATTTTCTTGGAACCACATTTCCTTTATTATTATTATTGTCATGTGACATATTTTTATAATCTAAACTATACTCAATTGCAATTGCACGTCTTTCTAAAAATGAAATAAATTCTGCCATAGTAGGCAGTTCTTCTAAATTTCTTTCCATGTGGAACGTGCGGTTAGTAACGATATCTAATTTTCTACTTAAGGCCGAGATTAAAATCATATCCCACTTGTCTACAGGCTCATCAAGATTTTTTAACGCTTGTAATTGCTGTTTTACTTGACATAAAAAAGCCCTTATATCGACTGCAGTACCTTTCTGCATGTTGGGAATATCAAGTATTATATTAATGTGATAAAAGATTAATCTCGCCTTATTTTCATACCGCGCTAACAATAAATCAATAGCCTCTTTGTATGAGCTGTTCACAAGCGGCAGATTTATAATTATTGAGAGAGCCTCATCAACGAGATACTTTCTCAAATAAAAAAGTCTTTGAACATCGGACAATGATGCATTATTGTGAACCACTGCTTGGAAGAGCTCATAAAAGGGCTTAAACCTGGTTATATCCTTGCCATCGAAGGTTGGAATTTCCACCGCTGGGAGCTTCAATGGAACTAATTCAGGCCTATTAACTTCTTTTAACTTATTGATGCTAGCATTTAATTTTGCAATAATGTTAAAATACTTTTCTTCAACTTCTTCAATGTCTTCCTCATCTTGATCATCAATTTCTAAAATGCTGTACTGCGTGAGCTCGTACGATTGGAATGTAGTCATCATCTTTTCTTTTTTCACCTGCAGCACCTCCACTGTAGCGGAGTCGAGAGCCCTTGGGTCGCTGACGTAATTGTCCATCCGTGATATTGCACTTTTTGCAGTCGTCCGCGCCGATCTAAGCCTTTTCAATCCCTCCATCTTGCTTAGGTGATAGATTCGTACTTATATGATAGATGAAACGTGGATGACAAACTAATCCAGGTTAATCCAGCAACATGAGAAGTTTTTAATAGATTGGTACTTGCAGATAGTAATAATAACTTTGTACCTTCATGAGTAAAGAAGTATTTTACTCTCCTCCAGCATCCATGTATCCTCTTCCGTAATGAATAATTTTTCTTAAAATATAAACGTGTAGTAATCCAAATTATATGCGAATCCGCTTAAATCAAACGTTGCATTACCCAATCAATGGCAATTGATGACTTGCCAGGCCGCCATAGGGTAAATGTAACAAAATAGCTTGCACTTGTGCTGGTTACTATACAGATGTAACCTCAAAACACCACGAAATCACACGCGGGTACCAATGGCTTGTAAGGCCAGTTTTTTTTTTTTTTGTAGGATTTA
This sequence comes from Panorpa germanica, assembly GCA_963678705.1. Taxonomy (NCBI): domain Eukaryota; kingdom Metazoa; phylum Arthropoda; class Insecta; order Mecoptera; family Panorpidae; genus Panorpa; species Panorpa germanica. Next base: position 8,910,752 of record OY783211.1, on the reverse strand, counting down.
AAACCTTCTTGAAATGTAATTGTAAAATATCCAGCTTCGCTTGTAAGGCTTCTGGAAATGTAATTGTAAAATATCCAAATCCTCCGTGAATCCGCCAAAATAGAGCGTCCCATTTACCCAATCAATGGCAATCGCCAAGGGGCAAATGTAATAAAACGCCAAAAATACAATGAAAAACACACGCGGTTAATAAACTCGAAGGATCGGCTTTGTAAGGCATCGAAGGACCAGCTTCGCATGTACGAAATAAAACCATGCGAGTATTTGTAGATTGAATAATTATTCAATTGTTTAATGATAAAATAATTTTACACTTTTTAATAACTTTGAACCAACATTCTTATAATAACAAGATGGTTGGGAATTATGATCTTGACAGTGTAGAAGCCCAAAACACAACTGACACGAATGCCATATCGCTGTAGCGTACAGCAGTCGTCGTATTGTAGTCATGCGCATTACTTCTATTAGAGACAACAATACATTATAATGTTGGAATGCCAACAGAGACATCTTCTTATGTTCTGTACTAATTTTGTACTGAACACTTAATACATCGGCATCGCTTCTGAGTACTGCGTATTCACTCAGACAGTTTTATAAGTAATATAAGTCAGTTCGAACATTTGAGTCCACAAAAGAAGCAGAATTATTTTGCTTATTTGTTTTTCTTTTCAAGCTTTAGTATTATGTACCATATACGATAATGCAGACATAAATAATGTTTGTGCTCTAGTCTACAAAGAATTGTAGTTTTTACTGACTGACAGTCGGTCAAGTAGAATATAACAAGAACACGTTGATGTGTTTATGTTTTAAGGATTGCTTAAAACCTATATGAATGTAGCATTGGTTTGGACCATAAAATATCAATAAATGTAGTACACTTATGTTTAAAAAACGTCATCTTGTGAATATATATAAATGTTGAAATCGCCTTGTTATTGCAAGATCCATAAGAGTGTGATAAATAATTCAATGATCGATTCTACATAAATTCTAATTATTTTAATCTAGCTGATATAGTGGTTGCTATATGAACTGAAGTAACGTAGATTAACAGGCATTGTCATAAAAGTAATTTCAACATTAAACACCTCAGGCTCTGCGTCTGCGAATTACAGCGACAATTATTACCCGAGACACGAAAAAAAAAATTCACTTAAAACATTTTGAATAATGTAGTCATTAAATAAAAAAGGTATTAAAATGTAATGAATATATTTGTAGGTATCCTGGGTGCGCAGGAAGCAGGGGGAGGATGATTTACAGCTGCTGACAGTAGGGATGCAGACGTACAGCGGGGATTCCCGGTACACGGTGAAATTCCAGTACCCCAACAACTGGCGATTGCAGATCACATTCGCAGCGAAGGGTGACGAGGGACAATACGAATGTCAGATCTCGACTCACCCACCTAAAGTTATTCAAATTAATTTACATATTAATGGTGAGTGCTGTACAATTAAAAAAAAAATACTTTATTTTTCTTTCATTAACGAAATAATTTGATGACCCGGGGCTACGTCGGGGGTCGGGGGTCGGCGCTGAGGCGCGTTCTGTTAACACCTGTTCATCGAGTTGAGTGTTGCTATGGAATTGTGGGCGTCGTTTTGATAAATGATGTAATACTCAGTACAAACACGTTGTAAACGAATGTGTTTCGTCTGGATTGAAAAACTGCGAAACACGCATCTCACACACCGCACCACGCTAAAAAGTTAAGTGGTATTTAATTTCGTCTGGAAATAGTTAAATGGAATTGTATTTCGTAAATTCTAAAGTAAGATTGATACCGGTATATTCAGAGAAACTTTGTTATAGTATTTACATTCAAATAATGTGATGTAAAAGATAAATTGCGCGTGATATTAATGTAAAGCATTGTAGATATTGATAGAGTAATGAAAAGTGCCAAAAAAGGACCGAAGTCCTAAGAAGCCTGGCAAAGTATAGATAAAAAATAAAAAAAACTGCGTAACAAAAGTCAGAAAGCTGAGCAAGTGTATAAAACTTTGGTTTGTTGGTTATGAAATTATCTACAAATTTAATTGTTTTCATTTTTTCGCATGATGAACCGTTCTTCAGATAAAGCGCGAAAAGAGGAAGGCGGCAATCTTTATATAGCATAATGATTTGAAGGTATAGTTCAAATTACGAGAGTTCGGCGGCGGCTCATACTTAAAACAAGTTCTGTGGTATAAACTGTCGATATAACTAAAAAGCACTGACTCACTTATTTTTCTATAACGAATAAGATAAAATTGATTATCGTATTAATTTATATCGGTCTGATAACCTCTTTTAAGTATAAGTCACCACCGAACTCTTTCTAACCGAGCACTACATCTGCTTGCTTGTTTACCCCCTACCTCATCGCCAATCAAGCAAGCCAGTAGCTGCGGTTCACCTAGAAAGAGACAGGTATGACACTCGGCAGATATCTCTCTCTTTGCCTTTATCGCTTCTTCTATCACGCGGCCGTATTCTTTGCGCACTTTATTCTTAAATTTCTATGGGCACGACACGCAGTTGCTCGTGATAAATTCATTAAATTACACGGGTTACCTTTTGAACACTCACGTTCAGTGTGCAGACATATTCCATATGTCTGGTGCACTGAAGGAGGCATTAGAGGGGAAAGATGTGAAGATGACGTTGAAGGCGAACAGTATGTGTGCAATTAGCTTTTCCTGATGAAGAAAACTATGTAGAATAATAATCTACTCTATTTGTATTTTTATAAATCATCAATAAATCTGTATAAACCTATTTCGATTTACGTTTGAATGACTCTCCTAGTTTCATGCAGACTACACACTATTTAGATTTTGCTGTGTGTGTATTAGTATTGGTATTTAAAACAGCTGCACCTGGCTAATATTCACATGTATTTATTTATAAATACTTTGCATATTCAATATTTTTTAATTATTTTATAAACAAACGACATTTGACCATGATGCGGTGCAGCACGGTACGGCACGGCTCAGCGGTTATTGTTTTATTATTTTTCGTGAATATTAAAAATTTCAAAATAACTAAATGCACCGGGTGTTTCCGGTATGTAACTGGCTATGACTGTACATGTTTGAAAACATAACTAATAGTTTATTGCATTTCATTTTATAAATTGTTATTTTAAAAAAAGTTTAAATGCATTGCATATGTTTTATTATAGCCTCAAGCTATTTTAGATATCATTTAAATTTTTATTGATTTTACATATTGGTGAATATTTGTACAATAAAGAATTTACATGTTATATACATGCATCAAAATCTATTTGACCGTTAGGTAAATTTGCATTTGATTGAATTTAAAGATTAATTAGTGAATATTCTTTTTGCTTAACCAAAAATACTGTTAGAAGATAATATTTTGAGGTATTTAATTTAAACACAAAATAACATGGTCTTAATTTCTATAAAACTAAACTGTATACTGATAAAGTCGGCTATTAGAACTACAAATATATAATTATTTATTAATATAAACGAGGGAGGTATTACCAATTAAAGTAGTCATTTTTGACCCTTTTATCAGAAAAGGGATTCAAAGTTATAAAAGTAAATGTGAGTCCTTTAAACAATAGACTGTAAAAGAGATAAGTACGAGTGTGTGTGTGTGATACGTCACTTATTACTTACAGTTCGTCGTGTATCCCATCAAGTTTTATATTAGGATTTTTTTGAAAAAGAAAATAATTTTGGTTACCTATTTCTTCTGTGGCGTCATACGCATAGACGATAAACTTCAGCGAAGTTTAGATTGCAAAACATTGTAAATGTTTGAGTGGTGCACTCTATGAAGTGCAGATTATAACGGACTTAAATATGATTACTTGAGATCCAAATGAAGGAAAAACATAACAGCTCAGAAGCCTTCGAATAAGTGACATATCGGTGAGAAAGATCTCCCTATCAAGATCAAAGATTTCATCCTTACAAAAATCAGAATGTGCAATGTCTCAATCCTGGTGGTAATCCGATGTAATTATAAGACATTGAAATATAAGGAAACATCCATGAATTACGTCACAAATTTTCTGACTATGATTTTGAAAAAAAAAAATGGTGCTTAGTTGAGTGTCCATAATATCGGCAGTAGGTATCAATAACGGGGCTACGGCTCTGAAGTTCGTCTTCATTTTATTTTTGTATGATATGAATAATGCAATAATCTCTATTCTGACTATATCTTTATCCAGATTGATGCAGATGTTACATCTAAGTAATTCTTTTACATTTATTTTAAAAGTACATAAGGCGTTCTTCCACTTAATCAGACGGCGAATCACTGCAGTGCGATTTATATTCAAAGAATGATGGAAATATGGCATAACACAGTGTACCTAGATAATACTTGAACATTCCAAAAAGCAACGACAGCGACATGTTTGGATGCAAGTGGTACAGTACCCGTATGTCTTTGCGGTAGAACTTATTACTCGGCACACGGTATCACGTGTTTTCTTATTCAGTTCGCGTTATGATGGATATGAACTGTTGCATGATGCATATGGAATGAATTTTCTTGAAGGTTTTGATGTGAGATTTAACAATGGAATACATAATTCGATAAACAGGGAGAACAATAGTCAGGTATTATAAAAGAACACACGAAAACCTTAGTTATTGTTGTATGCCGTAATAAAGCAGTGGAAAAAGAGTACAAGATTTAAATAAGCAAAGTTGCACTTGCTCTGCAAGTTCTAGCAATAAAAACGGAGGATGATTAACCGGTTCCCAAAAAAATGTCACTTTTTACTCCACTACTATTCAAAAAAAGCTTTTATGATCGTCTATTCATATTTCTGCGCGATATAATACGAAACTTATAGCAAGTGATCTTAAATAAGATCGCTGAAAATTTGGAAATTACAAAACAGATTGACTTATAATAGATCGAATATAATATAATAATATAATATAATATATCATCTTATAATAGACGAAAAAGATAGAAATAACATCGAAATTACATATGAAACGTATGTAAGTTAGAACTGTGATCGTCTTCTCGTTTTACGTTGCTTACAACGGGGCTAAAGACCAGTGGAAATATATGGACTCTTGTTATAATATACGTATTATAGGGTCTATATATCGGCCTATTCATACACTCCCCTCTGCCCATAATTCATATATTTCTTGATCCCCAATCCCCAACTCTCTCTATCCTTCCCACATCTTGTAGTGTGTAGGTGGTTGTGTAAGGGTAGTTTCCCAAATAGCAGTGGAATGAAGGGTTGCGTGGTCATAAAGCCAATGTAGAGTCCAACACAAGTGGTCAAGGGGCTAACATAATTATCCGATCACACCTTGACCAGGGCTACCACGCGTCCTCCAATCGATAGGCGTCCAGCGTTGGATGTTGTGCAGGATGAAGCCAAAGCTGAAGGTCAACGGACAACATGACTCCTTGGAGATGTGGAACATCTCAGAACTGTTCAATATACCAAAGGGTGGAGCTGGTTTAAAATTTTAAACAGAAACGGAACTTTTAAGTTATAGATATTTTGATTAAATGAAACATTTTACTACTATAGTACGACTGTGTGTGCTGTGTTGTGCTGTCCAAAGTAAATTAACTAACACTCGTTTACTGTTTTATGCGGTACACTAATTCTAAGTTATTTTTCGGTTTCCTTAGGCTCTTGCGAGTATTTAACGTCCATTTAAAGATCTAAGTACTAGCACAATCCGAGAGGGACAGTATTGACACATTAGTTTCACAGTATCGTGTATTTACAAATAGCCCTGAAAAACTCATTCATTGCTTTTCAGGCATTCATATGTATCCCAGAGTGATACATACTCGTCTACTAGATTCTTTATTTTAATCCAAACTCTAGTGTTAGTAATGGAACATATTATCTACAAAATATCACCCCAATAACGGTTCTGTATTGTTGTTATAAAATGGCAGCTGTAGTTAAAAGAACGTGGATGTAAATGTAAGTTTTCTGTTGCGAGTAATACGTTTTTGGTAAAGAGTAAATGGTAGAAATGCTGAAGAAACTTATCTTTCAAGTTATAAGAAAGTACAGTTATTGACATTATTGGAGATAATGGACTAATTATCCACGTAATGAATCATTGAAGCGATATACACTAATTCTGTTTACCTGTTAATCTTAATCACCAATATTTCATAAGTATTATAGTTTGCAAAGTTGAGTTATGTATTATCTGACATATCTGCAGTAGTTTATTTCCTGGAAACTCCTTGGATTTGCTCTCTAGAGAATTTGTGATCCACTTGAGAATCTTCTAACTACGAGAAGTCCCAGTTCCCCCATCCAGCCACTCGAAGTCTTCATAAACTTAGCGATGCAGAGAAGCTTGACATAATTACTGCTTTCAGACAATATTTTTAACGAATAAGGCAATAACTCACTGCCGTTATTTCGTTATCAAACCACCCTCACCCCACCGCAACCCTCGTCCTCGACACCTTATGGTAAAATGGTAAATATTAAACGTTAAAGAGGCTAGATATTACATGTGGGTAATACCCAACTTTTAAAGTTTTAAGATTTGTGTCTCCCTTTCGCGCCTTCTTGGTACTCCTTCTCGCCTTTCTGCTACCCTCCTCCTCCCCCACCGCATGAGTTATAGCAGCAGTAATACTTGTCACTGAGCAACTCGTTATTTATTCTATTTTATGCGGTGTTTTGCTCGTTTCATACGTTGGTGTATTTTTATCCTTGAGTTAAATTAAAAAATATAAAGTATATAAAAAAAAGATATCGTTTTAACAGAAGCTTTTTTCTAGTGCGCTTAGTCCTCTTATTAAACCAATTTCCTTAGACCTTGAAGCTTACGTAGAAATGCTAGCATGGGTTGTATACGTACACGTACATTAGGGGGTCCATATTTACTCCTAAACGATTTCTTTTATTTGCCTCAATTTCAACGAAAGTTTTGTATCGTGTTAATAAAGAAGTAGAGCGGAATCTTAAGCTCAAATGATTATCTACAATTGCAATTTTACCGATCGATTGGAAATCTAATTTCTACGGTAATGTGACTACATTTTGTTCAAAATTAACTTTTATGTAAAACAAGTTCTTACATGTCCCAGTAAGTGTTTTGTGACACTACAACTTAGTATATGTGAACGCCTTCGTAGTACACGGTACTTTGACCTTCGTAGTACACGGTATCATGCGATGCAGCTTCTACTGTAATGTTTATAAGTCACTGTTATGAAATAATAGTCATTTCAAAGGTCTGTGTTCATTTTGTGTTTCATACGTATTTACATCAAAGTGACGCTTTCTTTTTATACGAGTATTGTATGTTTCACAGCCTTGCTCGTAGCGGAAGACAACAGTTTGATCTACAAACTATGAACTATATTATGAATGTAGGGCTATATATATATTTTTCTTTTTTGTAATAATAATTTACGGGCCCTAATTTATTTCGCTCTTCTTAATTCATGTAGGGCTATATATACCTCTACGTTTCAGTGGTGCATTGACAAACATAAAAGTAGAAATTTCCTCAAATGATAACGTGTGCCAATATGACTACATGTAGGTGCCCTCTACTGACGATAGTCGGATCTAACAAGAAATCTATAGACGTCACAGTCTTAGACTGCATTATGAAAAAAATAGCGCGGAAATAATAAAAATAAAAATAATAATTTCTGTTTTAAATCAAAGTGTGCATGTACATTTATATGATTCAATGTATTACATAATTACGGATTTATTTCCGCGCTATTCTTTTTCACAGTGCAGCATTAGCCTAAGAAAAAGACGTCTAAAGCATTTTGTGAACTAATTTTTTCTACAGGGATCGGTAGATTTGATTTTGAGATAAATCTATTAGCATTAGCAATTACAAATTGTTACAATGTCATTTAAAGTTAAAATTGTATTATATAAAGTAGACTAACAAAGTCAACAACAATATTTTTGAGTTTTATTGAAGACGTATCTACTTTTATATGATTGTACAATATTTTAATATGACTACATGTGTCGTGTTATGAAGAGATGCATCGTTTCCAAGGAAACGCGGATGAAAAACTTTGTGAACACAGTTGTCAAGTTATATTAAAAAACTCCCAAGTTTAAGAGTTTAAGAAAAAACAAGTTACACAACACAGATGTAGACACAAATACATATACAGTATACCAATGCATCTAATACACTCTCGTAATACTGTACAGTGTGTACAACGGCATATCGCAATTGAAACTTAGTTTTTAACTAAATATTAATATATAAAATAATTAGGAACATGTATCCCCTGTGGCATCTATCTTCGGGGGGTGATGAAGGGAGAGAGAGAGAAATAAACTCCTTTACTCCGCTATGGCTTGGAGATCCTTTATGGCTACTATTGTTTCTTTACTTTTGGTTTCAAGTTCAACGCGTGAATTAAACAAAGAATTTTAAATTTTTTAACATAATTACTTTAAGATATTTATCTTCTTGTTTTAAATTTTAAATGTGTTACTAAATATAATACAAGACTTAATTTCGGTCAAAATAAGGAAAGCAGTTATTTAATAGAACATCACATATCGATATTTCAAATCTTTATTGAAATATCGATTAGTTAATGCATGTTTATTGGCATATTTATTTAATTAAAGTGACAAAAATGGCTATTTCTAAATAATTGGATATTTAAGGTTTAATATAAAGCAAGGCAGTTACTGCTCATTACCTAAATATCTCTGCATTCTACATCTGCACTATATGTTCCACTATATTCGCCAATAAGTAAATTAAATGTTTTCACAAAGTCGTACTCTTTTACTGCTAAATTGCTAATATTTGTTCTATGCAAAAGACAAAAGGCAACACTCTGCTAAACATTTTGTTCTTGGCACTGAACTCTAAGAACGCTGACGTAAGCATACATCCAATTCAATAAACTTGGTTGAAATTCAATCTTATGTTGCAATACGTGAATCCTGATTGCCCGTTTTCACAACTTCCTTTTGCAATCTATGCAACTTTGTCGAATCGAGTTATTTCTCATACTAAAGTTTTCATTATGAACTTATTTCATTTCCCAAATCCTTAGCGTGGTAACAGCTATAATACACTTATTAACGTTTCTTACAAATCTTTCGGGAATACGGAATAAAGAATTTCCCGGGAATTCCCGACAGCAGTCTTCATTACAGCTGTGTAATATAATACGCGTCTTAAACTACTTTCAAGTGCCTTTGTACACTGTACGATAACTGTTTCAGTTTCAAATCTTCATTGTTTGAAACTTTAAAGCAATTTCGTTCAACAATAGAAACTACTGTTAAGTATCAAGTATTGTTGTCAGTACTGTTATTTATTTCCGTAATGATTATTGTTTAACCCTCGACAGACTGTTGCTAGTCAACAAACTTCTAAACAATAACGTAGACTTTAGTAACACGCTGTCGTAATTCTTTTGACCTATTAACTTCACAATGTACCAGTACACCATGTATCGCATTAATTTTAATATAATAGTTGTGTGTTTCAAGACTAAGAATGAATCATACTGGAGCTCCGAAACATCTAGCAAGAAACAAAATCATTCCAAACTCTAAATGCGAATGTGGTGAAGATGAGGCAGACCCTGACCACATTCTGTGGCAATGTAAAAATACAGCAATGGCAAGAAATGGACTCCAAAGAGCGGTGCTACAGACTTCGCAGACGCTTTCTCGCTTCATTGAGAAACCGAAATTTATAACTGTAGTAGCTATGAATAGATCATTCTTGTTGTCTGGATATAAAGTATAAGAAGAAGCAGAACAATGTTAGGGGCGATAAAAAGCTACGTGCCTAGGAAGCCCGAGAAACTACATATAAAAAAAAAATAGTTGTGTGTTTTTGTTGAGATTTACCTATTAAAATCGAGTACCTAAAACTATCGATCCGTACTATGAATACCTAAATTTATTCATATTCAATATTAATTATAAGCCACAACAAAATAACAGATTTAATTTCATTTTCTTTTCTCATACCTTCTTGCTGTCTATTACAAGATTGCTGTTGGCTACGTTATGGAGATGCCTTACGAATATTTAAATTACTCTCTTCTTTGGATCTTTTGTTGTAAACTTCGGCATGTAAGGAAATATCATGTCATCTACAAGTATTACTTCGCTTCAAATTTTAGTTACTAAGTTACTAAGAAATACTGGCGAAGGTTTTTGGAATAAGGAAGACATAAGTACAAAAATTCTCAGAAATATTTTCGAAACAATGTTCGACGTGACATTAAGACGTGTACTGCAACTAAATTAGAAGTCTTAAAAATAGAAGACGTTAAGTATATATATATGATATTTAGAAAACTGTCTCTCTATATTCTTAGAAACCTAAAGATCATTAATTCGTTATTTATAAATATTTTACATTCATACAATACAATCATAGGAATATTTATTTGAGTGCATCAACTTTCGATAGTTATTAGAACTTAAAACAATATATACATTTATTATAAACATTTGTAATACATAATTCTCAGCTTTTTCCATTCTATTTTTACTTTTTCTTCTACCACTGCCTCTTCAATAACTTCACCATTCATCTTCCAATATCTTCATCTTTCCTTACATCTTTATGGGTTCATTCGCTTTCATCTGAACAACAACTGATATACGATCTGATACAGGAATCGCCTCCACTCCGATGTCTTTTACTACATTCCATGCATCTTTAAAAAAGGATGTTCTATTTATCTGCAAATTAGGACCTGCCAGTACACAACTTCTACTCTTTCAACTAAATTCATTTAGTTTATAAAGCTGTTTTGTTTTCCTTTTCCCTTACTTTTTGCAACTATTTCTGTTTTCATGCATTTCCTTTTTATATTTTTCTTTGTGATTATATTTTCATGTTTATACATAGTCAATTAAATTTGATTGTAGACGACACAATAGCCGAGAGCATTGATGCTTGACGTTAGACTGCTGTGTTTCGGGTTTGATCCCTGGACCAGAGATATATTTTCTAGGTTTGGTTATAAAAAGAAATAGATATTATTAGTAAATAGAAAGTAAACAATTGGAAGACATATGAAAAATTAGTACTTCAACAGAAGAAATTCGAAGATGCGGGAAATGCAATAAAGCGACATCGCAATAGCGGCGATTCCTATGTCATAACACATGTAACACATATAAGGATAAATGAATATTGAAGTTATTAAAGAAATTATAGTAATTGTAGAAATAAAAATGTAAAGGGAAAATATAGTATAAGTATTGTAAAAAAAAAATGTATATTTTGTTTGAAAGTACTAATAACTATTTAAAGTTGACGCACTAAAAATAATAAATATATAAAAAAAAAATGATTGTAATCAAACCCAGAAAGTATAACTCTGGCCGGAGATCGAACCCGGAGACGCAGTAGACAGCGTCAAGTTCAATGCTCTCGCCCACTCTGTCTTCTATAGGAATATTATAGAATAACATTAACTACCAATTCAACGTCTTATAATTGACAAAGACAGTTAATAAAATATAATAATAAGAAGAAGAAACTGAAGTTACCAGACATCAAGCAGTGACCAAAAGAATATCGGTTACTAAGAAATAAATTAAAGTTAATATAACTTATTTCTTACATCTTCGAGAAACCGACCCGGCTAATATACAATCCATTAGACAACTGTAGACATAGTTACAAAACTCTTTAGCACATACATATATATATATATATATATATATATATATATATATATATATATATATATATATATATATATATATATATATATATATATATATAAATATATAAATATTATGATGTATATATACTCGTTCCCTCATTACTAACTGCTGCTAATAAATCCGTAGAGCAAGAGTAACTTTCCGTTGTTAGTTTCTTCTTTTGTTTTCTTAACTTTTATTTCCAGTACGTATAATGTTCCAGTAATGCTATAGATATAGACAAATGACTGTATCAATTTCCTTTTGTTTTAATATCATTTTCTCTAGGTAATATCGAACTTCTCATAATCCTCTATATTTCTCATAATCATGTATCTCTCAGTTAACGTCAATTTCGCAATTTGGTCCATTCTGAGTTTATTTAGTGCCATAGTTCTAGATAATAGCCCAGGAGTATTATCACATCCGCCAGCTTCCTTACATTGTTATTATAACATAACTTAGTTGCAGTTAGGACCGCCGCGGGTTTATTGTTTCTTCGGCCGTTCCGTCGGCGTCGCGTTGTTGTTTCTGTCCTAGATGTTATAAGCTGTAGACATCTAACGTCATGGACATTGCTAAAATGCATTTGTGTACATTATGTAGTAGTTAATGATATAATAATGAAACTGTTTTTCAATTGGTTAAATACTGAAATTGAGATTCGAGTCCATTTCTGTTTACAGCGCTTTGTTTTTGTTGTGTGCGATTTTGACAGTTCGTATCTGACAAGTGTAGTGCATTGTGGTAAACACAAAAGAAAACCACTGATTACTTCCAAATAAATAAAAATAAGGAATCAATTGTTTATTGTATGAACGGTAAAAACGTTTAGATGCTTCAAAAATAATAAATCAAACCCTAAAATGGGAGATCGTGTCAGTGGAGCCCTAAATTTACAAAAAAACATTACATTTCCGTCATCTACACAAAATAAAATTGAAATTCTGCATTATAATAACGTAAGCTTAAATAATGTTTACGGAGTAGCATTTCATACATATTGTTTTAATTTTTTCATTAGAAACATTAATTCTCGTCCATTTTAAATATAATATATTCTGCTGATGGACTAGTTTCTACTCAGGTAATTAATAAGTACATAGTAAATAAAGTTTTTATGAAACACAAAAGATTGTTACTTCTTTTATTAATATTAAATTTTAATTAAATAATAACTTTAAAATTGCACCCTCATTATAAAAATGAAAAAATTAATTTAAAAATAAATTTGTTTACGAGCCATTCCGCTAAGTTATAATTACTAAAGCAAAAAGTTGGCAGTTCCAGTCCTCCGCTTACGCTTACGCTTACGTTTCTGCTGAAATGCAAACATCAATTTTGAAAATTAGTACCTATTATAATACAAAAGTTTTTTTTTTTAATATAGATTTTTTTGGGCTTCGTAGGCATGTAGCCTTTTATCGCCCCTAATACTATTCTGTCTTTTCTTATATATTATACCCAGATAACAAGAATGATCTGTTCATGGCAACTGCAGTTATAAATCTCGGTTTCTCAATCAAAAAAGCGGTGTTAACAGGAAGCGTCTGCGAAGTCTGTAGTACCGCCCTTTGGAGTCCATTTCTTGCCATTGATGTATTTTTACATTGCCACAGAATGTGGTCAGGGTCTGCCTCTTCTTCACCACATTCGCATTTAGAGTTTGGAATAATTTTGTTTCTTGCTAGATGTTTCGGAGCTCCAGTATGATTCATTCTTAGCCTTGAGGTCATTGTAATTAATCTTCTTGGCCATTTTAGTTTGGCAAACCATGGCTTACGTCTCAGTATTGGTTGTATTGTATAAAATTCTCTACCTTTATCAGAATTATCCCACTTGTCTTGCCAATTTTTCATTTCATTTTTTTCTAATTCTGCTTTCATGTCTGACTTTATAAAAAATGAAATATATTTATCACAGGAAGTAGCTACCTTGGCCATTTGATCAGCTTTTTCATTTCCCTTAATTCCCTTATGTGACGGTATCCAAATTAGTTTAATATTTCGGCCCTTATCTATTTCCCTATTTATTTTTTCTTTGACATAATAAATTTTGTTGTCTAATTTTGTATTGATTCCCTTACTGCTTAAGGACTGTATGACTGATAACGAGTCGGATAATATTAAAGTGCTGTCTCTGTCATCAGTAATGATTTGATCCACAGCTAGATCTATAGCACATAACTCAGCTGTATATATGGATGCTTGATTATGAAGCTTGTAAATTCTGCTATTGTTAATATCTACTACTGCTGCACCCACTCCATCTGCTTCTTTTGAGCCGTCAGTATATAATTTTGTATAATTCGGGAATTGTTGATCTAATTTTTGTTGTAAGTCTATAGTTATTAGCTCAGGTAATATGTTACTCATATTTAGCTCCTTGCCAATAGTTATATTTGCAGGAGTTCCTCTACCTGAGTAATAATAATCTAATTCGAAAATTGGTATTTCTACTGGGGTTCCTCTTTCTGTCCATTTCCTTTTTTCATTTATCCAAATTGCATTAAGCTCATGACTTCTTGAACCTGTTCTTGATAATTCGTTAAGTTCGTCCCTTATTAATGTGTTATTTGTCATTAAAGCGCTAGCCATAAAGTAAGACGTTTTCTTTATCCATCTTTCTTTTAATGGTGGCATACAAGCCTCTGCTAGTAATGAAAGGGTATGAGTTGTACAGATTGCTCCTAATACTATTCTTAAAGCTTTATATTGCAATTTTTCAAGTGATTCTATTGTATTCTTTTTACACATTATTAGTACCTCTGCACCATACTCCAAATGAGGGCGGACTAATGATTTATATAAATTTAGTAGCGAAGATGTATTTAGTCCCCATCTTTGTCCAGCAAACATTTTGAGTATATTGATTGCAGGTTCAGCTTTCTTTTTAATATTGAGTATTATTGATTTTTCGGATTTATTTGTGGAAAATGGAAATCCTAAGTATATATAATTATTTGTGTATTCCAATTTTTGTTTACCTAGAGTTATTATAGGTGGCTGTGATATTTTTGAACTCATGTTAAAAATCATTAGTTTAGATTTTTCTGTTGATGCTTCTAAACAAGCATCATTAAGCCATTTCTCTAAGTTATTTACAATCTTTTGCATTTTTTTTCCAGTCTCCTCTATAGTATTTTCTTGTGATAAGAAAACTAAGTCATCCACATATGATATCCATGATATTGTTGGGTTGAGATACGGTTTTATTGACCTAACCATCATATTAAAGAGAAGAGGACTTAGTGCTGAGCCTTGTGGAATGCCTTTAGAACATAGTCTCCAGTCCGATAGTAATCCATTAAACCATAGTTGAGTATTCCTGCCACTAAGTAAATTCCTTAGTATATTAATTATTACTCTTGGTACTCCTATTACATATAATTGTCTTAATAAAAAATTGATGTTTACATTATCGAAAGCTGCTTTGATATCTACAAAACAGGCCATTGATACATTGCCTTTGCTTTTTCCTGCTTCAATTCTAGCTGATAATGCAACTATGCCATCCCTGGTACTTCTACCTCTTCTACAGCCTAAAATTTGCTTTGGAATTAACGACTTAGAATCTAACCAATATTCTAATCTCGTTTTCAATATTTTCTCAAAGACTTTTCTGCAGCAATTAATGAGAGTTATAGGTCTATATGAGGTTGGTTGATTTACTGGCTTATCTATTTTTAATATTGGAACAATCTGAGTATTTTTCCAGGACTCAGGAATTAGTTCTTCTTCCAAAATTGTGTTGTATATGTTTAATAATAATTTTTTAGCGATTGATGGGAGATGGCCTAACATTTCATAAGATATTCCATCTGGACCAGGCGTGGTTGTTTTCGTCATTATAAGGTGAGATTGTAGCTCCCACATTTCTACTTCTTTAATCATCATTTTACTGGAGTCGTCTTGAGTGACTCCATATAGTACGCTTTCTTGCTCAGGTACCCAGGGCGGTGCTATTACTTGTGAAAGTTCACATAACAAGTCCTCACTGTTAGGTGAAATTGTTTTCGTGCATTTTCCTGAACCTCTCATCCTATTAATTTTTTCCCATAATTGTTTAGTAGTTAAATTATGGTTTAACTCTTCGGCAAGGTTTCTCCAAGCTTGTCTTTTCTTGAACTTTAGTAAGTTGGTCGTTTCAGATTCTACTTTTTTTAAGGCTACTTTATTTGTTTCAGAACTATTTCGGTGGTATCTTCTGTAGGCTCTTTTTCTGTTTTGCACAGCCTCTTTGCATTCATCATCCCACCAAGGATTTGGCGGATATTTTGAGATTTTATTGTTTGCAATATTTTTCCCCCACTTTTTAGCTGCAGACTCAATTGAGTCAATGAGGTAATTATACTTTATTTCCAGCGTAGTATTGGACTGAATTTGGTTTGCCAATAAGTCTGCTTCTATTTGGTTAGAGAAATTGTCCCAGTCGATTGTATTTGGTACAATGTTTAATTTAAATCTTTCCTTGCCTCTGCTTGATTGACTAATTTGTGCCCCATTCATAAGTATAATGGCGTGATCAGAACCTAGTTGATCCTCCATTACGTTCCATGAAAGTTGGCTACCAAGAGATGGGGTTGCCCATGATAAATCAATTGCTGACGCTGTTCCTGAATGGATGTTGATTCGAGTAGGAGAACCATCATTAAGGAACATCATATTGTTATTGTCCATCACCTGACATATAATTTTACCCCTTGGACAGTCATAGGTGTTTCCCCAAGCAATGGCTTTAGCATTCCAGTCACCTAGAATTTGCCTTGGTTCTGGAATAGATCTTAATATTGCATTCAATATTCCTGTAGTAATAGATGCTGTTGCTGGAGCATAAAGAGATACAACATTAATATGCTCATTACCCCATTTAATTTTTGCTCCTATAATTTCAATATCCCCTGAGAGAGGAATTAAAATTTTGTCAATAAAAATGTTGTGGTTTATTACTAGAGCAACGCCTCCACCGTTGTTATTTCTATCTGCTCTTACTAGTTCCATATTTCTCCATTTGATTTTATAAGATGGATCAAGCCAGGTTTCCGAGAGCGCGATTACTTCAATATTATTTTCAAAAACTATTTGTTTTAGATTTATCAATTTGGATTTTAAACTGCGGCAGTTCCATTGCATTATACAAGTATTTTTATACATTATTTATTATGTTTGTTAACTAATATTTGTATTAGAACATTTCGATATTTTGATTATCTGGGGGTGGAATAGTATGGTTATTTACAATTGTTTGGTTCAAATTATTAGTAATAGTTTCTGCTTCTAAAACTACTTCGTCAGTATCAATATTTTGGTTTATCTCCTCTGAATCTCTGATCTCTTCTGAAGTCTCAATAATATTTTTGTCTAAATCAGTTTTCTTAACGAACTCTGATTTCTTAATTATCTCTTGTTTCTTCACTTTATCGGTTTTATTTACGGGAATTGGCTGAGAGCGTTCGTTTTCCTTTACCTTATGTGTATTGTCCGGTTTCCACGTCCTTTTCTTTACTTCTCGGGGGGATCTGCGGGGCTCTGAAATTTTCAAAACTCTACGGATTTTCCTTTCCGGTTCACCGCTTATAATACAGTCTGTAATTTTCTTTTTATTTATACTTTCTTCCAAAGAAGGGAACTCAAAAAGGTTTAATGTAAATACCTCTTTCCCACGATCAATTTTAATTTTTTCTATATAGGTAGTTTTAGCTTTAGCTTCGTTTTTATTTTTCAATTCTAAGTATTTGCTGCAGGATCTATCGTCAGCTTTATGGTCTTCTTTACAGTTGCGACAAAATAACTTCTCTTTCTTGCAACTTAAAGAGCTGTGATCTCCACCACAAAATTGGCAATATTCAGCACTTCTGCAGAAATTAGTGGAGTGGCCAAATTTCCAGCACCGACGACACTGTCTAACTCTCTGTATATACGCCGCAACTGGGTAAAGGATACCCTGGAAGGCTATATATTCCGGGATCTTATCCCCACTAAAGGATATTAGGCACTTCCAAGTAGGAGTCTTTTTGCCTTCTTCAATTCTATTAAATCTAATAAAATCGGTAATTTTTGGTGCCAACTGTCTACTATTTTTATTAAAGCCTACTGCGTCATGTAGGAATACGTCATCCAGATTATCGGGGTGTAAGTCGATTAGTCCCTGCACTTCTACCAAATTCTTCGGAATTATGCTCTTGTATTTAGCTAGAACTATGGCGTCTTCTATAATTTTATTAGCCAGAAATGGGCTATTCGTCTCCACCTCAATTTTTCTTTGGCTGACAGCAATAATGTTAATGTCCTTATAATTTGACCGCAAATATTGTGCAATAAAGGCAGGGTTTGTATTATAAGTAATTGGTTTTAGAATTACCAAGCACACTCCTGAATAACTATGTGGATAATAGCTGGTTCTTATCCTTTTTGCTTCATAGAGGTCTTTCTCATGAGACCTGTCATTCATTATTATAACCTCACTTTCACTTAACACAAATAAAAAAAAAATATTTTTTATCTATTACTTTGTTTTTACACTTTATTATCTTTAAACTCCTTTTTCAATTGTATTTATTAAATAAATAATTTATATTTAGTATAATAAATTTAATAAATTCTAATACAAAAGTTATAGTACAGTAATTAACTAAAAAATTCATAAAAGTTTATTTGATGGTACTGGTGCTGATAACGAAAGAAATTAAATGTTCACCTGTTTGGAGTACAATCTGAAAGGGCCTTATTTTACAACTATTCTAAAGGCCCCTAATCGTGTATATGAACTTCTTGTAGAACTTAAAACGGTGTTCATATCAAGGTTTCCACAATTGCGCAAAAGAGTAGGATTATTTTTCAACAAGTGGTAAAATAGGTTACAAAATGTAAACCTGATCTATTTTTAGTGAAATAGTTAATAAAAGTAATTGATCAGATTTTTTCTACTTTTTCGAAATGGTCTTATTCGTGCCCATGTTTCTTATGACCTAGATTTTGAATTACGAACATATAAGTATGTATCTAAGGGATATAACGCTGTTCACCCTATTAAGTTATAACAATGAGTCAGTATAAATATAAATTTGATCATTTTAATACGTTTTGAATTAATATAAGTAGAGAATTATGCGGTGTGAATGGATCCAGCAGGGGGCGGCCTCAGCGAAGAACTAGAGCGAAGTGAAGTAAGGACAGAATGGTGAGGAAGGGCGGAGGAGGAGGGACGTAGCGGTGTAGATGTCAAGGCAAACAATGTACATGAAATATGTATGGGTCTGATTGTCCCCATTGTCGCCTGCGGATTTTCATGAATATTTTATCTTTTCCGAATCTGTGTTGCGGTCTGATTACAACTCTTCTTATTATTATTCTTCTTATGTTGAAGCTTTACCCGAAAACCGAACCGAACTGATATTTTAATGAGATATAATGTCATTCCAAGTTTCACTCTTCCCACTCACTCCCACTTCTGATAGTGGGTGTGTAGTTGTATTTTCAAGCTGAGAGAACGGGTCGTTACATTAATAACATCAAGCCCTAAGATAACTGTCACACCATAATGGAAAACACTACTTACAGGAGGGGTGGATGGAAAAATATGGGATTTACAACATAAATAAATGTGCTATATGCGACCACGTGGTCGTCGTCGGTTTTGGAAATACATATATTCTACAGTGAAGTATTTTTTGATCTTTGTTTCTCTTTCTTTTTTACAGCTATTTCTTACTGAAACTAGCAAAGAATACTATCGAACAATTTATAATTTTTAAGCAATTTTAATTTTTGATTGTTTCAATTTTTATCGTTTTATATTTGGGAAAGTGTACGGAACATTGTACGGAACAAAGTTGAACGGAATCTTATTGTAAAACATAATATTCTGTGCAAATGAATTTAGCTTTTAGTAGAACCGCGATAATTAGTGTTTTAAGTGGTTGATTAATT
The DNA here is from genome assembly GCA_963678705.1 of Panorpa germanica. Classification (NCBI taxonomy): domain Eukaryota; kingdom Metazoa; phylum Arthropoda; class Insecta; order Mecoptera; family Panorpidae; genus Panorpa; species Panorpa germanica. The sequence goes on along the minus strand of OY783211.1, from coordinate 8,891,138 downwards.
AATAAATAATTTAGATGTATAACTTTTGTTTGGAACAATAAAGTGGTAGTGAAGAAAAGAAAAAAAAAGAAAAAAATGGATTGAATGAATTGGAGTCCCAATCAGCAAAATTTAAGCGATTAAAGATCTTTAGATTCTGTATATATGTATATGTGGAATACTGTTTTAAAAGTGATTCACTGATGATTCACTCTCAGATTTTTCTTTACTATTCTTTTCAATACTGCTTGGAACTTTTGGATTGCCCCTGAAACCCTCATATGTTATCATTTGTATATTAGACCTAAAACTGAATGAATATCCTGAGAATAAGAAACCCAAAAATCACACATACTCGTGTATTAATATATTAACGCTGCTCATTAAATACTAAAAAGTGACTAAAGAAAGTTGTATGACATTAAAACTGATTAAGATTGCTTAAAAGTTGTGAACCTTGTCATATAATGAAATATGGCAAGGAATAACAACGTGGCATGAGATCTCGTGCGCTGGCAACACCAGGGGACACATATATCATTGCAATAAGGCGTGTATGAAATTTGTTCTTTATCGTTTTTTTATGTATATGTTGCGTACGTTTATTCGATGCCGCTGGTTGCCTGCGTACCATGGGCCACCCAAAGCAAACATGATAACATATCGCTGACAGTTGGTAGATCGTACCAACACACAAGATGGTGTGCTTACTAGTAGATTTTATTGCAAAAAGTGTTGTTGTGTGTTGTCATATTTTAGATGTTGACAACACTGTTATTAAAAGACTATTTTAGATTTTCCTAGTTTCAAATCTCGGGAATGTAAAGGTAAAATAGGCAATCAACTTTTTCTGAGTAATTGGACTAGCTATTTTTTCTTTGATTGAAATCATCTATTCTATGAAACGCCTATTGAATATTAAATCACCTAATTACATGGCAATTGGCAACTTGAAGTTAAAACTATTTCATAGAATCATAATTAATGTGTAACATACTAATAAACCAAAAAGTACGTTTTCATTCTTATACTCTTGTGTTTTTTTTTCTAGCTTTTTTCTTTCTTTTTCTTTGAACTGTCGCGACCAACTCTTTACTTCCTTTACTGCTCTCGACAATATCTCCTCTTTACTTACTAAAAGACATCAATCCTAAACTCATGTTCTCGTCAAAAGAAGTAGAAAAAGAAAAAAATGGTGTGGAGACGATTCGTTGGGACCGATTTGTTTTGCATTGGTACTCTTTATCAAGAAATGAAGCTACCACTTTAATGTTTGTTAATGAATTCCTCATAAAATTGTAAGCACAAAGAACGCTTATGTACGAATATCCATGCGAAGAGAAGGTACAGCGGCACTTTGTTTTACGGACGTATTAAATATATATTTCTATGAAACAGTGGTGTATTGATAAACATTGAACTAGAATCTTCCTCTCATGATAAACTGTGATAATGTGATTACACCCTACTGGCAAACTCTGAGGTTAAAAGTAGTGTGTTTCAATATGAGAGAGCTCTAAACAGAGTTTTTATTAAAATAAACTTTATACACATTTTATGTATAAAAATAACATTCAGTAATATATTTTATGTTACTAAAGGTCGTTTATTTAACTACGAGGTATATCGAATTAATTAACTTTAGTATAATGAATTAGGTATTAGTTAAAATGGCGATACTTAATAATCAACTGAAATTACTGAAGATAAACATTATCTCGGGCATCCAGCATCCCAATCTGCATTAAGCTAGACTATAAAACTATAGCATTTACTCCAGTACCCCTCCCCCTCTCTTCCCACCCCTAATAGGGGTGCTGACGCTGACACAAACATCAACATGGCACGTATTCCCATTAGAGACCTGCACGAGCCGGCCAAAGCACGAACGCGCGGCTGAATACAGCTTGGCGGTTCACATCGTTGAAAATCAGGGTTACAAATTAATCTTCATTACCTTAAGGATAAAATATGCAAAGTTAAATGGCTAAAGTAAGACAATTTACTTCCTACTTGCAGGAACAGTAACTCATTCTGGTTTTGTTGTTTAGTTTTCCTGCTTCTACTGGGGATAAAAGAGCATTTAATGAATTACTTGATGACCGTTATGATAAATAGCTGTCTAGCGGAAAAGTTAGAAATTTTATGTTACGGGAAAGGTGACATTCCTACTCTGTCGTTGGAGCGTCCACACGTTGGAATTATCGCATCGGATTTATTGTTAAACATGTAAGATAGAGCGTATGCAAAATCATTACAGTGATATCGCCAGCAGTTCCAAAATTCTATGGTTCGAAGAGCAAGTTAAAAAAAAAAATGTCTCCTCAGTCGAGTCATCGGAGTAACAGAACTACCGAGCGAAGTCAACGGAGCGCTAAGGATTAAAATGGTTGATTTCACAATATAAAACTGATTTTACAGATAGAACTGCACGTAATATTATGCTCTAAACTTTTGTTGTAAAACTATTTTATTCTACAAGGAACATTTATTTCAAGTAAAGAAATATCTCATCCCTATTATTAAAAACCAATATATTACAGTTAGTGGAGTAACCGTTCTAAAAGAAATAGCTTCAATCAATCTTCTGTCAACATTAACTACCATGTCGGAATATTCGATATCCTCATCTCCGCAACCGTAACTACAACCGCCACCCAACGCCCAACTTAAAGGACCCTACAGTGTATTGTGTATAGTATACGAGCGTGGCACGCTTTGAAATAATGTCGATATTAATTTCGTTGTTGACGACATAGTGTGGTTGATTACAGGACCAGAGTTGTATTTTCTGGGTTTGGTTGTTTTCAACTTGAGTTCTTTTTATATTTGTTTTGAGTACATCAACTTTTGATAGTACTTAAATCACTATATACAATTCATAGCACATAACTTTCACAATTTATAATTACCCTATTTCTCAAATTTATCAATTCTATTATAGTCTTCCATAGTTGACAACCCCACCATCCATCTTCCTACATCACTTCTCCCATTGCATTCCTTGTCTTCCATTGCATTCCTTGCCCCTGTTGAAATGTATATTACGTCGATTTGCTAATTAAGTCCTCCCAGTGCACAACGTTTCATCATATCCATCTCTTTTATAAAGTTGTTTTATTCTTCTTTTAAGTTGTTTTTGCTATTCGTTCTGTATTTCTTTTTTCTTCGTGATCATATTTTAATATTTATGATTATGTTAGCACATAATCAATTAAATTTGATTGCAACCAAACTCAGAAAGCAAGTAATTAAGTTGAATATATTAATCAGAACGGTAGATAAAATCTTATTCTTTAAATTTATATACTTATGTATATTATCTACCCATAATTATATATGCGCTATGTGACAAAATTTTAATAGTCAGTTCAGATGCTACTAACCCACTTCGTATTTTATTGCAAATGTGTTTTATTTAATACGCTCTAAACATTTGTAATGCAATATAATTTAAAGGTAATATAATTCTAATTATAACTGATTTTAGCGTTAATATGCTAAAATACATATGACATTAATAATCACCATTTATTATCATTAATTGGTTTCCAAGTGATTACAATTGTGATCTAATTATATGTTTACGTCGGCACATGTCTAGGAATTCATTGGAACATTCATTGTAAGCATGGTACTACTCTCAGACACGTGTCCTGGTCCATAAGTCCCGTAAAAGTTGCATCAGCATCCCTGATCACCTCTGCATGAGCCCCAAAATACGCCATTTACGATTATACTTGTCTATCAAACAAAAACTAGTCCATCATGCATTACAGACAGTGGTGCAAGATGAGCTCTATGGTAAACGAATAGCGCGATTGTAGTTATTTTTCAATCAGACTTTGTATCCATACATTGCTGTATGACGGTATCAATACAGTAGAGTTACTTTGTCCATGTTCATGATCGGATATCCCATGAAATATATAAATAGCCCGATCAATACAACTGACTATATATATTGTAACCCGATACCTCGTTGCTTATTCACATGCACTCGTCCTGCTACAATGGACTGTAGCTGTAGCGATAACATTACTCTTCTCTTGTTGCAGCTCCAGAAGTAATGATCGTTGACGAACACAGCGCACCGTTGTTGGACAAATATTACGAAGCAAATTCAACCATACAGTTAGCATGTATCGTACGTCACGTGGCTATGACATCATCAGTAGTGTTATGGCTCCATGGAGATCACATTCTAAACTACGATACGACGAGAGGTGGGATCAGGTAAGCTCAATAAACTATAGGTATTAATCGTGCTTATGGATATGTATTAGGGTCTGAATTAACGGAAGTATTTAATCCATAATATATTTTAAAAGAAGAATTGGCACTGTTTAGGTCAAACAAAAATTATACATGAATATTTGCGACACTTCTAATGAAGAATTATCACTCCAACACCTGCTTCTTTAACCAGATTAGACAAAATTTACAACTAGACGACAACATTACTGCTACAATTTTTACGAGACACAAAATTAATAAATAAAATATAGATATAATACACCGGATAAAAAATCTATGGAATTGCTGCTGCTGATGGCAGCGTAGCTAGTTATATAAACTATCAGTTATAGGAGGAAGCGGATTTATAGGGCTAGGGCTATATCTAGGATAATAATACAATTACGGAGTTTTCATTTAAAAATTAAATAACAATTTTAAATGAAGTAACAAATTAATTTGTTAAATTCAATTGATACAAGCTTTTGGTGAGTCAGCAGTTGGTAATTTATATTTTTGTTTCCACTTCAAAGTACCGGATCACCAACTTTTGAATGCTTCGTACATATCATCTATCCATCTATCTATCTGTTGAGTGTTTCCAAGTAAGTTTTCCTTATCCGACCTTCTGTGAAGTACCTAAACCACGTCCCTTTCTTATTTGCGGTACTATTTGTAAGTTTAATCCGAGTTTCAAAAGAATTCAGATCTTGTTACGATTGCCTTTGCATTCACAGGGTTTTTTTCTGAATAGAAAATAGAAGACTTTGTATATTTTAAAAGTTAAATAGATTTCTGGCATTCAATAAATCACCTTGGCGCTGCAAAGTTTTGATAAAAGAATCATGTTCATTATAGATAATGTTTTCCCGTTCACCTTTTGGAGTATTCCACCGGGGCGGGCCGGCAGGGCTGGGCCACAAGGTGGGGTCGTCTATTGTTGAGGAACGACACTTCAAAACTTTATAATGATGTTATTTTCAATTTAGGAAATAGTTTTATAATCGAATGGATAGATGGCGCTCATTGAATTGCAAAGTAAGTTGGAAATATTCGTGTAATAAACATTCTGTTCATTGGATTAACGTCTACAGATCCGCACTTGGAGTGAAGTCAACCATGCTTAAAAATATAGCTTATGTCGCAGTACATCTAGTACTTACTTTCCTTAAATAAAATATCTATTCCGTAGATGGGTTTTTAATCATTGCAAACCATTACAATAATTCTTGTGCATTATAATCCGTGAGTTTTCAAGCGTGTTAATGTGGAAAATAAGTAAAACTAATATCAAAGTGTACGAAGCGAAAATACCAGTAAATTACAAAATAAACCATTCTGCTCAAAGAAAGCTTTGTCTGGTTGCAGCTTTTTCTTCATTTAATTAATTCTTTTTGAGATTTTTTATTAGATATACTTAAAATCTCGTTCTCGACGAAACTAGTACTTAACGTTGTTACATATGAACAAGAAATGACTCACTTTTAAGAAGGAAACGCTTGCTAAAGGTTTTACAATTTATTTGACATTGACATATTAATATATAAGGCGTAATAGTACTTCATAGTACAAAAGATGAAAGTAGATGACAGCATTGTTTTCAAATTGCAATGGATATGGAAATTGTACATATACATATCTTGATATTATAAGGAATATTTAGCTAAAACTATGTTTATTACAGTTATACAGTGAATTTGCAATACAATATTATAATATAACACTTAATAAACAATATCAGACTTTGTCTAAGGGTATTCGTTCACTGTTCAGCACTAGAAGTAGTGCTTTTAATGAGACATGAAAGAGAAAAATGTGGAAAGAAAGCATAAGAATTCACATAAAATATGAAAGTGTTACAATTAGATGGCGTTAACGTCATGCACATTTATATTGTTACAAATTATTTTTGAACATTTTTGGCTAACATTCCACTACACCAGAAATTAGCTATTTTTCCATTTCACGGATTATTCCATTACGTCAGTTTAATGCATATTTACCATTAGATAAAACATTAATTTCCTGAAAATACTAAATCTGTTAATTACTTTGTGCGAAACAAATTCCGTAATTACTGAGAAACATTTTATTAAAAGTTTTAAAAGCAATTATGTAGTCCTACTGTAGTGTTACTGTTAATTTTAATCCTAAACATCTGTTTTCAGCTGCTAACAACTTTAGAATTATAAAAAAACTTTTCTCTAAATTGTCTCATAAAAATGAATCACCAACTTCACTTCATTCGGAACTTGCGCAACAAAACTGAAGCTGCAGAGAAACTTAACCCTCACACATCTTTATTTGATGTTAGAAAAACTTGTTTCAACTGGCGTTATATTTTAAAGATGAAGTTAGTTCGATGTTCCACTGCTCTGTATTATTAATTGAAAAAGTTTATTATTCACATTAATATAAAATTTACTACGTATAATTGTTTTAAAAAACATAAGTCTCTTTCAATACGAGTGTAATCAATATAAACATCCTTAACATAAGACGTATTCATTAGTATAGGGTGAACCACAGACAAGAAATATGGTAACAAATTGTATTTCCATAATGAGTCATCCTTTTAATAAAAATTATTTTAGTTATTAAGAGATAGTGTTTTCCAAGTCAGTGTTCTTGCTGTTTCCAAGAAATATACAAGTAATACATACACATAATATGTTCTTAATATACTTCATTAACTAAATAATGTTACACAGAGTGATGTTAATTTTAAATGAATATACTAGATGCCACAAGAAAGATAAAATAACAAAAGAATGAAATGTTAGGATCAAAAGGTACGGACGGACGTCGACAAAGAAAAAAAAAACTAAGTTATCAGTAATAAAAAAAGTTTTAATTATGTTTGTACGTCAGGCAGTCAGCCAACGGGGCCAATGAAGTTAGTGAACTCGCAACCTCTCCTGTGATCTCCTACACACGCATTTTTCCTTCTAAAAAGAGATAAACCACATTATTCTCACCCCCAAGGCTTCAGTATACAACCCCGTCCCTCCGAACCCTCCGGATTATGAAATTTGACTCGTTGGGATTGAATTCTATATTCTTTTTTCAAAAAGGAACCGGATCTATACACGCAAAATGTTATTCACGAACTAGCAACTAGAAATTGGTAAGAAATATTCATGTAACGTATTAGATATAGAAAATCCAGATTAATACCCGTTGTATAAGCCATTCCAAATGTAATACAGTTCGTCATTCTACTGGATCAGTTGATTCTAGCCTTATAAAATACGTTTGTAACAAGATGCTTTACAACACCATCTCTAGTGTACAATGACCAACATCTTACTAAGACCTTTAATTCTCTACGATATCCTCTGTCCATGATCTCGTACGCACTGCTAGATGATGATATGTACGACGATGCTTTGTTTATAATTGTTGCAATTGTTATAATAAATTTGCTCTCCTGATAAAGAAATAACTCGACTAACATACTGACAATAGTTGTCATAGTTGACATTCGAACGTAGTTTTTTCCAGTGTGAGAACAGTTTTAGGTCACTATCACACTGCGGCTTTTTCAGTAGGTATTACACATTTTATCACGAGAGTATAGATTCTATTTTTTTATTATAATTTGACGGGCTCCATGAAGTCACGGCCGTTTTTTCGTTCTTTAAAATACAATTACAACATAACATTTCTCATTATCGGACCCACAATTGTTTTCCTTCACTATTGGTATCGTTCTTCATATACTACCTTAATAACTTGGTTGCTTCTTTTCGCTAATCTACTTCCCAAGTTTCTATTTTAATGTTTATTAGTACACCATTGTATATATTTCATTCATCCGTGTTCATAATATGTCTCGACATCAAAGTCTTCATGTCCCATAGACCCAAACAACCTTGAATTATGCATATGTGTAGATAACGTAAACAGTGCAAATGGTGCTTTTTATTTCATATGGATAAAATAGCAATAGAGGAAAACAATCTAATACAAGGAAATGCACTATGATGGTGGTAGAACAGTCTCCTTAAAGTTTCACTGGCGCAAACACTTATGAACGTGCACACAGTACAGCAGTACGTAGCAGATACCTGTCACTAACCATTAACCGGTCCAGTGCAATTTGGTGTGTAATTCCTATCACACCGTAGTCACAACGAGAGATAGAGAATTTATCTCCACTCGTCTGTCTAATGGACAGCACTTCAGACAGACGTTTAATTACAAGTTTCTCTTTTTCTTTTTACACCTCGATGTGAGCTCCTAATGAAATGTGAGCCACAATAGAACTTTCTTGTTCACTTGAAAGTTGTAGAGAACAAAATAGTCTGGTTAGTTCTCCAACTCTATTTAACGGTGACGTTTGTCATGTTATCAAACCCATAACGTTCTAAACTTCAAAAGTCGCTAAAAACCTGACACCAATGGAGTTGTAGAATGGGTGTGGGTGGGAGTAATGTGAGAGGGAGAGGGTGGCTCTGCTAAGGGTTCGCTTCATTTTATTTTGTTATTGAAAATCAAGTGAAATTCAAGGTGAAACCCTGAACTCTACCTTTCACTTTGAAAGTTCGTTTGAATAGAGAATTGATCGTGTGATCATGCGTGGTGCTTCTCGAAAGGTGTTTCTTTTTAATTTTCGTTTGAAGTTTTATCGTGTAAATGAAAAAAGGTTCAATTAGGAATTATAAATGATAAAAATTTATGGTGGTGATGATTGTAAAAGAGAATCTTTATAAAATTCGACCAGACATATTTTGTAATGATAAAAGCATAAATTCTATGAAGGGATCTGCAGTCTGCGGTTTTTGTCATGATAGAACCCTTATGAAGGAGTCTACTTATTCGAGGGTGGAGTAAAGGTTTCAATATCACAAAACTCTCTATAGAAAGACTAACTCAATTAAATGGTAATAAAATGAAAATTTGTTATGTGAAGAAACTAGTGAAGCTTGTGTACTGAGTTACAATTTTCTAGTTTGTTCATTTGTTGTAAAAGTTATGTAGAACGCTTTTAAAAACAGAATATTTACAATACTATATATCGATGTCATTACGAGTATGTTATTTATTAAGAATAGATGCGTTTCAAGAGCGATATGTGGCGGTACTAAATATTTGTCTATCACAATTATCTAGTCAAACCATTATCTCTTTTTTAGGCCAAACGCAAAATACATTGTCTCTAGTTGTACCGTTACCTTTTTATAGATTCCACTTAAAAATAATTGTATCTATTCAAATTGTTACTATATTTAAGATCCCGCTCAAAATCAGAGCTTATGTAGACCGGAAACAATGGGGGACTGTCTTTACTTTACCAAAATATAAAACAATTTTACATAATTTAAGAGTAAGAAGAATAATACAATTTAAAGTCAAGTTTAAGTTAATGTTGTCAGTACTACGTATTCACTTAAACAGTTTTAAATGTTTTATCAGATCTATTCTCTAGCATTTGGATATGGTTTACAAAAGAAGAAGTAGTAGTTTATAGATTTTAAAAATATCGTAAATCTATATGAATATCGCGTTGGTTTGGACTATAGTAGTTCAATAAATCTGTTACAAACATGAAATGGTAAATTATGCATACATGTCATAAGATTCATAATTGATTATCAAGAAATATTAGATTTTAAATGTAAATCAGAATCTAGGATCTATTAAAATTGAAGTATGAGTCGTTGGACACATCCCGCGCAAGACACTTTATTATTTTTACATACCTATCACTGAATGTCCTCTAAGCAGGACAGATTGTAATAATCTATAAAAATCAAATTAAAAAAAATGTAATTCAAAAAGTTGAAAGGTTATTTTTATCGTTCTGATATGCATTTTTTAACGATATTTTTAAAATTAGTTATTCATTAATACCTCATTAAGAATGTAACACATAACAAACATTTTACGAATGTACAAATCAAATGAATTTTTAATGTCTAGCATAACCTAAAACATAAAATTGAAGAAATATTTACACACCTCTATTTATCACCCTTGTCCGTCCCGTCCAGTCGGGCTGTTGCTGATGATTGATAAATATGTGTTTGGTAAACTAGGTTAACAACAACTGAAAGTTCCACTTTATTAAACTCTAATCTATCATTAGATTTATCTTGTAATATCCGACCAGTGACCATGATTTAAACAGAGCTTGGAAAACTACACACGTGTAAATTAAATGTGAAATTCATTTGATTTTCCGATACCGATTGGTCTGCCGATACCAATTGCATTTAAACACATACCCTATGGTGCTATTGTAGTACGGTTTTGTTAGCCGTGTTGCTAGCCAGTGAACTAATTTGCTAACCAGTAATTTGGAAATAATTTAATTGGTTTTAATAATTCACAATGTATTTGTTTGGGTTAATTAGTATTCTCATTTAATAAGTGGAATTAAACAGCAAAACAGATTTAATAATCTGAAATTCTTATTAGAATAGTTTACTATTCTATTTATTTTCAATATCAATTAAATAAATACATACTCGTACATCAAAACCTAAAAAAGAAACATATTTTCGATAATGTTTTTTGACGTCACAGTTAATATATAATTATTTCTATAATTAGTACATGATAAAATAACATTTGAAAAATACTTTGTAAAATTTTCATAAATAAATATCAAGAAATGAGGCATTGACAGTGAATCTCCTCAGACGTCACAAAAAAAAGTAATATTGCGGTGTCACTCATAACTCATCACTGGATTTTCTGAAATCGAAAAACCAAAATGATTAGTTGATCATTAGTTGATAAGTTTCTGTAGGTAACGCTGTCGAGTTTTACTATTTTTATAGATTTTTCAATATTTTACAACACTTAAAAGTCAAAAGATTTTTCATGAAAAAAATCAGAAACTTTGTTATTTTAAAATACGTTAACATTAAAAAATTAAAAAAAACTCAACAGCGTTACATCGGCATTTATGCAAAATTTCAAAAGAATCGGTCAAGTAGATTTTGAGCTAGAGAGGGCACCGACTCCGAAAAAGCTATGTGTGAGAAACCGCTTTTAAAGTTTCAAAGTAACACGAAAGCAGACCAGAGAGGTGAAGACTTAAAACTCTATATCTCCGAAAGTTTTACTCCAATCGACTTCAAATTTTTACACAATTAACTTAATATGTTGTAATATAAATAAATAAAAAAAATGAAAAAAAAGTTGAAACCTTACCCCCCTTTAATAAAACTGCAAACGAAAATATTTAATAATACTATAAAAGTATTTAAAACAATACACACACGATAGCCTACCCTTCAATCAAATACAGATTACACAACATGGACAGACACACATTTCTTTTTTTATATTTAAAATTAGCTAATATAAATGTATTTTTGCATTCAAACAAATAATTCGCCCACTCAATTTTATTTACTGACGTACATTCAATTTGGCAATTACTTTAATTTCCATGTCTAGCCAAGAAGGCGTTCTCCGAACTTGTTTTGCAGAATAAAACTTCAATTAGATTATTAAAATTCATACAGAATTGAATTATTAATAGTCAAGAGAATTTCAACAAATAAAGAAGTTTGATCAGATGAAAAATACGTTCTTTTCAATTGAATTGATTCAAACAAAATATAATATTGCACTGAATATATTAGCACTAAAAAATTGAGTAAATAAAAATCAAGAAAATGAAGGAAGAATATTAAATTTAAAAACAGAATAGACGGCTTGAAGGACGGCAGCTTTGATCCTTGATACCAGACAACCGTGTGTTTAGTTTTACACATTACCATTTAAACTGATTAAATTCATAAATAATTGGTGTTAATTATGACTTGAATAATTAACACTTTTAAATAATACAATCGTCCGACAAGATGTGAGAAAACGCTTTTCAAAGCTATAACGATTTAAAAGACATTTTCAACAATCAATAGAGATTATATTCTAAAGAAAAGGTGGATTGAAAAAAACTTTATAAAGAAATAAACATAAAAGTTTCTTTATAATATCCATCAAGAAACTTAAAGCTAACTTTTATTAATACTTACCTTGTCAGAACTATTAAATAAGAATTTTGTATTTTACCATGTGCTTGCAACCTGAAATGTAAAGATTGAAAAACTTTCTCAATATTTTATTTAGATGTATTGTTGCTCAAAGTTTATTGACGTTTCTAAAAATTGTTTTCATGTAATTGTTTTGCTATTTTTGGAACACCTCAATGGCTAGAATAATTTCTTATTTAAAAAACTTTCCAAACATAGAAAATATAGAAATAGTTTCCGCTCAGAGGCAACGGAGTGACCAGAAATCTCTTGAGTTCATTAAACGAGTTTTGAACCTTACTTTTAATTAAAAATAAATTTCAAATAGTTTCTAAATATAATATTATTATTAATTATTGTTTCTAAAAAGATGAACCACACGAAAACACGAGTGAATTCAAAAACAACGTATTGTCAAAAATAAGTAAATTAAGTAATCGAATTTATTTATAGTTTTATGCCACGAGATTGTATGAATACTTTATGGGTTACCGCAACAACTGCACGAGCACTTTAACGTTTGATTCTACATCTCTTTGAAACTTCTCTTCTTTAATAGCGATGGCAAGAGGCAAATGGTGACGTCAACTAGTCAATAATTTCAGTTATATTTAGATTTTAGTTATGGTTTACAACCCAATTGTTGTCTGAACCAAAACCGTTAGCAACCACTGCACTTTAATAATGCTGTCTTATTTTGTGAACTAAAAATAAAGTTTTGGACGTTAAATAGAGCATTACTGGAGTGAAATCCTGAATAATTTAATCCCTTATTGCTTGAAATCAATATAAATATACAGCACACTCCGTCGTACTACAAAGTTTCTTGGCCGATGCTGCCCGCTTCGTTTCTTTGTTACACTACTGAATATAGTAACGGTACAATAACCCTAAATACAGAATTTTCAGTATCAAATTATAGTTTCATAACATATTTGTAACTGTAATCTTTTTATTAAATATGTATGTCTGAGAATTACGTAACTTCATTTAAAATATCGGTTTTTTTTTTATTACATATTGATTTAAAGTTAAGTTTCTTGAATAAAAGTTTCTTAGTTACACTGAAAACTTTTCTCTTGCTTTATATAAGTAACATTCACCCATTCATTCATTTACTAAGTGTTCATTGATTTGACACTATATTGATGTTTATATTGTCACATGTACAGGGTAAATACACTGTTCAGAAATGGCACGTCAATGAACCTAGCAGTCTAAAGTAGCAGTCTGGTCGACACTAGTTTTGTAAAAAAGATAGCAGTTAGCAGTCTGATCGACACTAGTGCCAATTTATATTATATTTAATTATATTATATTATTATGTCAATTTTTAAACATGACAACATACAACATTGCCTAGTTGTAATAACGATCTTCACTAATTGTTCTAAAATAATATCAACCTACTTTTTATGGTATTAATATTCAATTAATCCAATATCAGTTAGTAATTTATTCTTCTACGATATATTAAGTTTTTCATAATCCGTAGAACCGTTCTAGAGATATATGTGCTAACGATGCCTTTTTACACTTTGTTTTACACTCGCGTATGTTAAATATACTCACTTTAATTACTAATATCTCACTTATGAACTTATCAAAACATTTTGTAATTAAATTAAAAACACTTATTTTAATATCATATTTAAATTTTATCAATTTCTGTAGAAACTAGCGAACTATCTCAAAAAAAGAAAGAATATTTAATTCACAATAGATTTGTATTTCAAAAACTTGTCAGCTTCATTTTCCCTAACCCCCATTTATAATCGTACTTTAGTAAATTTACAAAACTTAACTGATAAGTCCAAGGCACTTAAAGTGTTAAGACTGAACTTGGGAAAGGAAAGTACAGATGCTTTTATCGTGTAATCTTAATCTCGTAGAACCTAATAGGTCAAAGGATTGATGCGGCGTAAATGTATGCAAAATGAGCAGAAGATTAAGTATCGTAGAATATTATTTGTAACATTTTCTACTTGTGTATTAGAGATTTTCCAATTACTTTGATGTTGTATTGTATTTGATAAATATGTACGATATTTGTCAGGACTAAAGTTGACCACTTTTTTTTGAAATTAGTCACAAAGAATATAGCGCCCAGATAGCAAGTTGTCTTTCAAGCTTGCTACTAGCTTAATTCGAACATTTTGTTTACAAGTTTAATTTGCGATCTAAGATACTATAATATACTATAATCAATCAATGAAAGAGGATACAATTTATGCATACAACATTTTTTCCTATATTTGATACGAGGGAAGTTTGATAAGGCAGTGATTTTTTGAATTTCCCGCGTAGTAACTATAAATGCAACACTGCGTCCATCAACTGCCAGTTACTAATAGACTACTGTCATATTTTCAGCAAGCTGAGAGTCTACTAAAAGAAATTTGGTATTAAATAATTAAAAGAGCAATATTTTTTGACGTGTCAAATTTTCCAATAAACATAATTTTGTTAATATTTAAAATAGACAATCCAAAAACATTGTAATCAGTAGATTCACAAGTACAATCTGTTTCTCTTATTTCAGTGTTCGAACAGATCTGATGGAGGAGGGGGCCAACAGCACGTTGTTCGTCGCAAGGGTTAACAAGACGGACAGTGGCAACTACACGTGTTCCATCAGCCCCACGCAGTCTTACACGGTCACGGTGCACGTCCTCAACGGTGAGTCAATATTTAATGAATCGGGAGGAGAGCTGCTAATCAAGTTTGTCTTGAGATAAACACTGGACGGACGATAAAGACGTTTAATTAAGTTGGCGAGTACTACATGCTTGCCAACTATGTGCTAAGCTAACTCTCCAGTATTGTACTCCAAGCAATTGTACATAAGACTCGATTTATTTGATGTTAGTGTGATAGCTAGATGAAGTTTAGTTAACACTTTGCTGCTACCATTATCAACAGTATCTGTATCTGACAAACCAGTGGTAGCCAAACTAAAGACTCGTTTGTAAATTTGAAATGGACTTTCTCAAGGAACAGTCGTGCTTAACCTATAAAAAGACATACAATTACAGTAAACAATTTGGTGAAGTGTCCTATTTTGTGACGATTCTATCACTATTGTACTTCAATTATAGTTCGCATCAACTTTATCTTAATTTGTATTCCAACAAGTAGAGTGGTTCCGCCATTTGCAGCCGATAAAATAGATATACTCTTCCAATAAATAGATGAACTCTTTCATGACACAAAAACTCGAAGACACATGAAACTGATAAGGGGGTAAGCCTACCAAGGAAATATATATTTCTAACAAGAACATGATGTCTTAGTTCACCTGTGTTTTAACAAAAGTATTAATAAAAATTAAAATATATATTTTAGTTAAAAACTCAAGCTATGGAATAATGCTTTCTGGACTTATACGTGGGCGTAACAGAATAGCCAATCGAGTCTAAGTGACTTAACGATTTCAGCTATGTAAAGGCAATTAATTGATCTTTTAGACGCCATTTTATTTCTCATTTAAATATGAATAATTCTGTTTCTTTTAAGCTGTTATTCAAATCATATAGCTTAAAAACGAATTCATATTTCTCTCAATTTACATGGCAAAAAATGGAGCAACTGATACTAATGAAACAAATATCGCATTAGTATTGTGCAGACAATATGAATTCTATAATGAAAACATTTCTCTATGGATCGTTGAAACTTAGCAGACGTACAAATTGGTATCCAGGGAATAATATGTCCCTCTCCTAAGGCGAAGCAATTGTACAATTTCCCACATATACTCGTACAAGATTAGTGCGCTGGGGAAATAGCCCTTGAATGGCCTCTGTTTATTAAAACACGGAGACTGGAATAGGACAAACCCCCCTTCCACCACACCCTCACCCTTCTCTGTCCACAACAGCGCACACAAAGCCACTACTTTTGTGTGGAACAATATAGCACACTCGAATTGTTACAAATTTTACAACAAGCTACTGTAGAACACGTACTAGAACATTATCTGTGTCCGTTACAATGTATTCGTGTAGAAGACTTGTTACACTGTATTGTCCGAGTATCGTAATAACTGTAATTTGTGTCAAGTGTTATCATTATATAAAAAGAACATATGTTCTAAAATTTGTTTTATTATATAAATATCACATAACTCAATAAGTTCGTAGGATGACATATAGATGGCACCAATATTGTATTTATGTATGTTAGTTAATGTGTGTGTCGTTAGATTATACATTCTTTAAATATTAAATCACGTGATTGCATCTCATTACTAAATTAAACTTAAAACTATTCTAACATTTTCATTCAAAAGCACTTTCTGATTCTTATACTCTGCTCCCTATATTTTTTTGTTCTTCTTTTTTCTTCTTCCTTGCCTGTACCTCCGTCACTCACCTCTAGCATTGCTTGACTCCTCTTAACAAAGTCTCTATTATCTTTTCACTCTCCTTTGCTCCAACGTCTCTTTCTCTCACTTACACCTTCTGCCGATCGTCTTTTTTACGTCTTCCTACTTATCAAGCCATTGATTTGCTTGAACACTATTTTTTCCCATTAAAAAGTTACGCTTTATCGAGACACAAAATTAAGATTTTTCGATTGTTTTATAAGTTGCAAAAGTAGCGTCACTAAAAACAGTGTAACCGGTGAATTAATGGTCGGAATGTCATGAAATTTGGACACATATCGTTTGAAGGTTGGTACTATCTAAAAATCATATGGATTTGTTAATAGTGGTGCCATCTATATGTAATTCTACAACTTCTTGAGTGTTATGTATAGTAGTGTTGATCGTTGGTAAGACTATCACTTGAAAACCGGTTTGATTATTTTTTTTAAATGTTCATAAGGCATAATAAAAATAAAAATAAAATTGAAAGTGCTATGTGACTTTTTCTCTTATGTGCTCCAATGTCGTTTGACAGCTGATTGTCAAATTGTAAATCAAGCTAATAGTGGCAAAATATATTTAGTGATAAGATATACTTAGTTGTTTATTTTTTATTGAATTTCGAAAACAATTATTGTCTGTCAGGTTAACTATTATACTCGTATATAAATATCATAATTTAATTTAATAAAACAAACAATCAACAACTCTAAAAAACTCGTAAATCTTACTATTTTATGATACTCGTATTCCTTATCGAATTATTGTTTAACTTTGACTAAAATATGTCAGTTCTTAACACAATTATTCAAAATTATTTGAACACAAGAATAAAATACGTACAAGGCTAAACAGATATTATTTCCTATGTTACTTTGTTGCGGCGTTCAAGAGATGGCAGCAGGCTCTAACCAAGGTTCTCTACATGTTTGTAAACCTAATTATATTTCATGTATAAATATTTATTTAGTTCGTATAATTTGTGTAGGATATGTTGTTGGTGGCTTCATGCTTGCATTGAAGAAATCACCCTCCGGCGGTTCGAGTTAACATGTTATTTACTGAAATGTTGCCATGATACATATACATCACGTGTTTGTATATATGTATATTTATATATATGTTTAAATCTGCTATTGACGTTTCCTTGAAAATTACCTTATAGAATTTAATTATTCTTTGTGTCTTGTCCTTTTAAAGCTTTTCTCTTTCAAACGCTTTATCGTTTTATAAATATAATTGCTTAGTGTAGGCTTTAATTAATTTTTCAATATGTGGTTTGTACTTAAGTCGAGTGTATTCGTTTATCTTAAATCAAGATACCCTTACGGTAAGGGTGGAACGAGTTATAATGATGTATGTAAACACGAGACAACATACTTACAAATTTCAAAGTAAATATTGACGTTATCAAGCTGTTTAAATTAAATTTACTGCTGTTAGATTAATAAACATACATGCGAAATATGTATATGTATATACACCACTCAATAAGTACCGTAGGTTGACATATAGCGGCGCCACTATTGACAAATACTTATGATTTTTAGATAGTACCTTTAACTATACTTTCAAATGATATGTCTCAAAATTTCGTGATATTCCAACCATTAGTTGTAGTGGTTTTAGTGGCACTACTTTTTTAATTTTCAAAACAATAGAAAAATTTCAATTTCGTGTGTCGATAAAGCATTGCTTTTTATTAGGAAAAAATGTAGTGATTTCTGCCGTTCAGTGATTTCACGCTACCAAAAGTTTGAAATTCTTGTGGTTAACGTATCTATTAACCTAAAAAAGTGCATTACAAAAAAATACTGGTTTTGATAATTATTTCTTATTGTTTGAAAACGTTATTGCGGCGATAGACGATCTAGGGTTTGTTAAAAAAATCTTAAAGAAAGAAATAAAGTCGGTGCCGAAGTAACGTTGTCGAGTTTTTAAAATTTTTAAATTGTAACGCATTTTAAAATAACAAAATTTCTGATTTTTTTCATGAAAAATCGGTACTTTGACTTTTAAATGTAAAAAATTGAAAAATCAGCGTTACCTGCAGAAATTTATCAACTAATGAAATCATATTGGTATTTCGATTTCAGAAAATCCAGTGATGAGTTATGAGTGGCACCGTAATGTTACCTTTTTTTGTGACGCCTGCGGAGATTCGCTGTCAACGCCTCATTTCTTGACATTTATTTTTAAAAATTTCACAAAGTATTCTTCAAATGTCATTTTATCATGTAGTAATTATAGAAATAATTATATATTAGCTGTGTCGTCAAAATACATTATCGAAATAGTTTTACCATACCAAATTACTTCACTCGCAACTTCGCAACTCAACTTCACATTAGCTCTGCGTTTTCTCAGGCGGGCTCTAATCTTATAGATGGTATCCAAAACCCACGAGTTACCTTCAAAACCGTTTTGCTGTTTGAAAGCCGACGGTTGTACACAACTGGTTCCACTGACGATAACGGTATGACCTAACGGTAGTATATTAGAGCTACTATTTCTGGTGAACGTCAGTGGGCGGAATGCAGTCACTGCGATATTGAGCGTCGGCCGTTCCTAATGCGAGTATTTAGGTCACAAAGCTTTGTACTGTGCCTCGCGGATTGTGTATAGCGGCTCGCGGCTTTCGTCTCGTATGGTCCATTGTTACAAAGTGTAGTGTTACGCTTCCAGTCCATTACATTTTATTCAAAGCTCTAAAAGTATTTCTAGAAATATAGTATAATTGTATCCATACACAGGAGGGTCATTCAAATATAAACCGGAGAACTTTAATACAGATTTATTGGTGCACCGAGTTATTTTTCTAGTTATGTAGGAGTTCAGGAGGTTGCAACTGTAATCCAATGAGTTTATCACGAGTTAGACTAGCTGACAGTAGTATGCCACATCCACCGTTCGTCGATCATTAGTCCCAAGACCTTTTCAGTCTCAAAAGACAAAAAGCTGACTACTAGAACACTAGAAAGGTGATTAAATCCGCTGCTACGTATTTAGATATTGCTGTCATGTTTCTAATACAGCGATGGCATCATAAAGAACAATATTTTCCTAATAATTAGCACCTGTTATTGTTTCCTAACAATTCTTGTTGTTTTCATGAAGATCTGAGTATACTTCTTATTACGTTCTCTGTACGCAACACACATAACTTTGTGGTGTAGTAGAGTATATCATCAGCTTTATGTTCTCCTGTTCACTGCCTGAAGCGGCTTGACTAATGCGAATGTAAATTAGTTATGTTGTAAACAGTATTTATAACGCCAAAATGTGTCACAAACACATGTATGCTAATGCTCATGTACACTCACATATACATATGCAAATTAATAGAAAAACTAAAACAGTTGTCCATGAAGTTGACTATATCAAAAGTACTGTTAATGTTGCTTTGATGAAATGTAGAACTAACTGTTACCAGTGCCGAATTAGCCATAAAGTAGAACTAGCACAGCAACAGGAGGTCACGTGACTAGAACGGGAGATGTTCACCTTGTAAAATTTTGGTTTATATTTTTTATTTATTAAATTAATTGTGTGCCTTTTGGCTTTACAATCTACATTATTATATTTCTTAATGCATTTCATATAAATTGAAAGTTAAAACTAAACTTAAACTATTCTAGACTAATACTATTACTTTTAGTACTTCCTCTCTCTTCATGTTCTTTATGCAACCTAGCCACGAGCTTATTTATTGTCCTGTTTTTCTTTTCCTTTTTTCTATTTCCGCCATCCACCTCTTTCCTTCACTGCCTCCCTTTAATAGCTGGCCAATATTCATTTCGCTCACTACTTTTTCCTTACACTCAAACTTAATGTGCTTCAGTGTTTCGTCCTCCGTTCCGCACACTCTACACTTTCTTTCCTCGCTACTTTCACAATATCTATTTCCTTTTTCCTCATTTCCTAATCTTAACCTTGCTGTCCTTCTTATGTGTTTTATATCTTCTATAAGGTACTGAGGTATCTTACTTTCCCAAATCCTTTTATATCTTGTATTGTAGTTGCTTTGGTTTATATATTTTTCTTCAGATCTAGCATTCGAGTAGAGATATACTGGGTATAAACATCCTTAATCATTACGGTTTTCACAATACTTACTGTTTTGTTATTTTTTAAAAAATTATTAATACTCTTTGACATTTGCGTAATTTAAAAAAAAACTTTAAATCACATTACGAAATTTTATGAGTATAACCTGCAAATTTATAAATTGTAAGATTAATGTATAAGCACTCGCTGTAACGAGACAACTACAAATATATTGAAATTACTATTATAGTTTCGCTAGAGGCCCTACGCTGGCTCCTATTTAATATTTGGAACAAGTCCCGCGCCTTTTTAATGAAGCACTGTTGGTAAGAAACCAGTATAATCGGTACCCCAAGTTCTACGTCATTTTAGCAAAGCTGAAATTTGGAAAATAAGTAGTGTAATATATAGTTAAGAACGAATGCGTACTTACCAGATTGAAAGCGGGGCTCTTTTACAGGTAACATTTTAAAGAATACGTAACAATTAACGATCTATCTATTGATCTAAATTCCCCGCGGTATTTCGAACATAATTTGAATTTATTTATGGTGTTGTGAATTGTAAAAACCAACTCTGAACACACAAAGATCCCAAGTAAACCAAATACAACCAAAGCAGTGGCAACAAACGCGAGCAAACCTCAACGCAAATCGAAACCAAAAACCAGAAACCAGAAACTGTTGTTTAGTAAATTGCAGTGTGGCGCAAGGACCAGCACTGAATTCAAATGTATACATAGTTTGGATATGGATTTCCATTGCACTGATCTTGATAATGCATTGAAAATTATTACCATAAAAATACAAAATAATTCTATATGTATATGTAAAATTGCAGTACAAAATAAAATTTAATTAAATATCGTAATGAATGTAAATAAAACTGTGTAACAAGTGACGCATGCTGCGTTATTGGCAGGCGCATTGTTGTTATGATTACGAATGTTTTGTAAACAACATTAAAATAAAACTGTTTAGTGGTAAATCCATAGTAATTTATTTACATAAATGGCTTTATTTATAATTATTATTTATTATTGGATATAAATTTAATTCATATTATTAGTTTGGTTGCGAGACTGTCCAAACACGAAAATGAGATAATGTATTAATGTAATACGCTTACTAGAAATGTGAAATCATTGTGGAATTAAGCTTTGTGGATATAATGGAATTTAATAGGTATTCATTTTTACCTAAAACATAAAAAATACAGTGTTTAAAGCAAATGCTATCCTCTGTAATGCTGGCAGTTTTCGGACCAATTGTCAATCTGTCAATAGTTTTCGGGAATTCAGTCGCTATAACTAGTAAACTAGTAACTAGTAGTTATAGTAAAGAACAAGGTTTTTCAAAAACAAGCTTTTTAATAAGAATTGTCATTTGTAACTTCATTGCATACTTGCCGCATTATTACATTCTGCAATAAAGTTCAATTTGCAATGCAGCAACTATGTAATTATATTTTAGTAGAAAACCCATTATACAGAAAAATACTAGTACAGTTATTTTGTTATTTACTCGTAAAACAGAATAACTATGCATACACAACGAAGAGAATAAATACAGTATATGCTAATAGCCATTTTATTACATAAAGACTAACATTTTGCCTCAGTACAATTGAATTGTGAGAATTATTTATTTTTTCGATTTACAAAAAAGTAAATAAAGTCTAAACAGCACCTCGGACGCTCCGCTATGGAAGTATAACCATAAAAGTATGATGAATGACTTAAAAATGAAATTAGAGAAAGTTGAGTCATAAAAACTTTTACAAAAGTTGCGTATAAACTCGGGGTAAATTTCGAACAAGTTTTTGCCTTTCTCTTCGTTTCCTATTTTCTTGTTATGAAGTTGATGGTCAACAAGAGAGTGATAAATTGAGTACTGGTGTTTATTTTCCGGCAAAAAGTTATTTATATATCGTGTTAAACAGTTGAACAGCTTTGTATAGTAGAAAGTTGGTTGGTCGGTCACATGCAGCGATGAACACACGGGAAATCTCAAAGGTGTCAAAAAGATAAACATTTGTCTGTTAGTTAGCTCACTGTGCGCAGTCAAGTGAACGAGTTGGAACAAAAAACTTGGTCCATGTGTCAACAGAAGTTGACGAAGTTTGATTCACTTAACGGGAACTGCGAGAGGGGGATGTGATTTATTGTATTGTATTAGAACAATCTAAAGGGTTTGTGATTATAGCGATGAAATTTTAAAAGTAAACGAAACATTGCCGCTAAACTTACTTGTTAAGGTATGCGTCGACAGATCAGTATGAAAGTCTCCAACGAGTCAAATATTGGAAGATTGACATGACAAGTTTTCTGCTACACGATGGAACGAATGATTGATCCGAATGATTTATTTGTTGATATTATTGACACTGACACTGTTTAACAAAAACTTTCAAGGAAATAAAGAAACCTTAAAAAGTATAAAACCTTCCAATATTGGACGGAAGTGTGCGATGAGGGTTAGAACAATTCCTTTTGACGCGGGTCAAAAGACCAACAACAGTCCGAACTTCTTCCAATATGAACGTTGGACACATGACATTGAACACATTTAGTTTCAGCATCGGCCGCACGATGCGTCCAAGGTGTTCGTAACATCGTTTGACGCCGGCTTAAGATACGGTATTAATGTTTATTAATTATACTATTACACATACATAATTAATTATTATAATATTAATAACTATGAATAATCTAAAGTAATGACAACATAGTCGTTGAATGCATACAACATTGACTTTAAATCGTGTTAGAATTTAATGTAGAAGTTACCACTGAAGTAGAAGTTATGTGTATAAAGTATTGCATACGATTCAATCACGAGTAATCTACGGATCAAATAAACAGTCTGCTTTCCAGATAGTTACTTGCAGATGTCTTTCAATTTCTCCAAGAATACAATTTCCTAGTTACTCGTATTTCGTGTTGGGTCTTGTAGTTGGTTTCGATTGGGTTGGGTTTGCTTGCATAGCAGTCTTATCAGCCAAGTAGAGATCTAGGTCGCGGCGCGCGGTGGATCCCTTTTGAATCGAGCTCATCGAGGGTTCTTCAAAGAGGGTAAGATGAGTTGAGTTCGAGCAAACGATATGTGCCACGGCGGGTGCGATGGCTTGTCTAATGGGGTCGTTGTGAAGCTGAACGATGTAATTCGACATGAATCTCATTAGCCCGATATACGAGCATTTGTATTCGTATTCGTATTTAGATTTCAATTCATATTCAGAACAGAAACTAATAAAACGTTGCGGCACAGCGGGATAAAATAACACTAATGTATGTACGACGTGTGTATAGTAATAATTTAACTACGCCAAGACTATATGCAACCCAAGTAACACCAAGAAGTACCTGAAATATATACTACTTTAGTTCGATATATTTATTTGCATATTTTAAATAAATGTAATACTTACCTATACGTGAAAAATTACTATGACGTTGACCTCTTGTTTGAAAGAGCAGTGACAGGGTATGTGAGAAAGGAAGAAAATTTAGAAAATACAGTTTTCGGTGTGTGGACGTCGTTGGTGGTGGAAAGTTCAAGGTCCGAGAAGAGTGTTATCAGTTATGGACCGTAGCGAAAGGAATCATATAGTGCAGGAAAGTACGTATAAGTGTGGAGGAAGAGTAGCCGACCCAGAAGATAGAATTTTGATGCAGAATAACAGAAAGATGCAGAAATAGTCTATAATGTGCTGGATTATAAACAGGATATGGAGCCTGACGGGAAGTACAAACTATTATTATAATATGTTGTTGATATTGAAAGATGTCCTATAAAGTTAAACAAACAGGAGGTTTATAGACATATAAAAAGATGCAGACGTGTTAGTTACATGTTACTTAGATTTGACGTAGTGTACAATATCTTCCTGGACTATAACTGGTATATAAAAGTTGAATGTTGCATGTTAGTGTCGCACTGATGTGGACGACACATTATAAATTTAAAATATTTCCTTATTTTAAACATATTTATAAATTGTAAATTATAAATTACTTAATATAATTATATATAATAATTAATTATATGTGCTAATATAAGTGCTAATAACTTCTAAAAGTTGATGCACAAACAAATATAAAAAAAAAAATTAAAATATTTTCTTTGATTTGGCTTCGACATTGCAATTATACTACAGTAGTGTAAAGGTAAGTATCCACCGTTCAGCACTGAAACCATATAATGAATAAAACGAGAGACGGGAAAACGGAGGGATTGCTTTCCGTGCTAAACTGTGGACGATTACCGAAAACCATTTCCACACAGTGTTAGCAATAACTTATTCAATTATGACTGCAATTCTTTGAATTTTATAGTTTCAATATTAAGATAGCCCTGATAGATCCTGCCACCTGTTTACAAATGATATAAAAGAAACAAAGTTATGTTGTACATTTATACCTTGGACATATATCTGGTGTATATTTGAAAAGATAAATTCAATGCCGTTTTTGTTTATATTGAAAATAATTTACTATAAAACACCTGCTGTTCCATCACCATGAACCAGTTGTGGTATCAATGGAAATATCCTCCTTTGTATTCAATGGTTTCAATAAAAGTTATTTCAAGATTTTGTTCTTGAGTTAAAAGATTTTTAAAATAATCTTTCACTTCGCAAACCGAAATATTCTGCACCTCAAGAAGTTTCACAAATAACAACATTAAAATTCTAGCATCACGTCGAAAAGCTGACTTTATACCCTGAGGTCAGTTTTTCTCACCGTAAAACAAACTCAATAATTTGATGCAGAAATACGTGTTCAACATATGCGAACACGAGCTTCGAGAGAAGAGAAACCCAAAGTTGAGTTTTACAAACAGCAGGAAATGACGAGAATATCACGCCGTGTCAGTTTGAGTCAGATTCAGATCACATAATCCTTGTTGGAGATGGGTCCTTGGAGAAATCACCACCTGAAAATAAGACAAGATTAGAAGCATGTGCCAGCTGCAATACGAGTATGAGCGCATGGTCATTTTCAACTAAGCTACTGCGCTGTGCCAGCAGATGACAGACTCTAGGTATTCCTACAAACAGAATTCATTAAAGAGAACCCCACAGAGCAGCCTCACGTTGTAGCGAGAAGTTGTATAAAGGTTTACCAACATGCAAAATTACAACCTAAGGAATATGTCTCAAAGTACAACCGACTACTTGTGTCAACGACTTTTTGTATGGAGGTATTTTAGTTATTTCGCATTGCTATACTTTATCATGAAATGAACCTACTATTAATACACCTATACTGTATTGTCAGCACTATATATCTATATCGTTTTCCTGTCTCACTGTTTTGCCCCCCATGAAATATTAAACATAAAGGACATCCTTCACATCAGCTTACATTATGCATCCACCTCACTATGGTCTGGATCATTGCAACACAAAGTATATCATAGTGCGGAACTATATTATAAATAAGGATGTATGAAAAACATACAGTGGTGTATTTAAAAATATTATAAAATATACTTTCTATCATGACAAAGTTTATTAATGCGGCTACATCCTACTGAAAAAGTCGTACTTTTCAATATAAGGTAAAATAGGTCACAAACTAGAAAAAGAAAGAGATCTAGAGGGCTAGATCGAATCAAGTTAGGATGGAGAAGCGAAGGAAGTCGAAATAAAAAGTAAGAAAAAGGGGGAAAAAATTAGGGAACAAGGTTAGTAGAAAGAATGAAGCGAGGAAATTTTTAAGACGATCTTGCTACGATACATAATGTAAATTAATTTTATTGTAATTTACTGGGCGACAAATGGGTCGTGGCCATAAGAAACCCACCAAATTACATTAAGAAAAAAATTACATTAAACTTAAAAACACGTATTTGTGTTTAGGCTATTGGTGTTGCTGTATTGAAAATCTAAGCTCTGATACATTTAAGTTCTGCACGAATATATACGAGAGATCAAGATATTTGTAGACTGCGAAACATTTCCACCGCTTTCCCACAAAAGGTGTTTTTCTCTGTCTGGTTTGTTTCGTAAACCTTACTCGGTAAATATATTTAGCCAAAAAGTTTTTCAATACTCTTACTTTTCAATATACATGTTACGTTACAACTTCTCAGACACTTTGACTTTCATCTGTTTCACAACGATTTCTTTACCACATTTCTTTTATCATTCCGACAAATAACACTTCTCCTCCCCTCACTCACATACTTCCACACCCACTCCCTTTCGTATCATTTTTCAATCTGTCTTTGATAAATTCTATTCTATATGGGAGTGTTCACATGCCATACAACCGCAGAGGAAGGCGGGAGGGGTGGCGAGTGCGAAGGAATTCAGCTTTTATACAACATTTATACAGATGTTTGTACCCTGTCTAGTAATGATCACTTTTACTCCTCTTTTCTATTTTGTTTTCTCTAAATATCGAGGAAACAACTTAATATAAGTCAGTTTAGTTCTTTGTTGTGGCTATATGATACATTCAATGATGAATATATTGGTCCACATATAAATGAGCTTTTCTTACAGATAAATCTACAGCATCAATAAATCTCCGAAGTAATGAATGATCAGCTGTTTTCATACGAAGTATTATGTAACGTTTATTTTTTCTAAACCAATAAAATAGGTCATAATTCGTTATATATTAGGTAACATTGTTTGGGATCGTTCATAAATTATACTTAACCATCTTATACTTAACCATCAAACACTTTAACAATTGCAAACATTTATTTATTTCATTTAAATTTAAAGACAAAATGTTTCGAGAGTCGCATGCTCAGAATTGAAACCCTATAATCTCTTTTTAAAATAAAATAATTATTTACTACATTTATTAGAAACATTTAAACAACTATGGCAATTGAAATCATTAGTATGAAGACGACGACTAATAGAAAATGCGCAATCTTTAATTCTACATTTCTTTTTAGACACTTTCTTCTCTTTCTTATGAGAGTTATTAAACTTTCTAAGTCGAGATCTTGGTGATCTAATTTTTCTACCTGCAGCTTTCATCAATTGCTTAATCAAAATAGCTCTACGCATCTCCAGTTGGTCAATGTATCTTCTAATTAAACGTTTTAGTCTGATTTTCTTTAGAATCAAAGTATTGCTCGTGTCATGTTTTGATATGGAGTTCAACTAAAATAATAAATACATTCTTTACTTAAATTTACTGAAATTAGGAGTAGTGTTAATACTGTAATGGCGTTTTCTATTCTCGATTTAGTTCTGTCATTTTTTATCCTGTAAGAAAGATACATTGTCGTACTTTTGACCTATATTTCATTCACCCTTTTATGCTTAAATTCTTTCGAAGAGTCTGTAGAATGTGTAAGGGAGCAGAAGAGACGCTTGAACATATAAAGAGGGAATGTTAATTTAAGATAGTTAGTGAAAAGAAGATCGAGAAATTGTTGAAAGGAAGTAAGGTAGGAAGGACTAAGCTACAGAGGAAAAGAGAAAGGAAAAGAGGACGAACGGTAGCGATAAAAGTAGAAGTAGATGGCACAAAGAGGGAAATATTTTATTAGAAAACATTATTTAAATGAAAAAAAAGATTATCACTATTTGGATCATGTAAAAGATTAGAACCCAACAGTTATGTATGATAATTGGTTCAATAAAAGGGCAGGAAGAGGATAAAGGTTTGGTTGAATAGAAAACGCTGTCATGTGTAACACATTCAATGATGTTACTTCATATTCGTAAGCATTGCACTGCAGAAAGGCAACACTCCACGCTTCTTTCACGCTGGAATACAGAGCTTGTTCTGCAGCTTCCATCTTGTCATAGGTATTATTTGCCATATTGGAACTGTAGAAGAAGAAGTCATTATATTTAAATACTCTACGTGACATTACAAATAAAGTACCTACTTACCAATCTTTAATTAGTTTAAAATCCGGCTGCGGAAGTTCCAGGTTTTGAGTTCCTGTGTTCCATTTAACAGACACCATTTCATAAGAAGAAGACATTTGTTATCAATGGAAGATAATGCAGATTGGTAATTTTGTTATATTACTGTAATGTTTAAGTTTTTGGTAAATCTTTCAATTATTCTATTAGCAATAATGTTCTAAAATCAGGAAGTGTTTGCTAAAACCAACGTCTTAAGAAGTTTCACAAATCAAACTTTCTGGAGGACAACAAATTGAGCCCCAAAAAACACTATTTTGATATTTTCTTACCTACTACTCCTTATGGCCTTTCAAACTTTCTTTCCGTATGTGTCCTCAGAGATTGTTACACACGAATATACTTCTAATTTTAAATATCCGAAACGCTACTATCTGCAATAGAGATATAAGAACTTCAGAAGAGTGTTGTTTCTATTAACTATTGAATTGAATGATTCATCAGACAATACTTTTCAAGAATTACTTGGTACATGACCACTGCATCCAATGCAGATTATTAAGAGTTTCTTCAATAATTTGCTCGAGTAAATTAATTGATAAAATATTGTATTACTTTCTACATAATTAAAGAGTTCTTACGGTAAAATTAGTGGCGTTCTTCTATATTGTTTATTAATTCTGTATTCATTGATATATTTTATCTAATATTTGTATTTTATTTTTTAATTAATATAATAGCTGCTACTTATTTTAATAGTTCAATTGTTTAAGTATAAATATGTACGTAGAACAATATGGATTTTGATCCTTGGTT
This sequence comes from Panorpa germanica, assembly GCA_963678705.1. Classification (NCBI taxonomy): domain Eukaryota; kingdom Metazoa; phylum Arthropoda; class Insecta; order Mecoptera; family Panorpidae; genus Panorpa; species Panorpa germanica. Next base: position 8,861,849 of record OY783211.1, on the reverse strand, counting down.
TTTTTTTATAAATCGCAGTAAGGTGTGATTGAAACACCCTATTCAGTAAGTTCAAAGTTAGTAAATTTATTATTAGATAAATGTGTTGCACTCAATACTTGAAATATAGAAGTATCCAGGTCGTTCAGAGTGAGGAACAATAGGGGATACTGCCCCAGGCTTACCAGCTTAGTCATAACACTTTTACCAAGTTAGTAAATTTGACGGGACTCCTACTGCAACAGAATTTGAAAATTGTTCTATAAATTTTATCAGTTCAGATTTTATGTTTTTAAGTTGTAACTTTAAATGGATTAAAATCATAATGATCTCCATTTATGTAGCAGAAAACAAGTATGTATACTTTCTTTTCTATGCAAGTATGTTACTTTTTTATATTTATTATTTTAGTGTATAATAATTTGGTAAAATTATTAAATTAAATTTAAAACTATTCGAATATTCTAGTTCTATAAACAATACTCTCTTACTCGTATACTTTTGTCTTTATATCTTCTTGCTGCTTACTCTTCCATGTTTCTCTTCATTCTTCTCTTACTCTTTCTTTCTTTTCATAAAGTCGTAAAGTAGGTCACAAAACATTTGATATTAGGTAAAATCATTTATGTATTAGGTAACATTTATTAAATTAGATAAACGCGAATCGGACTTTGAGAAAACTAAGTAAAAGGTTCCAACGTTCTTTCTAATTGATAAATTTCAGCAGCCGTTGTTATTTCCTTGGCTGTAACTTCCTGGATTCCTGCAACGTTTAAATATGTAATAATTCTTAATTACACAAGAATATTCTTTACGCTAAAAGAAATACTAAACACCTAGCTGTACAAATATTCCCAGTTGTGCTCATGTTGTTCATAAACAAGAAGTAATGAGTGTTCTTTGTTTCAGCAGAAAGCCTAGCAGAGCTTCACCACAGCGTCGGCAGCATTTCCACGACGTCCTGGAGTCATCTTCTCAGCCCAATAATACTTTCATATATTTTATGGTTTGTAACAAGTTAAAATTCGGTATCCACAACGCAATTGCAACGTTACTAGCATTAATTTTAAGAAAATTAGTTAAACCATTAAGACTGATCATTTATTTTACTAAACGAATTAATATAAATTAAATTAAAATAAATAACGGTAAATAAAACAAAAGGACAAGAAAGTGAACTTAAATTTTAAATATATTATAATTAAATAAAATTCGAACTAATTAACAAAGTTTATTGTACTCGTAACTAATTGCGAAAATGTGGAATTATTTACTTAATAATTGGTGTTTTAATAAACGTTGATATTCACCTAATGATCATAAGTGCAAGGCTCCCAGAATGCCACTTAAGCAATTGAATTAAGAGCAGAAGTATGTTCACGCTTAGGGAACTTGTGCAACTAACATTGCATACCTACAACAAAACTGTAACAACCAAGAAAACCACTTTTTTAGGAACTTCGAAAAAACTTATTATCATGTGTGAAAGTAGTTTGCTGTTTCATTTTATGAACATAATACAGAATGTAGAATTCGTTTGTAGAATTTGAACAAATGATTAAAAGTACAGGCAAATAAGGTGGTATCAAGAGCAAACCTTGCAATAAAACTAGAAAAGCAGCTCTAGGTTTGCGATATTGTAGTATTTTCAAGAAATGCAACCTTTAAATTAAAAAAAACTATTCAGCAAAATATACAAAATAGTTAAAGCCAACTTTATTTAGTAAAACTTAAGTTAAAGGAAATTGAAGTAAATTTTCTTATCTAAAAATCACACACAACTTGTGCGTGATGTTACTTAATATTTAGGTAGCGTACACGTTTTTGCTAGTTAAGGTACAGATAAATCGTAAAAAGGGTTCAACGCGCGTACCTAGCAAACCCGAGCGGCTGCTAGTTTATTTAACGGAAGATAAGTGATGTTAAGTGCACGTGGCCGAGCACTTAACGCACTCCGGAGCTTCTTATTTCATGCTGTGTATAACTGATACATTTTACACAGTACACCACCCCTCGTTTCCCCTTTCTCCAGTCTCCCGTCACGCTATAGACCTATATCCACTATCCAGTAACCAAAAGCTTCGTAGAACGTAAGATGGTATTACGACGTTTTATGGGGCGTTGTTACACTCTCGAGATCGATGTTCTCTAATTCGTATTTCCCACATTCCATCTATATATTCGCGAATTCACGAATTCACGTCTTCACGAGGTTAGACGGTTTTGGCCGACCTATATCTTGTTTCCAATGTTTGTATATGGGCAATTTCACTGAAATCACTATAACTTTTCGTTATTACCACTTCATTAATGCGGCAACTTGGTTTAATGGGTTTAATTGGACTGCTGTGTGCACTGCGGTTGTACTCAGTAAGCCGTCATGCTAGTGAGCTGCGACTACATACCCCCTCTCCCTCCTCATCCAGCCTCTCTCTCCCTCTCTCTTACCGTGTACTCCTGCCAGCTCGGTAATTAGAAAACGGTCTTGATCATGTGCTGCATATTATGTATATTTCTAGCTTAACAGTCTTCTTTGGCGAATTAAACTTTTTAAATGGATTACCTCCATTATTTGGCAAGTATGACGTCATGTTACCCAATTTGCAAAAGTTTTGCACTACCTTATGAAATATATACTCTTACATTTGATAGCTTATTAAGACGGCAATTAACTATTTTAACAGACAAATTGAGTTGTGTCAACTGTTCTATAAAATTACACTTTAATGACAAAACTTTAACTATACAATAGGTCTCTCTTGATATCAGTTATGAAGAAGTAATTCTTTTAATTGAATATAATCGCTATACGCCAAACATTTGTCTAAATGTCACGCACATTAAGGTAGTCAATATTGAGATAATACGTACTTCAAAAAGAAACCAACTAATGGTCCATATTGTATTTATATAATTGAATTGGGCTTCTGTTGGTTTTTTCTGATATCTTTTTATTAATTTATTTATTCATAATTTCCCGGTTATCCTAGCATATCATTAGCATTACATATCTTTTAACATTTCAAGTGCTAATCACTTTAAATACATTTTTACAATAAGATACTAATACAATCTTAAAGAAAAAGCCTGAAATATATACCACAACAAATCACTTTGTCTAAAATAGAAATCAAAACTTTTTTCCTGGTTCCATATTGTTCAAAATACACCCGTACAATATTTTATGTATAGATCAAACTATTTGTATAGGATATATTGAAAATAAAATTTGGCAATCTTTCTTTGTGATGCCATGATATTGGCAGAAGGATGCGGATAAAACAAATAAAAGAACACTCAATCCGACTACCTTTGATTTTGATCAAATTTGATACGGTTGTTGACTCTTACAGAGAAAAAACTTTGAATTTTAGATTGAGAATATTTTATTTCATTTCAGATGTATGTAACCACAGAACCTACAATATATAGGTTAATATATGAATATTGGCATTTCTTTTCGTTTAAATATCTAAAAATTGACAGAAATATAGCTGTTTAAAATTTGAATTTTAGTTTTACCGCTTCTGTTAACTCTGCGTGTGACGTCATCGAAGAAATAAGTAATCGACATTATTTTCTTTTCACAACAATCTTAACCTAAAACTTGATGGGATGCCAAATTCAGCTGTTAGTAGTAAATAATGCATCACACTCTCTCTTGTATGTTACGTAAAAGAGATGGCAAATCATCTGATGTGAATCTTGCGGTGATCTTTTGCACTTTTATTTTTTATAACTTTGGATCCCTTTAATGATTCAAGAGGCAAAAATAAATGTTTACATTTGCTTCTTGTAATGAAAGACGATATTATTTCTTTTAATAGTGTATTCCTCTTAAATTAAAACTTTTATCAATAATTTCAACATTTAAATTTTGTGCTATAGCTTGGAGTTACGTTTGTAAGTAATCATATGTTTGATACACTCCTCTCTAGCCAGTCATTTGAAAAGAAAATCAACCCTACAATCCTACTACCAAGCTTGAATTAACTTGTAGCTCGCTAGCAACGTGAGTGGTACAAAATGAACCTTGGTATTAGCTTGTAGCAGGTTAGCAAGCTTGAAATTTGCACTAGAACACAGTTTTCTACCTAGGTCATATTAACCAGAATACAAATACAAATTTATCGGTTCCTATGCGTCACATGTAATTAAAGGTTATTATAAAATTTGTACATTAAATAATTCTATACAAATTCTCCCTGAATTGTGTCTCAGGAATGATTGATCATACAAAAAAGGTGTAAGATTGAATTTATAGAGAATTCTATGATCTACAAGTTTTTTCATAACCTCTTACGACATACGACGCATAGAAAACGACACGCGATTATATGAGACTTTTTAGTTACTTTTCAGAAAGTCAAAAAAGAGTTCTATGCAAAAATTCGGTTTCCTAACTTTCATTTCGAAATTGAATCCTTATTTGACTAGGGTAATAATAGTAGAATCGTATTGAAAGAGAAACCAAATATTTAAAGAACAAAAATAGAACATACAATTGAAATATCTATCATATGACTACGAGTATTGCAGGAAATGTGAACTTAAGTTTCCGATATTGCTCATGAATGAAATATCTCGTGATTGGTTACTTGTTGACTCCGCAAACATTCCAAATTATCGTAATATTCGTATTACTACCCATCGCAGTCACGAACGACGTCTGTCTAATTCGTTACAACACGGTGCATCAGTATTCGTTGTCATGGAATGCACTGCAAACACGAAATACATCAACGTGCTCGTAATAAACATATTTGCTCATGATAAGATGGTTTGTTTGTTGACTTTACCACTGCTGCTGTTTCTGTCAGTGGTTCATGGTTGATGGTGGTGCTCCACGTCCAGGAGGATCGTAAACTCTGTTTATCGTCATCATTCTAACAGGTCCCTGGGCTAATGGCAGCCATTCCACAAATTAAACACGCAGAGTGACACGAATGTGACCATAGTTTACCATAATAGTACCTCGTCAGACCGAAATGCCACAGATTAGGCTAAGATAGTTCTACGTCGACGTTAAACAATATATACTATACACAACTTGTTGATTTAAGCACAAAATGTAAATATTAATAATACTAGATGATACAATTGGTACACACGTGGTATATATCACATTAAATATGTGAAAACACTTTGAAAATTGTTTTGTGAAGCTCTACTTTGTTAGATATATTGAAATTTTATTGGAAATACAAATACCGCTTTCTGAATTTATTTATAATTTAAAAAAAAATTGGCAGAGTTTATTTAAAGGCTTGACTAAATTAAAATGGTCAGACGTAAGCAACATGTGCGTCATGTATCAAGGTTCTTTTTATTTATATCGCATTTATTATGTTTGTTCCATTTGTTTTTACGAGGGTTACTTGATAATTCAGTCACTTTTTGAATTTCCCGCGCAGTTCCCGTCAACTTACCTCAATTACGTCAAGTACCCAGGTGTAAAATTGTCTTGTAAGGCTCACTTAAGCTAGCCACAAGCTAATTTCCAGTCAGTCATTCAAAGAGATGCTAAAGACATTTATTTAAACACCAATTATTAAACATTAAAAACCAATTTGGTACTGTAGTTATTTTTCATAACGAAAATATGTAAATTATTAACTTCTTTACAAATAAATATTTCCCCTGTACAGTTTCGGGAAAACTAATACATAATAGTGAATGATTGAATGCGCATGCGCACACTCACACGAATGAGTGTGCTGGTGTATTAATGAACTAACAAGTAGATAAACTGTTTAAACAATTAACAAAATAATCACAACATTTGCAATGGAAACATTGCTAATAAAAATAGTGTAAGTTACTGTATTAAACGAAAATATTACAACAAAAAAATATATTATAAAAAAGTATGTATTTGCGGACCATATTGAAACTAATATATCTATTTAAAAAGGTTCGGCAGCCCTTCGGATCCAGGGGGCCATAACCTACACATGAATTTTATGTAGTGTCGCATACCCATGTTAATAATTAATTTAAATGTAAGGCAAAATAATGATTGTTATAAAACTAATTTGAGGTTACTGGAATTTAAATAGTTTATAAAAATGTATATTTAAAAACAAAGTAATTATATTGAAATTAAATGTTTCAATTTATAAAATTCAAATATTGTTTTATTTTAAAAAAAAAACCCTGCAAATCTTGATTGTCGAATGAACTTGTTTTGACTTGTGTATTTGTATTTATTATATTACTTGTGTGTATTTCAGCAAAGGCGGCGTTAGAACGTTGCAACCAGGCCAACCGCATTCTCGCGCAACAACCCAAGTAGAAAAATTCATTACTATATATGTATTTGAATCTCGTGCCTCGATCTTTAGAAATTCGAAATAAGGCATTCATGTACCTTAGTTTATTATCATTAATACTTGTCGTCTTTGTGCTTGTAAACTTTTATAAATCTTCCAATATAAAATGTTATTTATCGTCAATTATCATTAAACATACTTACTTACAATTTACTAATTATACAAAGAACAAGTGCCTCGCAAAGTTCTGCCGCCTGGGGCCTCGCAAAGATCTGCTGCCTGGGGCCTCGCAAAGTTTTGCCGCCCGGGACCTCGCAAAGATCTGCTGCCCGGGGCTTCACAATCGCTAAGGCCGCCCCTGACTTTTAGCTTTACAATCTATAGTATTATATTTCCTAATAGTAGCCTTCTACTACTTCCAAACGCGCTTTCTGCTTCTTCTTCTCTTGACCCTCTCTCTTTATGTTTCTTATTCCTCTTTCCTTCTCTCCGTTTCTTCCTTCCCTTCCAACTTGCCTGTACCTCCGTCTCTCACCTCTTGCCTTCTTTGTCTTCTTTCGAGAAACCCTCTATTATCTTTTCAGTATGCCCAGAAGGTTCTTGTCGAGAGATTGTTTGGACCTGACATAATAGTCAAACTACTACGTCCACAGACACGGGAGAGTAGGCAATCGAAAGAGAAGGGTTCACACTACACAACAGTCCGTCATACAACTTTGGCGCATGCGTAGTTCGCCTGTAGTAGCATCAGTCTCGTTTTAAAAATAGTTACAATAAGTAAAGATGAATATGTCTAAAGAACATATTGTTTTTGTGTGTGACACATGCATCAACAAAATATACACATTCCTTTGTTACTTCCTAAACATATTTAGTTCTTCAGCATAAGCAATAAGCGTCCTTGGCGCCATAAAGACTAGCAGATGTAGTTTCCACCATTTCGGACGCTCTTGTATCAATATAAAGTAGAGTTGAGTTAGGGGTGAATTAACTGGCTTGTTACAGTCCCACAGCGCAGCAAGTATTCGTGGTTCTTGTAGTTGACATTTTTCTAACCGTGGTATCATGTTGCTTCTAGCTGCCACCCCTACATCCACCCCCATATCCTGTGGAGCGCCACCGAGATTGAGTGGCGTTTGCGGTCACTGTGGTTTACAAGAGCTAAGTGTACACCCTGCCGAGACTCGATTTCTTCTATTTTATTTTAGATTGCTGATACAATGACTTCAGATATAATTACTATATTACATTGAAACATAATGGCTATTAAAATTTATGTTGAATTAAAAAAGTTCTATAACTTAAAGCTTAGTTATTCACGCGAAGATGTATTTATACTTCTGTCGGATTATTTTATTTAATGGTACATTAAAGTGAGGCGTTTTTCGAACAATTTTACATTGAAAAGAATTATTATTAAGTTCGATAGAAATGAAATTTGATTCTTTACATTTAACAAAATAATATTTCTGAATTCTAATTTACAGTATGGAAGGACTGGTGAAGAATTAATTAAGTTATCCAGTAGTTTGTTTATAACTCTTTATGTTTAAAGCCAAGCCAAGGCAAGCCAAATCAAGTAAACTGTTTACAAAAATAAATGTTTTTTGTAATCTAATTACATAAAATAGAGTATAACATATAAAATAATAAACTATGTTTTACAAGTGGCTTAATTGTGAATTGCAATTAATTTTCAGGTTGCTTAAGACATGTGACTAAAACTTCTCTACTTTTAATAACTTTTTATAATTATTTTACACAGTTCCTTTTTTAAAATATTTAATGAAATTTTCACGTGCTTGTTTCACGAGTAACTTGTAATACTAACTTTAAAACTTTCTTGCAGATAGTTCTCCTCTAGAAAATTAAAAATCAACCATATTTCATAATAAGAGTAAAGCATTTTTAATTAATTAAAATAAATTAAAAGTTAGTTAATTTTTTTATGAGAAAGTTTTCTTTTTTCGGAGTAAATTTACGTGTTAAATATTTGCATATTTGAATTTTGTTTTACTGTTGTTTTTAAGTTCTTTAAAACTACAAATTTATTAACATTTTGGAATAACTTTCAGCAAGAGTTGCCATTTTAAATTTGATATCATTTTTTAACTGTCAACATACAATCATCATTGCGATGACATTTGTCAGATATTGTATTTCATTAGTTCATTGGTTCCATGAACACTGAATATGCACCACCCTGAATCCCTAAAAGTAATCCTATGATAAGATATTTCGTATTTGGATATCTTAGATTACATTTGTTTTGAATTTCGGATTTTATTTGAATGATCCAATCTGTGAAGTGCATCTTGGCTTCAGAGGGATGGTTTATCCCACCCTGTATACTCCATTGCATCATCTACGGCCAGTTTAAGACCTAAATCCCACTACGGAATAATTTCGCGCTGTTTTTTCCTCGGGGTTTTAATTCAATATACTAAAACTAATATAGTACACACTGAGGATAAATTCATCTCAGTTTATAAGCAGTATTTTACTTGGTCAAGAGCTAGTTTTATGCTGTTGTATATATATAGTCATGTTAAGGCATGTTCAAAAGTATGCAGCGACAGATGCGTACTGCTTCCAAAGATATGCTAAGAATAGCATATTGTAGAATTAATTCCGTAGCGCGTGTGCCCTCATTCAACTGTGCGCTCTACAAAAACAAGATAAGATAAGAAACCCATATGTGGCGCAGTGATTTCTGTAGAAATCTACAAATTCCGCACAGAATCAAAACTGGTAGAGTGTGCATGTTCATATGATTCCGTTAGTTACAGAATATGCGAAACTATTTCTCAGTGGGATCTAGGACTACATCTGTAGAGCTTGTACATGGGGATATTTAGCGAAAGAGGGTGAGGAAGAGATGTATGTATCACCACAATGACGTGATGGTAAGTGAATCTGGTTTATATGTAATCTCTGCAGAGTTCGTATCTTGGAAGTTAGGCGAAATAGTTACTAACTGATTTTCTAAGCGATTATTTGAAAAATTATGTATTTTCTTAGGACAGACGTATCTACAGGACAAGAAACTTTTTAAAGGATCATATTAAATATGTCTGCTAATTGAAATCAAAAACACACCAAAAATAACTTAAAATTTTCAATAAAAAAAGTATTCCTAACTTGTTTTATAATTGTTTTAAAATAAAGTAAAAAGCACTTATTTAAGAAGTTTTGAAATTGAGTAAAATCCTTTACAAACACACTCTACTCTGTCTGAACAAACAAATAAATATGAAATGAAAAACAAACATTAAACAAACAAAGAACTGAAAGTTCTGCACTGCACAGTGCGGCGCGGTGCGGTGCGGTGGTGATGCTTACCCTGTCCCCAAACTCGCGGGGAGGACGCTTACTTAATATTTAATTTAAATGTTATTTCCTCTCAAACTTTAATTAAAATATAAATCAGTGTCATAAGCCATTTAATAATTAGAAATAAGATCTGTTCGTCCCGTTCGTTCACTTGATATAGCTTCATTACATTTTATTTCATTAACTTTTATTTTTTCTACAATTTACTATATACTAGTATTATTGGTTTCGTTTATAATTATATTTGGAATGTAAATAAAAAGCAATTAAAATAAAGTAAGTAGATTACTAAAAATAAATAAGTAATAGAAACTTTTGTTAGGTTTATGTATTTATGAATTTTGATAAATAATAAATTAGTAAATAAAGGGCGTAAAAATAAATAGAACCGTTCATTCTAGAAAGTTAAGAAACTTATATTTTACATAACCTAAAAAAAAAATTATACTTAAAAGAGACCTAAAGAAAGTTGGAGATACCATAAGAATGCTAATGTTTTACATAAGATATGACGGCAAAGTGGTCGAGAGCATTGGTGCTTAACTCTGATTGCTGTGTCTTCAGGTTTAATCCATGGACCAGAACTACATTTTCTGGGTTTAATTGTTATCAAGTTAATAAATCGCCACATGATTACACCACAAAACTATCAACATTGTATAAGGTCATCGGTGATAAGACCCAGAATCAAAAATAGCCCGAAGTTATTTAAATTAAATACATAAGATATTCACATAATGTTGTTTCTATCTGTCTTTCCAACAAAGATTTCATTGTTAGAGAATAATAAAACTCATATACGTTCTACAACAAAGCAAGAATTAGTAAGACAAATTTTATGTAGTTTTACTTGTCATAAGACAGTCAACTTTCCAGCGTGAGGCAGCCCATTCTAATTATTTCTAATTATTAATTAGTTACTTATAATATTCTTTACTGTAGTGAACTATCCTATTTTCTATTCATTCTGTAGATCCAAATCTATGTTAGTGACGCTTCCTGTTAACACCCCCTTTTTGATTGAGAAACCGAAATTTATAACTGCAGTAGCCATGAATAGATCATTCTTTTTGCCTGGATATAACATATAAGAAGAAGCAGAACAATATTAGGGGCGATAAAAGGCTACGTGCCTAGGAAGCCCGAGAAACTATTTTAAAAAAAATAAAATCTATGTTAGTCAAAGGATTTAATATTTATTTAGTAAGCTATATTTCCAAGTAGTATTTTAAAGAATTTAAGTAAGTATTAAACCGTAGTTAGAAATACCAAGGTTTATGAAGGTCAGTCTAAAATTGACTAGTGATATGGTTTAGGATCAGGTTTATTTTGTAATATGGAATGGTTGTTGATTTGTGTAATGGTTTTTGAGTCGCTCTCTTCTTGAAAGTTTGACTGTTAAGTTTTCTTTTAATTCTACGTATTTCTTCAATCTTTTAAACAAATATACGAGTATGTTACACTGTTCTTTTATGGTATTCCATCACGTATATTCGTATTAGGTTTCTCTGTTACATTACACTGTATCCAACTTTCTAGTTCGCGTAATAATAATCTTCGCAACAACACCGTTGTAACATTTGATTAAGAACAAGTACGTATATGAACCTATAGTTATTTGAACATGGAAACAATACACTCTACTGCAGTAAAGTTCAATAATACCAACGTAACAAGTTTCTAATTTACTAACTATGTGAATAAACTTTAGTTGGTTAAACTTACCCATAGTTCCGCGAAACAACTTATTCATTATGATTATATGATGATAATTCTACAGATAGCAAACAAAACAAGTTCAGTTTAGCTTCAATTACGACTTTATTAAATAACATTTCCCGAGGCATCATTCAATACAAGAACAATATGAACAAGAGTGAAAGAAGAACATTGATAGTTCGAGTGAAGTGTATAGTTGCGAAATGTAAATGCACAACAACGTTGCCGACTGCAAATTGCACTAAGGTTGCCCTTAACATATGTGTAGACCCAATTAGGTCCCAATGTGGTATGCCCAGAAAGCCTATCGCAATCAGGACCCAATGTGAGCCCGACTAGGATAGAGTTAACAAAAAAATTTCTAAACGGGTTAATTTACCAAATGTCAAATATAAATAACAGAGAAAATATTTTGAATAAATTTTTAGTAAAACATTTGACACGGCTTCAGCACCAGACCCGTGCGTCTTTCCGTCAGTGCGACAATCCGACACATCGTGATAGATTTCACTGAGAAAATAATAAAAACTTTGTCCTTTCTCAAGTTCTAAAAAATAAATTGAAAGAAACAAAAACACGACAACATTCAGTTTCAGTAAATGCACGAGGGACGGGGGAGGGGGGACGAATGTCTACGTAGACGAATTGACAAGTCAACTGGAAATAGTTGAATCGAAAAGAAGAGAAAATCTAATTAAACTCGAATACGTTTATAGACTAATAGACACAGATAGACGCTCGCTGGTCAATGTGCGTAACCCATATTAGCGTAAATAATATAAATTACATCGAAATCGAAAAGTTATGTAACAAAAAATGCAGTAGAACTGAAAGGTTTTTACATTAAAGGATAGCATATATTGATGAAATATAAAAAGACACGTTTTAAAATTTTAATTATAATAATAATTTCGATTTGGTAATTAAGAACTAACAACGTATTTAAGTCATTATTATTTTTCTGTTAAATTATTTTAACATCGGCTTATTTTCGATTCCTATCAATGAAAACCTTCTATGGGAGCAGTTTTGTGGTGTCGTTCCTTAATTCATTTATTAACCTAACATATGTATAAATCATTTTACATTCTTAAAACTACATATAATACAAATACTTACTCTTAGCTTCATTAATAATCTTATTTCTTCACTGTTCCTTGTAAAATCTCCATCAGCTCTGCTTCACTTTCCAACTTTAATGACACATTCTCTTAATGTGTTCTAATTTTTCCTCTTTCTTGCCACACACACTACAAAGTTTCTCTTCCTCTCTACTCCAATATCTACTTCGTCTTTCTTCATTCCCCAGTAAATTATAGTTATTTTACCTTCCGGGTGTACAATCTCCTTTCCATTCCAATTATTCTTATTTACACTTACCTTAACTTACTTGACAATTAAATTATAATTTAACATTAAAAACCATTTTCCTCTTGTTTCTCTTCTCTTCTTCCTTCTCTTTCTCTTTATTTTCCCTCCAGACTCTTCCTTTCCTCTTTCCTTGCAATATCTCCTCTAGACATAATCCACTTTCCACCCCTTTCAGTGCTTCCACTTATTCTAAATGTGTTCAAATATCTCTTTCTCCTTGTCCTGCATGTATCATCATTAGCTGCTTCCTCTTTATTATCTCCCTGTTTACCAGGCACTCCAGTCTTTAACTTAATTTTTATATAGACTCAAGTAAGTTACCTTATTTTTCTAAAAAGTAGGTAATCTTTAAAATGTAGAAAGAAGTAATAAAATTACCATAAGCTGAACTGGTCCCTTGGGTGAAAAGGGTTCACATTTAATAAATTCTCTTTAAATGTAGCACTCACCAGTCAAGGGGACGGGGCAGGTGGGGGTAGGATATGTACTTTTCTTTCTTACCACCCAACTCACTCTTCGTTGGTGTCTTGATATATGTCCATTGAACCAGTCTGACAATGGTCTGGGTTTATCGATTCACTGAGAGTTGTTTTAAGTAGGATGTTGTGTGTCCATGACCCCACTCAAGTCCATTGCATTGAAAATATTTTAAAACTGAATGTAGAGAAAAGAAGGAAGAAAAAAGCGCACACGCTATAAAAATGATTCGAGAAAGAAAATGGTAATCTTAGAAGATTACGAAATATCTTAGACACGACATGTTGTCTCCACCAAGCTGCGTTTACATGACCCCAAATACCCCTAATAGTATCTACTCAGATCTGGCAAAGTGACGCTGGTAATGGGACCACCAGAGTAGCGTCAGTTCTCGTCCCGTTTTGTACATGAACATACTCGCGATTTCTGACCTAAGTCTTAGTAAAAGTGTTCTTACTCTACTAAAGTTTTATACAACAATATTAAAAATGCTAACTTTTATTTAAACTTTCTACATGCGTAGTTTTCTGTATTTCAGTTTACAACGCTGTAAGAAGCGGATTCCACCGTTAAGGACGTCACTTTTTTCATCAAGATCATTCCATACACAGTAATCACACTAACATAACACTATATTATATTACGCTTGTGTATTTTCTTGATTACTTATTTGTATGAGACCAAACGGATTCAAATGATGAAATAAAATACATGAATCGAGATCAGACTACTATATCAGACTTGTAGATTTTCGCTACACAATTGTGATTAGATACAATTGTTTTTTTGTCGCTTGCGTAATATCTCCAAAAAGTTAAATCGGTATTTAGGCCCTATTCCTGAGTCTTGCGAACAATGATCGTGATGAAACAGATATGATTTACATGAGTGAAACATTTTTCAAATCACTTATAAAAGAGTATTTCTGAACTATAATAATAATTAATAATAAAATTCAGGGATAGTACAGGAATACTCTATTAAAAGTGATTTGTAAAAAGTTTCACTGATCGCAAGACTCAGGAACAGGGCCCCTGATTCGAAACTTATATAATTTTACTATCACTAATTTATTGGAACCCTATCAAATATGAATAAAACAGAATATTCGGGAAATCTATATAATATACCATTTAGCTAATATTGACATATGTGATTAAATACCACGAGCAAATATTATTGGAACCTTTGCTTAATGTAATAATCCCATTCCGAAATGACCATTTCATAAAAGAGAGGGAATTTTCATATGTGTGGTACTGTGGTATACGTATCCTTATCTGTGTGTTTAATTCAAATAATTACAAAACAAATAGCTCGAGGAAATGTATAAGTAAATAATAGTTATATAATATATAAGTCATATATAATAATAAAAAAAAAACATTTTTCTGTGATTATATCAATTGACTTTATCGAAGGAAGCGAAAACACTGGATGTAACTAACAAACAAAGAAAAACATTTTCTACGGAAAACCTAACATAACTCTATTTATCTGGTTCCTGTGCGTTGTGAAAATACTGGCGTCGAGTCGTTTCCCTCCGTCTCTCTCTCTCTCTCTCTCTCTTACTCTCGGCACAGGACATGGTTCAATACAGGACAATGGCAAACCACTTAGTATCGGATGCATCTCTCTTACACCCGCAACAGCCAAACGCCACGCCGTTACACCGACAAAGTCCACGGATTACAAGACGAATGAGGGTGTCGATGTCCATATACAAGACTTCTTAATATTGTTCTTTTGTTATATGTTATTAAAGTATACTTTTCGTATCCATGTAATAAAGAAAAGTTGAAAATATGTGTGTGTGTGTTTGACAGTTTATCTGTTTGCAACGTTGTTATTGTTTAGCCAATGGAACTAAAACATTGAAAAATATTGTATAAATAAATCCCCAACCCTTCTCTCCCACCCACTCAATTGCCTCACTATCAATTCCACTATAGACCCATATAGTTACTAAGCTCTTGCAATTGTTTCAACTTGCAAACGAATCAAATGTTCTTACTTCTGTCTTTAATTATAACAATTCATTCCTTTTCAACATTCATTCATTTAAAATATATTAATATTATTGTTGTTATCCCTTTTGTTTACATTCAAACTAATTTTAAAAAAAATGGTACTGCTCTAACACGCTATTAACATTTTACTTTAAAAGTAAACATACAAAAGTTATTTATAGAACAAAAACAATTGCGCAGTTGTCATGTTTACACAATAAACACTTGATATATTGTTTAAATGGTTTACACAGCTGCCACGCTCAAAAATCCATTGCAATTGTATTATCATACACAAATATAAAATATCCTACATATGTAGATTATGAATATTATGTTATAAGTTTCACAAGATTTCCCTCAATTCACTAAAAACCTAACAGTTTATACACAGTAAGGGTATAACTCAGAGCTATAAAGTGGAAGCTTCTGATTCCCAAAGGAGCAGTGAGAAAATTTTCATAAAGCTGGAATGGTGATTTACTCCATCCACACACCCCGCAAAGAAAAAGCTGTGCCCCGTAAAAGCAAATGTGTTCATATATTAGATCATTAAATATTTTACTACAAACTATTAGTATGTGTTCCAGCTCGCACCAAACCGAAAGAAGACAGGAAACGGTAGATTTTGTTTGCATAGCTCAGCGCTTCTAGTTCCTGGTTCATAGTGCCTGGTTTGTTGCGTGCGGTAACTAATATTTGTTTTTGTCCTGGTTCAAAGGAAGGGACCACTTATGAAGTCAACCTCCCCTATTCTTTGGTTCCACATGTGTTTACACCTGTGTTTTGAGGGTAGTACAAGGGTGCCTTATGATTATTTTAATTGCTACAATCATAGAAAATGTAGAACATATTTCAAAGTTATATTGGGTTTTAAACATAAACACGTAAATCGTTTTTTAGATTTAATTCACTACAGAATATTATTAAAATTAGATACCACCATATTTTTATTTCCTTTAAAGGAAGTTCGTTTTGATTAGCTCAAGAATTCCAGATAATATTCAAGGTTTCTCCTCCATTTTGTAAGTTTGTGTTATGTTTTGTAAAAAATATGTAGCTTGTAAACGTTTAGTAAGGACGGCAGCAGCGTTCATGGCAGATCACGTGTTGATCCCTACCTCAAAAGTTTTCTCGTTCAAACAGGCCCGGATTTAAGGGAAGGCAGGTGGGGCTGCTGCCCCGGGGCCTCCACAATAGAGATAAAAGCAATCAATTTTTGAAAGACTTGACGAAAAGAATTTATTGCTTTTATTCGGAAAACAATTAAGGGCCTCCACTCGTTCGTTGCCCCAGTGCTTCCACACCTCTAAATCTGTTCCTTGTAAAATCTCCATCAGCTCTGCTTCACTTTCCAACTTTAATGACACATTCTCTTAATGTGTTCTAATTTTTCCTCTTTCTTGCCACACACACTACAAAGTTTCTCTTCCTCTCTACTCCAATATCTACTTCGTCTTTCTTCATTCCCCAGTAAATTATAGTTATTTTACCTTCCGGGTGTACAATCTCCTTTCCATTCCAATTATTCTTATTTACACTTACCTTAACTTACTTGACAATTAAATTATAATTTAACATTAAAAACCATTTTCCTCTTGTTTCTCTTCTCTTCTTCCTTCTCTTTCTCTTTATTTTCCCTCCAGACTCTTCCTTTCCTCTTTCCTTGCAATATCTCCTCTAGACATAATCCACTTTCCACCCCTTTCAGTGCTTCCACTTATTCTAAATGTGTTCAAATATCTCTTTCTCCTTGTCCTGCATGTATCATCATTAGCTGCTTCCTCTTTATTATCTCCCTGTTTACCAGGCACTCCAGTCTTTAACTTAATTTTTATATAGACTCAAGTAAGTTACCTTATTTTTCTAAAAAGTAGGTAATCTTTAAAATGTAGAAAGAACTAACTTTTATTTCCTAACTTTTATTTAAACTTTCTACATGCGTAGTTTTCTGTATTTCAGTTTACAACGCTGTAAGAAGCGGATTCCACCGTTAAGGACGTCACTTTTTTCATCAAGATCATTCCATACACAGTAATCACACTAACATAACACTATATTATATTACGCTTGTGTATTTTCTTGATTACTTATTTGTATGAGACCAAACGGATTCAAATGATGAAATAAAATACATGAATCGAGATCAGACTACTATATCAGACTTGTAGATTTTCGCTACACAATTGTGATTAGATACAATTGTTTTTTTGTCGCTTGCGTAATATCTCCAAAAAGTTAAATCGGTATTTAGGCCCTATTCCTGAGTCTTGCGAACAATGATCGTGATGAAACAGATATGATTTACATGAGTGAAACATTTTTCAAATCACTTATAAAAGAGTATTTCTGAACTATAATAATAATTAATAATAAAATTCAGGGATAGTACAGGAATACTCTATTAAAAGTGATTTGTAAAAAGTTTCACTGATCGCAAGACTCAGGAACAGGGCCCCTGATTCGAAACTTATATAATTTTACTATCACTAATTTATTGGAACCCTATCAAATATGAATAAAACAGAATATTCGGGAAATCTATATAATATACCATTTAGCTAATATTGACATATGTGATTAAATACCACGAGCAAATATTATTGGAACCTTTGCTTAATGTAATAATCCCATTCCGAAATGACCATTTCATAAAAGAGAGGGAATTTTCATATGTGTGGTACTGTGGTATACGTATCCTTATCTGTGTGTTTAATTCAAATAATTACAAAACAAATAGCTCGAGGAAATGTATAAGTAAATAATAGTTATATAATATATAAGTCATATATAATAATAAAAAAAAAACATTTTTCTGTGATTATATCAATTGACTTTATCGAAGGAAGCGAAAACACTGGATGTAACTAACAAACAAAGAAAAACATTTTCTACGGAAAACCTAACATAACTCTATTTATCTGGTTCCTGTGCGTTGTGAAAATACTGGCGTCGAGTCGTTTCCCTCCGTCTCTCTCTCTCTCTCTCTCTCTTACTCTCGGCACAGGACATGGTTCAATACAGGACAATGGCAAACCACTTAGTATCGGATGCATCTCTCTTACACCCGCAACAGCCAAACGCCACGCCGTTACACCGACAAAGTCCACGGATTACAAGACGAATGAGGGTGTCGATGTCCATATACAAGACTTCTTAATATTGTTCTTTTGTTATATGTTATTAAAGTATACTTTTCGTATCCATGTAATAAAGAAAAGTTGAAAATATGTGTGTGTGTGTTTGACAGTTTATCTGTTTGCAACGTTGTTATTGTTTAGCCAATGGAACTAAAACATTGAAAAATATTGTATAAATAAATCCCCAACCCTTCTCTCCCACCCACTCAATTGCCTCACTATCAATTCCACTATAGACCCATATAGTTACTAAGCTCTTGCAATTGTTTCAACTTGCAAACGAATCAAATGTTCTTACTTCTGTCTTTAATTATAACAATTCATTCCTTTTCAACATTCATTCATTTAAAATATATTAATATTATTGTTGTTATCCCTTTTGTTTACATTCAAACTAATTTTAAAAAAAATGGTACTGCTCTAACACGCTATTAACATTTTACTTTAAAAGTAAACATACAAAAGTTATTTATAGAACAAAAACAATTGCGCAGTTGTCATGTTTACACAATAAACACTTGATATATTGTTTAAATGGTTTACACAGCTGCCACGCTCAAAAATCCATTGCAATTGTATTATCATACACAAATATAAAATATCCTACATATGTAGATTATGAATATTATGTTATAAGTTTCACAAGATTTCCCTCAATTCACTAAAAACCTAACAGTTTATACACAGTAAGGGTATAACTCAGAGCTATAAAGTGGAAGCTTCTGATTCCCAAAGGAGCAGTGAGAAAATTTTCATAAAGCTGGAATGGTGATTTACTCCATCCACACACCCCGCAAAGAAAAAGCTGTGCCCCGTAAAAGCAAATGTGTTCATATATTAGATCATTAAATATTTTACTACAAACTATTAGTATGTGTTCCAGCTCGCACCAAACCGAAAGAAGACAGGAAACGGTAGATTTTGTTTGCATAGCTCAGCGCTTCTAGTTCCTGGTTCATAGTGCCTGGTTTGTTGCGTGCGGTAACTAATATTTGTTTTTGTCCTGGTTCAAAGGAAGGGACCACTTATGAAGTCAACCTCCCCTATTCTTTGGTTCCACATGTGTTTACACCTGTGTTTTGAGGGTAGTACAAGGGTGCCTTATGATTATTTTAATTGCTACAATCATAGAAAATGTAGAACATATTTCAAAGTTATATTGGGTTTTAAACATAAACACGTAAATCGTTTTTTAGATTTAATTCACTACAGAATATTATTAAAATTAGATACCACCATATTTTTATTTCCTTTAAAGGAAGTTCGTTTTGATTAGCTCAAGAATTCCAGATAATATTCAAGGTTTCTCCTCCATTTTGTAAGTTTGTGTTATGTTTTGTAAAAAATATGTAGCTTGTAAACGTTTAGTAAGGACGGCAGCAGCGTTCATGGCAGATCACGTGTTGATCCCTACCTCAAAAGTTTTCTCGTTCAAACAGGCCCGGATTTAAGGGAAGGCAGGTGGGGCTGCTGCCCCGGGGCCTCCACAATAGAGATAAAAGCAATCAATTTTTGAAAGACTTGACGAAAAGAATTTATTGCTTTTATTCGGAAAACAATTAAGGGCCTCCACTCGTTCGTTGCCCCAGTGCTTCCACACCTCTAAATCTGGCCCTGCCTTCAAACGCATTCTTATTCCTTTATGAAGCTGACTACAGTTGTCGGTTGCACGTAGTCTATTCCAATGTTAAAACTGCCTAGAAGTTCACATTTGTTCAGATGACATAATTAATATTAACACATATTTCAATAATCAATAAATGTTTTTTTCTTAGTCGTTTCTTTGTGTTTTTACAACGATATCAAAAATAAACTTTCTCTTGAGACACTCTGTATTTCAAGATTGGTTAAAAATGATTGGGGAGTTACAATAGTTTCATTACTACAGTTTTCTAAGTTTTCTATGAAATAATTTAAGTGAAGTATCTATTTTTATTCTACCTCTTTATTATTAGTTATAGTAATATTGAATTGTAAAGTTAAATTGAGCTAAAGCCTTTAAAAGTTGTTATTGAAACCAAATTATTTCCACATGCTTGAGTCTAACAGGATCTTCTTTTGTGAGATGAATCGCAACTTTAACTTTATGTACAATACAAATATAATTTTATTATGATGATAATAATTTGTTCACTTCGTTTACCGCATGGACAGACCTCGATACGTGACCATTTCAGATCAAACATGGAAGACAACTTCCTCTACGTTCAGTTTTCTCGTTTACTAAGGATTCTGAAATCCTTTACAGTTTACATTCATGTACAATTACGTACAGGATAACGGGAGCAGTTGTCCAAGGATTTCTCAAACTATATTATATTGTACATCAATAAATAGGATAACAAACTCGTGCATTTTATGTAAAAATATAAAATGGCAACTTTGGTTCAAGGAATTATAAAACATTTCTGTTTTTATTATTTAATTTACTTAACATCGGGATGTTTCTGACGCTTCTCAACACAGATGATCATCTACTACGTAGCCTGGTATATGTGAATTACAACACTGCCTTATACATTTTCTATTGTTATGTGAACATAAAATACGTAGTAAGTAATACGTAAAACAATAGATACAATCTGAGTGATTTTATTTAAAAAATTTTATGTATGCAGATGTATGTATAGTTCAAATTACGAGAGTTCGGCGGCGACTCATACTTAAAACAAGTTGTGGCGTATAAACTGCCAAAACAACAAAAAAGCACTGACTCACTTATTTTTCTATAATGTATAAAGGAACGAATAAGATAAAATTCATTATCGTATTATAGATTTATACCCCTCTTATAACCTCTTTTAAGTATAAGTCGCTGGCGAACTCTCATAATTTGAACTATATCTATGTTTTTCACAGTCAAAATAAGAACTACATAAACTGCTCATTTCGAATTTGTATTCTAAGATGCTATCATCAATGCAATGACTTATAGTCCCGGCTTTCCTCTATAAAGACATATTACATCTAGATATGTCAGTTTATACAGACGGGCTGTAACTGGATAAAAACGTAAAATGTCAAATAAATATTGGACTCCATTTCCCATTTTCTCATTCTCAGTGTTCATTGGACGTTGATTTATTAGTTAGTCGAAATAGGAATTTCTATAAATATAAGTACTAGTGTATAATAACGTAAGGAAAGCTTTAAAATCTTGAACTGTCACAATTTCGATTCTGTATTGAAATATGAATTATTATTTTATAAAAGTTTTTTAGAATTTATAAAGTTTTAAAAAAATTAAACTTATAAAGTTAGTAAAATCAAGTTCTTGAAAAAAGTCTATTAAAATACGGTGAACCCTAAAAAGTTCATTAATAAACTGCGACAAGGGGTAAATTATTATCGTTCGCACGAGGTCTGCAGGTGAAGGGTTTACAGACCTCACGAAGAACCCGAGGGCCGATGACAAAAACTTTCTTCATATCTGTAAATTACGGAGGTTGTTAAGAATTTTTTTAAATTTTTATTAAAAATATTATGTAAGTAAAAAATCTAGATAAATCTAGATACAGACAAAAAGTAATAGATACGTTTTTACAAAGTAACTAAATGCTTAACGTATCTAAATGCATTACTACACTGTTATTACTTCAGTAGCGACACCCATTGTATTTTTGTAAAGTTGTTATTTTTAAACGTAGCATGTAAAGGTTTTACAGTTAACGCTTCTCTATTTTTAAGTATCTTATTCAATCTCGTTTGGTATTGTAGTAACATATCCTGTTAGTGCTGCTCACGGGTCCATTGTAGTTCCTCCATCCTAATCCAAGCATCCACTTCAACGTATAAACGTACCTCGTTGAGGGTTTCGCCTGATTTATATGCAATAGATACTCAAGGCTAATGTTCGAGTAGTGCTTTCTTCGTTGGGGCATAAATTTACATTCTGAGTGTATGAAAATGTTAACATTGCCCTCTGGTGAATACAGAACTTCGTTTTGCCTCTTCGTCACTTCTGGAGTTCTGGGTTTGTGCAGACAGTTACTTTTCAGTGGGATCTTTGTCTATTGTTGTAATCTAATCGATATGTGATGACATTTGTGTTTCTACATCTGTGTGTAAGTATGGATGTATGTGTGTGTTTATCTGAATTGCATTAGCACAGTTTTTCTTGGAGATATTTTTCATAGCTATATTTTTACTTGCAGAGTAAATTTCTATAGGTAAAAAGCTTGTGATGCAGATAGTTTTTGCAAAGATTTTTAGTATGATACTGCATTTACATTAGTAGTTTTCACGCTGGGAAACCGGCACCCGTCGTAACTCATTTGAAGAAGAGTTGCGCCCAAATGGCTCGGTCATTTACACCTGCAATTTTGTACTATTATTAGAAACAAGTTTTTAAGAAGAGAATCATTTACTTCCAATACCTATTTATGTAATTAAGTAAAAAATATGTTTAGCAGAAAGTTTTTGTTAACAGTGCCAGTGTCAATTAATCAACAAATTAATAAATTAAATAAATCATTCTGATCCATTCATCGTGTAGCAGGAAACTTACCATGTCAATCTTCCAATATTTGACTCACACGTAGGAGGCATGTAAATCAAACGATCACCGCATTGTCTGGAGCCGGCTTATAATACACGGCGTATATGTATTGTTTTTCTCGCCCTTCTTCCGCCGCCAATGTAGTGTATCAATGAATACGTATTTGTATATATCCCATGCGGTTGGGAAATATACAACTCTGAGTAGATAGATGGTCGGATCACAGCTTTAATGTCAAGACGTATAAACTAAATTATGAATGCGAAGGTACGAAATTCATACAGTAATAACATACTTCCTCGCATGATAAAGTGTGCTAATTTTTTCTATATTAAGAGTTTTATTCCTTTAATTATTAAAGGGATAAAAATGACTATTTCATTCGTTAATGACTTTTATAATATTGCGAATTGAATAAAAGTAATTGAACATTTGAGGTTCTGAAAGCTATCAAAATACAGTACAGTTTCTTATAAATTTGGATCTATAACCAAATAGACCGCAAAAAATACCAAAAAGTACCCACTTATAAGGAATTGTACGTTCTTAAAATAAAGCCGTCTGCCATATCTCTTATAATGGATAATTACGGAACAAAAAGGTCTCTTGTAATACGTACAGCATAATAGCGTCTACCAGTCTATTAAGAACTGAATTGTTGTTTTGTTTCTGTGTTCGCAAGTTAACGTTATTCTGCTTGTAGAATGAAAGATGAATTGCATTACTTAAACACAAAAACCTCATCAACTCATCTTCTTCTTAGCTTAAGTTAAGTTAACTTTAGGAGCAGCCCACGATATTATATAAGTACCAGCATAATCCCTTGCAGCGGAATGACAATGTATTGGATATAAATCATCCCCTCTTGTTCTTGAAGAGGTCTCCGGGTTATTAATGATGAAGCACGAATTCATCTTTATGTACGGGTATGTACAGCTACCATGTGGTACGCTACGCGGAATAAGGTATTATTTATTTTTCCCATATCAAATGCCTAATAAATGTTATAATATCTTCCTATTTTTTGCAGTAATTTATTATAATAAATGTTAAAAGACCCTATATTTAAGAAGCTGAAAACCTTTCAGCAAGATTTAAAAAAAAGGTTTTTCAATGAATTCTAATGTTATTTATAAGAAAGAATTTAAATTGTATTGAAACATAAAATATTTATACGTTGGCTTGAAGAACCGCACATAATAAAACTGTGTTTAAAACCACAAGCCGATATTATTAAGCCACATGGGAAACTAAGACGTCATTTTCTTTTTTTTGTGATTGGTTTAGTAGAGTCTTAAGTTTATGGCCTTAAATACTAGACTGAGGTCCAGAAGGAACAGAAATGAGAAAAACAATTTATTAGTAAATGATTATTAGTTAGTATTAGACTCTACCAGACCTCATTTAGTTTTACTTATTAGAAATATTTCAAGATATCATCTATTCTATCTCATATACTCGTAAACTTCTGACAACAAGCGCTGACGATCAGAATATGCTTTATTAAAGAACACGAATTAATATATATTTAAATTGAGGGTCTGCATTCCTTAATATCCTTCCGAGCTACAATCCTTTTTTAATGCATTCTAAATGAAGTGCTGCATAGCTCACCCGTTGGAATGTTTCACGTAATGACACCCATCTATTCAGAGCACCAGGATGTCATTAAACGAATGAACCGACGGAAGTCCTGGGGACATTAGCATTACTGGTTCTACAGGATTTCTATTTGTCTATATGTACAATTCATTGAATAATAACTTAACGTTGTAAAATTCATTCGAATTTAACTTTAAATTTACATCTTGCCCTAGTCTTTACGCCAGCTCTCATGTGTTCTATGTATTAGCTTTGGATCAGGGATTCTTAAACGTTCTGCTATATTGTTATGAATGCTTCACATATAATCTTTTTTTATTTCTTCTTATTAATATAATTTATTTAACGTTGTCCTATTTCCGCTGAAGATTTGTTACAATGTTCACTATATTACTATAATGTGGGCTACACTGCCGCCTAATAACTTTAGATAATGTTTATATATAATCAACTTAACTTATCTATAGACTGAAGATAGACCAACCCTGGTGTAGGCGCAACTAAAACTAAATCGCATGGTGCAGGAAGATATTTGTGGAGAGGGAATTGTCAACCCAGAGTATATAATCTTAGATTGCAGAATAACAATAGAATAACAATATTGTAGAGAAGGATTTGGCTTCGTCAACGAATGTGCAAACTCAATTCATAAACGTTTTTCTTGTAATGCATTCTATAGTATTATAGATATTGATAATAAAATGTAATGCGCAAAAATAGGACCGAGGTGACAAGAAGCCCGTCAGATTACATTTTTCCAAGTTGCCGAAAAAAGTATAAAACTAAGTTTACTAAAACTGATATGAAAATATATTTAGTTCGCTAAGTGGAACTAAATTCATTAACATATAAACTATACTATCCTACAATACAGTCAAAATAAACCATTATAGATCTTTAGTGAATTAGCAATAAAGTACTAAAGTTGCACTAAATGTTTTGTTCAATAATAAAGCTCAACGATATCCAAGTTTTATTATCCATCAAGTTAATATCGCCAGAAGTATATTTAGCAAAGTTAAAACACTCTAAAAGATGTCAGCAAGATACCTAGAGCATCTAATACTTTTGTCAGCAATGTTTTTATTAATGACACTAATAAATATAATTGCCAAAATAATTGACAATAAAATTACTCAGAACTTAAAATGACAACCATTTAAAACATAAAGCAATGAATGCCGCCACTCCGCGCCCGTCGTTTCGTAACGATTAATGTTTAATGCTCCAGCAGCTAGCGCTTTACTTTTAATGTCTTGAGAGGCTGTGCTCCATCGTAATCAAAGCTGATCTCCCCGTTAAAATTTACGAGCATTGCAATGTTTTCAAGTAGTTTAGTGATTCCTTTAAGCATCTAATCACAGAATTATGTGGAGTGCGTAAATGTACGGAGATACGATTATAATTAATTGCATGTAATTCTGTGTCAAGTTCAAACTTTAGAGATTTCTTGTGATTTAACAATGAAACTGTGTTTGACAGGGTGTTCCATGAATTACAAAAATAATATAGCGTTCGTGAATCACTTTGTCGTGTTATCAGGGACGGCCTTAGCGATTGCGAGGCCCGGGCAGGAGATCTTTGCGAGCCCCCGGGCGGCTGTACTTTATGAGGCCCCGGGGTGGCAGATCTTTGCGAGGCACTTGTTCTTTTTATAATTTGTAAATTGTAAGTAAGTATTTTTGATGATAATTGACGAGAAATACAATTTTATGTTGGAAGTTTTATAAAAGTTTACAAGCACAAAGACGACATATATCAATGATGATAAACTAAGGTACATTAATGCCTTAAAAGATATACGCAGTGATTCTAGTGTCAGAGAGCAAGGCGCGAGATTCAAATACATATAGAGTAATGAATTTTTCTACTTGGGTTGTTGTGAGAGAATGCGAAACCCCGGGCTGTTGCCCTGGTTGCCTCCCCCTAAGTCCGCCTCTGCGTGTTATACACAAAACAGCTTTGTTAATTATAATTTGCTTTTAGTTTTTATGTACATAACGTCTACCTATTTGCAATGCTGAGTAAAAGTCCAATGTGCGATGTATACTGCTACATAATAACTTTATGATTAAAGTCAGGAATAATTAGGATTTACTAATTACAAATTATAATTATATAATACACTACAATATCGTATATTAAAATGCAAGAAAAGATGTAACTTATTTGACATTTGACTAATGTAAGTTATTGTAAATTATTATAAATAATTGTACATTTGTTATTTTATACGAGTAGAAACTGTAAATTCTAATCCTTACGGAATATAAAATGAATTTTTCAATGAATTTTACTATTTACGGTAAATCTAAATAATTATTATATCTTTAAAGAAGATTCCTAATCAACTTTAAAAACAATAAAATCTTTGAAATGTGTTCATATCCCATCTGACATTTATCTCTGCAAGCTACTCCCGTGTATGAGTCTAAGGCTATAACAATATTTATTTTATACCATATCTTTTTTACTCAATTTACTACAAACATGCTTAAATCCTTAACAACACACTCTGCAGTTCTCTGTAAGTACCTTGTCAACAGAACTAAAGCAAAAGAATAACGACGTTCCACGATGCTTTAAAGCCGAAAGCTGTAGAAGGCACTAAAAGCTTTACAAATGGCAAAAAGCTTTCAATGAAGTAAAATCAAAATTTATTGTATTTGTATTGGTGTAATAAATTAGATTTGACAATTGAAAATTATTTAATACGTTCGATAAACTATAAAACCATTGCATTTAATATCTCTCCTTAATAGTGAGGAAGTAACACATCTACATATACGTATTGTACTTATTATATATAAAAATTGCTAGATAAGCAAATTTGCTTAGTTGTAATTACCTTGTAAATAAAAAAAAAAATTTACTAAAATAAAAAAAAAAATCTACATATACGCATACAGATGGCGCCATGCAGATGTCATATTTATGGTAAAAATGTAGGTTAGAGTAAGGACCGAGAAAGAAATCAGTTCAAAGATAAATACGCACTTCTTTTGTGTCTCCTTTGTGCACTACACGGTCTCTATTGAATATTTGTATTCTTAACTGTAATAATTGTTCATAATGAATTCAATAACACCTAAATTATTGTCAGCAACCAGAATAACTCAAGTATTAAGAGCCTAACGTTCTGGCCTAACCCGACCTCGAAGTTGATGTTTCTTCTACCTATTATCAACTATATGATGAGACAAGCTAATGCACACCTCCTCCTCATCTCTTAGAGAGTGCTTCTAGCGCGATCTCTTTTCACAACGAGCTCTCTATCCTTTCTTCGAGGGTTGTATATAAATATTTATACTCTACATTTTAATGCTCGTATATTTTTATTATTAGAAGGAGAGTAAGAAATTTGCACACTCATTCATACATATTCGTATAGAATGTCATATTACGAACATAATGGGTAGTTTTGATATGGGTGAGGTTAGGATGATGCGGTGCAGGGGTGGGGTAATAGGACTGATATCGCTACCGACAATATGAACCCAAGCATCCCGATTTATCATTCGCTATGACACATGTTTATCTATATTCATAGCTTCACTTTACAATAGTTGGGACCCAGAGGAGAGCTGCGTTGTATTATACAATCTGTAACGCATCCAAGTTGTAGGTTTGGTAGAGCTAATATTATGGCTTGAGACATGCATGGTTGAATGGCGCAGTCGCACGGGATTCAACGGTTTGTGACATTCGACTTCTTCAGTAGGATGTAGTTGCAGTAGTTGCTATTTAATGAAGTAATTTTAATAAACCTGATAGTCCAAGATCCCCATTTCAAGGTGGTACGACTACGTTTTAGTTCATCTACGGTGGTAAGTGATGGTACAAGGTCCCAGAAAACAGTTTAGTATGCTTAGACGCATTGCCTTTCAAATACAAGAATTTAATGGCGGCTCATTATTCGATATTTTTCATCTTAATACAAACATTAACATCGTCTAACACAAATTACTGATAAACAACAACTGAGCATCTAATATTGTTGATATTTTAAAGGATATGTCAGGTTTTTCTCTCTCTTCATCTCACCGATCTTCTGTACAAGATCTCGCAAGTTCTGTACGTACTGGCATCCCAGAACTGAAGGTCTAATATTCGATTGAAACAATGGTAACAACAAAGGACATTTAACAACTTCTTATATCCCATTTTGCGTGTATACCTCATAAAGGCGGGAATGATTAAATCATTTATTTTAATCACCTGTTACAACACCTTACCTTATTAAAATCTCACTACATCACAATATCACGATCCGGTTCCAAATAACTTGCTATCAGCTCTGCACGAAGGTGTTTCACATCGTTTATGTTTAACAGTTCACGGAATCACGCAAGCAAGGATAATGTTTAACTGTTTCTTTAGAAATTACATTTTAATAATGTTTCCGTTAGAAAGAAATGAAATAACAGGATTTAATTGTGGGACTCGTAATAGTTTGATAACATGGAGGAGTCGTATATTATTTTAATACGTAACGTTATATATTCTTGCATTAAAAGTTTTATTAATAGTTAAAAACATAAATTTCTATCAAAAGATAACTTTTCTTTATGGAGCTTGACATTATATTAACCTAAAAGGTAAACTTTATTATGTGAAACAAATCTTAAATATATGTTACTGCGTTTAGCGGGATTTTATAAATATGTATTAATATATGATATTAGTTATAAATAATCCACAAAATATGTGTAAAAATAAGGGAGAATATCATATTTAATTCATCTAGTTGAAAGTCAGGTTGAATCTTACTTCTGATCACCTTTTTATCACATCTGCCCTAAGCCCTGTAACCCCTAGTCCCAGTCGAGCCCTCTGAACGCACTTTGCAGTCAAGCCCTCATGACCCTACACATCTACTTTCCATTACCAGGATACCCTTTTTGCTTTCCTTGTTCCCGTTTAAAGTATCATCTGCCCGACAATTCATATTTATTCCATTCACGAAGTGATACTTCATCTTTTAAGATTTGTTTGCTTTCTTGCTATTGGTCCATTTTTAATATTTTTATATGTGTGAGTTCTATGAGGACTAAGTTAATTTTTTCATTTAAATTCTCGTTAGAATATTTGCATTTTGAATTCAATTCTTCATGCTTGAACTGATTTCAAGTTTATAGGTCTCATGCTTTTCAAGCATGGAACACAGACAGACTGGCTTCAATAAACTAGTAATGCAGTTTAACAAAAGTGATAAAATAATACTGTTTGCTATGCAATTGACTGAAAAACCTTCTTAATAAAGCTTCAACATACCTGAGTGCCCATCTGGCTGAACTCAGCCATATTGCAAGATTTAAACAGAGTTACAAACATCCGGTGCTGCTGCCAATACTAATAGAACTACAGTCGAAGATTATTGAAGGCATAAGCACAGTCACTAATTGATTAATTTTAATTTAGTTAAATCGTTCAGGTGTATTAAATTAAAACTCTCTGTAGCGCAATCTAATAAGAAATCGTTAGTATTATTCCGGTTTAAATGATTATTTAAAATGAGACGGTGTAGGTATAATTGTGTGTGTGTGTGTGGTCTATATATGTATATACTGAGAGAAGTTGTTAGTGATCTAAGGAAAAGTAAATATAAATAACATATAATCATAATGTAGTATAAAACACGTTGTAAGTGCATCTTTAAGGCGTCTAAATTATGGGTGGCAGCTTCTGTAAATGTGAATGTTTGAGCGGTGCACTTAATGAAGTGTAGAGTTGACCATTGATAAATCCATATTATTTTCAGGTAGTACCAACCTTCAAATGAAAATGTCATGACAGTACGACAATTATTTAACACTCAGTGTTATACTACATCAGTATTTAACAATTGTTTCAATTTCGTGTTAACGTCTCCATTTTTAACAATGGCAATCATATGCAGGAAGACAACACCGCCATCTTGATAATTGAATATAAACTTACTTTACGAGATATGAAACAATGCTTTTCCCTTCTATTACTATTCAAGAAACACTCTCGGCTTCGTTAGGAATTAGGAAACAAAGAAAAGCTGGTTGTAAGTGGAGTATCGTGAGGAAAATAATTATTCTGGACATAAATGTAGCAGGGAAACAATGAAAATTATTTAGTAGGTGCTCTTAACTTGCACAAACATGTTGGGGCATCCAGTTTCAATCGGAGTGATACTGTAGTCAAGGGGATCAAAATTCAAAAACAATTTATTTACAATTTGCAATTTAATAGGTTTATAGGTTAAAATATACAAAGACTAAACAACAGCAACGAGGTTTTCTAAACAAATTTCTGTTTCTCTTGTCGAACTTATTCAAGTAATTTTTTATATTCATTTACTAACAGAAGGTTATGTGATTAGACACAGCTTATATTCATAACCACCACAATTCATTGGTTTATGACAAGTAACAATAATTACGAGTTTCATAGAGAAACGAATTAACTTGTTTTTTATTCACCATCACAAAGAGATTCTGAAATCTTATTTTGATGAATTGTGCGCACAGGCTAATCACATGGATTCACTAAAATCCTTTCATCCGCATTCATGGTTTAGTATCTTTCCGTTTCCCTACATTTATTCAAGGACAGGCCGACAGTTCATACATGAATGCCAGGCTAGCTAGCATGGTGGCTTTCATACCACCCATTTATTTCCTCAGTATTATTTGTTACGCTGACTGTAGAACAACTATTTAAGTTTTCTTACTAAGGAAACTGTTTCAGGCTTACACGACATGTTTTGTGATGTTAAAAGCTTGGGCTAATTAATTACCATGTCCGTAATTTTAATCTAAACATGTCGGCACATGTCCTCGCCCTTGGCAACTACCCTCTCTCACCCTGTTTTACTGAGAATGAAGAGCCTGGAGGGACAAATTAAGTGAATAACAAAAAATGTGTTTTCAGTAACGTGATATTGCGTATCGTTTGTATACTTTATACAAAATATAAATACGCAACTGGAAATGTTGAAAGTTTAGTAGTATGCAACTAAAAATCATGAACTCTACAATTCATTAAGTGCACCGCTCAAACATTCACATTTACAAAAGATGCTAACTATAATTTAGACGCCTTAAAGATGCACTTACAACGTTAGACACTTTAACAACTTCTTCTAGTATATCGTCAATATGTCATAGACTGGAAGCCGACCACAATATGCAGGAATCTCACCTCGAGGAAGTTCAGCAGATTATATATTAAGATATATTTATGGGAGAAGTATTTGTAAGTTATTTGTAATTATACAATGTGTTTGATTGTGTTTGAATGTCTAAATCGCGGCAGATCGTAATACTGAAATTATTTTAAACAAAATATAACGAAATATACAAAAAATTATATCATATATCATTCTGTAATAATATTTAACTCCTACCTGCTTATCATTTCAAAATATTTGACTTTTTCTTGTAATATTTTATCGCTAGAGTATTATTAATTGTTGTTCTTAATGATCCCTTCAAAGCAAATGAGCCTCCAGCGGAGTGTTTCATTGCACTAGGAGGTCTAGGTCGGTGTAGGCCATAAGGTTTCGGGTTTTCCGCGACCTCAAGTCCATTGGGAAATCTTTTGTATCTAATTATTAATTCTTTTAACGTGTAACACGGCATTCGGAGCACAATACATTCGAAGAATTAAATGGTTTTTAAATTAAATTAATTATTTATGTTAATTTTAATATTACTTTTATGATAGGCACGTAAGCTCGCGTGTTGTGGAGTAACTTGAAGTGGCTGAAGAACCAACCGTGTCGGCAGGGCTAGATCTGGAAAACTTTTAACAGCGGGGAGCACTTATTATTAACGAAACTGTGAAAATCGGAAAATTCTGACTACACCACCACCAGATTTAAACCAAGCTCATCGTATTCAAGCGTCAATGACTTAACGATCTCGATTACAGTGATGACTTTGAGTTACGAACGAGCTACGATTTAAATGCTACTTTATTGGCGATAGATGTCGTTAGGGGTTGGCGTTTGTACGTTCAATGTGCTCTAATTTGCTGCTGCACTTTGATACGCTACCTTGTTACACGGCTGTGTTCTCTGACACTCGCTAGTAATTAATCCGATAGTCAAATGAGCAGCACTGAAACTAATTCGGCGTCATTTAAATCTATTTATCGTCATTGTGTCACTGGTTGATGGTAGTCTAGGCACGAAATCAAAATTTGAGACCGAATGCGGACAATTTTGCGGAAATTATGTTAATCAAACTATTCTACGTGCGGTGATTCCGAATATTGTATTTACCATCCTCAAATTTGAAAGGTCTAATTCCAATATCTACTTACCAGTGTGTATTAAGATAAATATTATTATTATCCATCTATAGAGGACACAATTCCCAACAATTTCTGTATACAACATATGTTTGCACTACTTCATTCAAATTAGTACTGATTCAAAACAAAGAATGACCATAGTGAGTCTATGCAATTACAATTTTGCAAATGTGTTTTAATACTAGTATAGTATATCAAGCAGTTATCATATACCATTTAAAAGCATTTTTAACGTTTTTCGTTTTATTTAAACACTTACTTTTACTAAAAGAAATAGTTTTGACGCAAATGTTACATCACTGTTAAACGTCATTCGCTTTCTTTAACCATTACTAATTTATAGATGAAAAATTGAGTATTTTATCACATTTATACAAACTATTATTATCTTAGGATCCACTACTAGGGATACATTGAAGAAAGGTAGTTTTTAGACGCCATTTTTTCAAGATGAAGGCTTAAATCATCGAAACTGATCCTAATAAACAACATATAAGGAATACGCACACACACATTAGTCAGATATGTGTATTTACTCTGTCAGTTTTCCTCATTAAGTGATATAGAGACACATTTCTAGATGGTCGTGCTTAGACTACAACTGACCATTCGTCAGTACTAAATCTGAACTAGTTTAAGCCATAACGTACCCATAGTGCTTTGCTCGTATACTCCATATCGAAATAAAATTTTATAACCGTTATCAAAAACTAAATTATGCGTCCCATTCCATGTCAAGGGTGAAATGATTGCGGAGCAATTTATCTTGATTATTTTAGAAATGGCTGTTGTAGTAGTTGAACACGGAAACATCACAGACGATTGGTTTCACCCACTCACCCTTTTCCCCGTACTCTTCTTACTCTAGTCCTAAAGTTCTTCTCCCTATCGTTACATCCCTTTAACTCTGGTTACAATTTTATCTGGCTATAGGATTAGTCGGTGGGATCAAACATTTTTGCTCTCCCAATCTCCAGTTCTTTACGCCCAGTAGTCTCATTTATTGCGGTAGGTTTCTTAGACATTATCCAAGACATTTTGATAGAAACAACACTCCCTTAACATTAGAATTACATGACAAGCAATTGCCTCATGCGACCTCATGACCTTAGTGACCCGCCTTCACATACAGTGTTTTATGAAGGTCAATCGTTATTGATCGACAGTTGTGAAGGTCGCTAAATATTTCCTTGTTATTTAACAGTTTATAACTAGGTCTCAATTTAAAATTTGAATTTCTGTTTTAGATATAATTCTTCTATTTGTCGGAAGAGTCAAGTGTAAAGTTTTCACGTACACATCAGTGCCGTAGCGTTCAGTGTCAGTGAAACAAGATATCGTTCCATACATTTTGCAAGGAGCTATTCGTACTTGTCAGAGTTAGTAACGTTTGACGTTTAAATGTGTTTAGATCATCATTGCACCGTATTCTTTATGTTATAAATGATTATGTAAGTATAGTATTTTTAAGTAAATAATTATGAATTATGAATTAAGTTTCTTAATTCATCATTTGATAATATAGAGTACAAGGAATGCAATGTATCTGTTTGAAGCTGTTTAACAAAACTTAAGCAATTTTACTGTTCATTAGGTAAGTGGTCTATAAAATAAGGTGTAAAATAAAGCTATGCGGCAAGCTTAAAGTAAAGTTGTAAAAATAGAACGAACGTCGAAATAACATGCTTTTAAATTTACATGTTCTGTTAGCGAGAACGATATTTATAAAGTTCTAAAAACAAATAAAGTCAAAACATATTTGTCATCTCTCAACTGTCAAAACTCTCAGCACACAAAAAACAATTTTTGAATTTCGTTTTAACTCTGTTAATGGAACGGTATAAAAACTAAACGGGTGCTGTCAACTGTCCTCTCTTTCATCATATCTTCCTCTCTTTCTCTCAGCCTTATTGCCACCCTTCGTTTTTATCTATTGAACGCTGCTGTGTGGATTTATCATCTAGTTTATCGGAGAGATAGAGCAAACACATTTGTAATATTGACCCGATTACTAATTCATGTCAAGCTCAGTTAAAAATGAATAAGATTCACCAGCGCAGTCCCTCCTAGGAGGCAAGGTGCGGAGGGTGGGGTGCAGGGTGCGGGATCGCGCGGAAGCTTTACGGCATCTGATGGATTATGATAAAATCATTACAAATTAATCAGATTCAGCACGAGGTGCAGATGGCTGAAGCTTACCAGCAATATGCGGAAGTACTATAGATTCATAGCATGAGCGCCGCAGAGAATTTGACATGGGGATACAGATCAGTCAGTTGATTAGTCAGTATAATTTCCTAAATTTTATTCCTAATGCTTTTCGTTTGGTAAATATATTACTTTGTTTGCCGCCGTTGTTTGACATTTTTTCTCTTTTTTCATTTATTAATATTAATAACACCTTCCACGCCTCCGACCATATGTGCTGTTTTGTCCACTTATTCTACCATGTATAATTATATAAGAACAAATGAAAGATATACAAAAGAACTTATTACAACTCAATTTATCTAATTTATTGTTCAATCTTACCCGCAGCGAAATTATTTCAAATACCTTGCTCTAATTTTTCTCCTTCACTTCCTATTACTATCTCTGCATCCCTTCTTTTTCTTACTTTATCATTCTTCAATTTTTCTATTTTCTAAAATCTCCTTCACCTACTCATTATAATATCGATACCTACTCTCTTCATTTACGTATGTATTCAACAGTTTCTCATTCACTGATCTTTTATTGTTTAGAATTCTTCCATGGTCCCCATCCCCATCTATTTTTTCAATAATAATAACGTCAAAAGACATTGGCAAGATTTTTCTCGTCGTTGTTTGATAGTCATTGTTATACAGATCTAGATATTTATAGACTATGAAGCAATCCTTTATTGTTTTTTAAAGTATCCCAAATTCTAATTACAAATTGGCCAAGTCTTAATATTTCTATAACATCAGCTTAATGAGAACATTTTGAACGTCCAATGTTCGTGAATGTCCAAACGGATAGTGTATCAAAGGGAATATCTTGGTACTGTGGTATTTCTCATCTGATCAACGCTATCTCTTACGTGTGCCACACCTTCATGGAAGCCTGTGGCCACTTCAAAGCAGATCCACAGATCATATAACATAGAGTGGAGAGTTATAAATTTGAAGATGTCATCAATACCTTTTCGGGTTGTGTTTAAAGCTCTTGCAAACGAAAGTGTTACTGAAATGAGCAAAAGGGAATGTTTCAGAATATCCTATAAAATATTATTGTTAGGTTAACTTCTAACGTGTAAGGTTTTCTTATTCCAAGTTTCGTCTTGGCCCAATACATCAGAATTACTCAGTAAAAGCTATTAGATTTTACGATGTGTTACGATAATTAGTTGCTAATGAGTAGATAAACACTACGAATGCAGCTGCATGTTCTTCACTTCTACTGCTTTTATTTTATTCAACTCATTTCTATTTGCCCAATATTTTTAAAGTGTCATATTATAAGTAGTACTTCATTGTGTGATTTATATTCATGCCAATGCAAAACGAGGCAAACGTATTATATTTACTATCAGGTCACTTTCATATTTTCAACATCATAGCTATAAGTATCTTATATTGCAACCCTCGGTTAATTGAAACTTACAGGTAATAAGAACGCTACTGCTAATTGATATGGAATTTTCTTAATTTGTTGTACCTTCCAGCTCTCTTTTGGCTCTCCATTAAAGCCTAATCTTATTTGAAATTCTAATCTTCCTCTCATTTGTCCTCCTTTTCTCTTCTTTTTCTTCTTACTTTTGCCATCTATCTCTCTACTTCACTCTTTCCTTATAATATCTTCTCCTAATCTCCTCTTAATCTACTTTCCATCTTCTCCTGACAACTACTCTTAATGTGCTCCACTTTCTCCTCATTCTTCTCACACATACTGCATGTTTTCCCGTTCTCTTTCCTAAATTCATCTTTCTTCGTTTTCTATTGTAAACATTACGATCATTCTTAATTTCCTACTCCCCTGTTTTCTCAGCTACTTCGGGAAAACCTCCCCCTCGTTCATATTTATCTGTATTGTAATTCGCTTCATCCACCTTTTTGATAATATCAACATCCTGAATCTATCTTCCCTCCCTTCTTAGTTTGTCTGTCTCCTCCACTTCTTCTCACATTCTTCTTCCTTCGTAGATCCCTCTGCTTTCCATTTCGTATTTGTGATCTTTTCTAATTTGTAAGTAAGTAATTTTTAATTCTATTTGCTAACCATTTTACATTATTTGCTGTTTAATTAAGTATTATAAGAAGCAATGCACGATTCATTTAGATATTTTACAGTACTTGTGGTTTTCATTTCCTTTGAGACTTTCGTACTATATTTTGCACCCTCTAGTGTAATACCCTAATAAGTATAATTGGCTAGAATTGTACAATAATTGCAGGTGAAATTCAAAGTATACTGATCAATGTTTCATCAGTTGATTAATTAAGAAAGTCATGACCCAAATAAAAATTCTCTCTCACAGTAGCAGAAGGGTTGAAACTCTTTAATTACAAATAATGTGAAAGTATACAGTGAAATGCAAATTGTTTTATTAGTTTCAGTAACCTCCGTCCTCCATCTTTCCCCGCCCTTCCCCCACCCACCAGGTCGTCTTCTACGAGTCAGTACATCACACCGCACCGTCCGACACGATTCCCAATTAGAAAGTTTATAATTTTCTTTGATGTAATTTTATGTTTTTTAAAAACAAATTTCAAAATTATTTATTAAGATGTAAATTGCAAGTTCCTTGTTAAATTATTTTAATTTGTTGCTTAATGCCTTACATCCTGATTTCAATTCGTCTTCAGAACTAACGAGTTGATGGATTTTATTCAAATTACTAATTTAAATAATTTTAAATTTGTTCAACAAAAATATTTCCTTTGTTTAAAATTATATTTCAACATCGTTGTGTTAACTTTACGCTGTGTCATTGTT
This sequence comes from Panorpa germanica, assembly GCA_963678705.1. Lineage (NCBI taxonomy): Eukaryota > Metazoa > Arthropoda > Insecta > Mecoptera > Panorpidae > Panorpa > Panorpa germanica. Next base: position 8,824,201 of record OY783211.1, on the reverse strand, counting down.
TTTTGATAATTTGACTTTGTAGCTTTAAGTGTTTTCCAAATTAAATAAAAATAAATTATATACATAATGACATTGTTGTAGTACATTTTGATTTAAAAGATTATTTTATTAAATATTTATTTGAGTGCATCAACTTTCAATAGTTATTAGCACTTAAAGCAACATAAACATTTGTAATACGTATTTATAAATTATAAATACGAGTATGAGTATTTAAAATGCAGAGATTAAATTTGATTCATTGATAAAGTCAATTAGGTTTTTCAGACTTTCTCTGCTTTCAAATATCTGCTTATAGTCTTCAGGAATATTACATTTTTGTCTGTGCGATGAGCACTATTCGTCGACTGCGATTAACGTCAGCAAATATATTGATACAGAAGCACATACGTTCACTATTTAGTATTTAGTGGTTTCGTATGAGTTTAGTATACAGCAAATGAAATAACAGCGTATTTTGCTTACTGTATATTGACAGAAAAAAAAGGAATAGAAAAACATGGACACCACTCCAAAAATAGCTGATTGAAGTAATCCTGTAACTTTTACTGAAGATACAATCCATACCATCGTGCGGTACTGAAAAAAGAACGCACTTGTATGACTATCCATAGAAATAGTACTAAAATCCATTTGACAGATGTATACGATGCTTACGGTGCTGACATATGCACGCATACCTCCAACCACGCGATAATGTTATTGAATTCGTTTGATCTGTGGACACGTGCCTTAAATATTCTATGTATACGTTTGTTTGGCTGTGTGTGCGTATATACAAATGAATAATCCTTAATTAAAATATTTTTGGGGACAAGAATTCCAACGGCCAGGACGCGACGATGAGGAGTTGCTGTAATAGTATGCTGTAGCTATACTATACTCATATAGACTTTTTCAATGGAAGCATGTTAACAGTGACGGATTTAGGTCGATGGACGCCCAAGGCGAAGAAGAAATTTAGTGTCCATTCGCTGAAAAATAATAACAGAAATAGAGAAGTTGGTATTACATGTTCACCATATTTTTAAGTAAATTATAATCATTAGCTTTGGTAGGAATAATAGTACCCTGGAATGATTACCTGTTCAGCTCTCAATTTAGCAATCAATTGTATATATTTTACTTTGTAAGGCCCCTCGGGAACAGGGGGCGTCTTCAGTTAAACCCGCCTCTGTATCCTAATGTTACAAGGGTTGAAACTTTCAGGGATCTCAATGGTCATACTATAATTCAGTAAAGTTTCAATTACTCGTGCTGTAAAGAATAAGTTGCAATTAGCTTTAACAATTTCCATGACTTGTTTCATGAAATAAATTAAGATAAAATAAATAAGCTGGAAATTCTGCGGACTATTCTGAAAGTTTATGAAATTGTTATAATTGTAAGGACACTTTCGTGTACCGCCATAATAGTGTTATAGAAATATAACATACACATTTACACAGCTACAACTAATAGCTGGTCAAAGACGAAGTTAATGTTTTTGCTGAGGATTTAGTCAAGATTAAACCAACCATCGACAAAATAACACTTGTGTCGTCTTAAGTAACTATTAACGATAGCGTTTAAAGAAAACTAAGAAAGAGAGAGCTATCTAAGCAAATGCCGGCACTAACAATGTTAAAAATAGAGAATTTAAAAAAAACTTTAAACTGACGATATCTCGAAAACCATGCGATTTTTACTGAGGTCTGCGTGTATGGACTATAAATGTATATATTGTTTTTAATGCTAATAACTATCTAGTTGATACACTCAAATAAAATATTGAAAAAATTATATATTTTGCCAGAATTTTAGTAATTTATGCAGTTAATAAAATGCAACATTCTTAGCGATTAGTTAACCAGCAAGATTTTTCCCCTAGCACAATGATCAAGACTGTTGATGATTGATGCTGAGCAGCAGTGTCTTTTCTTCCAGTTCTCCAACCAGACCTCTATTTTCTTGGTTTGAATTGCATTACACTGCAACAATTATTGGTAAATTGAAAACCACAATCATCTAACCACCCTTTCTGCTGATCGTCTGCTAATACCGTCGGCTGCTCCTATATTCCTTCACCACCACCACAAATATTTTACGTTTGATATCATAAATATTTTATGCTTGTTATTATTTTTCTGCGTAACTCTCCTAATGAAATGACGTAGAAGTTCATAGACTGTTTTGCATAATGGTTTTTCTTACGCTTCTGAACTTTTGTCGAACATAAACGCTTATATAAGGTGAATTTAAATAACGTATTATTAAATGAATAATTTACGTGTACGCCTCAGTCAGCCCCCATTCAAACCCCCCGTTTAACGCGGTCGGTTTTAACAGATGGTAATAGACTGTTTATAAAGTTTTTTCATTAAATAAAATTACGTTCAGAAAATCTATGCTTATGAAGTTATTTTTATTTTATTTTATTTTTTTGTTGGTAATATGGATTTAATATGTAAAACAATAAAAATAATATTTGCAAAAAATGAAAAATGTGGTACGGTTTTTATGTATATTTATAACGTCTACGTATCACAGCTTAGAAGTTAACTGCAGTAAGAGACATTTTACAAAAATGATACAGTTGCAATTAATTTTCAAGTACATTTGTTACTACGCTGTAATGTCGACGCCGATGAAATCACCTAGTAATTAATCGCAGTAAAGAAAAAACCCACCCAAATTAACAAGCACCAAATTGAGAGCTCAATCAAAGGTATAGCTACTTTGAATAACGTAACTCACCTGCTTAATTTATACCTTTACTTTAAATGAACTACATAGGGTAACTAAACGCAGATGTAGCAAACCAAGAATCACAAAATCAATGATTTGTATCATGAAGGAGTATTTCAAAGCATTTCCAAAACATAGATCCAGATAATATCCGTTACAATATCCTAGTGCATGTGTAAACTGATCATGCGGAGAAGATATTTACAAAGACAGACCCTCAGGTTACTGTTGATGATAACGAGACGTCTACAAAGGAAGATGAACGCCCTCCAACTGTCTCCCTCCCCATCTTCTACCTTCCATGGCGAATGATACATCAGAAGCAACACTACATAGCACCCCATCGTTTACAAGTCGATTCAATCAAGTGTGTGTGTGTGTGTGTTTACTTCACCTACGTAACATTCAACAGAAGCCTGTGCAGAATACAGAAATACTCGTGTTTAATTGAAATAAATGTTTCTGCTATCAGAAACAGGTAATCACTAAATACTCGCATGCTGTAATTAACAGGATGTGAATCAGAAACTTACGCAGTGATTCTCAATTGCCCAATTATTCTAATTTGTTTCTTCTCTAGTACAAGATATCTGCAGTTAAAAGTAGTAATAGAGAGCTCCTATATATTGATTACAAGTATAATACCTATATATTAAATATAACATAAAATTACTAGATATTATAGCACAAGAAAGATAAAAGAAAACTATAAAAGGAATGAAAGGGCAGTAGAAGATACAGAGACGTGCAGAAAATAGTCGATATTGAGAAGAATTGAGGGAACTACGAAGCTTCAGCTGCAGGAAAGAAAGAGAAAAGTATAACGGACAAATTAATATAAAAGGAGATACAGGAAACAGAGATACATAGAAGATAAAGGAAAAGCACAAAAGGCACTCCAGAAATATAATCAGATTTTAAACCGGCAATGAGGAGATTGAATATAGATAGTGGAAGAAAGGGAAGGTCTACACAATCTGGTGAAAAAAGGTAGAGGAATTGTTGAAAAGATATATTGAAGGATGGCAGTAATGCATTAAAGAAGGAAAGAAGGGTAGAGGGCAGGAGGAAAAGAAAACAGAGGTGTCACTGATTTAAAATTAATTGAAGTTAGGATTCTCTGGAATTATTGGTAATCCTAAGCAGAGGAAATGTATCTGACACATCAAATGTATTTGCATCTCATTCACTCTCAGTGCTCCCTTGCAAATGATTCGAATTAAATTTACATGTATCTCCAGTTCGAAGATGTTTCTTCAATCGTCTTCTGGATATTTGGATAAAAATATTCTTTTAAATTTTACAGAAAATTATAACATTCTTCCGATGAGGATTGTGTAGCACTACAGCTTGTTGACTTGAAGTCAAACGATGTTCAGGCATCTCCAGTCAAAGCGCGGAGTCATTTCATAGTTTGCATATCTACGTGTTTATGGGATGAGCCGCGGAACGATACTCGCTTTTTACGAACATTTTACAGCTCACTTGGTATACTCGTATTCACCAACAGCACGTGATTCTCATGTCAAATTTGTTATCGTAGTAAATATAAGAATGTTCGTTTCATCTCGGCACCTCAACATCTACTTCTACGGCTCGGCTTCTACGCCAGTAATAATTTAAATGGTCATAACAGTTCAGTTCAAGTTATAACATTTGCATTACGATCCCAACAATTCAACGATTTTTATGAATTGTTACTTTACGATCACAAAGGAATCGCGATTTGTATGCAAATGGTATTCCGAACATGCGTGAACGCTGATGTAACTTCTGTCACTTCTTGTGCTCGAAGGAACTCGACTGGAATAACAAGCAGGATTACTTTTTCTTTAATATCATATTTCATGTTGAGGTTCTTTTAAAACTTTATAATATTTTGTTAATATTTCCACGCAGATAAATCCGGTAGCCACTTTCAAATTTTTCTAACTACGCGCTGTACTCAAAATCGTGGATATACGCGTAAGGTACACTGTAATACTGATACGTAATTATAACATATATCTATGTAAAAAATTATACGTAAGTAAAAAGCGAGGGTAGATGCTGGAACTGAAAATAAGTTAATGTGAAGTTAACATAGATAGTGAAAAGAAAATAGAGGAATTGTTAAAGGAGGCAGTGAAAGAAAGAGATAGATTGTGAAAGCACAGAGAAGATGAAATTTTAAAGAAAAAATACAGGAGCGAAAAAGGAGAAGTAGAGTAGAGAGTAGAGTAGAGTACAGAAAGAAAAGACAAGATGAGAAGAAAAAAGATACACCATTAGTTTATCTTTAATTAGCTTAATCACTAGACCATAGTGATAAAAATGTGTACGAAAGAGGGCAGTGAGGAGAAGGATTAAGAAAGATGTGAGAATGACTAAATAGAAAAAAGGGAAATACGGGGGTTGAAGAAAGCGTCACAAGAAGGAAATATAGAAAAGAGCAGAGAGGAGGAACGAAAAGTGCAATTAAGAAGAGGATAGAAGAAACTTAGTGGTGAAGGTATTAGTTATAGTTTAAGTATAATTTATAAGTTTAGTCTATTTTAATTTACGTTAGAGTAAGATTATATAAAATGTAAAGGAGATTGTAAAGCCGAAAGGCAAAAGCAATTATGAAAAATATATATGTACGTATGTACATACCAAATAAAATTGTATAATTTATATACAACGATATAGACAACATATACGAAGCTTTCCTTGCTAGAGCTCATGGAAACCATCCTTAAATCTCACTCTGCATATATTGGAACTTTGTATACTGAAATCAATGAGTTGTAGCCCTGCAGCTTTCTTACCACTGGATGTATTTCATATATATTTGATCTAATCTATGCATTAGTCCACCTAGTTATACACGGCGCTACTTAAAGCTGCGTACAGACCTGCAAGAGAATATTAAAATGAAATATCTTTCTCTCAGGTAGAAAATTGTCTTGGAGTGCAGGCTTGAAACTTGAAAGTAGCTTTATTTATGCTTGGTGTACAAGGCTTGGTATACAAGCTATCTGCAAGGTTGCTACTATAATAGTATACAACACAACTCTAAACGAATATCTAGTAGCTTATTTTCCAAGCGTTCTATGAAATTTGGTATGCTTGTTTTATAAGCATAGCGCAAACTTGCTGAAAGAGTAAAATACATGCGTTTTCCAATTGGTACTAGCTAATCCTGCAAGGTTATTCAGCTTGGTTTTAATTTTAGTTTTTAAATTTTTAATTTTGCACCAACCTAAATTAATAAGCTTAAAACTAGCTAATGCCTTGCAAAGATAGCTTTATAAAATCTAATTTCAAGATTCATTTCTACCTGGGGTGTATTAGTTATTTACTACAACAAACTGCATACCGCATGATAATAATGCAACTTGTCTTCAGGATAAATAAGTGACAGTATGCACGCGCCTTTATTACACATGTAATTCGGGATAACCAGTTGGAATGAACATTAGAAATGAGACAGCAAAAATGAGATAGCAACACTATGTAGACTAGTAACTCCTGAACACAGTTAAACCTCTATATATATATTCGTATTATACGAGCATATGTACGAATGCATTCACTATTTGTGCCCGAATGTAATACCATGTTACGCCATGTAACATGACAATCCCATAAATGCTATTTGCATGTAACCCCATCAGATGGTGCATGCTGGATATCTAAATCGCACTCCCCCGTAGAACCATAACAGCGAAAACCAGAATGTCCTAGAACAAGATTGTCCAACCAGAGGGATGCGGGCCGCAACACAAAACAAAATCATTATTTCTTAAATTTATTAACGGTATTTAACTTATTTAACGGTAACTATTTTCAATGCTAAGTCTTTTCACCGATAATCTGATACTGTGTAGGTAGTTTACATGGTTTCAAAGCCTCATATATGTAGAGAACATATATGTAAGCAACACTTCTGTGATTAGTGAGGTAATCCTTAAATTACGTCACACAAATTTCAAGGTTTTTTATTACGCCCGTCTTGTCACACATTGTGGAACATTGTGTGCTTGCAGGTTAAGACTGTTTTTCGAATGTGGCCCTGAGAATTACAATATTGGTCATCCCTGCACTTGAATATAGAATCAACTACTAGTGCTGCATCAAAGGATTAATGTAGTTTATGCTCCTCAGTGATGCTGCATTATTTATTCTGCCTCACACCTGTTTATCAGAATTAAAGGGTTATCGAAAATTAATCTGTGATAAATTAAATTTATAAACGTCCTCATATTGTGCGAGTATTGATCAATTGACATTTTTAATATTACATTGTTAGCTGCTATGCAGTAACATTGGTAACGGATTTTATCCCGTGCATTACATTGTGTTTTTAATTCGTGATAGAGTTTTATATTGTTCAGCATGAATCATCAAGTGTCATTTAAAACATAACCTATATTGTTGCTGTTAAATTGTCCAAAAACCATTTATAGCGTATGATTGATTTGCAGGATTATGAAATTTAGGGCAACTGATTTAAACGGGGTCGTAACAACTTGGTTGACGATAAACCTTGGGGACTTTAGTCTGCGGTAGACTGGAAAAGTTTAAGCTACTTTCATATATTATTGTATAATTGTAATTATCTTAATTTATTTGTTAATTAATTACACCATTTCTTTAAATAAGTAATTATAAAATGTTTATTAAATAGATTTATACTGATTGTACAAACCATCAAATTTTCTAATAAGAATCCAGTAAGCAGTTCATATTATAATATTACATACCAAACCATGAATACGAGAGAAAATTTATTTAGCTGCAGGCAAAGACAGGAAATTAACCGTTTGCTTTGACTGCTCAAAATAATCACAAAAATATTTTGAGTCTGCTGCCTTCTCTGATCTCTATTTATAAATACTTGTCCAATATTTTCCTTCAGTGGTTTTATTTTTAAAAAATACCATCTATAATTATCAAGAATAGACATCTTAAATGCACCAGATGGTTACAGAGAAATACTTGATTATAATTTGCTTTTATATATAAATGAGTAATAAGCTTGAAAATATTGAACGCTATAGTGTATAATTTAATCCATATCATTCTTAAAGCTAATTCAGCTAAATAGTTTGCGTTATTTTTAAATGCGACTCATTTTGTAAATTTTTAATAAAAATTGAAGGTGTCATTCATGTCTTGTGTAAAGGTCACACACACATTGCATCACACTTTTTGAAAAGGTAAAAGTTTTTGTACTTTTTTTTCAGCTCATTGTTTTTTTTTAAATATATTTATTTAACGCTAGCCTTTGATACAACCAAACCCAGAAAATATAGCTCCGATTCGTGGATCGAAACTGAAGAAAGCGCCAACGCTTAATAACTTGTGCTGTGCTTTTCAGCTTATTTGTTCAAGGACACCTACATGTGATAGGCCATTTGAATTATCGTATCTTATCACCCAATTAAAATAGTTAAGATTTCCAACGCGTCAGCGCTGCGGTTAGACGTATACGACGAGTATCTGTGTGGCACAATTAACAACAAATTCATTTATTAAAACACTACACTAATTAAAATAATTTTGTTTCAGTGCGACTGATTTAATTGACTCAAAAACTAATTAAGTGTCAACAAGTTATGACAGCCATGAACCCCATCTATCGCTTACCCCTTTCCACACTCCCTCTGACACTTTTTACAACCGTTATACGTACTCCCACTCTGCGTCACCCTCTGACATGCTGTCAGTATGTCCTCATCAGGACCTGGCGTTTGATAAATCAATTGTGTAATTAAATGTTAAACTACAAATAATTAATTTAAGATTTCAATTAGATTGTAATATAATTTCATTCTATGTACTTCCCCTTTTGATGAGACTTGCTTCTGTGAAGACACAAGTGCGTTAATTCGTTATTTGAGCATGTTATTTCATTCGGGATGATTATGAGATAAACGTTGTATGTGTGGGAGATTAAGATAAATGAGTTCTAATTAATTTGGTTTGTGATTTTATTCCTAGTATCAGTGTATATTGTAGAAATAAGAAATGCGGCTTTAAATTTCGCGCCATTTTTCCCTATAAGGTTGGTAGCTTTTAATATTTCTTATATTATAACTATCAGTGTTGCGATTAGTAAATAAAGAAGGGTACTCGAACGAACAACGTGACAATTTTAGCTACTCTTTATTATTATTTAATTTTTTTAATTATAAGTGCTGTTAGGAAATGGGCTTGGGAACCATGTCTAAATTTTTATAAAACTGCAATATATTCATAAAGTTGGTTTTCAGGACCTCAAATATCTAATTATTTTTTAATAACTCGTTATATTTTATGAGATATCAACATTTAAAATATTAAGTTTTTCACTTTAATTATTAAAGCGATCCAACGTCATCGAAAATTGAAATACATGTTTTGTCACATGTAGCATACGAGTGCGTTTACAACTAACAGCTGCCTTGTGTATCCCATGAAGTATTATATAACGAAGGTTATATAGGAAAAATAATCTCGAGTTATTTTTTAAGAAAGAAGGAAATAAAACCAGAAATGCTCTCCAGTATACGAGCGATTCAAAAATGCAATTTACAGTACGTATTTTGTAATGGCTGTTAGACTGGCCTACTAGCTGACTAGTCATTGTATTCTATCAAATAAAAACGACACTAACTCAAAAACATAATTAATACCATAAAATGACCCATCGGCACATGGCCTTAAAGATTTAGACTTAAGGTGAAAAAAGGTGTAACAAAGTATTAGAGAAAATATTCTTATGTGCTAAAACCGTCAGTACATTAAATTCCACTCAATACACTCATAAACTCAGGTTAGAAGAAAATACAGCGTACCACATAAAATCATAAAGGTAAAAAGCAAAAGAAATAAGAAAAGATGACTGTCTTAGTATTCAATGTTCAACCACAGCATCATCTTTAAATCCTGCTCCTCCTAATGAATCCTACAGTGGAGCAAACATATGTTAGTTACATAGAGATAAGTCTGATTCAAAAATAAAAATGGCGTTAAAAAAAATGTACTTCAACCATTACAATTATTTCATTAAGCTATAATTAATTAATTGACAATGGAACAACACAACTAAAACAATATGTAATTTGCGGTTTTACTCGAATAGATTTTTGGATCACTCTATACATTTCCATTCATTATTAATTTAAATGAATGCTGGCTGGTTTATTAATGTTGTTCTTTTATGTTTTGATGTAATTATTTTTGTTGGTGCGTGCAAATAAAAATGTAATTTTAGTCTACGTTAATTATCATTTCGTTAATTATTCATATTTATTTGATTCAGTTTATAATTGAGCATACTGTGGATTCATGAACTCGAACTAGAACATCAAACGGCTAACATATTTCCACGAATTAACCTAGCAGTTGGGAATATACAGAAATTACCTATATTTGAATATGTTGACAGCAGGTGCGCCACCGTCATCGTCACGACAATAATATGAATGAAATATTTTCAGGAAAATAGCAAATGGGAACATAGTTAGATGGTGGTCAGTAGCATGACTCATCATTGGAAGTAGGCCTACGGTATATCATTTAAACAAAAAGTAAATAAAATTAATAATAGATGGTTATTTTCTATTATTTTATATCTTGCGAGTGTAACACAATATTTTTGTTCTTTGTGAAAGAATTTGGAACTTTTTTCTATTTTCTATACGAATTCAGTTATACATGTCTATGTAAACTGTTGTTTGTTCTTTGTTATTTACTTATCACTTCACATATCTAGTTTTCTTTCTTCTAATGAATAAATATTCAACTAAATTGTATATTATTACATCCTTTGTAACAATACCGCTCTTCACGAATAGTATCTACTTAAGTCCTCATATATCCGTTTATTCTAGTGGCAGCACCGTCGCTATGTGATATTCTCATTTAAATTTAATGAATAGAATATTCATACAGTGTTTTCATAATATGACGTATGGAAAAGTGGTGGTTGGGTGGTTGGGTGGTTGGGGGGTGTTAGAAGATGGGTTTTGTTTGTTACTGGGAAGTTTCAATTATTACTTGTAATGTATTAAATATTCAAATGTATGTTAACAGGATTCAAGTATGGCAAGTACCAGTATTCAGTAAGCTTTGCAGATGCCGCTTGGAGCATTAACGTCCGTTCCGTTCATACAACCAATTGGAAAATTTAAGCAGTAATTATAATGAATACAAGCATGACCACCTTATGATCTTAGAATTGTGAGCACGCTCATTGGTTACAGATATATAGAACGCCGTCTAATAAAATTTCGCTCTAATTTGCATGATCAGAGGAAAACAACACGCATTATAAAGTTAAAGATTCGTGGTCTTCATCCTATTCAAGATTAATGTTCATGTACTTTATAAAAGTAAGAAGACATCAAGAATGCAGCAAGAAGAAGAATGATCTGTTAGTCTTTCTGGATAACCGCCATTACTGAATAAAAACAAGAGACATTTTTTTTTAAAGAAAACAGAATTTTATTGCAAGACATGGCTAGCTTGGCGTTAGTTACAGAGCAAAACAGGACTCTACTAGTGCGCTGTATTGTTAACATACACATAACTAGAAGTTATATAAACTATAAACTACAGATTACATATACAATACTGGAATACACTAGACATATATGTTTTACTTCGATTTAATACCAAATAAAATAGTGAAGTGAGAAGGTCTTTTAGAAATGTTCGGCCACTCCATTTAAAGTATTGTACGAAAGGGGGTAAGGTTTCAATATTTTTTGTCATTTTTTTTTTATTAATAATTTACCGAGCTTCTTAGGACCACGGTTCTTTTTTTACTTATTTATATTAATGTAAAACATATTAAATTTTTATTATGTGAAAATTTGAAGTCGATTGGAGTAAAACTCTCGGAGATATAGAGTTTTAAGTCTTTACCTCTCTATGCTAGTTTTGTTTTTTTTTTGAAACTTTCTTTCTACCTGTAATGCAGATAAACTTGTCGAATACCGTTAGAATATTAGTTTTGCTGTTTTCTCAACACTAAATATTCCTAGATGTCGCACTAATGAACATGGAGATCGATATATAAACTATAATCTCTCTGATACATATGTCGATAGTATATTTACAAATAACAAGTACATTTTTTTTTTGCATACAATATTGTCTGGAATTCGCAAAAGAAATTAATAAAACGAAAGTAAACCATTACTAAAGAAATGTTTTCTTGTTGTCTAAGGTTGTATCCCCTTTGTATTATATTCAAAGAAAACTAACCTAGAGGAATCCTCTAGAACGAAACGCCTCTTTGTAACTGACCTTATCCGAGAGGAGAAGGTTTAGAAAAGGTTTTCTGTAAAGAACAGAAAGATGTGGTCCGTGAAATGATTCCTGGAAGAGAATTAACTTTGCCCAGCTATGAAACCACTATAAAACGTTGTACTGTACAAACTTGGTACCGTGGTGGTCAACGTGATATTAACAAGGTACTTGGTGAAACTTTTAAACTATTGTTGTGATAACATTAAATACACTTTTAAATCGTGTTGAAAGTAATTCGATTCATTTCCTAGTACCAACAGGATTGTGGTAGTATATTTTAGTATTCCACATTCGATTTAAATAAGTGAGCTTTGTGAGTCAGGGAGTCACTGTTGTCAAAGCCGAAATAACAGTCACTTCAGAAAGAAACTAGCAAGTGGCCCATCTTTAAAACATACTTTTCTTATACTCATAGTTATGAGCTACAGCAAAGTTTCTAAAAACTTTGATAAGATACGAGTACTTAGCAAACGGTTTTAAGTATTAAAGAATCATCCATTTTTATTAAAACATAACAAATTGTTACAAAAGAGTTACGAGACTCGCGACTTTTTGTGCGACGCCAATGCCGACGCCGACGCCGACGCTGACACTGATGTATATAGTAAGTTTATAGTAAAGCTTGTTACAGACGGCCGGACACACTGCATGAATAAAGAAGATAGTGATGAGAGGGGTGGATTCAAAGTAGTTTTATCACTGTAATGGGTTTTAATCTTAAAGGGTTTTAGGTTTTTAAGTTTTCCACGCCAGCTCTGATAGGTTAACCAATTCCTGTCATTGTACACCCTGCACCGGAGTGACACAGCGACTAGATACAATTGAGGTTGACGGGAGAATAAAAAAAGAGGCGTTTTACGGTTAGCACGATATCTCTGGATTTGATAATCTAAAATCAAAAAATAAAAAATATTTTGAAAAATAACTAGATTTTGATATAAGGAATAACTAAAATATTAATTTTTAACAAAATGGCGACTTCTCAAAAATAAAAATTCAATTTTTTAAGGAAATTTTAGCCTTATTTCGATAAATTACTTATTAACGCGATGTTTAATTAGCCTTTGTAGAAATTTGAGACTGATCAGTCTTGCCATTTCCGAGAATGATTCATTTAATTATGAATGACCACTTATGCTGTACTAATCCTTGACACTTAAGCAAATTTTTCACATAACCATATTTTGAAGTATGATACTCTTCATATACTCAAAGTATATTCTCGTATTTTTAAATTCTCTACTACACCACTGTATAACGTGACCGGGCTGCAGAGGGCATTACTCATTTTTAGTCTCTTTAAAACTTTAAAAACTGAAAACTAGGGATTTTATCTCAAAGATATATAAAATTATGCTAAAAAGTTTTTTTTATATAAAATAATACCTAAAATTATTGCAACCCCAGATGGACGACGGGAAAGAGTTATAAAGAAAAGAACGATTTGTTCTACATTTTATAAAAAGGAAATAAATTGAAATCGTTTAGAAAATAGCGTAAGAGAGGGAAAGAGAGATACACCCTAAGGGGGGTATCGCTGTCGGTTAGCACTTACAAATGATGCATCAAATGTGGTCGTTCCATTGTGCACAGGTAGGAGACCAACCAGACTTTTTATCACCGTCAATAACCCCGTTAAATTGTGTAAATTCAGAAACAAATGCGTTTAATATTAATATTAAATGTGTATTCGAATCGAACGAGTATGATACATGAATAACGGAAATGGTATTTCGAGTAGGAAGGAGAGGGGGACGATAACACGGAGAGGGTCGCTGTTTAAAGTGGAGGAAAACAAAGGTTATCGTCCGTGTACAGAAGGGGAGACATGAATATTAAATACAATTAAATTTACATTTATTAGGAAACCAATTGTTTTCGGATTTGACAAATCGATTGTAAATTGAATGCTGAATACGTTATCCGTTATCCGTTATTTGTTCAATAACCGAAAGCGTGGCAGGCCGCGTGCGAGTTAAACGATTGCCGATTTGTCTGTAACACCATTTATTTATTTTTCATATAATATTAAAAATATTAAAATGACGTATTTCACGACACGATGCTTTACGCCACGCTACTGTGTCTTCGGGTTTGATCCACAGACAGGTCTATTTTCTGAGTTTCAAATTAAATTTATTTTGTACATACATAACCGTAAATTTATTAGGCAGAAGTGTAGTTCACATCGAAAATAAACCGACGTTAAAAAAGGACAAATTCCCGCTAAGCACAGATATGCTTATTTAAGGTTTAATTTAACATAACAAAAGTTACGTAAACGATGTTACTTAACATAAAAAGTTTTATGACCTACTTTACTGTTTTGTGATATATAAATTCAAATAATCAATACTTATTTTCTATCAAACGTGATATCATTAAGGTTTTTTAATATAAAAAGGTTTACCTTTTACATAACTTCTTTTAGGTATATTTTCAAAAAAAATACACTTTATTTGTAAGATTATGTAAGCGAATATTGTACGAATGTTTAGTAGATTATATTCGAGTATATTTTGCATTAACTTAACGACAATGTTACAAAATTATGTAATACTTAGGGAAATAATAAAGCGTAACATTACGTAAAGAAATATTTAAAATAAATAATACATGAAACATTAGAGTCTTGTTTATATATTTTTTCACGTCAATATCCACGTTTTGTGTTTAGCGAGTTTATTCAAATTTAATGTAAATTTTAAACATCTCTGATACAGATCAAATAACTTTAACTACCATCAGAGTATCGCTAATCTAGCAGACGAGTCTAACATAGTCAGAAAACAAACCTATTTAATTATTACAAGTCACGGTCATATAGTAGTTCAAGATTTTGACAAAGTTTCATGCATCTGTTTTCCTGTGGTTTGAATCTTGGAAAACGGAAAGCTTTCGAACTAAAAAATTAGTAATTTCATTAAAAAATTTAATTCCATTTAGTGTCAACATAGTTAAAGGTTATCGTTGATAATACTCAGCATTGATAGGGCAAATAGGCCAACGTTATGCATTTAAAATAAGATGTATATGAAACTACAGCAGTTGAAAAGAAAGTTATAATTATTAGTTCGGTTTTAATAGGGTTCTTTTGAAAGTTACATTTTTTTATAAGACATTTTAGTTTTCTAAATGATGGATAATTTTACCTTCACAAATTATTATTTAGTGTCATTTTTACATCTTTATCCAAAACCTGGGCATCAATTTCTTTAGCGGATAAAGAAGTTTCCTGTCCTTTCGAAACATCTCTACTACTACTGACTTCATTGGTGGCTTCCATAAAGTTAGAAATGAGACTTATCTTCTTAGGTTCAGTGAATTCCTTAAAGTTTTCCTTTTGAAGTTCTAGTTCCAGTGTTACATCAAGAAACGAACCTCCTCTTTTTAGAAAGGTCAACAGACTGGACGACGAGTCTCCTTCGTAACAATCGCTACTTGAGTTGTTCAATGAGTCCGCACTGGTTACGATGGACTCTGTTTTCTTCTTGTGCATGTCGTTCTCACTTCCGGTGCTCCGAATTGCTGAGTTATGTTTACTGGGGTCTATTGTTTTGCATGATTCTGAAACTTCCTTTAACAGTGAAATACTTTCTTCACTCTGCAGTGTAATATTACCTGTTTCTTCTTTGGTTAAACTGCTACTTTCTTCTGGTAGGAACTTATTTCCAGAACTAAAAACACTTGGAGTCTTTTCAAATTCTTGCAGAATTGTTATTGAAAGCTTACTATCGCTTCCTACGATGCTAATATTGGAGTCTTGAATAGGAATATCATCTAAAAATATAAGAAAAGGTTAATAAATTTATGTAAAAAATGTCTACGCACAGAAAACAGCTGCAGTCTTTGGAAATGCTCTACACTTATGGCAATTATTTCGACTAAATCAATATAAGTAGAAACAGTGTAAAAGTGAGTCATCACATAGACTCACATATGTAAAAACATTGAAGATCTTCTTTTAAATCTTGGTTCATCTGAAAATCAAATTAAAAATATATATTTGTTTAAACGTAAAACAGTATAGCAGTCTATTGAATTGTTCAATAGCTTAGAAGGGTCGGATTAAATTTTTCATAATTTTTTTGTTTCTATTTGTTTCAAAAGCATTAACAATCATAGTTACTATTATTAAATACTATTCCTAATTAAAAATAAACTCTAATTATAAATTGAATTTAAATTAGCGGCCATTCATCAGTGGGGGGAGGGAGGAAGACAAAAGCTCCGATATCACACCTAATCTAAAATTAGACGTCAAAAAAAAAAACCAAAAAGCAAATTAGAATAACATTGGGTTCGCAACGTCACAAGGAAGACGGCAAGAAAGCGGGGGAAGTAAATGTTGATTATGTGATGCAAATTATGGTCTAGGATAATTAATGATTTATAGATATGATAACGCAGTTCTTTAAGAAACTTGTTTCCAAAATGTTTCTGTAAAATTCTCCGTACATCGAAAGCAGGACCAGATGTAATCTGAACAAGGAGAAAGTCAATTGAATTGTACGTTTGATAGAAAAGGATAGTATATACAATATATTAAAGTATATACAATCCTATTAAATAAAAATCGAAGAACGTGTAATCGCGGTCTGCATCAAGCGCATTGAATTCATCGTAGGAAACGTGGAAGAGAAGGAAATGTCTGGAAGAAATGTATATTTAACAAATAGTACGGCTTTTAGTGGCATCTGTATGTTTACTCGTATACTACTCGATGTGTTATAATTAGTGTATTCGTAATACAGACATCTCACTGAACATTACCTGGCAATTGCTTAATCTGAAATGATGCGTTTGTGACGAAATCTTTGGATGTGGGAGGATACACGCAGCTTAGGTTTTCTATAACTCCTAGTGGGTCCGTAGGTTTTCCTGTAAACGTGTCAAACTAGTTACTCATTGTTCATTAGCTCTATCAATAAAGTAAAATGTGTGTATTTACAAAAGTATTATCGCACGCTTCGCTATAGAGCTTAAGTTCTGCTTATATTTTTTTCTGTATGTTATAACTATGGGGGTATGCTTACCAGATACATTATCATACAAGGAATGGTTGATCGCATTGGTAAGAACAATTACTTCAGGATACACCTCATATTTAGCCCTCTCATGTATTTCCCTGATGCATTGCTCTCCAATTATTGGTAGGTTATGAAACATTGCAAAATAACAAGCGTGAGTTAATTCCAGTAATAATTCCGAACCTACAGGAATCCTAACTTCCTGCCTTCCATTAGTAGTGAATAGTTCTTCATCCAATTTATTTTGGTTTGGAAATCCTTGGCTGACGATCCTACAATCATAATTTTTCTTTAATATTGACGAAAATAATTTTCCAAATAAATTAAATTTTTCGGAAACACACTTGCAAGTTACTCGACATAAATTTTCTAATCCTTGTTTCGTTATCATGGTGATGTAACTATTGTAAGAAAACATCAAAGCCGTCATCACTACAATTCTGTTCTGT
This sequence comes from Panorpa germanica, assembly GCA_963678705.1. NCBI lineage: Eukaryota > Metazoa > Arthropoda > Insecta > Mecoptera > Panorpidae > Panorpa > Panorpa germanica. The sequence continues at coordinate 8,806,731 of OY783211.1, read as the reverse complement.
GCATTTATGCAATCCACGTGTGGCATTTCTAAATATTTCACCTTCCTCAGTTCTTCAGGTGGTTTTGCTTCATTGTCCCCTTGAATCTCTTCTTCGCCCTGCATTGAATGACTTAATTGGTGATTATAACGTAGATATACACGTCTCACTAGGAAACTATACATTTAACAATGGATATTGAACTTACTTGATGGTAGATGGAAGGTTGTTTGATATTAGGAATAGAGAAGACATAATCTGATCGACTCATTCTATCTTCTACTTCCAGGTTGTATATTCCAACAAGAAACGTTTCCACGTAGGGGTACTGTGATTTTTTACCATTGGCAACACCATTCAAATAAGAATAAATAAAACATGGAATAAACTGGATTGCAAAATATTTAAGTATGATGTTCCTTGTTCTGTAGAATTCAAATAACTGACCACAGGTGAAATTTATTAACTGAAAAAAATATATATAATTGTACAATTACACGTATTATTAATTCATAATCAATTAGCTTTATATTAGTTTAAATGTGATTCTATTTTTGGTTAAATTTTAAAAGTAGTATCTAACTGGATATTTGATATAAAAGAATTTCAAAAGCACTGAATCGTTCTCTTGTAAGTATAGCTGACTTAGGAGTGACGATGTCTTTAGTAGCTCTTTTTATATTTTAGGTACGCTTTATATTTAGTAATTTTTAAATAGTTTTGTTAACAAAATGCACAAAATGTCTTCTGGTCTTAATAAGAAAAAACGACATTTTATCCTGTTAGGTTTGTCATGATAAACACTTCGTTAGGATACATGGAGAGAAAAATACAGAATTTTTCAGAAAAGGTGAAGTCTTTCATAAAAAGGAAAGAATTGATGCTTGACTTTGATCTAAGTTTGATCAACATTCTAGAGTAGATCTAGTAAGAGGTTCATTAAAACAATTTTATAAACTTACATCTGAAATATTTTCACTGTCGAGAATAATCGAGAAGATCGCTGCAGCAATTTCTTTATTGTCGCGATGCGAATTGCATAGGACTGACATTTCTGATGGAGATCGCACCAAAGCATTGAAGTCACAGAGCCAGTTTCGAATAAGTTCGTCCATCATTGCTGTTCATATCACGAGGACAGGATCCTCCTCCAACTATTTGAAAAACAAATTTAAAGAAAATGTTATTTATACTAATGAGTTCTAAATAATGCATGGAAACCTTTAAATAGTTTACGTAACAGGGATTTATTCAAAAATCATAATTTTCCTTTATATTTCAAAATATATTTTGTTTTGATATATTTAAAAAAAATCTAGTAATGTTGATATGAGTTAAATTTATGTAAATGTTACATATTTATGCATCATATAGAAGCATCTAATGATATTTTGAGACGTCATTTTTTGTACCATTTTGGAATGTAATTCTGTTATTTAAACAACATGATAAATTTGATCATTTGTGCAAATGATTTAAAACCAAACTGACTATTTTTGTTTGTTGTAAAACAAATAATATAAATGTTCTTTGTCTCCTTAGTTTACTCATAAATAGAAGTTTGCATGTGTTGTATTACCAAGACGGTATACTAGCATGTATGGTATGCTGTCCTCCTTTAAAATGATCCTTTCAAGGGGCCCCTATTAGAACCGTGTTGCTTTGCATGTTGTTAAGTTAAATTAAAGTACAAAGAAATCTGAAATGATCTGCAATAAAGAAATAATTAAACATCTGTTATTGAAATTACTTCACCAAAATAAATAAAACATTTCCCAGTAACAACTACTTTGAAAAAATGTGGTTTCTTCTAATTAAAAGAGTATAATAAATGATTAATGAAGCAAAAGAAGCTAATTAAACAATATAAATATAAAACTTTATTAAGCAATATAAAAACACTGACAACTGCATTTAAAACCACATCAAACAAAACATTAAAAAAATACCAGCAACAAAAAATATATACACAAAGAAAATGTGGACTTAAACTGAGCAGACTCTAGAAACAGTCTGCAAAAAAAACTAAAACACAAAATGAATTGACATATTTTAAAATTTAAAAACTCCCTGAAATCTGAAAAAAATTTCGAAAACTTTACATTTTTTTATCATTGTAAATTTATGCCAGTGGCGTTAGTTGTTAATTGTTGTATTTTTACAACTTTTTCCATGGGATGATACAATGCTGTCCTTTGTAAAGTAGCCTAATTTTTTGTTGGACGTAGTGGTATCTGGTAACACGGCGTTAAGCTTTTGCAGAAGTTCTTTGGCTGCTTGTTGCTTTGCTATTTTCTTCTGTCTCGAAGTAGCGTTGCAAGAATTACCTTGAACGTCACAGGTTACGGTAAACCTGGCGTCATGTGCAGGACCTTCCGTCACTTCCGAGTAACTAGGAGCTGGTAACTCGTGTAGATGGCAAAAATCATTTAGTGCTCCAATCGAGTTGACAGCAGCCTCCTCTTTCACAGCTGAGGTAAAGTCGGTACTATTTTTATGTTCTATACCTTTCAACGACAATAATTTAAGCAATACTGCAGCACCATTATGCTTGGCCTCCTTTTTGCTCTTTCCGGTACCAACGGCAATAACGTTTGCTGCTTTAACGAAATATTTAAAAAACGTTGTATCATACGTCCCTGGATGATAGCCATCTTGAATTAATTCATAAATAGGCGGTGAATTTTTTCGTTGCATCATTAATTCATGAAGTATTGCCATGGGTGTTTTATTGCTCATAGTTTATTTTAATTATAAATCTTATTTTAAAAAATACAACAATAATTATTTTTTTATTTACCGAAAAATAAATTTTAGAAAAATGTTAATGTGATTAAATAAGTCCCGAACTGTCATTCTCATTTGTTTATCATTTGTTTTCACTAACTTTTGTTTGGTATTTACATTGCTTACTGCCATTCGCCACGGGAATATCTCAGACGGTCTGGGGCCAGTGTATTGTCAAGAAACAACGGTACATTGCTCAGCATTAACTTAAGTCGGACGTGGAGCCTGCGTCACACCTGTATTATGCGTCAAGCGTTTGTCCTATTCACAGCGGGCACTTCGATTATTTATTGAAAATCTTCACGCACTTATTTTAAAATATTCTTTTAATAATCGACGGAGGCTAGTAACTCCATTTATGTTAAAAGTACCTAACATATTTTCAGTTGATTTTGTTTTGATATTTTTAATTACATTTCATTTTATTTATATTTTCTATTCATCATATTTTGTTTTAAATGTTCATCCTAGGTTACCATTTTGACCCTCAGCAAATTATTGCAAAATAGAATTTATAACATTTGGTTTAAGATCTGAACATACTCGTATCACGACGGTCCGCCCCTACAAACAATATCGACATTTGGGCGATATTGGGTGACTTACGGACAACAGAAACTCGAGTCGGAAATGTTCTGACCTCTATCTCGGTGATGTTTCAAATTCACAAATCAATTTCATGTAAATATAAAATAAAATGTTTGTTGGGGTACAAGCGTCTTCCACACGTTAATTACAAATCAAAATAAATGATTTGACAGCTCTCGATTACTCCATGTGAGATTCTTGAAAGAAAAAGTGTACACCAATAAACAGTCGACAATCTTGATGCTAAAGAATAACGTTAGAAAAAAAAGAATCCGCGAGAATTTTGTGAAATATGTTTAAAAGAGCTCCTCTTGCACCCAAGTCAGAGGTGGATTCATGACGGACATTAAATTCATCAGTGACCTTAACAAAATATAAATAACATTACATAAATTAAACAAAACATTAAATAACGTCAATATTTTGACATATTTTTATATATATTTTCAGTTATTAAACATTTGATTAAAATTTAGTGGATTATTGTGGACAAGTTGTTGCTAGAATGAATATTTGAACCATTCATTTTCATTTAAATATAAGATCTCTCTCTCTCTCTCACTCACTTTCTGCATACGAGGCAGGTTTATACATGATTTTAACATTTAACACGTATCTCTTGATTTATCTTTGTCCTTATTCAACTGTATTAAAACCAGCTCGTAAGTAATAATGATTCCAGCCATCTACAAATAAAATCTTATGGTAGTTATAGAGCTTTATCCTTTTATCTGGGGAAGGAGAGGAGGAGAACAAAATTTTATCTATTTAAAAAGCAATCCAGCAAAAACAGTTTTTTTTTTTAATTTAAAAAATAATACCTAATATAAAACTAATTGTAGATTTTATTACGTTATTATTCGAACGAAAATAAAAGGTCATATTGAATTTAAACAATAAGTTTATGGGTTCGGACGGCCTTTACTGAAATTACACAACTGACCTTCAGAATAAGACCTCTAGTTATGTAAAAGTACTTCATCCCTGTTACGCACAGCCGTTCCTGTCGGACGTGATCATATAGACGTCTGACCTGTGGAGAATAATTAATTCCTGTTAAATCAGTTATGTCATTAACTACATTTTTAAATGTTAAATCATTAACTACAATTGGAACTTCACAGTTAAACGTGAAAATATAGAAATAAGAGAAAAAACACGATGATGTTGATACGGTATACTAACTTTAGACCTTAGTGCGTTATCCTACTCGAATTGCGAGTAAATCGCACAATGGAATCACCAAAAATTCGCATAAAAATGAATTTGGAAATGGAAAAACATATGATCATAGTAATATACGAGCAATATTGAAATGTACCTCTATACAATAGTTCTCCATTGGCACTGCGGAGAGGAGAGTCATTGGTTTTATGCTTTCCTGCTCAATGTCCGATGCATACATGCAAACAGAGACAGTGCGCCCAACGAGGAAAATAAATGAGTACCAAAAATATATTATTTGCGTTATGTCGCGGAATGTGTTACTGAAAATAAAACAAACATTGAATGTACTAAAATAGTCTCAGTAATGATTAACTTTACACAATCCTATTGTACTTATTACCTTATTCCATACAGCAGCTGTGTGCAAATGAAATAAGAATTATTCGCAAATGACAACAAAATCAACCATCCGAGAAACTTATTCACATCCAGGAGCAGCTCTGAAAGATGCACGTACTGCTCCCTACGTTGTTGCCAAAAACTTTCTGGCATTATCTGCAACAATTAAAAAATAAGGTTATTAGTGTGTTGAAGTTATATTAAGGCCCCGTCATCTGTTCAAAATAGTTTATGGTGAAGATAACCGGAATGTGCAGAATGACTTCAAAATAGCACCACTATTGACAAATTTATATATTTATTAGATAGTACTAACCTTCAAACGATATGTTTCAAAATTTCATGATATTCTGATCATTACTTTACGAGTTACAGTAGTTTTAGTGGCGCTACTTTTGTAACTTTTAAAACAATGGAAAAATTTGAATTTCGTGCATTGATAAAGTATTTTCTTTTAATGTCAAAAAATACCGTTCAAGCAATTGAGTGATGTAGTAGTCCCCTCAAGTGATAAAATTAATTTGCTAGAAACCTATAAGTAAAATATATTTAGTGTAGATACTTTATAAGTTATAAATTAATTTAAAAATTGGCGTCTTCGAGAAATTTCATCTTTTCTTTACATATTAAAAAAATTCTACAGTCTAGTTCGTAGTACCGAAATAAACGTGAATATAAATAGTAGTAAATATTGATCTAAAACAGAGTGGATGACAGGGCCTTAATGATATTAATATACAAACAATATAGTTACAAACAAATAGTGGTACGGACTTACCCTTCCTCTAACATCTCTTAAAATGATGTTTAATTTTTTTAACTTTTCAGAAAGGCACAAACTTATTAGTATGATGAATAAGTCCATGAAATTCCAAGCAAACGTCATGACCACATTGAAATACTGAAAAAGCAAAGGTAAATTAATTTAATAATATAATAATGCACTCCGGTTGAAGTTCTAATGCAATGTAACAATTGAATTTGCATTACAAGAAAATATCTATATGAGAAGTAAAAAAATTAACCTAAGAATTAGCTTGAGGCAAGCTATCAAGTGTGTATTTTGCATTCCAAAGACAATTTTCCACATAAGCAATTACAAACTTAGACTATTGAAGGATCATTACAAATTGTGTGATTTCACAAAATGTTTTTTAAGTAATCAAACGCACTTACTTGTACAAAAACAGCTTTCCAGTGAGCATAAGCTGTATAATTAAAAATTTGAGGATTCACTTTACAAAAGAATGCTTCTACATAGTCTTGCGTTGGTATGCAATTCCAAACGTAAACAACACCACTTGCAATAGAAAGTAAATGTTCAACTGGAAAGAAAAAATATTTTATATACTACTAGCTGTCCCGGCCACGCGTTGCTGTGACTAACGTTTTTGTCATATTACATTACATAGCGCCATCTATTGAATATTTACTCAATCTAGTCAACAGATTTCGATTTACTCAACAGAATATTTACTCAATCAGGTCAACAGATGTCGCCATCATCGTCGCCCGATGTCATATGTCATATACAGATAATTAATAGACAAATAATTAGCAATAAGATAAATAAATTGAGATGTAAGCTATCCTATCTTTCAAGTTGGGTCAAACTGCACACGGTGTACAAATTTCATTAAAATCGGTTAAGTAGTTTAGGAGTCCATAGCGGACAACACAGTGACACGTAATTTATATATATTAAGATAAGGTAGTCGTATTAGAGAAATATTATTCCAATATAAGTTAATGTTTTGTGCAATAGATGAAGCTTGTATACGTTTAGTAATACGGTTATTGCATTCGTGTAGTACTGGTCTTACATGAATGCACTTTCTCGTTCTATAGCTATCTCTTCTTGGATGGAACTTCGACTGCCATTAGTCACAGACTTATATTTGAGTTGTAAGAACCTTACCAAGAATTAGACACTTATCCATTTCGACCATCTGTATCTATTAATTATTCCTTAACTGTTAATTTATTCCTACCTAAAGCGGAGCACATGATGAATGAAATAATTCTTTTTATTTTATCATTCAAATATATTTGTTCCTCTAGATTCAAAAGGTCCAACTTCTTCACCATTGTTGGCCATTTATGAGCCATTATATAAAACTGAAGCATACTTAACAATGTACAGCTGTAAAATACCAGACCCACTGAAATAAAGAGACTTCATTAATAATGAAAAAATTGTTAAAAAAATTCATTTAAACTGTCTAAGTGCAAACCTGAGTTTTTAAAGCTAAACCCAATATCGGACAAACGAATTATTATCATGACATTCATTCCTATAGCTCCAATCAGAGCAAAGGTGCAGTATGCCATTTGCCAAGAAATCCAACGAACTCTTAGAGACTCTGAAGTAGGGCCGCCAATTCCAGAAATCGGAAACATTCCAAAGATATGTGCAAGTATAATAGCTGAAAAATAATCAAATATTTATAAAATGGATACAATTAAATATCATTACATGCGGATATTCAACATTATTACATTTATCTACTCGTTAAACACAGTTACGTCGTTTTAAGGTTACCTAACATACAGCAAAGTTACTAATTTTACCTTAAACTATACTCATAGTTATGTAATTGTAACATTTGGTAAAGACAATAAAATAGATTTATTGATTTTTGAAAATAAATTTACTTTTCTGTTGATTAATACGAGAACCATGACTCTGGACAACCAAAGCTCTGGATCCTCGAGAGTTTGGTTGCATTACTTGGCGCCTCACCAATTTTCCGCAATCGATAGTTGAAATAGAAGACGCACGCAAATGAGTGAACGACCGTTCTTGAAAAACGTGCGTACACAAAAAGCGCATTGCATGATGCTACCTAACAATGTGCTTCCCTCCCCACTATCATGGTTCGCACTTGGAAATAGTTGGATTTTTATGAGAATTTAGCGGGAAGATTAAGATGAAAGAAATGACATTCAAAAACAAATATAAAAAATTGTAATTTGTTTACCTGGTCGTATAGCTTCATGGAAGGTGCATGTATGAGTTTCAATTTCTACAGGTTTCCGTAGAATATGACGAATGCCTGCTAAAAAACAAGACATTCCATACAGTGTACTATCATTTGAATAGATCGTAGCGCAGAACTGGATAAAGTCATGCACAGGTTGTACCACGCAACAAAATAATAACACTCGTGCAAATTTAACCGGAGTTTTAACTTCACTATCTTTTAATCTGTATATCAACAAAAACTATAGTTCAAAATTACACTTTTCCAATTAGCCTGTTACTAAAGAAAACTGAATGGGTCGTCACTTGAAGCGATTCCAATTAAAAATGCTGTAATTTCATCAATTATGAATTTTTTTGTTTAAAATTTTAAGACAATGTTGAAAATACATTCAATTTTATGAAAAACATGTACATGTTTAAATTGACCACTACCGACGTGGATAATAGTTTCAAGTCTTCAGATGAGTGCATTGTACCCTGAACAAATTTCAGTCAAATTATTAATGATGAGACTACCGCACTTTTAATGGCACTTTTAGATGATGATTCTCAATCAATTTAAAAAAATGTATTCACTGTTATGACACTGCATTAACCGTATAATCTAATACAAAAAACGAGTGGTCAAATATTTTACTTAAATATCAACAACATGCTATGGAAGCTTTTTGAGCTTTAAAAGTTTAAAGGAAGCTTGTTGTTTATTCAACTAGTAAATTCTAAAAACGCAAAACTCGAATAACAAACATGGCGTGTAATGATACGAATCTAAATTAAATACAACAACAAATGGAACAACAATAATTATTATTTATTAAATAGCACGATATCAATATGGTCGCAATAATTTTTTTTTCTGAATATTGAAAACAAAGTTGAAGATGAGACCTTAAACCAATATGTATTTATGAATAACAACTGTGGGGCACATCAGCTAACTTTGACATTGTGATTTTGAGAAAAGATTTCAATCAAAACCATTACACAAGATTGTAGATGCACCATGGTATATTTCAAATGAAGTGCTGCACTCCGATCAAGACGTATCTACAGCGAGACATATAAATGCACAAACCTGTGTCATTCATAGATTATAAATTATGTATCACAAATGTTTATAAATGTATATATTGCTTTTAATACTAATTACTATCTAGTTGATATACTCTGATAAAAAAGCAATAGATATGAAAGTACTGTTAGTATTTATTACAGTGAATTATTTATATTTAAATAAATGCTAAATTAGATTGTGAATTTACCTCTTTCACCTGATTTTATTCCACTGACGTCAGACGTTGATCCTTTATTTAGAGCCAACCTAAGAAATAGTCATTATTAATAGGAAAATTCAGTATTGAAAACCTGATGCAGAATCGATTGTTTTATAAATTACTTCATTATTTCGACAGATATTTGTTAGCAATAGTTTGTAATATGTTAAAGTATCATTCCCACGTACTGTTTTAATTCTAATTTCATTTTATACCTATTTATACAACTTGTAAAAGGACTCTTATGCATAAGACTCATAACTATTTTATAATTGCGATCTTAGGAAATTGCAGTTACTTTGAAATTACGTTTTACCTGTTTCGGCTGATAATTCTCCTTTTGAATACATAAATTCTTCCACGTCGTTGTTCCTCCAACTCAGTGGACTCAGTGGAAGGTGGACAATCTCCAGGTATTACCTTCATTCTCCTGTAAAGAGACCAGGTTTTATTGTATGCACCAGAAGTTATTTTCAATAGGTTTAAATAAATAAAAAGTCATGTAGAGATCTACAAACATACCTCTTCGTTTTGGGTAGAATCACTTGTACTAATGACAGCCAATAGACTCATGTGTAGTGATGGCAGAAAGCAAGTCATTACGATATGCAAACAAATTATAAAGTTATACAACTAACTTTATTTCAAAATACATTTTTAATGAGTTGTTTCTAATGGAAATCCAATTCCCTTAACTAAGTAAATCTAATTCGCTGTCTAAATGAAGTTTTTATTCGGAAAATGCGTCATCGAATCGTGCGCTTTATGTAGACTGCAATTTCTTTTTTCATCATGTATTATTCTCAATACGAAACACAAACGGATCTATTTCATTTAATTGAGTCTTAAAGGGAACTCCTATTTAGTCTGTTGAAGTTAGTCTTGTATTTCACCGTTCGAGTTTTAATTTCTAATCTCCTTGTTCTGTAAAAACTGAACTCAAATTTAAATTCACTGTTGACTCTATTACATGATGAAAAAGAAAATTATTGACTATTTCTGCAAATATTTATTTAGATTTGAAACCTGTCAACTATAGAAGTTGCAAACTTTCTCCAGTCAAGAAATGCGTCAGCTTATTCAACTACTAATAGCGAATACTTCGATTGATAAGGAATTTCCAGTGATAGAAATTACAGGTCACATGTTCTGCGAAATGGTACTGTTTGATAATAGAACTTAGTGTTTGGGATTGCAAATCTGGACATTTTAAGAAGTAAGGGTATTCTACTTCCTAACCATCTCCTCTCTTTTTAACCAATGAGAGTAAAGGTACGACTGATAAGCATAGAAGTAATTGCTCGCATCGCATTAAGATTTCTTTGTATGGCTACTTGCCAGCCCTACACACGAAGAGCAACCCTACGCACTTCCTCCAGCAGTCACCCCCCAACAAATATACTTTATGATAATTACGACTCGAATAGTTCGTTATATTTTTAATGATATTTTGCCAATAGAACCAACCGCTTAATTTGATTTTAATTGAGTTTTAACTAGTTTATCATATCAACAACTTTACCTTGTATTGTCAACTTGGAACATACGGGTAAATTTACTTATGTGAGAGGACAGCTAACACGCCTAATTAGAGGTTATACCAATCTTCTAGAACAATTTTAGTAACTATAAGAATAATACAAGGAAGAATACGATGTTAACTTCGTTTTATTTACAATCTTTTTAACGGAAACAGCTGACAGTAGTGATAGCGAACCTCTGGCATATCAAGGAATTTTGCAGCACGTCGACGCTGTTTCCATGTTTCACTACTCAGTCCCGTATTACTATTTGTCCCGATTTCTCTAGTACGGAAAGAAATGGCTGAAGTTCTCTTGCAGATACAAGGTATATTGATCAGAATTCGTGTCTAATAAAACTATGCGAATACGTATTTATCATTTCTGCCCACAATGCCAATGTGCAGGGAATATTTTCCCCAATGTCAATTCAATGGTCGCACGAAGGAAATAAGTTGTCAGTGGAGACAATTGAAGCAATTTTGAATTGTCATTATAATTCTAAAATAACGTACGCCCAATTTTATAATTATGTGAAAAAATAAATTGATCTAAACAAAAATTTAAAATCAACTTTAAAATATGTCTTGCATCTTTTTATTATTTGACGTGTCATTTGTTCATTTGATTTTTTGTTCCGCCCGTATCAATGCTTCACAATTATAACAACCCTGCTTATAAGGGATGAACACGTTCTGTGTCCATTTGTAACCAATTAATAAATACCAATAAGAGACAAATTACTATAACTAAATAAATTTAAAATAATGTATAACACGTCTGGAACATCGGTTCCTTTTTATTAAATAATATATGTTTTAAATAGTTGAACAATTTCATATTATTTATATATTTCGAGTATAACTGTATTATTTATATATAAGTACTCATATATAATAAGAATGTATTTGTACGACTGAATATAATAACATTTATAAATTTTATATGGCTCTAAAATGTCTACAAGCATAAATTTATTTTCACAAATTCATTTTAATATTAAACTGTTTAACTTAATACTTGTATAGAAATACAGCCAAGAAATCATTGTTATATTTCCTAAGAAATATTAATATTTTCTTATTATTTAAATTGACAAATTTTAGATTTTGTAAAACTGAAACCCACAGTGTTGCATTGTAAATAACAGGAGCAAGTAAACACTTATTTTTGTATTATAGTATTATGAATTTTATAATTATTATTATTGTCACTTGTATTATATATAGTATTTGTGATTTGTATGTATACAATTTGTATTACAAATTTAAAATATTGCATTATATTTAAATGTAAGTATGTATATATTTATTTTATTTTTTTATTAGGCTTTGGCTTATTTAGCCTATTTGCCATTCGAAAATACATAAATATAACTATACGTTAAGATAACGTTGAGATAACAAGTCGTAAAAGACTAAACAAAAAAATTAAACAAAGAAAATCTTCATTCAGATGAAAAAACAAACGAATAAGTTAAAACTTCTTTTAGAATAAAATGGGCTTGTGAATTGCTTTCTAAGGTGTCGTTTTTTAATCTTTCATTGAAATAAATGTTAATAGATGTATATTGGCATTTTCTTTTAATATTCAAATGTTTTCGGAGTTATAGCTACATCAAATTTTAATTTCAGTTTTGCTACTTGTTTCAGAAGAAATAAGTAGTAATAAGTAATCGAGATTATTTTTCCTTGTTGGCAACTTTGTTATATAATACTTCATGAGATACACAACTCAGCTGTTGGTAGTAAACGACATATCACACACACACTCGTATGCCTCTTTGTTGTATAAAAGAGATGGCATATTTGCTGCATGTAACGTACCATAGAATTTACATTGGAATTTTCCATAATGTTGGATCACTTTAATAATTAAAGGAAAAAAATACTCTTTTAATTGTTAATATCTATACGAAGTTAGTAAAAATTAATTGGACATTTGAGGTAACCAATTTTATCAATATATAGCACCGTTTTATAGAAAATAAGACATGGTTCAGAAACCAATTAGACAAAGTTTGCAGCGCACACCACCGTTAATACATTTAATCCAGTATCGTACCGCAATTCTTTTGTCATGATGTAAAAGGATTATTCTTTTTTGTTTTTTTTTTCATATTTTTATTAATCTTGACAAGTAGAACTTTCGCTAAATATTGTAAAGAACTCTTTTGTAGATAACAATATTATCAACGCCGGATTTACTGTAGTAATTAAAAGTGACCGTAATTCATTTATTACGTTTCTATAAATGCAATTAATTAAGTAATATTTTGATCAATATTTCTCATAATGTTTAAAATTACTATTTATATAAATAATTTATGGTTTGTGTAGGTACAGGGAAAAATCGTCAAATTTTTTCTAAACTGCTTCTGCTGCGGTATAAGGAGGGAGATCTATCACAGTTTCATCTTTAGTGGTCATCATGATGGTTTCGTTATCAAGTCGTTCTTGGTGTTCAACTAAATTTTTATACAGACTCCAAATGACAAGCCACATATAAATGGATAACCCTGTAATAAATATAAATCGTACATTATTATTTATTATATTAATTGTGTGCCTTTCGGCTTTACAATCTACAGTATTATATGTCCTAATACATTTCATTCTTATATTAATGGTACATAATTAACATAACTAATGGTACGTAATAAATGGTAATAATTAAGTTCAGTTCATATATAGTGCATTCAATGAGTACGGGTCGATTTAGTACTATCTCATATAAAACACCTTGATACAACTTATATGAATATATAGGGTGTTTGTTTTATATGATATGATACAAAACGACCCTTATTGAAAAAACCTATATAATTAATAATAACCCAGTTATATAAATATTCAACCTAGGAGAGAAATATAACAAGCTAAGAACTAGTTTTAACAAATTATAAGTACGCTGCATAACCTCGTGTACGCAAGTCTTGATTCTCAAAGGTCAAAGGTTTGAAGATAATTATTTCGAGTTCAAATACTAAAATTGTACTAAATTAAGAAATTTTTCAATATCATACCTGTTAGTGGAAATATTAGGGCTAATAAAACTTTATATTTTATATATGCATAGGCGTCAAATGCCTCAAAATAGTTACTCGAAAATATTGTTATAATATACGATCCGATGAGCTGAATAGGAGTCCAGACAAGCCACGGCTTAATGTGCTTCGGGTTTTGCTGAAATCAAGCAATAACATGATTATAATGACATATGATAGCAATAGCTTCACCATTAAATGGTTGTCTTACCAGCACGCTTCCTCGGATCAGCATGATGTTAACATAAAGAATGACGAATTCAGCCAGAAGAACACCAATATCGTGGACATCTGAAAAGTGAAATTAAAATACTTCAAATATCATTTCCACTCACAGTTTTAACTTTGTTTTCAATTTCCTTTTTTAAATGAAATTGTATCGCATATATGTATTTTTACTTTACGTTTTCTTTGTTTTTCTAGAATCTATCAAAAAATACTAACCTATAGAAAACTATTGAATAATTATATATTTCACTATTAATAATAATATTATAACCTTCAAAATGTTGCAAAATGCGCAGCAACTAAATTAACTGAACCCAAATATTAAAACACGAATATGACAAAGAATGCTTATTCTAAAAACCTGAAACCTGTTCTTAAACAAATGTCGCTTTTTACTCCACTATAAATAATTTTCGAAAAATACTTATTCTTACTTTCCATGTATTTAAATCCAACCACCAAGATAATGAAATACGCGAGCAGGAAGTGTGCAATGGATGACAACTGAAACAAATGTACAAATATTAGCGAATAGTATTCATCGCAGCTATACATAAACATGCATTTATTATATAATTTTACCAACTTGTTATTCTGATAAAACATCAAAAAAACATTTTTGCTTTAAAACATTTGTTATTATTTTTTGCTTCAATGTGACTCACAACTCATGACTGTAAATGTTTTTATGTGGAATACTTTTAACGTATAATTTAAAATAAATTTATTTCACAATTAGTTTGTAATACTGGTACAGTAAATATATTCAATTTAACGCGGAAAAGGTCATGGGATGTTTTTTTTAACATTTTTTGTGACCACGAAATTTTTGTATTTCCTTTTTCAAATATTTCGCCACTGCATGGTTCTATGGCTGTGATATTTATTTTCAATCTTAAAGAGCACAATATTTTGAACAACTTTAATCCTATGGCTAATACACAGCGGGAAAGAGACGGGGCCGTCTTATACTTACAATAAGCATGACCTTGGCTGTCTAAGATGTATGACGCCTTTCTTACGTTATTCATAGAGCTTTCCTGCATTGTACAGTATCACGATAACTTTTATTTGCTTTTAATAACAATAAAATGAAAATGCTTCTATTATAGATAACTATCAAATCAAATAACCAACATAATCGATAACTTATAGTAAAATGACATCATAAAGCGTTTCGTAAATAAAAATATATTTTATTAATGAAATTTTAAAAACGTATATCTCCGAATATTAAGTTTTGAGACAACAACAAAAACAATATTCGAGTTTCAAGCATTTCTAGTGATGTTCGACTAATTTATCTGCATTGTAATTTTATTTGATTGGACTTACGAGTTATTATAAACACTTTTACATATAACTACATACTCAAGTTAAATTAGCTAATGAATTAGAGGACCTAAATATCATTTGCTACATAAAGATTTAACTATAGTACTTGTTTTGTATAGATACATTATTAACGTGTAATATTTATATATGTTAATATTAATGCTTGACGCAAGACTGCTGTCTTCTGGTTCGGTTCCCGGACCAGAGTTAAATTTTCTGGGTGTGGTTGTTATCAAATTAAATTGAGTATATATATACAGAATCATAAATTTATTAGACAACGGTGTTGTTCATTTGCATAATGCTACGTAGTATTATAGGATAGAACTTAGTATCAGGTAAATAAATTAAACAAAGAAAATAATATAAAAAATAGTGCCGTGCGATTCCAATAAATATTTTATGTCCATAATATTAAAAATTTGTACATACCACTGCCATCCATCCTAAAAAAATTCCTCCAGTTTTTAAATCATGACAACAACAAAAATATTGCAATCTCGGCACTTTCATTGTTGCAAACTAAGTTAAAACTAACCACGGACTGAAGAAGCTGCAATCTCGATGGAACTGACCGAGATGACACGAGTGGTAGCGCGGTGATACCGGAACTCAACTGATGGTGTAGCGAGTGCGTTTCACGGCCAATTTTGAAAACTGCGATATGGAGCAGTTCGATCTGTACAGAATGAGAGCCAGAGAGTCAGTCTGACTGGCGCCAAGTTGGGAAACAAGGTCACAGGGGGTAGGTGATAAAAACTATTGTGGTACAGTTACAATATAATTCTATTTTAACATTTGTATATAGGAAATTAATATAAACATTTCCAAATACCGAAGAAATATCACGAAGAGTTCGATTTATCGAGACGATTTCTGATTGACTTCGATATATAAAGGTTCACACTAAAATTTTTGTATACTCACTGCTGTTAGAGAAGTTAGATTTTATTGAATTATATTGAAAAACTGTTACACTAATAATAACATATACATTGATTCTTAAATTTTATGCAAATGCATCGTTAACAAAAATTTTAAATTGTAGTTTGTTTACATGAAAGTGTCACTTCATCCAATTCGATATATAGAGGTAAAAATATCAAAAGAGAGATAGACAAATTTAAGATGAATGAAAAAACTTCGATTTATCGAGGAATTCAAGCAAATCGAGCATAATTTGGAAAAGGTAACACATAACTTGGAAATACAATTCCGAAGCTTATTTATGATCTCGAGAATTTGAGATTTGAAAATGTTGAAATCCAGGATTATTTGTGGTAGGGACCGCCTCCGGCTCACATTAGTTTCAGTACGGCGCTGTTTTAAGCTACTATCCATACAAACTAATAAATTTGAACCATTCCGAACATTTAAATTAAACCATGTCAGCTCTCTCTCTCTCTTTTGCTTATGTAATATGAGTCAACAGCTTCCTGCTGTGCCGGGATGTTAGTAAAATGCTTAACATCCGGCTCTGATACAACCTGTAATGTTATCCCGATTAAAAGCGTTGTCAATCAGTATCTTGGAAGGTTGTTGTGATGATATTGAAGGCGTTATTCAAATTTATAGCCTATAACCTATATAGCCTAAGTATTGCATAAGAGTTATCATGTAATTTTTAATATCTACATAAATTAAACACAGTATGAAAATATGCAATTATTTAAAAATAAATGCAAAAATATAATGAATTATAAATACAAATTAAAATAATATATAATAAATAGCGAGCTAATCATATAATTAAAACGGTCTAATGTCACCCAATGGGAGGCTTTTGTATCTTTGAAGCAAAACTTAACATGCATATCCAGAAGTATAAAATAAGACCTGAAAACAATGATTTTACTGACTAAAATTTAAGTACAGGATGATTTTTAATGATTATTATTACAACACAGACATTCAGTTTAAATTCAGAAGTGTATCAAGCCCGGGAGAGCCCTCAAAATCTATGTTAAAATATAACTAGATACAATTGATATTCGTGTGACCTAAAAATATCAGGTAGTTGCAAGGCAATTGCGATTGCATACAATTGATTTTTTGTTGAAGTCAAAAAGAAAAGATTGAGTACTGCGTCTCCCTTTAGTCTCGGTACGTCACTGTTTCAAGCTATATTTCATGCAATCTTACAAATTTCAATTGTCCTGATAACTGGCCATACGTAAGTTGCCTCCTCTTCACTAGGATTGTGGATTGAGATAACCAGACAAGTGGAATGTATGAACACGATCAACACAAAGCATGACAGCCATTGCACCACGTACTTCCACAATTGCTGGAAAACATTAACTAAGATAAATTATTCTTACAACTAACACAGGACTAAAAGTACGCCGGATATCAACGAAACTAAAGAAACGGAATGTACAAAAGATAGAAAAGATAAGAGTTACCTCTTATTAATTTCAAATTTATTAAAAATAGCTTATCCCACAAAACAAAAAGTAAAAGAAATTTCAATTAAATTTTTTGGTGATTTAAATATTTTAATTTTTCTACATAGTTTCCTTAAACAGTTCTCCATTGGATAGAAAGCATTTCGATTCCTTCATGGAAAAAAGAATATGGCTGCCGTACTGTTCGACGCAGCGTCTTCTTCAAATTTTTCCCCTCATAATGCTAATCATTATGGCAAGGAAAGAGATTTAGAAACAAGAAATGTAACGAATCATGTCAAAACTTGAGATTACTTTTGTAAACTAATTTAGTTATTAAAATAATAAAAGAATTGAAATATTTAAAACACTAACTATAGGTTCGATTGTTTTACAAGAATAAAGTTAGGTTATGTAAATTAATTTACCATGCAGCTTCCAATCATTAGAAACACACTGGAAACAATTCGAAGCACTGCTGCAAATAAGTCTAAGCTC
This sequence comes from Panorpa germanica, assembly GCA_963678705.1. Taxonomy (NCBI): domain Eukaryota; kingdom Metazoa; phylum Arthropoda; class Insecta; order Mecoptera; family Panorpidae; genus Panorpa; species Panorpa germanica. The sequence continues at coordinate 8,788,537 of OY783211.1, read as the reverse complement.
AATACTGCAAGTAATAACAATTGCTTATTAATTAGCAAATATATCGAGCGTCCAGTTCACAAATGAGACAAATCTGAACAACCGTTCCAGAGGCCGTTTAAACAAACTAATAACTGTCACATTAAAAACAAAATTTTATTTAATCGGACAATCTGATCATCCTTTCGTAGGACTACACGGCTCTAATAACCTCTTAAGCATTAGTCACCGCTTAATTCTCGTAATTTGAACTAACTTAACTTGAAATTAACTAAATATTGGTATTTGCGTTATTCTATTTTGAAGGTTGAAATATTACCTAGCAGAGAGCTCGCATGGTATGAGAACACTGCATCTCTTGCTAAATTAGGTACATCAGCCACGTCGTACTCAGAGTTATATTGTGCGATACTTATGCAAGTCCACGCAATACCGAAACACTGAAATTAGAAGCGATTAGTGTGTTAAAACAATTTAATCACTGCACTAAATAGCGCCCTCATGTAGTATACACATTAATGCGAGTCCAACATGCGACATTGTTGGAAAAAGTTGTACAAAAACAAACACACGGCTTTGGGTTTGATCTGTTCACAAAAGACACAATATATGTTATTTTTCCAAGCGTCAGTCTCGTATACCATGTACGATATGCAAACGCAAATATCATTTTCATTGTAGTCTGCTAAGGATTTGCGTACTTACAATTTCTATTTGCCCAATGATTACTCCTCCGCTTTGCAACGTCAAAAAGCAGCAAAACATTTTAACCAACTCCATTTTGAGATTAGTTGGTTACATAAGGCTACGCAAAAGTAACGTTGAGATTAATTAATGTAATCTACGAAAACTTAACAGTTCTTAAATACTATTAAAAACATTGCATTCAAAATAAATATCAAACAAAAATAAAGCTAATTATATCTAGATAGCTAAATATGACTCTCATGTAAAAACTGAAATTATAAAAGCAATTTAGAATTTAATACTTGAACAATTTAACTATTCTAAACAGGACAGGGCCTATGTTAAAATTCTATTGTACTCGTATGAAGTTTTTGTCATATGAACGTGTCCATACGTATTTCATTACTAAAAAAAATTGTTAAACTGTGGCCATCTTGGATTGAAATCAAATAAAAATTCCATAACTTTATTTTTAGTGTAAACAAAACTATACTGCACAATTATAGATTAAAGCAAAATCAACTGAAGAATTAACGTAATTCAGGAAGTCTTATGTAGAGAGGTACAGAGAGCGGGGCTCAATATAGACCTCAAAAACTCAATTATAACTTGAAAATTAAATTCTTCAAATATAAATTATGACCAAATACAATTGATTTTGCGTGAGAGCTAAAAAAAAGGAACCTCATATTGACAACCGCACACATAAGCCTCGGTTTCATGAATCTACAAAAGAGATTTAAAAATAAATTGGTCTCTTATTCATTCAAAAAAGAACCATTACCTTCTTATCTTATTATATGTAGCGATAAAGTGCCCCGACATTCCTAAAATCATATTATATCATATCAATGGATTATAATATATCAATTAAATGAAGTTAAACTTCAATTGTGTCTTATATAGAAATCATCATAAGTACAAATTCATAACAAAGTAGGAATAGAAGTATTTTCATAAAATGGAGGCGTAACTTTTAACGTATGACATCCTTAGTAGATATTGTGACAAATCGGAACATATTAATTAGTTTGTAGCAAGCATGCACTGAAAGACAATTATCTACCTGGGATTTGTCATTAGACACTTAGTTATATACATAAATAATGCTATGAACAGTTGAATCAATTTCAGGAGTGATTTCTTTAATTACAAATTATCTGCTATTCAAAAAGAAATACAAATATTAATTAAGGATTAGGGAGTATGTTAGCTTTAAAAGTGAAGAAATAGCCGAAAGAAGTTCGTGGACTTCACTGAATGTTCACCTGAATTACAAATTCTAGAAGTTAGGTCATGAAGCTTGAAGAATAAGCGTTGCAAATAAAATTCTCCATTCATTTCTACTTGTACGATTTATTTTCATCAACAATTTAAGGCAAATTATCTGTTATACTCTTCATTACTATCCTAATCAACCATTCTTTAACATCAAACTGGTTTGTTGATCTTAGTGTTTGATGCGTGGAAAATCTGGCTCATGTCTCTGTTGGGAGCTCTCATTCCAATCCTGTACACGAAGTCATCATTTTCCTCATCCTCGCCGTGAATTTCTATGACCAAACTGTACAGACACATCCAACTGTACAGATGGAAACCTGAAACGGTTGAACAGGATTCAACTTATTTGTAGACGATTAAATAACCATGATAACAATGCCCAGGTAGAAAATGAAGCTTGGAATTAGCTTGTAGAAAGTTACCAAGCTAGAGTGAGTGATGCTAAATACTTACAAATAATAAATACACCTGTAGTAACAATAAGTCCAATATTGAGATCTTCTTTATTGTCAAAGGATACTGTGTAGTAAATAATATCTAAAATTCGAATCATGATTCCAATTGGAGTTCTTATTAGCCATGGTAATATGCACACCCAGTTGTCCTAAAATTTATAATATAAACTGAAAAACTTGGAATCAAATTTGGGCGGTTCATAGTATGTCACTGAATAGATTACCTTAAGGGCACCATATATAAGACCTGCGTTTGCTATTAACCCAATCAATAGTATTACTAATTTTGTTTTGGATGACTCTGAAAGAAAGATATTAGAAAGTTAAATTGCATGATTTCAAAAAATTAAATGTTATTTCAAACTTCTATGTTCTGTAAGTTAATAGAGTAAAGTGAAGCTATAAGGCATGTCTCACACTGCAACCGACTACTTGCGGCGGAAGGTATATTTGAGATGTTTTGTATTAGTGCATTTTATTATGAGATGAAATCTTTAATGTTTATTAATGAAGCACTTATACATATATGTTTAGTTTTCTTTTCTCACCTTTTTGCTTTCTTTGTGTAGGTAGGGTCTGATGAATAAACCATATTATGAATACGGACATATAAAATACATACAGTGGTAAATACATACATTAATAAATATTAAAATAGAAACTTCCTCTCATGTTAAACTGTTCTTAATGAGCACGTCCTACTGAAAAGACATAAGTTTCAAAAAAACTATTGCAGTGTGAGAAAGCCCTTACTTGTTTCCAGCCCGAAATGTATATCACTACTGATCTGCCATACTTGTACTATGCTGATAATCTGAAAAATAGAAGAAAAATTGTTAGGAATATTTTTACAGAAATTAAAATATATAACATACTTCATGTGCTTTTGGCACAAATAGTTATGTAAGGTGGACCTAAATAAGAACCTTCATAGACCATCTCAGTAACTTATAGTAAATGATTATTAATAATATTGAGTACTAGTAAACCCGAATAGGCCCTTCTTAAATCGTGTATATTTGCTTCATAGATACATATCGTTTACAAAAACTTCTTAATAAATGTATGTTTATACAACACTTGAATTTATTGATTAAATTCCCTATAGCTATTCAAGGAGGAGCTTGATGATGGCTAAAAGAAATATGATCTTTACAAGTCGTCTCTACGTTTTTCATTTCATTTTTGTAGTGAATTTTCATTATTTAATGCATTGTGCTAGTGTGTATAGATACATATCTGAAGACCTTCTATATTTTACTTGCCAAATATCACCGCAATGCCGGTTTTATGTTGACAGCTCATAAATAGAACTATATTTAAAATTACATCTCTTGTTGAAAGAGAAAAAGATATTTGGTAATTGAAAACACAACCTAGAAAATAAATCTATATAAATAAAAGTTGGTAAGGTTTTTTGGGAAGGAGAAATTAAAAAATATGTCCGGAGAATTGGAAAGTTCTGGGAAAACTGAAAGTGCTTTTTCTATCCGATTTTTGGTACCATGTGCGTGCGTATGAATCAATCTAATAATGACAAAAAATTGATTCACTTGTTTAGTATTATTTGAATGATGAATATTTTAATTATTTCTATTATCAAACATATCTTAAAACATTTTTTTAATAAAAATTAATACAATACTTGCTGATTATTAAGATGTTTACAATCTTTCTTAGCATATTTATTTAAATAAGTGTAATATTTTCTGTACCGTTCCAATTCCTCCAATGATGTAGGCTCCTTGCTTTAGTGTAAAAAAATAGAGAAAGGTCTTCTGTATGAAAAGTTTACTGATGTAGCTAATACGAGTACACATGTTGGAACGAAAACAACGCACAAATATCACAGCAACTTGTCACCGGAACACTAACAGACACCTTAATAAGAAACCGATAAAAAACATTTATTAAAGCGTTATCGTCAATACGGTGACACTGAAATAGCTAGGAATTAAGATAAGAAAATTATCTCTAGATTTGTTTAAAGCAACAAATTGAAATTGCTCTTTTTAGCACATGGGCTAATAACACATTTTGTCTATTATGTGCAGCAAGTTCTATCTATCTTTAATTAGGTATTTTGAATTTGTAAATTTTGGCTTAGAAACTACATAATAAATACATAGTCAATGTAATAATATGACTAACCTGTGAATTTCCTGTCTGGGTGAATGTCCTATGAATGGATGAAGCTTTTATATGTTGACTACATCTCTTCCTAACAATTTTATGATATTTGTGAGGTCTCACACCATCATCTTTGATAACAACCAAACTCAGAAAATATATCTCCGAAGACCAAAGTCAAGATTGGCATCAAGCATCAACGACCTGGCCACTGTGGCGTCTGCCATATTTTAAAAATTAGTTAGCCTCCGTAAATAATTGGAAAATAGTACAAATAATCGAAGACACAAGTGAGTGAGAACGAGACATAACAGACAGCAGTGCATTAATAGTCGTATTATACTGATTTTAACACCTTACCCATTTTTAGTCGTGGAAAGGGGCAAGGGACGAAGACTTTATATTGCTTACTTGTGTGTTGGGAGAACACTCCTTCAAAGGTTGATGAATGCACAGGTATAATACTTGCGGTGCTGTCATATGCATCGATACAGGTGTTCAGGAAATATTTCACAAATAACTTATAAACAAATTCATTTAAATAACCTTTATTAAAAGTGAAAATAGCTAAAAATATGTTACATTTAAATTTATAGGCACAGGACGTTCAGTCAGGAAACATTACATTTGTATTTTATTTACAAAAACTTTTTAAATAGACATGTATCCTCTAGGGGTGCTGCTTTGCAACACTTGGGTGGTGTTGACAAAGCTATCTTCGGTTACTCCAAGCAAGGCTTCTTCATCTCCATTCATGGGATTCGAAGAAATTATTTCCAGGAGCAGACCGTAAATGCACAACCAAAAATAAATGCTGAGACCTAAATAATAATTAAATGTTTTCAAAATATTATTTTGAATTAAGATCATTCTTTATATTTTATGATAACAAATTTTGAGCGGGTATTTTATAACTAGAATAAGAAATAGAACACCTGACTGTGTTTTAAGTACTACTCAGCTATAAACTAAGCACCCAAAATTATTGCCAATGTATAATTTTCTCTTCGACTAGGAAAGATAGAATGTTGAAATTTGGAGAATATACTACTTATCCTACATGTATGAAGAAACAACTGTACAAAGTTTTAGCGTGTCTATAATGTGGAAGAATGTAAACATACATACATACTAGGTGTATAGTATTGTCATACAATACTTACAAACAGTGATGATGAGCGCTATGATAAGTGTAGCGACGTTTGCTTTTTCAGCCTCATCCAAAATGATTCCGTAGTTAACTGAATCAACGACGGTGATGATTAATCCGACGGGTAGCCTTATTAGCCATGGCAATAAGTACATCCACTTTGACTGAAATGTAGGACATTTATAAATATTAATGTAAACTATTTAAAATCGTTAATTTTTTTTTAATGTTCTTTGTAGAGTATTGTCTTATTATTATTCATTGTCTTAATGGGGACTAAATTCCTAGAATAAAGGTATGTTACGGCGACTGGTCGTAAATCCACTCACCATTAGAGCACCATACATCAACAGAACTGCAGTTACCAACCCAAGGAGCTGTAGGACCAAGTCGGAAACCAATGTCCCTGAAATTACATATTATTCACAATTCAATTAAATTAGATTACGTTCAATTTGTGATAAGTATATGAAATACTTTTAAAATTAAAGATGACTATTCTTATTGTAAGTATCTTCTACATTTTTTTTTTAATATAGTTTCTCGGGCTTCCTAGGCACGTAGCCTCTTCTACATTTTTAAGAGCAATTAATAAATAATTTAACATTTCAAATATAAACAAAATTTATATAACCTGAACATACTCCGTGGCTTATGTTTATGCTAATCTCATAGACTTCAAATGAGCAAACAATCTGAAAGAAAGATAATTTTAAGTCAATACAATTTTACAGTATACAGTACAGTATTAATCACGAAATTCAACTTTTTGTAAATAACATTTAAATAAAGGAGAATAATATTCATGCAAAATATTATGAATTTTTAAGAACAAAAATATTATTTTGTTTTTTTTTAATTTACATGATATTTTACTTATAAATGGAATCATCTCATATAGAACACTCTGTACTTGGACATATTGAGGCACACACTAACGAAAAAAGTTCCTGACTGACATTTAACATAATTTTGTAGAACATTACCGTGCCAATCGTAGCTATAATGCAAGCTCCGTATTTCAGCTTGCAGCAGCAACAGAATTTCTCCGGGATAAAACGGTCTCCAATCTCAAAACACATTTCACTAGCACTTCAAGTTCAAATTCTCACAGTAAATAATTTTCAAACAACACGAAAATCTCAAATATATATCATAAAACTAAAATATAAATTGTAAACTGACAGTGCGATTTATTTGATGAAGTTATCTGAGTATAACTGAAGTTGAACGCAGATGCTCGGGTTCGAATTATGATTAAACGCCTTATCTTTGATAACGATAGTAAAATATAACGTATTTCAAATGGTTTTCATTTTTATTCTAGCATATTTGCTGAGTTACTTTAGAACTACACGCAACTTCAAAATGTCGTTTACTAATATAAAAAATCAATCAAATTTTTCCGTTAGCTAGATTTATTGATTAGCTTCAAAATATTAATATTTGCGATACACTATACCATGTTAAAACCTAATATGTAACTAACACTGGTGAGTAATTAATAAAGCTAGTCCCTAAGTATGCATTCTTCATATTTTCAATTAACTTATAAAGTTTTTTGTATTGTTAATTATTATATTCAAGCTGAATCACTATATTTATATATACTCGTATTATATTATATTATTACTTTAGGGATAAATTAATGTACTAAGAAGCTATGTTTTTGTTGTTATTCAATCCATTTTCCTACCTTTTCTAACACTGTTAAATGAAGGAAGTGTAAAAGAAATGCAAAACAAAACGTCATAGCTCTAGCAGGTGTTGTGACAACCCATAAAGTTTATATATAATATCGGGATATACGACGATAAATAAATAAGATTATTTATTATATTCTACTAGGTTAATCGGGCCACACCTCGCTGTAGTTCAGTCTGATATAAAGTGAAGGAAAAAGTAAATAAAAGACGTATTGTACAACTTTTTACAACAAATATTGGATTTCGCCTGTTGAAGTCACGTATTTAAACGACGTTATCATCAGTGTTATTATTTTCATACAAATTATGTTCATAATAATTGACTTTCTTAATTCAAAACGGTTATTTTCAGAGAGCAACTTATAATTTGTTCAATATTCAATACATAATACATATAAATAATATTTTCAAAAAAAATACTTCAAATATTTTCATCAATTTATATAAAAGTTATGAAATGTTACCTTAAAAATAATTATGATGATTTTAAAAATGTCTTAACATTATTATGTCTGCTGATTTCAAATAAACGAAAGACTTGTATGAATGTATGAAAGAATGTATAATGTATGAAAGAATGTAACACTATAATTAGGTTGCAATAAGCTAGCAAAAGTAAACTTACACAACAAGATAATTATAGGTTATAGTTAGGTTATTATTTTTAGTAAATTATTTACGGTAATTTTTTTTAATAACATTGTTATATCCGCCTTAGATTACCTATCACAGTGTGCTAAGATTTGAAATACACATTAACATTATATTCTGGCTATTTCTATATAGGAATTATGTCTCAAAAACTAAGTGCGCTATCATTTGTTGCTTTTATTGAATATTTTCTTTAGCGCTCACTTACCCGACTAAAATAATTAAACGTATACAAAATTAATTGACTTTTGGTCTGGGACTCGCAAGCTTCGGAGACCTCCAACTCAGTGAACTGTCGCAGATTAGAAAGGATCTATTCTGCTTTAGGTTCTCCCACTAGTACGAAGAATTCATATATCCTAAAATACTAAATATAGTATTGTACAATTTGACCGTGTTAATAAATTCTTCAATAACTTTCTTTATGGTTGCTAAAATTTTCCAAATTATCTAATTGGCATTCGCAGTTTCTTAAGTGTAAAAAATAATATCCATTATTTAAGTATATGTTAGATAGTTAATTTTTCAATAAGTTAGTTTCTAACAACATCCGTATATGGAGGAGGTGGCGTTCCTGGCGGACGTATCCCTGAATTATAATCCAAGTACGCCCACGAGTTTCTGTTCGTGCTCCGCAAAGTACTGCTAGGTGTCTCTGCTTGTTCAGGGGCAGTAGCTGTACCTCTACTTGGTAAAATACGCACTTCCGGTCTTGCTCTTCGTGCAGGCGGAGTTTCCGGTATGTTATTCATAAAGTTAGCCCACAAAAGGACATTAGCATCACTCTGATTATCAACACGTCGTTGTCTTCTAATTTGTCGTCTTGTTTGTATTCTTCGACAAGATGTTTTCGGCCATTTGCAAGAACAATTCACTACCAAATACGTCCCAAGAACTCCAAACAGTATTCCCATCACGAAGCCGAATATCAGGCTCCAATCGGAAGGAACAGAGTTGTTAAACTTTTCTCTTAACGTGTTATATTTTCTTGTTTTCTCTAAAGTCAAATTATTATTTGTGTCAGATACCTTATTGTCAGTTTTATCCCACACTTTATGTATTTCTATTTCTTCTTCTTTACTTTCCACAGCGATTACCATTCTTTCAAACATCTTCTTGGTTGTACGTGCTTTGCCACATTGGGGATCCATTTGTATCCCTTTAATTTTAATCCAGTTTTCAAATTCAAACATTTTGCCGTTACAGGTCCATGAATTATTGTTGAGGTTTAGGAAATGCAGTCTTGTTACGTGAACAAACGGTACTTTGCTTATTTGTATTAGCATGTTGCCGCTCAAATTCAAATTGAATAAGCTTGGCAGTTTTGTGAACATTGCATTTGATACATGAGATATGAAGCAGTAACTTAAATCAAGCATCTGAAACGTTATAAAAAGGGATAATAAAATCATAAAAGCACTCATCTTATTAATTTTAAACAATGTACTTACCCTTAAAGATTTGGATTCTAGAAATGGTACATTTTCCGTGTTTCGAAATTTATTGCCTTTCAACACTAGCTTTGTTAAGTTTTTATTATGCCAGAACGTGTCCTTTAAAATATTTTGTAGTCTGTTGTATGACAAATCTAATGTTTTTAATTCGCCCAAACCAGCAAAAGCGTCCAGACCAATCATGTGTATGGAATTGTGTCCAAGATTCAAGTACACCAACTGTGTCAGTCTTAAGTGCTGTAAATTAGTAAAACCGTTAATTAAATTTGCTGGACCATTTTTTCACAATTAATTATATTAGTTAAATTTATGTAGCATTATAACACATCACTCAACAGTTCGTATGATCATATCAGAGGCGGCCTTAGGGGGTGGCAAGCAGGGCAACCGCCCGGGGCCTCGCTGTTGTAGGGGCCTATATCGCGGCGGAAATATCATACTTTTTTCGCGGCGGAAATATTATATTTATCACGGCGAAGATGTTATTTTTTTTTAAATCCATAATATTTATATATATAATTTTTAGATAGTACTAATCTTTAAACGATATGTGCTAAAATTTCATTACATTCCGACCTTAAATTTACGAGTTACCTTAGTTTTAGTGACGCAACTTTTGCAATTTTCAAAACAATGGAAACATTTCGTGTGTTGATAATATATGTGCTGCTACAAACGCATTGCGTGATATGATATAATAGTCCATTAAAAGATTCATTAAATAAGAACACAAAGATAATATTTGATGTAATTTGACGATATTTTAACATAAAAAGGCTATGCACGCATGAAGAAAAAGTAACATAATGCTACACTAAAATTAGTTTCTAGTAAGCTAGCAAACGTGAAAGTTGTTTTGAATTATAAAACTCCTGCAAGTATTTCTTTGCTTTCTTTAACGTTTTGTTCTACATCAATCATTTGAGGAAGTTACAATGATTTAAAAGGACACCAAGTCCAATTTTACCAAGTTTTATTTTGAGGAATACTAAACTATCTAGCTATGTATCTGACAATTTTCATGCTTCCTTAGAATATTTAGGAAAAATAGTAAATTATTGTATAACTAACGATTCAAAGCAAAATTCCTGTTGAACACAATTACGTCGATTTAAGATTTATCTAACATAACAAAAATGACCTCTGTCGTAAACGTTTTTATCTAATATACAAGGTTTTGTGACGTGTTTTACTGCTTTTTGAAAAATAAATCTTCCATTTCCAGGATTTTCAAATATCTTAAGATTTTTTTAGAATTGCTTTAAATTAATAAAAGAAGAATGTTTTACATAAATTATTAGGAGGTTTCTCTTAAATGTTATATTACATGATATTATCATATTTTGTGTTTAACTGATACACAATTCTGATAAGACCAATGTCAAATAGTTTCTGACTGATGTTTTGTTATATATCACCAAGTCTAAAATTCTTTTTACAAGCTACTAGCAAAACTTTTGATATATATTGACAAAACCTTCTTACTTGAAATTCATAATCATCCAATGTCAGAATGGAATTATTGCTCAGCTGCAGGATCTGTACGTAGTTGGGTACCCCAGCGTTGATGTTGACAAGTCGCTGCTTTGTGCAACTGGCGCGACGGTAGGCGTTCCACATGTCACAAGTGCAGCGTCGGGGGCACGTTTCTGCGTCGCCGGACACATTTAGTATATTATACAGTATTAAAACTATCACAAACAGTTGACATAACTTTTTATTATATTTCTCCATTTTGTTAACACTGTTCTCGTTATAATCTATTCACTTGATATTAACTGCAAAATGAATCACACACAATCACCGTTGCTGTTACCTTATCAGCAGCTACAGATGATAAGCTATCATTTCTGTAAATAATATGTTACATTTGTTTGGGCACTGGTGTCTTACATTGGAATCATGAATTAACTAGTAATCATTCGTTATCTTTCGTTGTGCAATCCATTGTTTACTCAACTTCACAACCTTTTCTACGAACAGGCTTGTGAACTCATTTTCTAAAATAATTTCTTTATTTTCATTGCTTTTTATTTTCTTAAATATCAAAACATAGATGAAGATTTAGCTATATCAAATTGAATTTTAGTTTTGCCGCCATTTTTTTTTTTTTTAGATGTTTTAGATGACCATGTAGTATATACAGTTGTATTCTTTATTAAATGTTGTTGTAAAGTAAAGTAAAAAACAGTATCTTTACATAATAAAGTAAATTAATTTATTAAATTATTGTATTAATTAAGTATAGGGAAAAATTACGTCACACGAAATTTTATGGTTTTAAAAACCAAAATTTTCATTGTCACATATTGTAGACTCCTTGTCACGTCTTGACACACTTCTGAGGATTTTTCAATAAAAAAAAGTTACAATCTAAGGAAAAAATTAAAACCAAATCTAAATTGACGTTTAAAATTAAATTGATCAAAATGTATGTTCTAATCGACGCCAATGGCACACGTGTCAATTTACATGCATATTTTAAGTGTGTCAATTATTTATAGATTACACTAATGGTCATGTCAAGAACCTATCACAAGAAATAACAAATCGTTAATGCCATCGATTCGCTGCTAAAAAGTTTTTCAATATTAATATCTCAAATAATTTTTCCTGGGCGTTAAATACCGCCCTATGCATACGGAATTTTATCGGGAGTGACAGTGACACACCGAAATACCTCCCAATTACTCAATGCGTGGAGTTGTACTTCAATACAATTAAGAGCTTACAATAACATAAATTCAAGGTTGCTAATTGCAGACAACTTTTCTTAGGCGTTGAAAATAGGCATGACGGTAAAAATACTTGTTGTGTATTTCAAGAAACGTTTGCGAAATAGTCTATACACTTCGTTTGGTAATCAAGTGAACGCCTGGTAGCAAGCAACACATTAAACATTGAAATATTTATTTCGATTAAATTTAACGATGGCACAACTTGAACAGTTCCTACGTTTGCAGAACAATTCGCTAATAACTATTTCAACGGATAATTATATTAGTTATCTTAAACCAATAAATAAGTCTAACATGACAGGTGTTCAAGTAAAGGTGGTGGTAAGTGCATTGAAACAATACGTTAAATTCCATTTATAAAATTTACAAATGCAGATTATGTTAGTTCTTCATTGTATTTCAGAATCTTTATAACATGTCATCTTTATCATTTTACTTCAATGATATTTGGCAACTGTTTGAAGATATTTTGCATTTCAGGTAAAATGATGCTTGATAATTAAATATGAAATACTTTTAAATCGTTTTATTATTGTATATTCAACACAGATACTTCTTTATAGAACTGTATTTGACACCATGGAATTTGAAGACGGATTGGAACACATTAGTAATGGAACAAGAGATATAGTTATGGCTCCTGTAGCATTGCTTAAATACCGACCTATTATTCATCCCCTGGCAAGAACGTGGTCAGTTTTAAAGGTTTTCTTAAGTGATTTGGTTGTATTATGGTCCTTTCACAGTGACGCTCCTAATTGGACTTTGATCGCATTCCTTTTTAGTCCGTTAGGATTGCTTCGAATTGTAGTCCCGCGATTTCTAACCTAAGTTTGTCAGTTTGGGGTAACAGGTAGCGCTCAACAAATAAACAAACAATTTAATTATAGAATGTTCAATTCGTTGTAGCACTTTTTAGTCACGAACTGAAGGAAAATAAAATACACTCACTTCTTACATGGATTACAGGTATGATGTTCATACCAAACAACCGGAGTTAACAGGATCATCTGATTTTTACACAACTGTTTTCGGCCGCGATATTTGGTTCCTGGAAGGATGCATCCTTGTTGGCTTCCCCTTTTTTCTCTGGGTCTTAATATACTTTGCAAGCAGATTTACAGGAAGTTTAAAACTGACTTATATTGATTGCTTACTGACAACAATTGGAGCTGTTTGTTCCCAAGGTTTGTCGTCCCTATCACCCTATTTCAATTTTCCCTTTCTTTTATTTTCACATGAACTTTGTTTCAGGTCTCCAGTATGTGCCTTCGTTGTTCTCCATGAAGATGCTGGCTTTCACCATTCTAGTGTATAGTTACGTGGTGAATATTTCTTACTCCGCAGTTCTTATCAGCAACTTGTCAGTTGCAGTCACCCCACTTCCATTTAAAACGTTGGACGAGCTGGCCAATTTTAACTCTTATCAAGTTTGTCTAAACAGCAATAGCTACTCGCAATTATATTTTCTGGACGAAAATGTAAGTCAAAATCAAAGATGTTTGTTTTACTAAATTTCAACTGGTTAAAGTTAATTGATGTGTTCAGGCAACGAATGCAGACTCTTTTACACCGCAATGGAAAAATAGGATAAATAGCCAGGATTGTCCCCTGCATCGTGGTAACCTGATACAAAATATGTTGATACCTGCATTATGCTCTAAGAGTATTGTATCTATGACACTTTCTACACCCCCCTTGGATACTTCTAAAGCTCGGTAAATAAAACGACCCTTAAAAGATTAAATAAATTTAAAAAAAATATAAATAACCAAAATCGAAACAAATTCTTTCTTATGTTTTGTATACCTACGTAACCAATATTTCTGTATATTTTAGCATTAGATTTTCCTGCACGATTATTAAATTAAAGCCTAAATATCTTGAGAATCCAGTAATTCCAGTTATCCACTGGGACTTTCCATACTTAAGACTATTAAATGAAAAGTAAGTTTATAAAATACCAGCGTATCCAGCTAAACATAATATTCCAATTCCCTTATCTTCCTTGTGTTATGCAGCAAAGGAAATGCTTACCTTTACCTGGTAGAATATGCAGTGGCCTTTATTTTTTCATTAGTTCTTCGTTTTCAGGTTTGTTCGCATCAGAGAATGCGGACTCAGCGTGTACCTGTATAGAAAACACCTTGCAGCTCGGGTTATTGATGACAGACAATTAGTGACAAAGCAACACGTGAGTTTAGCGCACGTGTCTGGAGTGCTGACAATCTACATCATAGCAGCACTATTCTCTATTGTAGTGCTAATTATTGAAATATTTACGCATAAGCAGACGGCTTTACGTTGTTTGACACTCCGTACGCAGAAGAAAATAGTGGGCCCCTTGAAAAAATAAGAGAAAGGGAAAATAAAAATAAATTTAATACATTACCATATTGTTATATATATATAAAAAGAATATGTACTAATAATGTGTTATATCCAATAAATTAATAATTAATGTATAGTGGCATTTTTATTTTATGAAATATCTAAAAATTGACGAATAAATATTTATTTAAAGTTTGAAATTTGTTTTACTGCTTAAGATTCATGTTATTTTTCTAGTAGTACATAACGTCAATAACTCGAGACGTAATCTTATTTATTTTTCGTTTTATATCACGGCAGCTGTGGTCGCTGTGACGTTTGATTTTTCATCTCTCTTACACTTCTAATAAAAGTAGCTAAATGGTAGTAGGGAAGAAGATAAGAAAGGAATGTCGTTAAGAGCTCTGTTACTTTTTGTAAATTTTTACCCCTTAATTGTTAAAGGGATGAATATTACTATTTTAATAGTTAATAACTTCTATAATATTGCGAATTGAATTATTTGGATATTTAAGAGTACAGTTTTATATAATTCAGTTATGATTCACAAGCCTATTCTCGAAGGGTTTGGACTTGAAGTGACTACTCCCTTCACGGATGGATAATACTCTACTAAACACATCTATTTCTACTAAACCATTGAAACAATTAGCAGTATAAAATAATACTAGGTACTTTATAGTGCGTTATGGTTATTGACACGTGTCGATTCACATAAATATTTAAAGTGTGTCAAACACTATTAGTTTAGGTAATGGACACACGAATCGATTCATTGTTAAACAGTTTCCTTTATATTAATGGATCAAATATTTCTGACTGGGCGTTAAATACTGCCCTACGTACACGTTACTTTCATAGTAGGGATAGGGACATAGCGGAATGCCTCCTAAAGTGCTCTGCTACGTAATTAAGACCTAATAAATAAGTCATGACTTACCTTGAAGACCTTGAAAATGTTTATGACAATGTATAACTATATTTGTTATGTATCTAAACAAGATTTATTCATTTACGACTAAAAACTTCAAAGAGTATTTACACGCAGAATAAAGTGTCAGTTTCAAAAACAAATTCGTTCGTCTACAACCATTTTAATGAGTTTAATTTAACAGTGTACAACACCTTTTACTTAA
Source organism: Panorpa germanica (assembly GCA_963678705.1). Lineage (NCBI taxonomy): Eukaryota > Metazoa > Arthropoda > Insecta > Mecoptera > Panorpidae > Panorpa > Panorpa germanica. Next base: position 8,772,839 of record OY783211.1, on the reverse strand, counting down.
AGGTGTAACGTATAAATTTAGTCATGGTCAAGTTTGAGCAGTTCGTTCGTTTGCAGAACAATTCGCTAATAACTGTTGTAAGGGATAATTATATTAGTTATCTTAAACCATTGAATAAGTCTAACATGACAGGTGTTCAAGTAAAGGTGTTGGTACGTACATTTCAATTTACAATTTACAAACTACTAGCTGGTACCTTTTTACATTGTGCAACTTATCCGACGTCGGTTAGGAATGCATCCGCAGATGTTCCTCATCATTTTAATTCTCTTGTTTCTTTCTTATATTCTTGTCTCTTTCCTTCTTCTAACATTGTTCTTATACTTATTTCCATTTCCGTATTCTCTTGTAGCTTCTTCTTCCATTAACAATTTCTCCTCTCTTCGTATACATATAAATGTTTTCAGAGAAATTAAGTGCTTTAACTATTCGATACACCGCATACTTAATTTAGGTACTCCTTAATTTCATTTCAGAATGTGTACGACTTTCAACCGATGATCCTATATTTCAATGATATCTGGCAAATCTTTCAAGATATTTTGCATTTCAGGTAATATATTTTACAATAACCTAATTATAAAGAAACAATCAAATAAACACATGAAATTATGTCGTTATAATTACAATTCATCCACTTAGATCTTCTTTTCTAGAAGTGTTTACGAGAACATGGAATATGAAGAAGGTGTGGATATCATAATTAATGGCACGAGCGATGTAATGCTGTCTCCTGCACCCTCTAGTCATTACTGGGGTACCATTCATCCCTGGACATTGACATGGTCAGTATCAACTTATTGTTATTTTAGCCTATTCAGAAATGTGTTTTTAAATCACTTATTGCGTAAATTGGCGCAATGATTCTATGTATTATGTTTATAAACCTTAATTTTGATGATTCGGCTTCCAAAAACTGATGATCCGTTACAAGAAATGTAACTATTTTGGTGGAACTAAATCCTGATCAAATTTCTTGAGCCTCAACAAGTTAAAATGTGGTTTATTTATAATAAATTTAAATATTGTAGGTATGATGTCCATACAAAACAACCGGAGTTAACAGGATCATCGGATTTCTACACAACTGTTTTTGGCCCCAGTATTTGGCTGCTTCAAGGATGTCTTCTTGTTAGTATCCCTTTTCTTCTTTGGATGTTCATCTACTTTGCAAGCAGATTTACAGGAAGTTTAAAGCTGACGTATACTGATTGCTTACTGACAACAATTGGAGCTGTTTGTTCCCAAGGTTTGTCGTCACTATCACCCTATTCCAATCTTGCTTTCTTTTATTTTTACATCAACGTTGTCTCAGGTCTCCACTATGTGCCTTCGTTGTTCTCCATGAAGATGCTGGCTTTCACAATTCTAATATACAGCTACGTGATGAATATTTCTTATTCCGCAGTTCTTATCAGTAACCTAGCAGTTGTAGTCACTCCACTTCCATTTAAAACGTTAGACGAGTTGGCCAATTTTCATTCTTATCAAGTTTGTCTAAACAACAATAGCTTCTCGGAGGTCTATTTTCTACAGGAGAATGTAAGCATTACAATCAATAACGTCACATTGAACATAATGTTAACAATATCGATTTAAACTGTTCTTTTACTGGTTGTTTCATGTCTAATTTTTATTTAAAAGTGCGTTGTACTTTTTAGGAAACAACAGAACAATTTGCACCTCAATGGAAAAATCGAATAAATGGACCAAATTGTCCACTAAATCATCGTGGTAATCTGATACGAAATATGTTGATATCCACTCTATGCTCTAAAAATATTGTATCAATGACAGTGTCCACGCCTCCACTAGACACTTCTAGCGCACGGTAAACACTAAAAAAAATCGTGTACATGTCAGCACTGCTCGCATCTCTAACAATGAATTCTTATCTGAATTGTTACTACAGTAGACTTGTTTTAAGCGAGCAATGCGTACATGTGAACGCTTATCATAATATAATAAAGCGTTTCCCATGTACAAAAACGGAAGTGTCAAGGCCCTATCATTTACTTTGCTTCAGACCAATATTCAGTACTATTTTTATTCAGTTAATTCATTTAAAATTCTTATATTCTGTTGACCATCTTACGCTACTAACGTTAACTAGTTTTATGACCTGCTGCCATTCAGCAGAAACTTTACATCATATTTTTCACCGCAATGTTTTAACATTTCAATTTTTATATATTTTTGCAGTATATTTGCCTGCAGAATTATTAAACTGAAACCAAAATATCTCGAAACACCGGCGACTCTAGTTATCAACAAAGAATTTCCATACTTGAAATTATTAAATGATAAGTAAGTTAACAAAATGTCCTATTACGGACTATTCTGTTTTTTTTTTCATTTGTTACATGTTTCTAGGTTTGTTCGCATCAGGGAATTTGGACTCAGTTTACTGAAGATAAACAATCTGTGACAAAGCAATACGTGAGCTTAGCACATGTGTCTGGAGTGCTGGCAATCTATATCATAGCAGCATTCTTCTCTATTCTCTTGCTAATCATTGAAATATTTATGCATAAGTAAGAAAATATGTTAATAACTATGAATGAATTAAAAAAATATATTTAAAGAACTAATAATGGTTTTATCTTTTATAAATCCAATCAACTATAAATATAATGCTCAGGCACATCTTGTGGCATAACTGAGAATCATTGAATTACTTGTTTAGCAAAGCGACAAACCATTTTTGTTCATCTTATCAATAAGCTTAATAGAACACTATTGCTTAACTGTAACAAAAATTATTAAATGGTATTACAGATGTATTAAAAAAATTACAATGATAATTAGTAAAATAAAGAAAGCCATGTAGCATTTGCCCAATTATTGTATAATACAATGAACAGAGATCTGACTAGTTTGCCTATTTGACGGAAGATGTCAGCAGGGAGTTTTATAATAGTTGAACATGATAAATCTTTACATTGATGATGCTAAAGCTGCATTTATCTATATATATATATATATTTATTGCACTATTAACTTCAAGCTTTTAAGCGTATACGTTTGTCAAGAGGCTCGCCGATGCATTCATTATCTTCAGGAGTAGTTAAAAATAAAATATTTTCTTGTAAACATATGTAATAGCTAACGAGTAGCATAGATGATTTTTATTTTTTGTGGAAATGACGATTGTTGGGGACAATGTAAAAAATCGAGAAAGTCTTCGCTTCTTGATAGATAATAGTACAAAAAATAAATGGTGTAATTTTTATTAAAATCAGTTCAGTAGTTCTCGAGATATGATGATCAGTCCAAAGAAAGTAGCTTAGAGATAAACGCAAAAGAAAAGAAAATATTTTATAAGTAGCATATATACACAGGTAACATTCGGAATATTGACACGGGTAAATTTATAGAATATTCTTAAAAGCAAAATTCATAAATCTAAGCAAAAAAGAAAAATTTTGTATTTTTTTAAATCTCAGAGTGGTCTAACCTCTTGTTATTCATTAGCACATACAAATATGTATCTCTTAGTCGTTCTGTTATAAAGCAACCTACAACGACGACTATGTGAAATATCTGTGATTATAGCTCTCCCCTTCCTCTTCCTGAGTATCCTGATATCCCTAGTATTAAGCTGGAGTAGTGTGCTATAAGCGCGTTTTGTGGGGAACTCAAATAGATAAATGATAGTTATAGTCGAATCATCCCCAACATTAACGTTCCATACAAACCCTTTGTAATATCTTATTTGGCTAATGGTTGATGGTTGATGTTTCATGGTGTTACAATCCTTTTATTCTCTTGAAATAAATGTAATAATATTCCAGAAAACGAATTAAAGTGAAGGAGATAATTGTGTCATTAATTCTACATTAAAAACTAAAAGCTTTGCGGTTATTACATTATTAGACTTTCAAAAGATTTGCGGGATATTTGACGTCAGAAAATATATAAAACAAATTATGATTATTATATAAGGTCTCCAATGCGATAAAAATCCTTAGATATGGATATATAATATATACTTATTTTTGGGAAATATGTATAGTAATTATTATTACACAGTAAATTTACAAAATTTTAATTATTATTATTTAGTTATCTTAAAGTTATATTCTTCTTGGAAATTTGTATTTAATATGGTTAAAATAAAAAACTGTGTGTTAAAGTGTCTTGCACGGGATGTGCCCATCGACTCATCCCTCAATTGATCATAATTTCATTTTTAGACTGCGGTTTATTAGACATGAGACAGCTGGGCAAGTTGCTTGGATGTTCAAGTATTCTATTCCTGTAGCATTTGGTACTAAGCACTATTTCCTCATTAACGTCGCTGAAGTTAGCGAAAAGTTCCATCGAAAATGAGCAGTACTAGTGGTGTCCAACTGACATTCACGCAAAAGACTATACACTTGTTGGATTTAATATTTGCAAGTGTATTAAAATAAAAAAATCATAATAAATAATAATAATATGATATAAATATCATATATTTGAATCGAACAAACTGGGTTTATAGCACACATGGCAAATGTTGATTTTCTCCGAAAACAAAAAAAATAGACGGATTAAATTTTGCATGGAGCTTAGTATCATTATAACTAATTAAATTGATACAAATTTATTGATCTTAAGTATATTAATTAAAAAACTACAGACATCCGAATTTCCTAAATCCAAAATCCATTGCTTACATATGAATTGGGTTTGTAGTAACCTTAGAAAATATTCGTTTTCTATCGGATTTTTGCGGACCTTAGTAACATTATAACTAATTAAATAAATACAAATTTAATGATCTTAAGTATATTAATTAATAAACTACAGACATCCGAATTTCCCCAATCCAAAATACATATGAATAGGGTTTGTAGTACCCTTAGAAAATATTCATTTTCTCCGAAAACAAAAAAAATAGACGGATTAAATTTTGCACGGAGCTTAGTAACATTATAACTAATTAAATAAATACAAATTTAATGGTCTTCAGTATATTAATTAAAGAACTACAGACATCACAATTAGCAGAAGTAACTGTAATAAATTATATGTATTTCATAATATAAGGTATATTATTAAATTACCGACTTTATTATATAATTAAATATTCTCGTATTTTTCTCGTTAGTTTATTCCATCAGAATTTCCCTAAAAGATTTAAATAATTTTTCAAACATACTGTGTCATTTCTTCATCTACTTTCAGCATTCCTTTCAGGTTCCAGTGCAATTGATCTTTTTTACAGTTCTTTATGTAAAATCTGTAATGGTTAAATGTATATATTTAGTAAATGTATTAAGTATTTATTTAAATTCTTTATTGAGTATACATTTCTTGTTCTTACTGTTCGAAGAGGTGTGTGTTTACAGTTGGAAACCACTAGTACTGCTCATTTTCGAACTTTTCGCTAACTTCAGCGACGTTCCTCATTAAGCAAAGGTATGTCCAGATAATCATGGTGTATTATTTTATCAGTTACAAACCAAGATGCATCCGTGACAATCCTAAGCATTTTAAACTGGAATCTTTGGATTATTTGAATGTCCAGTGCTCAATTGTGATTTCCATCTTAAAAACCAGAATATTTTCCGCAGTTGTAGGCTGACTCTGAATTTCTGCTTCTTCCAAATAAAGCTGCAGTCTAAGTGTATTTCTAGGTACCTCATTTGATCAACCTGCGGTATATTGACATTGTTTATTGTGATAGTTAGCAGTTACCCTTACCCTAGTTATGAACGTGATATGCATAGATTGTGCTTCGCCTGATTCTCTAATCCTTTATCCATAAAAATAGTTTGTCAAGGTTCTTTTGTGGTACAGAAGAGGCATTAACAGGATCAGTATGTGAGGCCAAAGATGCCGCAATACATAAAATATTATAGAAAGTTTCAACAAGAGCGGTGACTTTAAATCAATAGATAAACGCAATATTTCGGTGACATTTAGCAGATATTGTGTTTCATTGCTAACCTCAGAGTTTGTACTTTAGATTAAAATAAAAATAACACCACTTTTCACGGAAATATTACGTTTTTCTATTGATTTAAAATGACCGCTCTTGTTGAGAAACCTTATAAATACATAAAATAAAAAATTATAATTATAGTTTGTTTCACCAAACAGTTGTCAAACCGATTTACGAATTGGCTTTCAAAATGAAAACATCGCTCGAAGAGTCACTTTCAGAAGTATTTTGTTCTCATTGTATTATTTCAAACACAAAACCACTGAGCTCATTGTATACTATAATATGAACCAGTGTTCCTACCAAAACAAATCACTGTTGTTTCTATTATAATGTCAAAAGTAAAGCAACGGAATAAATAATATTATTATATGGTACGCTACACACCCTCTTCACCATAATGAAACCAAAACCGCAACCCCAGCAGCCCCAACCTTTACTCGCTGTTCTGTCTCTATCTACTCTACTCTTACTTTTCTTATAATCATATTGTACGCGTACCCAAGTATTTTCGTACGGCCTCTGTGTATGTGTACGCGTGTTTGATATTCACTTGTATTATTCAGAACATCTGATCATGAAATACTTTCACAATGTTTATGTACTTGTTTATTTCTGTGACTCAACTACCGTGGTTTCTGTTGGAAATGTAGTATTTGTCGTTGCACTCAAAGGCTTTGATTCTTATACAAAAGTAAATAATTTCAGATATCAATTAATTATTTTCTTGAATTTGATATTAATATAACAAAATATAGGGTTTTCCAATAGGGGCGGCTCGATGTAGAAATGGAATAAAACAAACCGTGTTTGAGGAAATAACGAAATTCTTTTTTGAATTGAAAGGCCCATGTATACCATTATGTATGGAATATGATATTGTCCGCCGCGGCTTTTCATGGTGGCACGAATCCTGCTGGAACCACATGTCGTTCACGTCCATATCGTTCAATTTTGACCAAAAGAACCGTCGCACTGTGTTTGGACCTTTACATTTCCACTCGAAACGAAACTACACTAAATGTGAACATTCTTTATCGGATTAGACGAGGCAATCTGCATCCACTATCCCTATATCGCATCTCCTGTTCAGGTCCGAATTTGAGGGAGAGCAGGCGGGGCTACTGCCAAAAAATTGTTCCTTTTATTCAGAAAATAATTAGAAGCCTCCTCTCCTTCGTTGCTTCATGGCCTCCACACCTCTAAATCGGGCACTGATCCTGTCAGTCTTTTTTTCCGCTGGCGTTCACATTATAATATGCTTTGTAATATGTTGGTACTGTATGTTAATTTGAGGACTCATGCATTAATGTCAACCGAGTTCCATCAAGTACCGAGACAGTTGGTATGTTGGAACTTGTAACATAGTATAGCTGCTGTCTCCTTAGTCAGTACGTCAAATTTAAATTCTGAACAGATTCTTTTGTTCACTACAATGCTTGATTTAAAATTACAAAAAATCTGGAATAAAGAAAATGTTTAAATATAGGACATTCTACTGGACCTGCCTGCTATTAAATAAATTACGATAGATCCTTTAATTTTAGTTAATAATTAACACAATACATACTACGTATATACATAGATACATATTTTGTCTAAAATGCTATAGAAACCTCTTTCTTAGTGTAAGGCTGCACTGCGAAAAATATTAGCGCGGAAATAATAATAATAAAAATATAAATAATAATTTTCGTGCTACTTTTAAGTTGCAGAGTGCGTGCATTTATATGCTTAAATGTATTGCAGAATAACGAATTCGTTTCCGCACTATTCTATGGACACGATTTTAATTAATAGAATGAACCCAGCATCTAGGTCTACCTTTCTTTTAATTTCCTTCATTTGTTGTCATAATAATAGCTGCAGGAACAGCACAAACCTTTCTTTTGTCTACAATTTCTGATATCAGTACTTTGTACGGCATTTTAAGATACATTTTATACTACAGCAAATTGTTTTTACTTCTTTATTTTTGGCAAACTGAAATTGACCTTCTTTTAGAAATAAATCCTACTGCATTCTGACAGATTGTCATAAATTTGAGGTTATAATATAAGCTGATGTAAATACCGTACGTTTCTATACAGGTTATAAACTAGAATACGGACCTAGAAGAAGCTTGGACCTTCAAGATTCTAAAACGACACCTACAGAATACAATTACAAAATTTTAAATAAAAACGGTGAGCGGGAATTATACTTTAGTCTTAAAATTATTTAAGAAGCAAATATAATCTAACTACCGATGATTCCAACAAATCATACATTGAATTTAAGCTAAATTAATACGTAGTTCTAAAGTCTAATTAATTTAACAAGTTTTTGTATTAAACATTTAGCAAACTATGTCAAACGATTAGGATGACAATATATACGACTATAATTTGAAAGTAGCTTCTTGTGTCACAAAGCTTGTATCAAAAACGTACTCCTAGCAGGTACCCAAGCATAACACAATGCAATACAACACATGTCACATGCATTTCATCCACTCGCAGTGCATTACAGCATGCAATTTATGCAAATAGTGCTTTATTTACAATCCTTGAGCAACACATATAAGTTACAGATACAACTGTGCTGTCTCCCTCTCTCACAATGCTACGTTGGCATTTCTTCTTTGTCAGTAATCACATGGGACGTTTTTCATGTGTGTTATGGAAGTGTTCACTATGATGAAATGTGTTCTTCTTCTTTGCCATGCAACAATTCTGAAGATATAATAGTTATGTAAGGAAAATAAACGGAAATATTTCTTAATTTCCTAGGAGAGTTACGGAGTGCTAACATAAGATGGTTCACACGATTTGATCTGAATTATTTCCGCTTTAGGGTATAGGAATAATGCTTATAAAGAAAATGACTTTAGAAGTTATGATATTTAAATTATAAAGTGACAAAATATTATGTCACCTTGACAATCACAGAACATCTAATCCATGCAGTATTTTACTAAACGAAACATAGAAAAAAAGATCTAAAAAGGTGTGAAGAATATGTAATAAATATAAATTTTTAACTTAGGTTTCACAAAAGTTCTTTATTTCTCTTTCTAAAAAACTTCCTCTAGTCTTGTTTCGCCTTTCTATTATTATTAGTATACGATGGTCAATCAATAAGTATCCGTGTCGGAAAACAGGTGGTGGAGCCGAGGAAATATGGCATTATTGTCGTGTGCTCCCATCTTTCAAACAACACCTACATTTCAGACTGATCAATAGAGCAAGGACTTACATGTAAAAATCGTTAAATAAGTGTATATAATATGCAGGAAGGGTTAAAGAAATGGCAGAAACGTACTGTATAGTCCTTAAGAAGATTAATTGAAAAATAGAAAACAAAATGTGAAAAACTTGCGTCTTTATTCGTAACACTCTTTGAACGACCCTCGTTAACCTATTATAGTCAGGTACCAACAAGGTTAAATTATGTTAAATCAACACGTGTCTAAATAAAAAGTAACTGGAAATAATTGTATGTACAAATAAACAATATAAGATAAGGAAACTTGACGGAGTTTATATGTAACAATATTGTCCCTATTATTCATATTTAATCTAAACAATAATGTGATAACGTGTACCTGTGAATCAGCAAACAAGAGTTGGATCACCTTCTACGCATCATTAGAGTATAATTGTATCCCTGTACATTCATGTATATATTTACAATTGTACAGCGTATACTCCCACTCCATTCGGCGCGATCCTTTTTCACATTACGGTAACTCTCGGAACGTTGGCTCGGAGTCCAAACTAGATGACAAGTGGTCATTATTTAATTATGGACACCTACACAGTGCTCATAGCGGGAAAGGGCAGGTCACGGTCCGAATCTCTGCGACATTAAGTAGATCGTAATGCGGCACTTTGATGTCCACATGTATGTACCATATTATGAATAGGTACGTATGAAACACATACCACACTGTGGTATGTCACAGTGTTATTTAATGTAACGATAGGAACCGTACTCGAAAAGTCGTAAGAAAACGGCTGCAGTCTGAGCGAGCCCTACGTCAAATAAAACAACGTTGGATTTGTATGCAACTGATGACTAATTTAAAATAAAATCATCTATTTTTCCTGTAAGAGTCATTAAAGCCACAAAGACTGTGTAAATGAAATGTGTTAGATTGCAAGAGCTTCTGCACACAATGAATCATTGCGCAAACAGGAAATTTCTGATTCACAACCTGCAGATTTGTAAACAATTAGCAAGGATAACTTTGAATGTACTTTTGGATTAACATAATCCAGAAGATTTCTGCCGTAAATACATCCAGTTGTATATAAACGTGTTTCTGGTCCAATAGGTCACCACACTAAGTCTGAAGTTACAAGTGAAACGTTCAAATATATTTTTAATATAAACTACTACTACCAACATGAAGATCATCATTGTTTCCGTTTTAGTTTTGGTAGCCCTGAGTGCTCCAATTGATGCAGCTGCCGCTCACACGCAGCTTCTGGACGTCCTCAAAAATTTGACACAAAATGAAGGTCTTACCGAATTTAAAAAAGGTATGAATACATTTATTTAATTACACTATTCTGCAAAAAAAAAAAAAAAAATTTCTCCTCTCATTATTTTATTTTAATAATTGATTATGATAGATTTGATGCTCCTGAATCGAAATTTAGTAATACAAAATATTTAACACGTATATGCAATGTTTTAGTTTAGTAAAATAAAGTATTCACATATTTCGAGTAATAATTTATTTTTCGTAGTTTCTTTTCATGTTTGATGCATGTGCAAGGGGCTAATGGGCATTTATTGCCATTGTCATATTCACAATCTTCATATTCATAATATTTTTTGAAGAAGGATTTCATAGCAGACTAGTGTTATTCATTTTAAAAGAAAAGTTTTTTATGCTATGATAATAATTATTTTGTTTTACAGAACCTTTAAGTCTTGGGATAAGGGACGTGAATTTGTTTTGCAGCTTCTCTAATCCAGATGCAGCTTGTGCAGCTTATTGCATCTGGTTGGGAAATAGCGGTGGTCGCTGCGAAGATGGGGTCTGCGTTTGCAGAAAATAATTTTGTAGGCTCAACACAAAAAAAAATTATATCGCGTAACAAATACTTTTCCAAAAGCAATTATATCCAGTCACAATTACCCTGCGCCAAAATCAATTATATTTTCTTAAATAATCTATGTCCAATTTTTAAAAATTTTGCTATAAATTAATTGTATCTAATCACAATTGTCTTCAACAGTATGCCTGGAACACCTACGCCATTGTTAGTCCGGCCGTGTATAATGCAGTAATGTGCATAATAATAATCTATATATATAACTCTTACTTTTCTACTTATTTTGGTTTTATTATAGCGGGTTAAAGGTTATTTATAATACACGAAGAGGGAATCAAAAATTACTGGACAAAATTCGCTGCGCGCGCATTTAATGTTCTTCGCTCTTCGTGAGTGTAAAATGTTGTTTGGCTATTTTTGGGTCTCCTCTCGTGTGTATTAGATTTGATGACAACTTTTACATCGACTGTATTAAGTAACAGATACATTTTAAGTAATATTATACTTTCTTGTGCTTTTAAATCTACACAGCGATATACTAATGATAACCATATGTTTAAGTCAACTATCACCTAACCTATTTCTTTACAAATAGTTTCATAATTTATGAAATCTAATGTATTATTTACGTATATTTAAGGTTTATCTTACATAACAAAAGTTATGTTATATATTTTACTATACTTATCATATATTATATATTATTATACTACCTTAAACGGCTTTTTATAAATAAGTCCTACCTTTTTGTCCATTAAAATAATCATACAACTTCTTAAGAAGATCCTTCTTGGTCACGAAATCATTACTAACACTTTTTTAAGGATTAAAGACTTTTAAAATGCTAAAAAATAATAAAACAAGATTCACACGATTTTTATATAATTGAACAGAATACTTTTCTGTAATTATCTTAATATATATAAATTACGTGTCACTGTGTTGTCCGCTATGGACTCCTAAACTACTTAACCGATTTTAATGAAATTTGTACACCGTGTGCAGTTTGATCCAACTTGAAAGATAGGATACCTTACATCTCAATTTATTTATCTTATTGCTAATTATTTGTCTATTAATTATCTGTATATGACATATGACATCGGGCGACGATGATGGCGACATCTGTTGACTAGATTGAGTAAATATTCTGTTGAGTAAATCGAAATCTGTTGACTAGATTGAGTAAATATTCAATAGATGGCGCTACGTTAGGCACAGCAACGCGTGGCCGGGACAGCTAGTTAGTTTATATAATTGATTAATTTAATGCAAAATTGTTTATTATATACATAACTACGTCCTACATACATACATAGGTTGTATTTACTATGTAACATGTATTTTTTATAAAAAATAAAAACGAACTGTCAAAAACACAACCGTTTGTGCGTTCGTAATTCGAGACAAAATGTGTCCGTAACTTTAGAGGTATTATATAAATAAGGACATGCTATATTTCAAGTAGTAATGTATTTTATTGAATATAGTATTTATATAAAGTAGTGAAGTAAATTAAGAAAAGAGGTCGTTTTCCAGCCAAACTATCAGCGCCATCTGTTGATGCCCGCTTAATGGTTACAAGCGCAATATCCGCTATAACAATTTCCTCCTCTGAAACCAAGGGCGTAACATTTTTGGCTGCAAGTAGGTTCGCTTTGGTAGTTACCAACTACAACAGGAACATGTCCTTCTGGGAAAGGACAATAATCAGAATTGCGTCTGAACCTTTCATCTCCTTGAACAGATTCTGGAAGAAATAAAAATTATTTTACAAAAATGATACATTTGAAATAACATAGTTACATAATTGTTTCGTCAGTGTTAGAACTCAGCATCGGAAGTAGGCTGCTATTAATTAAATTTAGAAGAAATATATCACCTTCAATTTCTACTTGAGCAGGGTCGATACTAGCTCCATCGGCGAACACGGCAACTGCTGCAACCAACAGTAAAGATACAATGAGTAACTTCATGGTAGTGTTTTGAATTGTAGTTCTTCTCGAATTGAAACTTCACGAAGATATAAGTTATGTTCAAAATGTCAGTTGCTTTTATACTTAATAAAATGTATTGTTACTTTCCTTGTTGCATATTATTTTATAAACATAATTAGATATTTAAATCTAGTGCAAACCAGTTAATTAATTTGTTCAATGTTTTGAAACAACAATATAAATTCGTACTTGGGTGTTTGACCGTCTGACCTTATTTACTTCTTATCTATCTATCTGGATATTAATAGAATAGAACTAAGTCTCGTTGAAATTTCGATTGAACTTTCCTGTTTATAGCCTTGACCCGTCATGACATGTTTTGTTATTTATTAATTTTAAGTTCGTCTAAATAGCAATATGTTTCCTTTAACTTCGCTGATTGTTACAAGGAAAGGTCAAAGAAATTTGTTGTGAGATAAGATTTATGACACACGACGTATTGTCGCATCTACTGTGTAGTCTGTAACAACTGGGAGTACTGAATTAATTCACTATGACTTCATTCTATGATTCACTTAGATTGCAGAAGAATGTCATAGTTTTTTTTTCTTATTAATACTTCACGGGCTTCTTAGGATCACGGTCCTCTTTTCGCCCTTCTTACTTCATTTTATTTACATTTTATCTATTTACATTTCATTATTATTATTACTACCTAAACTTTTAACCCCGCTTTATATCATAACCTGTCGTATGTCATAGTTATACCTAATATAATGTTATGAAAAAATGTTGTAGTAAATACACTTAAAAGTAAACTTTATGTAAATGGTTAAAGCAAAGAATTTAACAAAAATATGTAAGACAAGCCACAGAGTTCAACTGCTTAGTTGATTACATGGTAAATATAATCGTGATGTGGCAGGCAGTGGTGTAAACTATATGTGAATTGTCCAACTCATTAATGAGACATCTCTAAATATTGAGTTTTGAGATAACGACAAAATCAATACTCTTAGTTTTCAGCAGACTTTGACAATTTAATTCGTATCATACTTTTGTTTGGTTGCATTTATGAGGTATCTCCATTTGGAGTTTATTGAATCAAATAGAATAAGCAATTTTATATTCAAATTTCATTTGTTTGAGACTTATTAACTAAACAACTATCACGTGTGAGGCTTTAACGCAATAGTACAATACCAATGGGAGGTTGTCGATGATAGAAGTAAAAGAATAAGCCTTCGCCAAATTTTTGAAATCCATACCTATTCTTCTTTTATTGTTTCCATTATATTCTTAGAGTAATAGAAAATACGACTTTTAATAGCATGTAGACAATTAAAATGGCAATCTTTGTGTATAATTTATAATTATATTTTACAATGACACGTACTGTTTTTACGAATAATTGTGTCAACAGGAAAATGCTAGCTAATACGCAGTTTCAAGTTTTAAGTTAAAAACATAAGGATAATATCAATTTAACTGACGAGTTGGTGGGGATGTAAGGTTATGTGATCCTTGATAAATAATTGCTCTAAATTGTGATTCCAACAAAGTATAAAAGTCATCAACGGTTGCAGATCTTCATACTTCGCTGCTCAACTTCAAGCTAAGAAGAACAACTCATCTCCTCAACTATGAAGCTGCTCCTTGTCTCTCTGATGCTGGTCGTTATCGTCAGCGCGTTGGTGGATAGTGCTAGTGCCAATCCTGAACTTGAAGGAGTCGCTCTTGCAGATTTGGAAGAACAAGGTAGTAATTTCTTTAACTTAGATAACTAACTGGACTAACTGTATAAGACATGTCTCACACTACAACCGACTTCTTTCGACGACATCTTTTGGAGTAGTCATAGTAGTAGATTTTGTACTGTCATACATGTCCAGATGTGTATTAATAAACATTAAAATAGAAACTTCCTCTCATAATAAAGTGTGCTAATACATCAGACTGAAAAAATCTCAAGTCGCAGGAAAACGGTTGCAGTGTAAGAGAGCCTTACTTAAAGGTTCAGGTTCACTTCATAACTGAAGTTATAGTACATTTTCTTCTTTTCATTATAGAACATAGATGATTTCTTTGAATTAATTGATTGTAATATTTGTTCGCAGATGCAGCAGCACCTCTCGAGAGGACTAAACGTGAATACTGCCCTTTTCCTCGTGAACTTATAAACGGAGACAGCGAACCGGGTACTTGCACTCAAAAATGTAATGGTCTCGGCTATCCTAAGGGCGGCTACTGTTATGAAGGTGTCTGCGTGTGCGCCTATTGAATCAACGGACTGAATCATCCTAAGAAGAAGAAGAAGAATTTTTTTAAATTTTAAAATCAAGTACTATTTTTCTAGTATGTACTTTCTCCTGTTCTAATATTACATATTATTAATTAAAAATATTTAAGCAAAAATAATTGTATATATTTTTTTCAATTTACTGAATATTTTAAACCTGGAAACTAAATAACAAATTAAACTTAACTTCTTTTTTTAAGTATGATTTCTCGGGCTTCCTAGGCACGTAGCCCTTTATCACCCCTCATAATGTGCTGCTTTTTCTTAAACTTTATATCCCGACAACAAGAATGATCTATTCATGGCTACTGCCGTTATAAAATTCGGTGTCGCAATCAAAAAGGCTACTTAATCTGTGTTTCATAAAAATATGATCATTCTATAGATCAAAACATAAAGCCAAGTAATTTGTGCTTTAAGCAGCTCACGATAAAAGCTTTCAGCTTTGTTTAATTGATAGGCTTTTTTAAATAATGAACACATATAGGTACCATGCATTAATTATTTGCTGCAGGCTTAAAATTACCCAAACATCTAAACATATTTTTTGTTTTATTATATGGCTGGGCAGTGATAAAATATTCCCCGTTCCTAATGTAAAATTAATTCAGTCTGCTGGAGATAAAACATATTCCTTCTTTCTAATGGAAACATGCGTAGTCCTGTGTCCCTACTTTTGCAAGGATGCTGCTACTGCCGTGTTCCCGTGTTCCCGTATTCCCGTGTTCCCAGATGTAGTCACTCGCCTGTTACGCTGGCGACAGGACCGGAACGAGAGCTTTGTTATTTAGTACAACGCGAGTTTTCGGGTAGAGCACATCGCACGATCTGTTGATTATCCGAGCTGTCAGATAAATGATGGTGTAAACAAATGACCAAATTCTCTCGCTGAAGTTCATTCATTTATAAATTTAAAACTTGTGTTATGTGAGCATTAAGTAACAAGTAAATAAAATTATGTTCTTTTTGAAAAAATATTTTTTAAACTTTATCTTTGAATATTTTAACACCTTGTCATTCTTTTTGCATGATTCGCATTATTAACTTCATTTGTATTTATCACATATGTTAGTAGAATTGTTAGTTAATTCGAATTATAATATTAAAAATTAAATTTTCCACTTGAAATAAAAATAAAAATACAAATTTAGATAAATATTGTAATTAATAGCTACTAAACACAAAACATATTTGTAAAGTTTTATGTAAGCGAGATTTACTAATATAACGTTACGTTTTATTTGTTATTTACAGAACATTAACATAATTTTATTACATTGTCATTATAAATGTAAAAGTAATGAACATATTTGACAAAGTTACTAGCTTAGTATGCGAATTTATTTAATCTTTACATCAGAAAACGTAAATTTATACTAAAGAATAATTATACATAAATGAAAATATAATTTAACAGGTAAACTATTTTATGTTAAGTAAACCTTGAGTATATGTAACTGTGTTCAGCGGGATAACTATATCAAAATGATTTTACGGTATTTAAGTTAGTTTTACCTGTTCAACTTTTCCTGCAGAAGTTTCTTAAATATATAACTAATTTTATGAAATTTGCATTAAACATTATACTGGCCCAAGTCCAAGTAACTTTATAAGTAAATACGGGTAACTGGGCGTCCAATGGTCTTCTATTTATCCTTTTAAGAGATTGAAAAGGGGTGATAATTGGTAAAATCACTTTTCTATAACTTGCATACTAAGGGAGATAAAAATTGATTTGGTTTTTACATAAAACAATAATTTTATTTAATAAAATCAATAATATGTATATTTTTTATTTAATTTATTTAACGTCGACTTATTTCCGATACTACTATAAATTTATCACGCAGTAGAGTAGTCCACATATATCAGGCCACGACGCCACAAAAAGTGCCAACATTGTAGGAGGCCGTCGGCAAGTAGGACTCAGTATCACAAATAAGCTGACAAATAAATAAAAAATACATAATTGTTTTTATTTCTTTATATTTCACAAGCTGAAACTTACATTTAAGTTTAAAACTTTACATTAACACTTATAACTATAATTTAAAATTAACATTTTCAAGGAGTTCAGTCAAATTGTTTTCTAAAATACGTAACCATTTATGTTAAATATGTTTTATGTAGAAACAAAAAGAAATCTCTATTTCTTTTACAATCAACAACTTCTTGTAACCTATACTATTACACTGTATTGCTTTAAGTGATTATACTTGGAGGATCTTATTTGTTCCAAAAGTAAGTTTGTTAAAATATTGACTTTTATTAATTTCGTATTTCAACAAACTGTACCACGAGTAATTTAATTCTACGCTTTTAGTTGTTGGTATATTTTGTGTCTATTTATTATTCCCAAAACTCGAAAAGTAACAAATTAAAATCTTCCGTCGACTTAATTTAGTTCTTATAACTTGTTAAGATATTAAATTTAACATTAATATTATATGAAAAAAATTATTTCTTTTATTATCACTTATGTCATACTTGACCTATAGATTTATTTTTTTCTTATCTTTTTCTCCAATAATTCTACATAAAAACAGTTCTCTTTCAAATTAAGACTATCTATGAATAAAAAATATAATTTTCCGAATTAATTATACTTATATACTTTCATTACTCCATTAATTATACGAGCACATATTTAAAAATATTGTGTTGACACGTAAATGTTCTTATTTACCGGGACTGTATTGATCTGCAACCATTATTTTTGATTAACATTCGTCAGGTTGAAACAACTGTAATAGTTATAAGACAAGAACATTTCAAAGCAACGAGTTTAAATTTAAAGTTTGTTGCTTTCTACTTTCGAAACTATTATTCCGTGCTAATGTCGTGGACTAGCTATATTCTCAATTCCAATGACGCCAATGGCACACGTGTCAATTTACATGCATATTTTAAGTGTGTCAATTATTTATAGATTACACTAATGGTCATGTCAAGAACCTATCACAAGAAATAACAAATCGTTAATGCCATCGATTCGCTGCTAAAAAGTTTTTCAATATTAATATCTCAAATAATTTTTCCTGGGCGTTAAATACCGCCCTATGCATACGGAATTTTATCGGGAGTGACAATGACACACCGAAATACCTCCCAATTACTCAATGCGTGGAGTTGTACTTCAATACAATTAAGAGCTTACAATAACATAAATTCAAGGTTGCTAATTGCAGACAACTTTTCTTAGGCGTTGAAAATAGGCATGACGGTAAAAATACTTGTTGTGTATTTCAAGAAACATTTGCGAAATAGTCTATACACTTCGTTTGGTAATCAAGTGAACGCCTGGTAGCAAGCAACACATTAAACATTGAAATATTTATTTCGATTAAATTTAACGATGGCACAACTTGAACAGTTCCTACGTTTGCAGAACAATTCGCTAATAACTATTTCAACGGATAATTATATTAGTTATCTTAAACCAATAAATAAGTCTAACATGACAGGTGTTCAAGTAAAGGTGGTGGTAAGTGCATTGAAACAATACGTTAAATTCCATTTATAAAATTTACAAATGCAGATTATGTTAGTTCTTCATTGTATTTCAGAATCTTTATAACATGTCATCTTTATCATTTTACTTCAATGATATTTGGCAACTGTTTGAAGATATTTTGCATTTCAGGTAAAATGATGCTTGATAATTAAATATGAAATACTTTTAAATCGTTTTATTATTGTATATTCAACACAGATACTTCTTTATAGAACTGTATTTGACACCATGGAATTTGAAGACGGATTGGAACACATTAGTAATGGAACAAGAGATATAGTTATGGCTCCTGTAGCATTGCTTAAATACCGACCTATTATTCATCCCCTGGCAAGAACGTGGTCAGTTTTAAAGGTTTTCTTAAGTGATTTGGTTGTATTATGGTCCTTTCACAGTGACGCTCCTAATTGGACTTTGATCGCATTCCTTTTTAGTCCGTTAGGATTGCTTCGAATTGTAGTCCCGCGATTTCTAACCTAAGTTTGTCAGTTTGGGGTAACAGGTAGCGCTCAACAAATAAACAAACAATTTAATTATAGAATGTTCAATTCGTTGTAGCACTTTTTAGTCACGAACTGAAGGAAAATAAAATACACTCACTTCTTACATGGATTACAGGTATGATGTTCATACCAAACAACCGGAGTTAACAGGATCATCTGATTTTTACACAACTGTTTTCGGCCGCGATATTTGGTTCCTGGAAGGATGCATCCTTGTTGGCTTCCCCTTTTTTCTCTGGGTCTTAATATACTTTGCAAGCAGATTTACAGGAAGTTTAAAACTGACTTATATTGATTGCTTACTGACAACAATTGGAGCTGTTTGTTCCCAAGGTTTGTCGTCCCTATCACCCTATTTCAATTTTCCCTTTCTTTTATTTTCACATGAACTTTGTTTCAGGTCTCCAGTATGTGCCTTCGTTGTTCTCCATGAAGATGCTGGCTTTCACCATTCTAGTGTATAGTTACGTGGTGAATATTTCTTACTCCGCAGTTCTTATCAGCAACTTGTCAGTTGCAGTCACCCCACTTCCATTTAAAACGTTGGACGAGCTGGCCAATTTTAACTCTTATCAAGTTTGTCTAAACAGCAATAGCTACTCGCAATTATATTTTCTGGACGAAAATGTAAGTCAAAATCAAAGATGTTTGTTTTACTAAATTTCAACTGGTTAAAGTTAATTGATGTGTTCAGGCAACGAATGCAGACTCTTTTACACCGCAATGGAAAAATAGGATAAATAGCCAGGATTGTCCCCTGCATCGTGGTAACCTGATACAAAATATGTTGATACCTGCATTATGCTCTAAGAGTATTGTATCTATGACACTTTCTACACCCCCCTTGGATACTTCTAAAGCTCGGTAAATAAAACGACCCTTAAAAGATTAAATAAATTTAAAAAAAATATAAATAACCAAAATCGAAACAAATTCTTTCTTATGTTTTGTATACCTACGTAACCAATATTTCTGTATATTTTAGCATTAGATTTTCCTGCACGATTATTAAATTAAAGCCTAAATATCTTGAGAATCCAGTAATTCCAGTTATCCACTGGGACTTTCCATACTTAAGACTATTAAATGAAAAGTAAGTTTATAAAATACCAGCGTATCCAGCTAAACATAATATTCCAATTCCCTTATCTTCCTTGTGTTATGCAGCAAAGGAAATGCTTACCTTTACCTGGTAGAATATGCAGTGGCCTTTATTTTTTCATTAGTTCTTCGTTTTCAGGTTTGTTCGCATCAGAGAATGCGGACTCAGCGTGTACCTGTATAGAAAACACCTTGCAGCTCGGGTTATTGATGACAGACAATTAGTGACAAAGCAACACGTGAGTTTAGCGCACGTGTCTGGAGTGCTGACAATCTACATCATAGCAGCACTATTCTCTATTGTAGTGCTAATTATTGAAATATTTACGCATAAGCAGACGGCTTTACGTTGTTTGACACTCCGTACGCAGAAGAAAATAGTGGGCCCCTTGAAAAAATAAGAGAAAGGGAAAATAAAAATAAATTTAATACATTACCATATTGTTATATATATATAAAAAGAATATGTACTAATAATGTGTTATATCCAATAAATTAATAATTAATGTATAGTGGCATTTTTATTTTATGAAATATCTAAAAATTGACGAATAAATATTTATTTAAAGTTTGAAATTTGTTTTACTGCTTAAGATTCATGTTATTTTTCTAGTAGTACATAACGTCAATAACTCGAGACGTAATCTTATTTATTTTTCGTTTTATATCACGGCAGCTGTGGTCGCTGTGACGTTTGATTTTTCATCTCTCTTACACTTCTAATAAAAGTAGCTAAATGGTAGTAGGGAAGAAGATAAGAAAGGAATGTCGTTAAGAGCTCTGTTACTTTTTGTAAATTTTTACCCCTTAATTGTTAAAGGGATGAATATTACTATTTTAATAGTTAATAACTTCTATAATATTGCGAATTGAATTATTTGGATATTTAAGAGTACAGTTTTATATAATTCAGTTATGATTCACAAGCCTATTCTCGAAGGGTTTGGACTTGAAGTGACTACTCCCTTCACGGATGGATAATACTCTACTAAACACATCTATTTCTACTAAACCATTGAAACAATTAGCAGTATAAAATAATACTAGGTACTTTATAGTGCGTTATGGTTATTGACACGTGTCGATTCACATAAATATTTAAAGTGTGTCAAACACTATTAGTTTAGGTAATGGACACACGAATCGATTCATTGTTAAACAGTTTCCTTTATATTAATGGATCAAATATTTCTGACTGGGCGTTAAATACTGCCCTACGTACACGTTACTTTCATAGTAGGGATAGGGACATAGCGGAATGCCTCCTAAAGTGCTCTGCTACGTAATTAAGACCTAATAAATAAGTCATGACTTACCTTGAAGACCTTGAAAATGTTTATGACAATGTATAACTATATTTGTTATGTATCTAAACAAGATTTATTCATTTACGACTAAAAACTTCAAAGAGTATTTACACGCAGAATAAAGTGTCAGTTTCAAAAACAAATTCGTTCGTCTACAACCATTTTAATGAGTTTAATTTAACAGTGTACAACACCTTTTACTTAAAGGTGTAACGTATAAATTTAGTCATGGTCAAGTTTGAGCAGTTCGTTCGTTTGCAGAACAATTCGCTAATAACTGTTGTAAGGGATAATTATATTAGTTATCTTAAACCATTGAATAAGTCTAACATGACAGGTGTTCAAGTAAAGGTGTTGGTACGTACATTTCAATTTACAATTTACAAACTACTAGCTGGTACCTTTTTACATTGTGCAACTTATCCGACGTCGGTTAGGAATGCATCCGCAGATGTTCCTCATCATTTTAATTCTCTTGTTTCTTTCTTATATTCTTGTCTCTTTCCTTCTTCTAACATTGTTCCTATACTTATTTCCATTTCCGTATGCTCTTGTAGCTTCTTCTTCCATTAACAATTTCTCCTCTCTTCGTATACATATAAATGTTTTCAGAGAAATTAAGTGCTTTAACTATTCGATACACCGCATACTTAATTTAGGTACTCCTTAATTTCATTTCAGAATGTGTACGACTTTCAACCGATGATCCTATATTTCAATGATATCTGGCAAATCTTTCAAGATATTTTGCATTTCAGGTAATATATTTTACAATAACCTAATTATAAAGAAACAATCAAATAAACACATGAAATTATGTCGTTATAATTACAATTCATCCACTTAGATCTTCTTTTCTAGAAGTGTTTACGAGAACATGGAATATGAAGAAGGTGTGGATATCATAATTAATGGCACGAGCGATGTAATGCTGTCTCCTGCACCCTCTAGTCATTACTGGGGTACCATTCATCCCTGGACATTGACATGGTCAGTATCAACTTATTGTTATTTTAGCCTATTCAGAAATGTGTTTTTAAATCACTTATTGCGTAAATTGGCGCAATGATTCTATGTATTATGTTTATAAACCTTAATTTTGATGATTCGGCTTCCAAAAACTGATGATCCGTTACAAGAAATGTAACTATTTTGGTGGAACTAAATCCTGATCAAATTTCTTGAGCCTCAACAAGTTAAAATGTGGTTTATTTATAATAAATTTAAATATTGTAGGTATGATGTCCATACAAAACAACCGGAGTTAACAGGATCATCGGATTTCTACACAACTGTTTTTGGCCCCAGTATTTGGCTGCTTCAAGGATGTCTTCTTGTTAGTATCCCTTTTCTTCTTTGGATGTTCATCTACTTTGCAAGCAGATTTACAGGAAGTTTAAAGCTGACGTATACTGATTGCTTACTGACAACAATTGGAGCTGTTTGTTCCCAAGGTTTGTCGTCACTATCACCCTATTCCAATCTTGCTTTCTTTTATTTTTACATCAACGTTGTCTCAGGTCTCCACTATGTGCCTTCGTTGTTCTCCATGAAGATGCTGGCTTTCACAATTCTAATATACAGCTACGTGATGAATATTTCTTATTCCGCAGTTCTTATCAGTAACCTAGCAGTTGTAGTCACTCCACTTCCATTTAAAACGTTAGACGAGTTGGCCAATTTTCATTCTTATCAAGTTTGTCTAAACAACAATAGCTTCTCGGAGGTCTATTTTCTACAGGAGAATGTAAGCATTACAATCAATAACGTCACATTGAACATAATGTTAACAATATCGATTTAAACTGTTCTTTTACTGGTTGTTTCATGTCTAATTTTTATTTAAAAGTGCGTTGTACTTTTTAGGAAACAACAGAACAATTTGCACCTCAATGGAAAAATCGAATAAATGGACCAAATTGTCCACTAAATCATCGTGGTAATCTGATACGAAATATGTTGATATCCACTCTATGCTCTAAAAATATTGTATCAATGACAGTGTCCACGCCTCCACTAGACACTTCTAGCGCACGGTAAACACTAAAAAAAATCGTGTACATGTCAGCACTGCTCGCATCTCTAACAATGAATTCTTATCTGAATTGTTACTACAGTAGACTTGTTTTAAGCGAGCAATGCGTACATGTGAACGCTTATCATAATATAATAAAGCGTTTCCCATGTACAAAAACGGAAGTGTCAAGGCCCTATCATTTACTTTGCTTCAGACCAATATTCAGTACTATTTTTATTCAGTTAATTCATTTAAAATTCTTATATTCTGTTGACCATCTTACGCTACTAACGTTAACTAGTTTTATGACCTGCTGCCATTCAGCAGAAACTTTACATCATATTTTTCACCGCAATGTTTTAACATTTCAATTTTTATATATTTTTGCAGTATATTTGCCTGCAGAATTATTAAACTGAAACCAAAATATCTCGAAACACCGGCGACTCTAGTTATCAACAAAGAATTTCCATACTTGAAATTATTAAATGATAAGTAAGTTAACAAAATGTCCTATTACGGACTATTCTGTTTTTTTTTTCATTTGTTACATGTTTCTAGGTTTGTTCGCATCAGGGAATTTGGACTCAGTTTACTGAAGATAAACAATCTGTGACAAAGCAATACGTGAGCTTAGCACATGTGTCTGGAGTGCTGGCAATCTATATCATAGCAGCATTCTTCTCTATTCTCTTGCTAATCATTGAAATATTTATGCATAAGTAAGAAAATATGTTAATAACTATGAATGAATTAAAAAAATATATTTAAAGAACTAATAATGGTTTTATCTTTTATAAATCCAATCAACTATAAATATAATGCTCAGGCACATCTTGTGGCATAACTGAGAATCATTGAATTACTTGTTTAGCAAAGCGACAAACCATTTTTGTTCATCTTATCAATAAGCTTAATAGAACACTATTGCTTAACTGTAACAAAAATTATTAAATGGTATTACAGATGTATTAAAAAAATTACAATGATAATTAGTAAAATAAAGAAAGCCATGTAGCATTTGCCCAATTATTGTATAATACAATGAACAGAGATCTGACTAGTTTGCCTATTTGACGGAAGATGTCAGCAGGGAGTTTTATAATAGTTGAACATGATAAATCTTTACATTGATGATGCTAAAGCTGCATTTATCTATATATATATATATATTTATTGCACTATTAACTTCAAGCTTTTAAGCGTATACGTTTGTCAAGAGGCTCGCCGATGCATTCATTATCTTCAGGAGTAGTTAAAAATAAAATATTTTCTTGTAAACATATGTAATAGCTAACGAGTAGCATAGATGATTTTTATTTTTTGTGGAAATGACGATTGTTGGGGACAATGTAAAAAATCGAGAAAGTCTTCGCTTCTTGATAGATAATAGTACAAAAAATAAATGGTGTAATTTTTATTAAAATCAGTTCAGTAGTTCTCGAGATATGATGATCAGTCCAAAGAAAGTAGCTTAGAGATAAACGCAAAAGAAAAGAAAATATTTTATAAGTAGCATATATACACAGGTAACATTCGGAATATTGACACGGGTAAATTTATAGAATATTCTTAAAAGCAAAATTCATAAATCTAAGCAAAAAAGAAAAATTTTGTATTTTTTTAAATCTCAGAGTGGTCTAACCTCTTGTTATTCATTAGCACATACAAATATGTATCTCTTAGTCGTTCTGTTATAAAGCAACCTACAACGACGACTATGTGAAATATCTGTGATTATAGCTCTCCCCTTCCTCTTCCTGAGTATCCTGATATCCCTAGTATTAAGCTGGAGTAGTGTGCTATAAGCGCGTTTTGTGGGGAACTCAAATAGATAAATGATAGTTATAGTCGAATCATCCCCAACATTAACGTTCCATACAAACCCTTTGTAATATCTTATTTGGCTAATGGTTGATGGTTGATGTTTCATGGTGTTACAATCCTTTTATTCTCTTGAAATAAATGTAATAATATTCCAGAAAACGAATTAAAGTGAAGGAGATAATTGTGTCATTAATTCTACATTAAAAACTAAAAGCTTTGCGGTTATTACATTATTAGACTTTCAAAAGATTTGCGGGATATTTGACGTCAGAAAATATATAAAACAAATTATGATTATTATATAAGGTCTCCAATGCGATAAAAATCCTTAGATATGGATATATAATATATACTTATTTTTGGGAAATATGTATAGTAATTATTATTACACAGTAAATTTACAAAATTTTAATTATTATTATTTAGTTATCTTAAAGTTATATTCTTCTTGGAAATTTGTATTTAATATGGTTAAAATAAAAAACTGTGTGTTAAAGTGTCTTGCACGGGATGTGCCCATCGACTCATCCCTCAATTGATCATAATTTCATTTTTAGACTGCGGTTTATTAGACATGAGACAGCTGGGCAAGTTGCTTGGATGTTCAAGTATTCTATTCCTGTAGCATTTGGTACTAAGCACTATTTCCTCATTAACGTCGCTGAAGTTAGCGAAAAGTTCCATCGAAAATGAGCAGTACTAGTGGTGTCCAACTGACATTCACGCAAAAGACTATACACTTGTTGGATTTAATATTTGCAAGTGTATTAAAATAAAAAAATCATAATAAATAATAATAATATGATATAAATATCATATATTTGAATCGAACAAACTGGGTTTATAGCACACATGGCAAATGTTGATTTTCTCCGAAAACAAAAAAAATAGACGGATTAAATTTTGCATGGAGCTTAGTATCATTATAACTAATTAAATTGATACAAATTTATTGATCTTAAGTATATTAATTAAAAAACTACAGACATCCGAATTTCCTAAATCCAAAATCCATTGCTTACATATGAATTGGGTTTGTAGTAACCTTAGAAAATATTCGTTTTCTATCGGATTTTTGCGGACCTTAGTAACATTATAACTAATTAAATAAATACAAATTTAATGATCTTAAGTATATTAATTAATAAACTACAGACATCCGAATTTCCCCAATCCAAAATACATATGAATAGGGTTTGTAGTAACCTTAGAAAATATTCATTTTCTCCGAAAACAAAAAAAATAGACGGATTAAATTTTGCACGGAGCTTAGTAACATTATAACTAATTAAATAAATACAAATTTAATGGTCTTCAGTATATTAATTAAAGAACTACAGACATCACAATTAGCAGAAGTAACTGTAATAAATTATATGTATTTCATAATATAAGGTATATTATTAAATTACCGACTTTATTATATAATTAAATATTCTCGTATTTTTCTCGTTAGTTTATTCCATCAGAATTTCCCTAAAAGATTTAAATAATTTTTCAAACATACTGTGTCATTTCTTCATCTACTTTCAGCATTCCTTTCAGGTTCCAGTGCAATTGATCTTTTTTACAGTTCTTTATGTAAAATCTGTAATGGTTAAATGTATATATTTAGTAAATGTATTAAGTATTTATTTAAATTCTTTATTGAGTATACATTTCTTGTTCTTACTGTTCGAAGAGGTGTGTGTTTACAGTTGGAAACCACTAGTACTGCTCATTTTCGAACTTTTCGCTAACTTCAGCGACGTTCCTCATTAAGCAAAGGTATGTCCAGATAATCATGGTGTATTATTTTATCAGTTACAAACCAAGATGCATCCGTGACAATCCTAAGCATTTTAAACTGGAATCTTTGGATTATTTGAATGTCCAGTGCTCAATTGTGATTTCCATCTTAAAAACCAGAATATTTTCCGCAGTTGTAGGCTGACTCTGAATTTCTGCTTCTTCCAAATAAAGCTGCAGTCTAAGTGTATTTCTAGGTACCTCATTTGATCAACCTGCGGTATATTGACATTGTTTATTGTGATAGTTAGCAGTTACCCTTACCCTAGTTATGAACGTGATATGCATAGATTGTGCTTCGCCTGATTCTCTAATCCTTTATCCATAAAAATAGTTTGTCAAGGTTCTTTTGTGGTACAGAAGAGGCATTAACAGGATCAGTATGTGAGGCCAAAGATGCCGCAATACATAAAATATTATAGAAAGTTTCAACAAGAGCGGTGACTTTAAATCAATAGATAAACGCAATATTTCGGTGACATTTAGCAGATATTGTGTTTCATTGCTAACCTCAGAGTTTGTACTTTAGATTAAAATAAAAATAACACCACTTTTCACGGAAATATTACGTTTTTCTATTGATTTAAAATGACCGCTCTTGTTGAGAAACCTTATAAATACATAAAATAAAAAATTATAATTATAGTTTGTTTCACCAAACAGTTGTCAAACCGATTTACGAATTGGCTTTCAAAATGAAAACATCGCTCGAAGAGTCACTTTCAGAAGTATTTTGTTCTCATTGTATTATTTCAAACACAAAACCACTGAGCTCATTGTATACTATAATATGAACCAGTGTTCCTACCAAAACAAATCACTGTTGTTTCTATTATAATGTCAAAAGTAAAGCAACGGAATAAATAATATTATTATATGGTACGCTACACACCCTCTTCACCATAATGAAACCAAAACCGCAACCCCAGCAGCCCCAACCTTTACTCGCTGTTCTGTCTCTATCTACTCTACTCTTACTTTTCTTATAATCATATTGTACGCGTACCCAAGTATTTTCGTACGGCCTCTGTGTATGTGTACGCGTGTTTGATATTCACTTGTATTATTCAGAACATCTGATCATGAAATACTTTCACAATGTTTATGTACTTGTTTATTTCTGTGACTCAACTACCGTGGTTTCTGTTGGAAATGTAGTATTTGTCGTTGCACTCAAAGGCTTTGATTCTTATACAAAAGTAAATAATTTCAGATATCAATTAATTATTTTCTTGAATTTGATATTAATATAACAAAATATAGGGTTTTCCAATAGGGGCGGCTCGATGTAGAAATGGAATAAAACAAACCGTGTTTGAGGAAATAACGAAATTCTTTTTTGAATTGAAAGGCCCATGTATACCATTATGTATGGAATATGATATTGTCCGCCGCGGCTTTTCATGGTGGCACGAATCCTGCTGGAACCACATGTCGTTCACGTCCATATCGTTCAATTTTGACCAAAAGAACCGTCGCACTGTGTTTGGACCTTTACATTTCCACTCGAAACGAAACTACACTAAATGTGAACATTCTTTATCGGATTAGACGAGGCAATCTGCATCCACTATCCCTATATCGCATCTCCTGTTCAGGTCCGAATTTGAGGGAGAGCAGGCGGGGCTACTGCCAAAAAATTGTTCCTTTTATTCAGAAAATAATTAGAAGCCTCCTCTCCTTCGTTGCTTCATGGCCTCCACACCTCTAAATCGGGCACTGATCCTGTCAGTCTTTTTTTCCGCTGGCGTTCACATTATAATATGCTTTGTAATATGTTGGTACTGTATGTTAATTTGAGGACTCATGCATTAATGTCAACCGAGTTCCATCAAGTACCGAGACAGTTGGTATGTTGGAACTTGTAACATAGTATAGCTGCTGTCTCCTTAGTCAGTACGTCAAATTTAAATTCTGAACAGATTCTTTTGTTCACTACAATGCTTGATTTAAAATTACAAAAAATCTGGAATAAAGAAAATGTTTAAATATAGGACATTCTACTGGACCTGCCTGCTATTAAATAAATTACGATAGATCCTTTAATTTTAGTTAATAATTAACACAATACATACTACGTATATACATAGATACATATTTTGTCTAAAATGCTATAGAAACCTCTTTCTTAGTGTAAGGCTGCACTGCGAAAAATATTAGCGCGGAAATAATAATAATAAAAATATAAATAATAATTTTCGTGCTACTTTTAAGTTGCAGAGTGCGTGCATTTATATGCTTAAATGTATTGCAGAATAACGAATTCGTTTCCGCACTATTCTATGGACACGATTTTAATTAATAGAATGAACCCAGCATCTAGGTCTACCTTTCTTTTAATTTCCTTCATTTGTTGTCATAATAATAGCTGCAGGAACAGCACAAACCTTTCTTTTGTCTACAATTTCTGATATCAGTACTTTGTACGGCATTTTAAGATACATTTTATACTACAGCAAATTGTTTTTACTTCTTTATTTTTGGCAAACTGAAATTGACCTTCTTTTAGAAATAAATCCTACTGCATTCTGACAGATTGTCATAAATTTGAGGTTATAATATAAGCTGATGTAAATACCGTACGTTTCTATACAGGTTATAAACTAGAATACGGACCTAGAAGAAGCTTGGACCTTCAAGATTCTAAAACGACACCTACAGAATACAATTACAAAATTTTAAATAAAAACGGTGAGCGGGAATTATACTTTAGTCTTAAAATTATTTAAGAAGCAAATATAATCTAACTACCGATGATTCCAACAAATCATACATTGAATTTAAGCTAAATTAATACGTAGTTCTAAAGTCTAATTAATTTAACAAGTTTTTGTATTAAACATTTAGCAAACTATGTCAAAC
Source organism: Panorpa germanica (assembly GCA_963678705.1). Lineage (NCBI taxonomy): Eukaryota > Metazoa > Arthropoda > Insecta > Mecoptera > Panorpidae > Panorpa > Panorpa germanica. The sequence continues at coordinate 8,742,704 of OY783211.1, read as the reverse complement.
GATTAGGATGACAATATATACGACTATAATTTGAAAGTAGCTTCTTGTGTCACAAAGCTTGTATCAAAAACGTACTCCTAGCAGGTACCCAAGCATAACACAATGCAATACAACACATGTCACATGCATTTCATCCACTCGCAGTGCATTACAGCATGCAATTTATGCAAATAGTGCTTTATTTACAATCCTTGAGCAACACATATAAGTTACAGATACAACTGTGCTGTCTCCCTCTCTCACAATGCTACGTTGGCATTTCTTCTTTGTCAGTAATCACATGGGACGTTTTTCATGTGTGTTATGGAAGTGTTCACTATGATGAAATGTGTTCTTCTTCTTTGCCATGCAACAATTCTGAAGATATAATAGTTATGTAAGGAAAATAAACGGAAATATTTCTTAATTTCCTAGGAGAGTTACGGAGTGCTAACATAAGATGGTTCACACGATTTGATCTGAATTATTTCCGCTTTAGGGTATAGGAATAATGCTTATAAAGAAAATGACTTTAGAAGTTATGATATTTAAATTATAAAGTGACAAAATATTATGTCACCTTGACAATCACAGAACATCTAATCCATGCAGTATTTTACTAAACGAAACATAGAAAAAAAGATCTAAAAAGGTGTGAAGAATATGTAATAAATATAAATTTTTAACTTAGGTTTCACAAAAGTTCTTTATTTCTCTTTCTAAAAAACTTCCTCTAGTCTTGTTTCGCCTTTCTATTATTATTAGTATACGATGGTCAATCAATAAGTATCCGTGTCGGAAAACAGGTGGTGGAGCCGAGGAAATATGGCATTATTGTCGTGTGCTCCCATCTTTCAAACAACACCTACATTTCAGACTGATCAATAGAGCAAGGACTTACATGTAAAAATCGTTAAATAAGTGTATATAATATGCAGGAAGGGTTAAAGAAATGGCAGAAACGTACTGTATAGTCCTTAAGAAGATTAATTGAAAAATAGAAAACAAAATGTGAAAAACTTGCGTCTTTATTCGTAACACTCTTTGAACGACCCTCGTTAACCTATTATAGTCAGGTACCAACAAGGTTAAATTATGTTAAATCAACACGTGTCTAAATAAAAAGTAACTGGAAATAATTGTATGTACAAATAAACAATATAAGATAAGGAAACTTGACGGAGTTTATATGTAACAATATTGTCCCTATTATTCATATTTAATCTAAACAATAATGTGATAACGTGTACCTGTGAATCAGCAAACAAGAGTTGGATCACCTTCTACGCATCATTAGAGTATAATTGTATCCCTGTACATTCATGTATATATTTACAATTGTACAGCGTATACTCCCACTCCATTCGGCGCGATCCTTTTTCACATTACGGTAACTCTCGGAACGTTGGCTCGGAGTCCAAACTAGATGACAAGTGGTCATTATTTAATTATGGACACCTACACAGTGCTCATAGCGGGAAAGGGCAGGTCACGGTCCGAATCTCTGCGACATTAAGTAGATCGTAATGCGGCACTTTGATGTCCACATGTATGTACCATATTATGAATAGGTACGTATGAAACACATACCACACTGTGGTATGTCACAGTGTTATTTAATGTAACGATAGGAACCGTACTCGAAAAGTCGTAAGAAAACGGCTGCAGTCTGAGCGAGCCCTACGTCAAATAAAACAACGTTGGATTTGTATGCAACTGATGACTAATTTAAAATAAAATCATCTATTTTTCCTGTAAGAGTCATTAAAGCCACAAAGACTGTGTAAATGAAATGTGTTAGATTGCAAGAGCTTCTGCACACAATGAATCATTGCGCAAACAGGAAATTTCTGATTCACAACCTGCAGATTTGTAAACAATTAGCAAGGATAACTTTGAATGTACTTTTGGATTAACATAATCCAGAAGATTTCTGCCGTAAATACATCCAGTTGTATATAAACGTGTTTCTGGTCCAATAGGTCACCACACTAAGTCTGAAGTTACAAGTGAAACGTTCAAATATATTTTTAATATAAACTACTACTACCAACATGAAGATCATCATTGTTTCCGTTTTAGTTTTGGTAGCCCTGAGTGCTCCAATTGATGCAGCTGCCGCTCACACGCAGCTTCTGGACGTCCTCAAAAATTTGACACAAAATGAAGGTCTTACCGAATTTAAAAAAGGTATGAATACATTTATTTAATTACACTATTCTGCAAAAAAAAAAAAAAAAATTTCTCCTCTCATTATTTTATTTTAATAATTGATTATGATAGATTTGATGCTCCTGAATCGAAATTTAGTAATACAAAATATTTAACACGTATATGCAATGTTTTAGTTTAGTAAAATAAAGTATTCACATATTTCGAGTAATAATTTATTTTTCGTAGTTTCTTTTCATGTTTGATGCATGTGCAAGGGGCTAATGGGCATTTATTGCCATTGTCATATTCACAATCTTCATATTCATAATATTTTTTGAAGAAGGATTTCATAGCAGACTAGTGTTATTCATTTTAAAAGAAAAGTTTTTTATGCTATGATAATAATTATTTTGTTTTACAGAACCTTTAAGTCTTGGGATAAGGGACGTGAATTTGTTTTGCAGCTTCTCTAATCCAGATGCAGCTTGTGCAGCTTATTGCATCTGGTTGGGAAATAGCGGTGGTCGCTGCGAAGATGGGGTCTGCGTTTGCAGAAAATAATTTTGTAGGCTCAACACAAAAAAAAATTATATCGCGTAACAAATACTTTTCCAAAAGCAATTATATCCAGTCACAATTACCCTGCGCCAAAATCAATTATATTTTCTTAAATAATCTATGTCCAATTTTTAAAAATTTTGCTATAAATTAATTGTATCTAATCACAATTGTCTTCAACAGTATGCCTGGAACACCTACGCCATTGTTAGTCCGGCCGTGTATAATGCAGTAATGTGCATAATAATAATCTATATATATAACTCTTACTTTTCTACTTATTTTGGTTTTATTATAGCGGGTTAAAGGTTATTTATAATACACGAAGAGGGAATCAAAAATTACTGGACAAAATTCGCTGCGCGCGCATTTAAGGGGTTATATCCACTTGCGAGGCAGAAAAAACGCGTTTTTTTGTGAATTTTTTCCAAAGAGGCATTTTATTTTATACATTAATGGAAAAAATGTTCTTAAACAGAATTTAATGTACTTTAACAATCAGCGGTTTATTTAAAAAAATATTGAATCCCCTAGCTCCTGTAGATGATCTGCGGAGAGACCTCCAAAAAAAAGTGCTTGGCGGTGACCAATATATCTCTGGTCCAAATTATCTGAAAACCAAAAACCAAAAATATTTAGTTTTGTTATAAATAAATACAGGTAATGATCGAAGGTCTAGTCAAAATTTTAATTTTTGACAAAATGGCGGCTGTTCAAAAAAAAAATTTAGTTTTTCATGAAAATTTTTTACTTCAAAGTGGCTTAAAAAATCGAAATTATTGTCCAAAACCTTATTCCTTCGATCATTACCTGAAAAATATATCTGAGTAAGTCGTGTGAAAATTTCAAACTGATCGGTTTAGCGGTTTCGGAGAAATTTTGGTCACCGACTCTGAAAACACGGTTTTAAAATAAAAGCGTTTAAAGTTTCGGGAACGATTTACACTAAATTAAAATTTTTTTTTTTCAACTTACATCGTGTCATCTATTCCAGCACCATAAGAGGAACCCTCTGCTTCGTCGTTTGCATCCAAAATGTTTAGTTGTTGTTGTCTACGAGCCATTCTCCCCTCGCGCGTTGACCCTTGCGCTCTTGCGTCCGAAATTGAGATGCGCTCTGCGTCCTCTTTACTCACGTAGGAATGAGCATTGGGTCCCTTTCTAACGCTCGGAGACGTTCTTACTAAAACGCTCATATCTCCGAAACTAATTGTCGGATCGATTTGAAATTTTCAGAGAATATTCTTGAATATATGTACATTCATAAAATGAAATAAAAAAAAATCGATTTTTTGAAAATCACAAGTGGATATAACCCCTTAATGTTCTTCGCTCTTCGTGAGTGTAAAATGTTGTTTGGCTATTTTTGGGTCTCCTCTCGTGTGTATTAGATTTGATGACAACTTTTACATCGACTGTATTAAGTAACAGATACATTTTAAGTAATATTATACTTTCTTGTGCTTTTAAATCTACACAGCGATATACTAATGATAACCATATGTTTAAGTCAACTATCACCTAACCTATTTCTTTACAAATAGTTTCATAATTTATGAAATCTAATGTATTATTTACGTATATTTAAGGTTTATCTTACATAACAAAAGTTATGTTATATATTTTACTATACTTATCATATATTATATATTATTATACTACCTTAAACGGCTTTTTATAAATAAGTCCTACCTTTTTGTCCATTAAAATAATCATACAACTTCTTAAGAAGATCCTTCTTGGTCACGAAATCATTACTAACACTTTTTTAAGGATTAAAGACTTTTAAAATGCTAAAAAATAATAAAACAAGATTCACACGATTTTTATATAATTGAACAGAATACTTTTCTGTAATTATCTTAATATATATAAATTACGTGTCACTGTGTTGTCCGCTATGGACTCCTAAACTACTTAACCGATTTTAATGAAATTTGTACACCGTGTGCAGTTTGATCCAACTTGAAAGATAGGATACCTTACATCTCAATTTATTTATCTTATTGCTAATTATTTGTCTATTAATTATCTGTATATGACATATGACATCGGGCGACGATGATGGCGACATCTGTTGACTAGATTGAGTAAATATTCTGTTGAGTAAATCGAAATCTGTTGACTAGATTGAGTAAATATTCAATAGATGGCGCTACGTTAGGCACAGCAACGCGTGGCCGGGACAGCTAGTTAGTTTATATAATTGATTAATTTAATGCAAAATTGTTTATTATATACATAACTACGTCCTACATACATACATAGGTTGTATTTACTATGTAACATGTATTTTTTATAAAAAATAAAAACGAACTGTCAAAAACACAACCGTTTGTGCGTTCGTAATTCGAGACAAAATGTGTCCGTAACTTTAGAGGTATTATATAAATAAGGACATGCTATATTTCAAGTAGTAATGTATTTTATTGAATATAGTATTTATATAAAGTAGTGAAGTAAATTAAGAAAAGAGGTCGTTTTCCAGCCAAACTATCAGCGCCATCTGTTGATGCCCGCTTAATGGTTACAAGCGCAATATCCGCTATAACAATTTCCTCCTCTGAAACCAAGGGCGTTACATTTTTGGCTGCAAGTAGGTTCGCTTTGGTAGTTACCAACTACAACAGGAACATGTCCTTCTGGGAAAGGACAATAATCAGAATTGCGTCTGAACCTTTCATCTCCTTGAACAGATTCTGGAAGAAATAAAAATTATTTTACAAAAATGATACATTTGAAATAACATAGTTACATAATTGTTTCGTCAGTGTTAGAACTCAGCATCGGAAGTAGGCTGCTATTAATTAAATTTAGAAGAAATATATCACCTTCAATTTCTACTTGAGCAGGGTCGATACTAGCTCCATCGGCGAACACGGCAACTGCTGCAACCAACAGTAAAGATACAATGAGTAACTTCATGGTAGTGTTTTGAATTGTAGTTCTTCTCGAATTGAAACTTCACGAAGATATAAGTTATGTTCAAAATGTCAGTTGCTTTTATACTTAATAAAATGTATTGTTACTTTCCTTGTTGCATATTATTTTATAAACATAATTAGATATTTAAATCTAGTGCAAACCAGTTAATTAATTTGTTCAATGTTTTGAAACAACAATATAAATTCGTACTTGGGTGTTTGACCGTCTGACCTTATTTACTTCTTATCTATCTATCTGGATATTAATAGAATAGAACTAAGTCTCGTTGAAATTTCGATTGAACTTTCCTGTTTATAGCCTTGACCCGTCATGACATGTTTTGTTATTTATTAATTTTAAGTTCGTCTAAATAGCAATATGTTTCCTTTAACTTCGCTGATTGTTACAAGGAAAGGTCAAAGAAATTTGTTGTGAGATAAGATTTATGACACACGACGTATTATCGCATCTACTGTGTAGTCTGTAACAACTGGGAGTACTGAATTAATTCACTATGACTTCATTCTATGATTCACTTAGATTGCAGAAGAATGTCATAGTTTTTTTTTCTTATTAATACTTCACGGGCTTCTTAGGATCACGGTCCTCTTTTCGCCCTTCTTACTTCATTTTATTTACATTTTATCTATTTACATTTCATTATTATTATTACTACCTAAACTTTTAACCCCGCTTTATATCATAACCTGTCGTATGTCATAGTTATACCTAATATAATGTTATGAAAAAATGTTGTAGTAAATACACTTAAAAGTAAACTTTATGTAAATGGTTAAAGCAAAGAATTTAACAAAAATATGTAAGACAAGCCACAGAGTTCAACTGCTTAGTTGATTACATGGTAAATATAATCGTGATGTGGCAGGCAGTGGTGTAAACTATATGTGAATTGTCCAACTCATTAATGAGACATCTCTAAATATTGAGTTTTGAGATAACGACAAAATCAATACTCTTAGTTTTCAGCAGACTTTGACAATTTAATTCGTATCATACTTTTGTTTGGTTGCATTTATGAGGTATCTCCATTTGGAGTTTATTGAATCAAATAGAATAAGCAATTTTATATTCAAATTTCATTTGTTTGAGACTTATTAACTAAACAACTATCACGTGTGAGGCTTTAACGCAATAGTACAATACCAATGGGAGGTTGTCGATGATAGAAGTAAAAGAATAAGCCTTCGCCAAATTTTTGAAATCCATACCTATTCTTCTTTTATTGTTTCCATTATATTCTTAGAGTAATAGAAAATACGACTTTTAATAGCATGTAGACAATTAAAATGGCAATCTTTGTGTATAATTTATAATTATATTTTACAATGACACGTACTGTTTTTACGAATAATTGTGTCAACAGGAAAATGCTAGCTAATACGCAGTTTCAAGTTTTAAGTTAAAAACATAAGGATAATATCAATTTAACTGACGAGTTGGTGGGGATGTAAGGTTATGTGATCCTTGATAAATAATTGCTCTAAATTGTGATTCCAACAAAGTATAAAAGTCATCAACGGTTGCAGATCTTCATACTTCGCTGCTCAACTTCAAGCTAAGAAGAACAACTCATCTCCTCAACTATGAAGCTGCTCCTTGTCTCTCTGATGCTGGTCGTTATCGTCAGCGCGTTGGTGGATAGTGCTAGTGCCAATCCTGAACTTGAAGGAGTCGCTCTTGCAGATTTGGAAGAACAAGGTAGTAATTTCTTTAACTTAGATAACTAACTGGACTAACTGTATTAGACATGTCTCACACTACAACCGACTTCTTTCGACGACATCTTTTGGAGTAGTCATAGTAGTAGATTTTGTACTGTCATACATGTCCAGATGTGTATTAATAAACATTAAAATAGAAACTTCCTCTCATAATAAAGTGTGCTAATACATCAGACTGAAAAAATCTCAAGTCGCAGGAAAACGGTTGCAGTGTAAGAGAGCCTTACTTAAAGGTTCAGGTTCACTTCATAACTGAAGTTATAGTACATTTTCTTCTTTTCATTATAGAACATAGATGATTTCTTTGAATTAATTGATTGTAATATTTGTTCGCAGATGCAGCAGCACCTCTCGAGAGGACTAAACGTGAATACTGCCCTTTTCCTCGTGAACTTATAAACGGAGACAGCGAACCGGGTACTTGCACTCAAAAATGTAATGGTCTCGGCTATCCTAAGGGCGGCTACTGTTATGAAGGTGTCTGCGTGTGCGCCTATTGAATCAACGGACTGAATCATCCTAAGAAGAAGAAGAAGAATTTTTTTAAATTTTAAAATCAAGTACTATTTTTCTAGTATGTACTTTCTCCTGTTCTAATATTACATATTATTAATTAAAAATATTTAAGCAAAAATAATTGTATATATTTTTTTCAATTTACTGAATATTTTAAACCTGGAAACTAAATAACAAATTAAACTTAACTTCTTTTTTTAAGTATGATTTCTCGGGCTTCCTAGGCACGTAGCCCTTTATCACCCCTCATAATGTGCTGCTTTTTCTTAAACTTTATATCCCGACAACAAGAATGATCTATTCATGGCTACTGCCGTTATAAAATTCGGTGTCGCAATCAAAAAGGCTACTTAATCTGTGTTTCATAAAAATATGATCATTCTATAGATCAAAACATAAAGCCAAGTAATTTGTGCTTTAAGCAGCTCACGATAAAAGCTTTCAGCTTTGTTTAATTGATAGGCTTTTTTAAATAATGAACACATATAGGTACCATGCATTAATTATTTGCTGCAGGCTTAAAATTACCCAAACATCTAAACATATTTTTTGTTTTATTATATGGCTGGGCAGTGATAAAATATTCCCCGTTCCTAATGTAAAATTAATTCAGTCTGCTGGAGATAAAACATATTCCTTCTTTCTAATGGAAACATGCGTAGTCCTGTGTCCCTACTTTTGCAAGGATGCTGCTACTGCCGTGTTCCCGTGTTCCCGTATTCCCGTGTTCCCAGATGTAGTCACTCGCCTGTTACGCTGGCGACAGGACCGGAACGAGAGCTTTGTTATTTAGTACAACGCGAGTTTTCGGGTAGAGCACATCGCACGATCTGTTGATTATCCGAGCTGTCAGATAAATGATGGTGTAAACAAATGACCAAATTCTCTCGCTGAAGTTCATTCATTTATAAATTTAAAACTTGTGTTATGTGAGCATTAAGTAACAAGTAAATAAAATTATGTTCTTTTTGAAAAAATATTTTTTAAACTTTATCTTTGAATATTTTAACACCTTGTCATTCTTTTTGCATGATTCGCATTATTAACTTCATTTGTATTTATCACATATGTTAGTAGAATTGTTAGTTAATTCGAATTATAATATTAAAAATTAAATTTTCCACTTGAAATAAAAATAAAAATACAAATTTAGATAAATATTGTAATTAATAGCTACTAAACACAAAACATATTTGTAAAGTTTTATGTAAGCGAGATTTACTAATATAACGTTACGTTTTATTTGTTATTTACAGAACATTAACATAATTTTATTACATTGTCATTATAAATGTAAAAGTAATGAACATATTTGACAAAGTTACTAGCTTAGTATGCGAATTTATTTAATCTTTACATCAGAAAACGTAAATTTATACTAAAGAATAATTATACATAAATGAAAATATAATTTAACAGGTAAACTATTTTATGTTAAGTAAACCTTGAGTATATGTAACTGTGTTCAGCGGGATAACTATATCAAAATGATTTTACGGTATTTAAGTTAGTTTTACCTGTTCAACTTTTCCTGCAGAAGTTTCTTAAATATATAACTAATTTTATGAAATTTGCATTAAACATTATACTGGCCCAAGTCCAAGTAACTTTATAAGTAAATACGGGTAACTGGGCGTCCAATGGTCTTCTATTTATCCTTTTAAGAGATTGAAAAGGGGTGATAATTGGTAAAATCACTTTTCTATAACTTGCATACTAAGGGAGATAAAAATTGATTTGGTTTTTACATAAAACAATAATTTTATTTAATAAAATCAATAATATGTATATTTTTTATTTAATTTATTTAACGTCGACTTATTTCCGATACTACTATAAATTTATCACGCAGTAGAGTAGTCCACATATATCAGGCCACGACGCCACAAAAAGTGCCAACATTGTAGGAGGCCGTCGGCAAGTAGGACTCAGTATCACAAATAAGCTGACAAATAAATAAAAAATACATAATTGTTTTTATTTCTTTATATTTCACAAGCTGAAACTTACATTTAAGTTTAAAACTTTACATTAACACTTATAACTATAATTTAAAATTAACATTTTCAAGGAGTTCAGTCAAATTGTTTTCTAAAATACGTAACCATTTATGTTAAATATGTTTTATGTAGAAACAAAAAGAAATCTCTATTTCTTTTACAATCAACAACTTCTTGTAACCTATACTATTACACTGTATTGCTTTAAGTGATTATACTTGGAGGATCTTATTTGTTCCAAAAGTAAGTTTGTTAAAATATTGACTTTTATTAATTTCGTATTTCAACAAACTGTACCACGAGTAATTTAATTCTACGCTTTTAGTTGTTGGTATATTTTGTGTCTATTTATTATTCCCAAAACTCGAAAAGTAACAAATTAAAATCTTCCGTCGACTTAATTTAGTTCTTATAACTTGTTAAGATATTAAATTTAACATTAATATTATATGAAAAAAATTATTTCTTTTATTATCACTTATGTCATACTTGACCTATAGATTTATTTTTTTCTTATCTTTTTCTCCAATAATTCTACATAAAAACAGTTCTCTTTCAAATTAAGACTATCTATGAATAAAAAATATAATTTTCCGAATTAATTATACTTATATACTTTCATTACTCCATTAATTATACGAGCACATATTTAAAAATATTGTGTTGACACGTAAATGTTCTTATTTACCGGGACTGTATTGATCTGCAACCATTATTTTTGATTAACATTCGTCAGGTTGAAACAACTGTAATAGTTATAAGACAAGAACATTTCAAAGCAACGAGTTTAAATTTAAAGTTTGTTGCTTTCTACTTTCGAAACTATTATTCCGTGCTAATGTCGTGGACTAGCTATATTCTCAATTCCAATGACGCCAATGGCACACGTGTCAATTTACATGCATATTTTAAGTGTGTCAATTATTTATAGATTACACTAATGGTCATGTCAAGAACCTATCACAAGAAATAACAAGTCGTTAATGCCATCGATTCGCTGCTAAAAAGTTTTTCAATATTAATATCTCAAATAATTTTTCCTGGGCGTTAAATACCGCCCTATGCATACGGAATTTTATCGGGAGTGACAATGACACACCGAAATACCTCCCAATTACTCAATGCGTGGAGTTGTACTTCAATACAATTAAGAGCTTACAATAACATAAATTCAAGGTTGCTAATTGCAGACAACTTTTCTTAGGCGTTGAAAATGGCCATGACGGTAAAAATACTTGTTGTGTATTTCAAGAAACATTTGCGAAATAGTCTATACACTTCGTTTGGTAATTAATAATCAAGTGAACGCCTAGAATGGTAGCAAGCAACACATTAAACATTGAAATATTTATTTCGATTAAATTTAACGATGGCACAACTTGAACAGTTCGTACGTTTGCAGAACAATTCGCTAATAACTATTGCAACGGATAATTATCTTAGTTATCTTAAACCAATTAATAAGTCTGACATGACAGGTGTTCAAGTAAAGGTGGTGGTATGTACATTGAAACAATACGTTAAATTCCATTTATAAAATTTACAAATGCAGATTATGTTAGCTCTTCATTGTATTTCAGAATCTTTATAACATGTCATCCTTATCATTTTACTTCAATGATATTTGGCAACTGTTTGAAGATATTTTGCATTTCAGGTAAAATGATGCTTGATAATTAAATATGAAATACTTTTAAATCGTTTTATTATTGTATATTCAACACAGATACTTCTTTATAGAACTGTATTTGACACCATGGAATTTGAAGACGGATTGGAACACATTAGAAATGGAACAAGAGATATAGTTATGGCTCCTGTAGCATTGCTTGCCTATTATTCATCCCCTGGCAAGAACGTGGTCAGTTTTAAAGGTTTTGTTAAGTGATGTGGTTGTGTTATGGTCCTTTCACAGTGACGCTCCTAATTGGACTTTGATCGCATTCCTTTTTAGTCCGTTAGGATTGCTTCAAATTGTACTTCCGCGATTTCTAACCTAAGTTTGTCAGTTTGGGGTAACAGGTAGCGTTCAACAAATAAACGAACAATTTACTTATAGTATGTTCAATTCGTTGTAGCACTTTTTAGTCACGAACTGAAGGAAAATAAAATACACTCACTTCTTACATGGATTACAGGTATGATGTTCATACCAAACAACCGGAGTTAACAGGATCATCTGATTTTTACACAACTGTTTTCGGCCGCGATATTTGGTTCCTGGAAGGATGCATCCTTGTTGGCTTCCCCTTTTTTCTCTGGGTCTTAATATACTTTGCAAGCAGATTTACAGGAAGTTTAAAACTGACGTACATTGATTGCTTACTGACAACAATTGGAGCTGTTTGTTCCCAAGGTTTGTCATCCCTATCACCCTATTCCAATTTTCCCTTTCTTTTAATATCACATGAACTTTGTCTCAGGTCTCCAGTATGTGCCTTCGTTGTTCTCCATGAAGATGCTGGCTTTCACCATTCTTGTGTACAGCTACGTGGTGAATATTTCTTACTCCGCAGTTCTTATCAGCAACTTGTCAGTTGCAGTCACCCCACTTCCATTTAAAACGTTGGACGAGCTGGCCAATTTTAACTCTTATCAAGTTTGTCTAAACAGCAATAGCTACTCGCAATTATATTTTTTGGACGAAAATGTAAGTCAAAATCAAAGATGTTTGTCTTACTAAATTTCAACTGGTTAAAGTTAATTGATGTGTTCAGGCAACGAATGCAGACTCTTTTACACCGCAATGGAAAAATAGGATAAATAGCCAGGATTGTCCCCTGCATCGTGGTAACCTGATACAAAATATGTTGATACCTGCATTATGCTCTAAGAGTATTGTATCTATGACACTTTCTACACCTCCCTTGGATACTTCTAAAGCTCGGTAAATAAAACGACCCTTAACAGATTAAATAAATTTAAAAAATATATAAATAACCAAAATCGAAACAAATTCTTTCTTATGTTTTGTATACCTACGTAACCAATATTTCTGTATATTTTAGCATTAGATTTTCCTGCACGATTATTAAATTAAAGCCTAAATATCTTGAGAATCCAGTAATTCCAGTTATCCACTGGGACTTTCCATACTTAAGACTATTAAATGAAAAGTAAGTTTATAAAATACCAGCTTATCCAGCTAAACATAATATTCCAATTCCCTTATCTTCCTCGTGGCATGCAGCAAAGCATATGCAGGGGCCTTTATTCTTTCATTAGTTCTTCGTTTTCAGGTTTGTTCGCATCAGAGAATGCGGACTCAGCGTGTACCTGTATAGAAAACACCTTGCAGCTCGGGTTATTGATGACAGACAATTAGTGACAAAGCAACACGTGAGTTTAGCGCACGTGTCTGGAGTGCTGACAATCTACATCATAGTAGCATTATTCTCAATTGTAGTGCTAATTATTGAAATATTCACGCATAAGCAGACGGCTTTAAGTTGCTTGACACTCCGGACGCAGAAGAAAATAGTGGGCCCCTTAAAAAAATAAGAGAAAGGGAAAATAAAAACACATGTTACTATATTTTTAAATAAATAAAAAACATATGTACTAATAATGTCTTTTTCCCAATAAACTAATAACTAATGTATAGTGGTGTTTTAATTTTATAAAATATCTAAAAATTTACTTCGAATTTGATTTGAAAAAATGGATTTTTACTGCTTAAGATTCATGTGATTATCCTAATAGTTGATGACGTCAATAAAGTAGTCTTATTTATTTTTCGATTTATAAATCGACAGCTGTGATCGCTCTGACGTTTTATTCAGCATCTCTCTTACACTTCTGGTGAAAGTAGCTAAATGGTAGTGGGGAAGAAAGTAAGGAAGTAATCAAGAGCTCTGTCATTTATACCGCTTTAATATTAAAGAGATGAACATTACTATTTCAATAGTTTATAACTTCTATACCATTGTCAATTGAATAATAATAATTAGATTCACAAGCCTATTCTCGAAGGGTTTGAACTTGAAGTGACTACTCCCTTCACGGATGGATAATACTCTACTAAACACATCTATTTCTACTAAACCATTGAAACAATTAGCAGTATAATATAATACTAGGTACTTTATAGTGCGTTATGGTTATTGACACGTGTCGATTCACATAAATATTTAAAGTGTGTCAAACACTATTAGTTTAGGTAATGGACACACGAATCGATTCATTGTTAAACAGTTTCCTTTATATTAATGGATCAAATATTTCTGACTGGGTGTTAAATACTGCCCTACGTACACGTTACTTTCATAGTAGGGATAGGGACATACCGGAATGCCTCCTAAAGTGCTTGCTACGTAATTAAGACCTAATAAATAAGTCATGACTTACCTTGAAGACCTTGAAAATGTTTATGACAATGTATAACTATATTTGTTATGTATCTAAACAAGATTTATTCATTTACGACTAAAAACTTCAAAGAGTATTTACATGCAGAATAAACTGTCAGTTTCAAAAACAAATTCGTTCGTCTACAACCAATTTAATGAGTTTAATTTAACAGTGTACAACACCTTTTACTTAAAGGTGTACCGTATAAATTTAGCCATGGTCAAGTTTGAGCAGTTCGTACGTTTGCAGAACAATTCGCTAATAACTGTTGTAAGGGATAATTATATTAGTTATCTTAAACCATTGAATAAGTCTAACATGACAGGTGTTCAAGTAAATGTGTTGGTACGTACATTTCAATTTACAATTTACAAACTACTAGCTGGTACCTTTTTACATTGTGCAACTTATCCGACGTCGGTTAGGAATGCATCCGCAGATGTTCCTCATCATTTTAATTCTCTTGTTTCTTTCTTATATTCTTGTCTCTTTCCTTCTTCTAACATTGTTCCTATACTTATTTCCATTTCCGTATGCTCTTGTAGCTTCTTCTTCCATTAACAATTTCTCCTCTCTTCGTATACATATAAATGTTTTCAGAGAAATTAAGTGCTTTAACTATTCGATACACCGCATACTTAATTTAGGTACTCCTTAATTTCACTTCAGAATGTGTACGACTTTCAACCGATGATCCTATATTTCAATGATATCTGGCAAATCTTTCAAGATATTTTGCATTTCAGGTAATATATTTTACAATAACCTAATTATAAAGAAACAATCAAATAAACACATGAAATTATGTCGTTATAATTACAATTCATCCACTTAGATCTTCTTTTCTAGAAGTGTTTACGAGAACATGGAATATGAAGAAGGTGTGGATATCATAATTAATGGCACGAGCGATGTAATGCTGTCTCCTGCACCCTCTAGTCATTACTGGGGTACCATTCATCCCTGGACATTGACATGGTCAGTATCAACTTATTGTTATTTTAGCCTATTCAGAAATGTGTTTTTAAATCACTTATTGCGTAAATTGGCGCAATGATTCTATGTATTATGTTTATAAACCTTAATTTTGATGATTCGGCTTCCAAAAACTGATGATCCGTTACAAGAAATGTAACTATTTTGGTGGAACTAAATCCTGATCAAATTTCTTGAGCCTCAACAAGTTAAAATGTGGTTTATTTATAATAAATTTAAATATTGTAGGTATGATGTCCATACAAAACAACCGGAGTTAACAGGATCATCGGATTTCTACACAACTGTTTTTGGCCCCGGTATTTGGCTGCTTCAAGGATGTCTTCTTGTTAGTATCCCTTTTCTTCTTTGGATGTTCATCTACTTTGCAAGCAGATTTACAGGAAGTTTAAAGCTGACTTATACTGATTGCTTACTGACAACAATTGGAGCTGTTTGTTCCCAAGGTTTGTCGTCACTATCACCCTATTCCAATCTTGCTTTCTTTTATTTTTACATCAACGTTGTCTCAGGTCTCCACTATGTGCCTTCGTTGTTGTCCATGAAGATGCTGGCTTTCACAATTCTAATATACAGCTACGTGATGAATATTTCTTATTCCGCAGTTCTTATCAGTAACCTAGCAGTTGTAGTCACTCCACTTCCATTTAAAACGTTAGACGAGTTGGCCAATTTTCATTCTTATCAAGTTTGTCTGAACAACAATAGCTTTTCGGAGGTGTATTTTCTACAGGAAAATGTAAGAATTACAATCAATAACATCACATTGAACGTAATGTTCACAATATCGATTTAAACTGTTCCTTTACTGGTTGTTCCATATCTAATTTTATTTAAAAGTGCGTTGTACTTTTTAGGAAACAACAGAACAATTTGCACCTCAATGGAAAAATCGAATAAATGGACCAAATTGTCCACTAAATCATCGTGGTAAAATGATACGAAATATGTTGATATCCACTCTATGCTCTAAAAATATTGTATCTATGACAGTGTCCACGCCTCCACTAGACACTTCTAGCGCACGGTAAACACTAAAAAAAATCGTGTACATGTCAGCACTGCTCGCATCTCTAACAATGAATTCTTATCTGAATTGTTACTACAGTAGACTTGTTTTAAGCGAGCAATGCGTACATGTGAACGCTTATCATAATATAATAAAGCGTTTCCCATGTACAAAAACGGAAGTGTCAAGGCCCTATCATTTACTTTGCTTCAGACCAATATTCAGTACTATTTTTATTCAGTTAATTCATTTAAAATTCTTATATTCTGTTGACCATCTTACGCTACTAACGTTAACTAGTTTTATGACCTGCTGCCATTCAGCAGAAACTTTACATCATATTTTTCACCGCAATGTTTTAACATTTCAATTTCTATATATTTTTGCAGTACATTTGCCTGCAGAATTATTAAACTGAAGCCAAAATATCTCGAAACACCGGCAACTTTAGTCATCAACAAAGAATTTCCATACTTGAAATTATTAAATGATAAGTAAGTTAACAAAATGTCCTATTACGCACTATTCTGGGTTTTTTTTCATTTGTTACATGTTTCTAGGTTTGTTCGCATCAGGGAATTTGGACTCAGCGTGTACCTATATAGAAAACACCTCGCAGCTCAGTTTACTGAAGATAAACAATCTGTGACAAAGCAATACGTGAGCTTAGCACATGTGTCTGGAGTGCTGGCAATCTATATCATAGCAGCATTCTTCTCTATCCTCTTGCTAATCATTGAAATATTTATGCATAAGTAAGAAACTATGTTAATAACTATGAATGAATTAAAAAAATATATTTAAAGAACTAATAATGGTTTTATCTTTTATAAATCCAATCAACTATAAATATAATGCTCAGACACATCTAGTGGCGTAATTGAGAATCATTGAATTACTTATTTAGCAAAGCGACAAACCATTATAGTTCATCCAATCTGTGGACACTGTTAACAATAACAAAAATTATGAAATTGTATTACAGATATAGTATTAAAATTATAATGCCAATCAGTAACATAAAGAAAACCATGTAATATTTGTCCAATTATTGTATAATACAATGAACAGAGAATTGACTAGTTTGTCCACTCGACGGAAGATGTCAGCATGCAGCTTTCTAATAGTTGAACATGATAAATCTTTTCATTGAAAGTTAATAAAGCTTCATCTATGTTAATATATACATTTCACTACTAACTTAAAGCTTCCTCAAGCTTTTAAGCTTTGTCCTGCCAGCAAGTGGTGTCGAGAGATGATGAAAGGTCACTGTGAAGTTCAGGCCCGAGAATTTTATACTTTCATAGCTTTCAAATATAGTAATTTGAAAAATCTTCTAAAATTCGTCGTAAGGTTGTCATTAAAAAATTACAAAATGGGAGCCTAAATATAACAAATAAAAGACTTGATTAAAGTTATGGCTTTATTTATCATGAATTTGTTTATATTTAAGAATAACGAATAGCATTTCTTTTGGCGATTGTTTGAAAAAAAAGTAAATGAACGAGACATTCAATCCAGAAAGTCTTCGCTTCTTAATAGGTGATAGTATAAAGAAGATATGATGCTATTTTTATCAAAATCAGTTCAACAGTTCTCGAGATATCGTGATGATCAGTTTAAAGAAAGTAGTTTAGAGATAAACGCAAAAGAAAAAAGAACTATTTTATAAGTATATACGTATTGTCCGCCCTATAACTCAGCAAATATTCGAAATATTGACATGAGTAAATTCATAGAATATTCTTAGAAGTATAATTCATAAATCTAAGCTAAAAAAAATTGAATTTTTCAAAATCTCAGGGTGGTCTAGCCCCTTATTATTCATTAGCTCATACGAGTATGTTTCTCTTAGTCGTTCTGTTATGAAGCAACCTACAACGACGACTATGTGAAATATCTGTGATTATAGCTCTCCCCTTCCTCTTCCTGAGTATCCTGATATCCCTAGTATTAAGCTGGAGTAGTGTGCTATAAGCGCGTTTTGTGGGGAACTCAAATAGATAAATGATAGTTATAGTCGAATCATCCCCAACATTAACGTTCTATACAAACCCTTTGTAATATCTTATTTGGCTAATGGTTGATGGTTGATGTTTCATGGTGTTACAATCCTTTTATTCTCTTGAAATAAATGTAATAATATTCCAGAAAAGGAATTAAAGTGAACGAGATAATTGTGTCATTAATTCTACATTAAAAACTAAAAGCTTTGCGGTTATTACATTATTAGACTCTCAAAAGATTTGCGGGATATTTGACGTCAGAAAATATATAAAACAAATTATGATTATTATATATAAGGTCTCCAATGCGATAAAAATCCTTAGATATGGATATATAATATATACTTATTTTTGGGAAATATGTATAGTAATTATTATTACACAGTAAATTTACAAAATTTTAATTATTATTATTTAGTTATCTTAAAGTTATATTCTTCTTGGAAATTTGTATTTAATATGGTTAAAATAAAAAACTGTGTGTTAAAGTGTCTTGCACGGGATGTGCCCATCGACTCATCCCTCAATTGATCATAATTTCATTTTTAGACTGCGGTTTATTAGTAGTGTTGCCCAAATTCAGTCTTGGTCTTGCAGTCTTGGTCTTGTTCTTGCGTTTTTGCAAGACCAAGACCAAGAACAAGACCGCGTATTTTTAGCAAGACCAAGACCAAGACTGACCGTGCAAGACTTGAGCAAGAACAAGACATAGCCTGCAAGACTCTTGCGTCTTGCAGCTAGGACTTAGCGCTATTTCACAGAGTAGTTAGGTGTAACAGTTCGGTGTATAGGTAGGTAGGTACGCTTAGGAATTCTATGAGACGCAAAAAACTATATCAAAGAATATGAAAAACTGGACCTATGCGCATTACGACTAATACCATAAACATAGCGAATAAAAAAATATCTATTAAAATCAAACTGAGTGCATGCATAGTTATGTTTTAACCATCGGCACTTTGATAATGCGGCATCAAAGGTTTTGTACTTACTTCTCAAAGAAATTTGCCGCTTTTCGGAAGTACATGGTTATGATACACGCGCCGGCGGCTTCTTTTGAAATCTAAAACAATCGTTGCCGCCGCGCCGAAATCATAACATTTGACACTATTCATGCAAAATAATTTAAAATAATAATAAAGTATGTGATGAAGATGAAGACGTAATAGACTTTGATAAACTCTATGAATGTCCCTCGACGTCATCTGGATCTTGTCTTCAAGGCTTAGTGATAGACGAGTTGGAGGAGTACCTGAGAAAACCAAGAACTGCCAGCTCGGAAGACATTTTAGATTGGTGGAGGACGCATGAGACAGAGTATCCGATTTTATCGAAAATGGCCCGTGATTTTCTCTCAATACCTGCAACTTCAGTACCTGCTGAGAGGTTATTTTCTAAAGCATCATTAGTAATTAGAAAACATAGAAATAGGTTAAGTGATGAGTCAGCCAGATGGTTACTTTGTATTAATTCTTGGTCAAAAGAATTGATATAAAGTATCATAACCTAATGATAAAGCTGTTGATTTGTGTTGTATTTTATTTTTTATTCAAATAAATGATAAATCGTAAAACTCTTTTATTAAATTTCTTATAAGTTGAGGGTTCAATCTCTTTCTAGACAGATAAGTATTGTTCTTTAAAATACAGTCAAGTTATTGTAATTAATTTGTTTTTTTACATGTTTTAGCAAATGTAAGCTTATAAATCATAAATGTTTATTAAGAAACAGTTACTTCCATGGAAAACGACATATAGGTCAGTTGATTTTTCGAATTTCTTATCAAATCTTCAGTTATTTATTAATCTGCTTGATCTTTACTATGGCTATGTTAATTCAAGCTCACAATGTTCCAATTCTAATACGTTTTTCTAAGATTTAAAGTAAACTTTAATAAATAGTAATAGACTAATAGGTAATTGCAAGACTTGCAAGACTCTTGCTGCAAGACCAAGACCAAGACCAAGACTGCGAGCGCAAGACCAAAACCAAGACCAAGACCAGGTGTATTGGCGCAAGACCAAGACCAAGACTGGCTAAGTCTCGTCTTGTTCTTGCATTTGGGCAACACTATTTATTAGACATGAGACAGCTGGGCAAGTTGCTTGGATGTTCAAGTATTCTATTCCTGTAGCATTTGGTACTAAGCACTATTTCCTCATTAACGTCGCTGAAGTTAGCGAAAAGTTCCATCGAAAATGAGCAGTACTAGTGGTGTCCAACTGACATTCACGCAAAAGACTATACACTTGTTGGATTTAATATTTGCAAGTGTATTAAAATAAAAAAATCATAAAAAATAATAATAATATGATATAAATATCATATATTTGAATCGAACAAACTGGGTTTATAGCACACATGGCAAATGTTGATTTTCTCCGAAAACAAAAAAAATAGACGGATTAAATTTTGCATGGAGCTTAGTATCATTATAACTAATTAAATTGATACAAATTTATTGATCTTAAGTATATTAATCAAAAAACTACAGACATCCGAATTTCCTAAATCCAAAATCCATTGCTTACATATGAATTGGGTTTGTAGTAACCTTAGAAAATATTCGTTTTCTATCGGATTTTTGCGGACCTTAGTAACATTATAACTAATTAAATAAATACAAATTTAATGATCTTAAGTATATTAATTAATAAACTACAGACATCCGAATTTCCCCAATCCAAAATACATATGAATAGGGTTTGTAGTAACCTTAGAAAATGTTCATTTTCTCCGAAAACAAAAAAAATAGACGGATTAAATTTTGCACGGAGCTTAGTAACATTATAACTAATTAAATAAATACAAATTTAATGGTCTTCAGTATATTAATTAAAGAACTACAGACATCACAATTAGCAGAAGTAACTGTAATAAGTTATATTTCATAATATAAGGTATATTATTAAATTACCGACTTTATTATATAATTAAATATTCTCGTATTTTTCTCGTTAGTTTATTCCATCAGAATTTCCCTAAAAGATTTAAATAATTTTTCAAACATACTGTTTCATTTCTTCATCTACTTTCAGCATTCCTTTCAGGTTCCAGTGCAATTGATCTTTTTTACAGTTCTTTATGTAAAATCTGTAATGGTTAAATGTATATATTTAGTAAATGTATTAAGTATTTATTTAAATTCTTTATTGAGTATACATTTCTTGTTCTTACTGTTCGAAGAGGTGTGTGTTTACAGTTGGAAACCACTAGTACTGCTCATTTTCGAACTTTTCGCTAACTTCAGCGACGTTCCTCATTAAGCAAAGGTATGTCCAGATAATCATGGTGTATTATTTTATCAGTTACAAACCAAGATGCATCCGTGACAATCCTAAGCATTTTAAACTGGAATCTTTGGATTATTTGAATGTCCAGTGCTCAATTGTGATTTCCATCTTAAAAACCAGAATATTTTCCGCAGTTGTAGGCTGACTCTGAATTTCTGCTTCTTCCAAATAAAGCTGCAGTCTAAGTGTATTTCTAGGTACCTCATTTGATCAACCTGCGGTATATTGACATTGTTTATTGTGATAGTTAGCAGTTACCCTTACCCTAGTTATGAACGTGATATGCATAGATTGTGCTTCGCCTGATTCTCTAATCCTTTATCCATAAAAATAGTTTGTCAAGGTTCTTTTGTGGTACAGAAGAGGCATTAACAGGATCATTATGTGAGGCCAAAGATGCCGCAATACATAAAATATTATAGAAAGTTTCAACAAGAGCGGTGACTTTAAATCAATAGATAAACGCAATATTTCGGTGACATTTAGCAGATATTGTGTTTCATTACTAACCTCAGAGTTTGTACTTTAGATTAAAATAAAAATAACACCACTTTTCACGGAAATATTACGTTTTTCTATTGATTTAAAATGACCGCTCTTGTTGAGAAACCTTATAAATACATAAAATAAAAAATTATAATTATAGTTTGTTTCACCAAACAGTTGTCAAACCGATTTACGAATTGGCTTTCAAAATGAAAACATCGCTCGAAGAATCACTTTCAGAAGTATTTTGTTCTCATTGTATTATTTCAAACACAAAACCACTGAGCTCATTGTATACTATAATATGAACCAGTGTTCCTACCAAAACAAATCACTGTTGTTTCTATTATAATGTCAAAAGTAAAGCAACGGAATAAATAATATTATTATATGGTACGCTACACACCCTCTTTACCCATAATGAAACCAAAACCGCAACCCCAGCAGCCCCAACCTTTACTCGCTGTTCTGTCGCTATCTACTCTACTCTTGTTACTTTTCTTATAATCATACTGTATGCGTACCCAAGTATTTTCGTACGGCCTCTGTGTATGTGTACGCGTGTTTGATATTCACTTGTATTATTCAGAACATCTGATTATGAACTACTTTCACAATGTTTATGTACTTGTTTATTTCTGTGACTCAACTACCTTGGTTTCTGTTGGAAACGTAGTATTTGTCGTTGCACTCAAAGGCTTTGATTCTTATACAAAAGTAAATAATTTCAGATATCAATTAATTATTTTCTTGAATTTGATATTCTTCTTCTTCTTCAGTGGCTCGACAGCCCCGGGTGGGCCCTGGCCTTCTCAAGAATTTTTGAATTTGATATTAATATAACAAAATATAGGGTTTTCCAATAGGGGCGGCTCGATGTTAAAATGGAATAAAACAAACTGTATATAAATATGATATTGTCCGCCGTGGCACGAATCCTGCTGGAACCACATGTCGTACACGTCCATATCGTTCAATTTTGACCAAAAGAACCGTCGCACTGTTTTTAGACCTTTACATTTCCACTCGAAACGAACCTACACTAAATGTGAACGATCTTTATCGGATTAGACGAGGCAATCTGCATCCACTATCCCTATATCGCATCTCCTGTCCAGGCCCGGATTTAAGGGAGCATTTTTGAAAAATTTGACGGAAAAAAATTGTTCCTTTTATTCGGAAAATATTTAGAAGCCTCTCCTTCGTTGCTTCATAGCCTCCACATCTCTAAATGCGGCACTGATCCTGTCAGTCTTCTTTTCCGCTGGCGTTCATATTATAATATGCTTTGTAATATGTTGGTACTGTCCCAGTAAACATTTTGGAGTCACTTTGACATCATATTGGAGATGCGTATGATTTTCTTGTCATGAAAGAGTTCATTTATAGTTCAGTTTCTCACAATCGTTCATATGAAATGTCTATTTTATCGGCTACAGATGACGGAACCACTCCACCTGTCGGAATACAAATGAAGATAAAGTTGATGCGAACTATAATTGAAGTGAAATAGAGATAGAAACGTCACAAAAAGGGACACTTCACTAAACGTTTACTGGGGTATGTTAATTTGAGACTCATGCATTAATGTCAACCGAGTTCCAGCAAGTACCGAACAGTTGGAACATAGTGTAGCTGCTGCCTCTTCAGTCAGTACGTCAAATTCTGTACAGATTCTTTTGTTCACTACAATGCTTGATTTAACATTACAAAAAATGTGGAATAAAGAAAATGTTTAAATGTAGGACATTCTACAGGAACCTGCATGCTATAGAATAAATTACGATAGATCCTATTAGTTAATAATTAACACAATATATACTATGTATATACATAGATACATATTTTGTCTAAAATGCTATAGACACCTCTTTCTTAGTGTAAGGCTGCATTGCGAAAAATAATAGCGAAAATTAATATAAATAATAATTTTCGTGCTACTTTTAATTTGCAGAGTGCGTGTATTTATATGCTTAAATGTATTACAGAATTACGAATTCGTTTCCGCACTATTCTATAGACACGATTTTAATTAATAGAATGAACCCACCATCTAGGTCTACCTTTCTTTTAATTTCCGTCATTTTTTGTCATAATAATAGCTGCTGCAACAGCACTAAACTTTCTTTTGTCTACAATTTCTGATATCAGTACTTTGTACGGCATTTTAATATACATTTTATATAACAGCAAATTGTTTTTCCTTCTTTATTTTTGACAAACTGAAATTGAACTTCTTTTAGAAATAAATGCTACTGCATTCTGACAGATTGTAATAAATTTGAGGTTATAATATAAGCTGATGTAAATACCGTACGTTTTTATACAGGTTGTAAACTAGAATACGGTTTTAGTATTTTTAATTTAGAAAGCTTGGACCTGCAAGATTCTGAAACGACACCTACAGAATACAACTACAAAATTTTAAATAAAAACGGTGAGCGGGAATTATACTTTAGTCTTAAAATTATTTAAGAAGCAAATATAATCTAACTACCGATGATTCCAACAAATCATACATAGAATTCAAGCTAAATTAATACGTAGTTCTAAAGTCTAATTAATTTAACAAGTTTTTGTATTAAACATTTAGCAAACTATGTCAAACGATTAGGATGACAATATATACGACTATAATTTGAAAGTAGCTTCTTGTGTCACAAAGCTTGTATCAAAAACGTACTCCTAGCAGGTACCCAAGCATAACACAATGCAATACAACACATGTCACATGCATTTCATCCACTCGTAGTGCATTACAGCATGCAATTTATGCAAATAGTGCTTTATTTACAATCCTTGTGCAACACATATAAGTTACAGATACAACTGTGCTGTCTCCCTCTCTCACAATGCTACGTTGGCATTTCTTCTTTGTCAGTAATCACATGGGACGTTTTTCATGTGTGTTATGGAAGTGTTCACTATGATGAAATGTGTTCTTCTTCTTTGCCATGCAACAATTCTGAAGATATAATAGTTATGTAAGGAAAATAAACGGAAATATTTCTTAATTTCCTAGGAGAGTTACGGAGTGCTAACATAAGATGGTTCACACGATTTGATCTGAATTATTTCCGCTTTAGGGTATAGGAATAATGTTTATAAAGAAAATGACTTTAGAAGTTACGATATTTAAATTATAAAGTGCCAAAATATTATGTCACCTTGACAATCACAGAATATCTAATCCATGCAGTATTTTACTAAACGAAACAAAGAAAAAAAGATCTAAAAAGATGTGAAGAATATGTAATAAATATAATTTTTTAACTGAGGTTTCACAATAGTTCTTTATTTCTCTTTGTAAAAAACTTCTTCTAGTCTTGTTTCGATGGTCAACAAATAAGTATTCGTGTCGGAAAATAGGTGGTAGTGGTACCGAGGAAATATGACATTATCGTCGTGTCATTCTGCCATCTTTCAAACAACACCTATATTTCAGACTGATTAATAGAGCAAGAATTTAGATGTAAAAATCGTTAAATAAGTGCATATAATGTGCAGGAAGGGTTAAAGAAATGGCAGAAACGTTACTGTATAATCCTTAAGAAGATTAATTGAAAAATAGAAACAAAATGTGAAAAACTTGCGTCTTTATTCCTAACACTCTTTGAACGACCCTCGTTAACCTATTATAGTCAGGTACCAACAAGGTTAAATTATGTTAAATCAACACGTGTCTAAATAAAAAGTATCTGGAAATAATTGTATGTACAAATAAACAATATAAGATAAGGCAACTTGACGGAGTTTATATGCGACAATATTGTCCCTATTATTCATATTTAATCTAAATATTAATGTTTAACGTGGATATGTGAATCAGCAATTCTTCGGAATGAAGAATATCAATAAGAGTTGGATCATCTTCTACGCATCACACGAGTATAACTGTATCCCTGTACATTCATCTATATATTTACAATGGGCTTGTGTCCTATGTCTTAATTTCTATAAAAGTGCTACATATTGATAAAGTGGGTTACTAGAACCTCAAATGTTCAATTATTTTTTAATAACTCCTTATATATTAAGAGATATTAACAATTAAGAAAGTCATTTTGTCTCTTTAATTATTAAAGGGATTCAACATTGTACACATTCCAAGTGCATGTCACAATCCTTGTGTAAGGTTATTAACCTTACAGCTCATAAATCTCTGCTATATGTATTTATATATATATCAAAATATCAAATATTATTTACAGCTATTTCAAGGAACACTCAAATTCCAATATCATGTCTGCCTTGGCAGAGTTAAATAAAATAAAAACTTATTATTCTTTGATTTAACTTGATTATTTGACTACCAACAGCTACAAAACATTACCACAGCACTGACCTACTCAACAAATAACTGATGTTAAAATGCATTTCACGTCATACAAATATGGCCGACAATTTCTAGCGCTAAAACTACAATTCAAACTTTTAATTGCTATATCTCCGTCAATATTTAGATATTTAATGAAATAGACACGCCAATACACATTCATTAACATCAATTTCAATCAACAATTGAAAAATCGACCACTAAAAAATGAGGACACAAGCCCATTGTACAGCGTATACTCTCACTCCATTCGGCGCTATCCTTTTTCACATTCGGTAACTCTCGGAACGTTGGATCGGAGTCCAAACGAGATGACAAGTGGTCATTATTTAAGTATGGTATGAAGTATTTAAGCTCACGGTCCGAATCCCTGCGACATTAAGTAGATCGTTATGCGGCACTTTGATGTCCAGATGTATGAACCTTATTATGAATAGGTACGTATGAAACACATACCACACAGTGGTATGTCACAGTATTATTTAATGTTACGATAGAAACACTACTCGAAAAGTCGTAAGAAAACGGCTGCAGTCTGAGCGAGCCCTACGTCAAATAAAACAACGTTGGATTTGTAAGCAGCTTATGACTAATTTAAAATAAAATCATCAATTTTTCCTGTAAGAGTCATTAAGGACACAAAGACTGTGTAAATGAAATGTGTTAGATTGCAAGAGCTTCTGCACACAATGTATCATTGCGCAAACAGGAAATTTCTGATTCACAACTTGCAGATTTGTAAACAATTAGCAAGGATAACTTTGAATGTACTTTTGGATTAACATAATCCAGAAGATTTCTGCCGTAAATACATCCAGTTGTATATAAACGTGTTTCTGGTCCAATAGGTCACCACACTAAGTCTGAAGTTACAAGTGAAACGTTCAAATATATTTTTAATATAAACTACTACTACCAACATGAAGATCATCATTGTTTCCGTTTTAGTTTTGGTAGCACTGAGTGCTCCAATTGATGCAGCTGCCGCTCACACGCAGCTTTTGGACGTCCTCAAAAATTTTACACAAAATGGAGGTCCTGCCGAACTTAAACAAGGTATGAATACATTTATTTAATTACACTGTTCTGCAAAAAAAAAAATTATTTTTTCTCTTCTCCTTATTTTAATAATTGATTATGATAGACTTGATGCTCCTGAATCGAAATTTAGTAATACAAAATATTTAACACGTATATATGCAATGTTTTAGTTTAGTAAAATAAAGTATTCACATATTTCGAGTAATAATTTATTTTTCGTAGTTTTTTTTCATGTTTGATGCATGTGCAAGGGGCTGATGGGCATTTATTGCCATTGTCATATTCACAATCTTCAAATTCATGATATTTATTTAAGAAGGATTTCATTGCAGACTAGTGTTATTCATTTTAAAAGGAAAGTTTTTTATGCTATGATAATAATTATTTTGTTTTACAGAACCTTTAAGTCTTGGGATAAGGGACGTGAATTTGTTTTGCAGCTTCTCTAATCCAGATGCGGCTTGTGCAGCTTATTGCATCTGGTTGGGAAATAGCGGTGGTCGCTGCGAAGATGGGGTCTGCGTTTGCAGAAAATAATTTATATATTGCCAGGGCCAGATTCACAATTTTGTAGGCTCAACACAAAAAAAAATTATATCTCGTAACAAATACTTTTCCAAAAGCAAGTATATCCAGTCACAAGTACCCTGCGCCAAAATCAATTATATTTTCTTAAATAATCTATGTCCAATTTTTAAAAATTTTGCTAAAAATTAATTGTACCTAATCACAATTGTCTTCAACAGTATGCCTGGAACACCTACGCCATTGTTAGTCCGGCCGTGTATAATGCAGTAATGTGCATAATAATAATCTATATATATAACTCTTACTTTTCTACTTATTTTGGTTTGATTATAGCGGCATACAAAGGTTATTTATAATACACGAAGAGGGAATCAAAAATGACTGGACAAAATTCGCTGCACGCGCATTTAAACTTCTTCGTTCTTCATGAGTGTAAAATGTTGTTTGGCCATTTTTGGATCTCCTCTCGTGTGTATTAGATTTGATGACAACTTTTACATCGACTGTATTAAGTAACAGATATATTTTAAGTAATATTATACTTTCTTGTGCTTTTAAACCCACACATCGATATACTAATGATAACCATATGTTTAAGTCAACTATCACCTAACCTATTTCTTTACAAATAGTTTCATAATTTATGAAATCTAATGTATTATTTACGTATATTTAAGGTTTATCTTACATAACAAAAGTTATGTTATATATTATACTACTTATCATATATTATATATTATTATACTACCTTAAACGGCTTTTTTATAAATAAGTCCTACCTTATTGTCCATTAAAATAATCATACAACTTCTTAAGAAGATCCTTCTTGGTCACGAAATCATTACTAACACTTTCTTATTGATTAAAGACTTTTAAAATGCTAAAAAATAATAAAACAAGATTCACACGATTTTTATATAATTGAACAGAATACTTTTCTGTAATTATTAGTTTATATAATTGATTAATTTAATGCAAAATTGTTTATTATATACATAACTACGTCCTACATACATACATAGGTTGTATTTACTATGTAATATGTATTTCTTATATGTAGAAAATAAAAACGAACTGTCAAAAACAACAACCGTTTGTGCGTTCGTAATTCGAGACATTATTCGCAAGTCGAGTCAAATTTTTTTCCGAAAATGTGTCTGTAACTAGAAGCATTATATAAATAAATAAGGACATGCTATATTTCAAGTAGTAATGTATTTTATTGAATATAGTATTTATACAAAGTAGTGAAGTAAATTAAGAAAAGAAGTCGTTTTCCAGCCAAACTATCAGCGCCATCTGTTGATGCCCGCTTAATGGTTACAAGCGCAATATCCTCTATAACAACTTCCTCCTCTGAAACCAAGGGCGTTACATTTTTGGCTGCAAGTAGGTTCGCTATTGTACACTACAACAGGAACATGTCCTGGTGGAAAAGGACAATAATCAGAATTGCGTCTGAACCTTTCATCTCCTTGAACAGATTCTGGAAGAAATAAAAATTATTTTACAAAAATGTTACATTTGAAATAACATAGTTACATAATTGTTTCGTCAGTGTTAGAACTCAGCATCGGAAGTAGGCTGCTATTAATTAAATTTAGAAGAATTATATCACCTTCAATTTCTACTTGAGCAGGGTCGATACTAGCTCCATCAGCGAGCACGGCAACTGCTGCAACCAACAACAAAGATACAATGAGTAACTTCATGGTAGTGTTTTGAATTGTAGTTCTTCTCGAATTGAAACTTCACGAAGATATAAGTTATGTTCATAATATCAGTTGCTTTTATACTTAATAAAATGTATTGTTACTTTCCTTATTGCATATTATTGTATAAACATAATTAGATATTTAAATCTAGTGCAAACCAGTTAATTAATTTGTTCAATGTTTTGAAACAACAAAATAAATTCGTACTTGGGTGTTTGGCCGTCTGACCTTATTTACTTCTTATCTATCTATCTGGATATTAATAGAATAGAACTAAGTCTCGTTGAAATTTCGATTGAACTTTCCTGTTTATAGCCTTGACCCGTCATGACATGTTTTGTTATTTATTAATTTTAAGTTCGTCTAAGTAGCAACATGTTTCCTTTAAGTATGGACACCTACACAGTGCTCATAGCAGGAAAGTGC
Organism: Panorpa germanica; assembly: GCA_963678705.1. Lineage (NCBI taxonomy): Eukaryota > Metazoa > Arthropoda > Insecta > Mecoptera > Panorpidae > Panorpa > Panorpa germanica. The sequence goes on along the minus strand of OY783211.1, from coordinate 8,712,644 downwards.
AGCTCACGGTCCGAATCTCTGTGACATCAAGTAGATCGTAATGCGGCTCTTTGATGTCCAGGTGTATGAACCATATTATGAATAAGTACGTATGAAACACATACCACACAGTGGTATGTCACAGTATTATTTAATGTTACGATAGAAACCCTACTCGAAAAGTCGTAAGAAAACGGTTGCAGTCCCCATTGCCGAATTTAAAAAAAGTATGAATACATTCATTTAATTACATTGTTCTGCAAAACAAAATATTGTTTCTCTTCTCCTTATTTTAATAATTGATTATGATAGATTTGATGCTCCTGAATCGAAATTTAGTAATACAAAATATTTAACACGTATATGCAATGTTTTAGTTTAGTAAAATAAAGTATTCACATATTTCGAGTAATAATTTATTTTTCGTAGTTTCTTTTCATGTTTGATGCATGTGCAAGCGGCTAATGGGCATTTATTGCCATTGTCATATTCATAATATTTTTTGAAGAAGGATTTCATAACAAACTAGTGTTATTCATTTTAAAAGGAAAGTTTTTTATGCTATGATAATAATTATTTTGTTTTACAGAACCTTTAAGTCTTGGGATAAGGGACGTGAATTTGTTTTGCAGCTTCTCTTCTCCAGATGCAGCTTATTGCATCTGGTTGGGAAATAGCGGTGGTCGCTGCGAAGATGGGGTCTGCGTTTGCAGAAAATAATTTATATATTGCCAGGGCCAGATTCACAATTTTGTAGGCTCAACACAAAAAAAAATTATATCTCGTAACAAATACTTTTCCAAAAGCAATTATATCCAGTCACAATTACCCTGCGCCAAAATCAATCATATTTTCTTAAATAATCTATGTCCAATTTTTAAAAATTTTGCTAAAAATTAATTGTATCTAATCACAATTGTCTTCATCAGTATGCCTGGAACACCTACGCCATTGTTAGTCCGGCCGTGTATAATGCAGTAATGTGCATAATAATAATCTATATATATAACTCTTACTTTTCTACTTATTTTGGTTTGATTATAGCGGCATACAAAGGTTATTTATAATACACGAAGAGGGAATCAAAAATGACTGGACAAAATTCGCTGCACGCGCATTTAAACTTCTTCGTTCTTCATGAGTGTAAAATGTTGTTTGGCCATTTTTGGATCTCCTCTCGTGTGTATTAGATTTGATGACAACTTTTACATCGACTGTATTAAGTAACAGATATATTTTAAGTAATATTATACTTTCTTGTGCTTTTAAACCCACACATCGATATACTAATGATAACCATATGTTTAAGTCAACTATCACCTAACCTATTTCTTTACAAATAGTTTCATAATTTATGAAATCTAATGTATTATTTACGTATATTTAAGGTTTATCTTACATAACAAAAGTTATGTTATATATTATACTACTTATCATATATTATATATTATTATACTACCTTAAACGGCTTTTTTATAAATAAGTCCTACCTTATTGTCCATTAAAATAATCATACAACTTCTTAAGAAGATCCTTCTTGGTCACGAAATCATTACTAACACTTTCTTATTGATTAAAGACTTTTAAAATGCTAAAAAATAATAAAACAAGATTCACACGATTTTTATACTCGTATTATTGAACAGAATACTTTTCTGTAATTATTAGTTTATATAATTGATTAATTTAATGCAAAATTGTTTATTATATACATAACTACGTCCTACATACATACATAGGTTGTATTTACTATGTAATATGTATTTCTTATATGTAGAAAATAAAAACGAACTGTCAAAAACAACAACCGTTTGTGCGTTCGTAATTCGAGACATTATTCGCAAGTCGAGTCAAATTTTTTTCCGAAAATGTGTCTGTAACTAGAAGCATTATATAAATAAATAAGGACATGCTATATTTCAAGTAGTAATGTATTTTATTGAATATAGTATTTATACAAAGTAGTGAAGTAAATTAAGAAAAGAAGTCGTTTTCCAGCCAAACTATCAGCGCCATCTGTTGATGCCCGCTTAATGGTTACAAGCGCAATATCCTCTATAACAACTTCCTCCTCTGAAACCAAGGGCGTTACATTTTTGGCTGCAAGTAGGTTCGCTATGGTACACTACAACAGGAACATGTCCTTCTGGGAAAGGACAATAATCAGAATTGCGTCTGAACCTTTCATCTCCTTGAACAGATTCTGGAAGAAATAAAAATTATTTTACAAAAATGTTACATTTGAAATAACATAGTTACATAATTGTTTCGTCAGTGTTAGAACTCAGCATCGGAAGTAGGCTGTTATTAATTAAATTTAGAAGAAATATATCACCTTCAATTTCTACTTGAGCAGGGTCGATACTAGCTCCATCAGCGAGCACGGCAACTGCTGCAACCAACAACAAAGATACAATGAGTAACTTCATGGTAGTGTTTTGAATTGTAGTTCTTCTCGAATTGAAACTTCACGAAGATATAAGTTATGTTCAAAATATCAGTTGCTTTTATACTTAATAAAATGTATTGTTACTTTCCTTATTGCATATTATTTTATAAACATAATTAGATATTTAAATCTAGTGCAAACCAGTTAATTAATTTGTTCAATGCTTTGAAACAACAAAATAAATTCGTACTTGGGTGTTTGACCGTCTGACCTTATTTACTTCTTATCTATCTATCTGAATATTAATAGAATAGAACTAAGTCTCGTTGAAATTTCGATTGAACTTTCCTGTTTATAGCCTTGACCCGTCATGACATGTTTTGTTATTTATTAATTTTAAGTTCGTCTAAATAGCAACATGTTTCCTTTAACTTCGCTGATTGCTACAAGGAAAGGTCAAAGAAATTTGTTGTGAGATAAGAATTATGACACACGACGTATTATCGCATTTACTCGTATAGTCTGTAACAACTGGGAGTACTGAATTAATTCACTATGACTTCATTCTATGATTCACTTAGATTGCAGAAGAATGTCATAGTTTTTTTTTTCTTATTAATACTTCACGGGCTTCTTAGGATCACGGTCCTCTTTTCGCCCCTCTTACTTCATTTTATTTACATTTTATCTATTTACATTTCATTATTATTATTACTACCTAAACTTTTAACCCCGCTTTATATCATAACCTGTCGAATGTCATAGTTATACCTAATATAATGTTATGAAAAAATGTTGTAGTAGATACGTTTAAAAGTAAACTTTATGTAAATGTGTTTTAAAAGAATTTAACAAAAATATGTAGGACAAGCCACAGAGTTCAACTGCTTAGTTGATTACATGGTAAATATAATCGTGCATGTGGCAGGCAGTGGTGTAAACTATATGTGAATTGTCCAACTCATTAATGAGACATCTCTAAATATTGAGTTTTGAGATAACGACAAAATCAAAACTCTTAGTTTTCAGCAGACTTTGACAATTTAATTCGTATCATACTTTTGTTTGGTTGCATTTATGAGGTATCTCCATTTGGAGTTTATTGAATCAAATAGAATAAGCAATTTTATATTCAAATTTCATTTGTTTGAGACTTATTAACTAAACAACTATCACGTGTGAGGCTTTAACGCAATAGTACAATACCAATGGGAGGTTGTCGATGATAGAAGTAAAAGAATAAGCCTTCGCCAAATTTTTGAAATCCATACCTATTCTTCTTTTATTGTTTCCATTATATTCTTAGAGTAATAGAAAATACGACTTTTAATAGCATGTAGACAATTAAAATGGCAATCTTTGTGTATAATTTATAATTATATTTTACAATGACACGTACTGTTTTTACGAATAATTGTGTCAACAGGAAAATGCTAGCTAATACGCAGTTTCAAGTTTTAAGTTAAAAACATAAGGATAATATCAATTTAACTGACGAGTTGGTGGGGATGTAAGGTTATGTGATCCTTGATAAATAATTGCTCTAAATTGTGATTCCAACAAAGTATAAAAGTCATCAACGGTTGCAGATCTTCATACTTCGCTGCTCAACTTCAAGCTAAGAAGAACAACTCATCTCCTCAACTATGAAGCTGCTCCTTGTCTCTCTGATGCTGGTCGTTATCGTCAGCGCGTTGGTGGATAGTGCTAGTGCCAATCCTGAACTTGAAGGAGTCGCTCTTGCAGATTTGGAAGAACAAGGTAGTAATTTCTTTAACTTAGATAACTAACTGGACTAACTGTATTAGACATGTCTCACACTACAACCGACTTCTTTCGACGACATCTTTTGGAGTAGTCATAGTAGTAGATTTTGTACTGTCATACATGTCCAGATGTGTATTAATAAACATTAAAATAGAAACTTCCTCTCATAATAAAGTGTGCTAATACATCAGACTGAAAAAATCTCAAGTCGCAGGAAAACGGTTGCAGTGTAAGAGAGCCTTACTTAAAGGTTCAGGTTCACTTCATAACTGAAGTTATAGTACATTTTCTTCTTTTCATTATAGAACATAGATGATTTCTTTGAATTAATTGATTGTAATATTTGTTCGCAGATGCAGCAGCACCTCTCGAGAGGACTAAACGTGAATACTGCCCTTTTCCTCGTGAACTTATAAACGGAGACAGCGAACCGGGTACTTGCACTCAAAAATGTAATGGTCTCGGCTATCCTAAGGGCGGCTACTGCTATGAAGGTGTCTGCGTGTGCGCCTATTGAATCAACGTACTGAATCATCCTAATAGGAAGAAGAATTTTTTTAAATTTTAAAATCAAATACTATTTTTCTTGTATGTGCTTTCTCTTGTTCCAATATTACATATTATTAATTAAAAATATTTAAGCAAAAATAATTGTATATATTTTTTTCAATTTACTGAATATTTGAAACCTGGAAACTAAATTACAAATTAAACTTAACCTCTTTTTTTTAAGTATGATTTCTCAGGCTTCCTAGGAACGTAGCCTTTTATCACCTCTAATATATATTTATATCCCGACAACAAGAATGATCTATGCATGGCTACTGCCGTTATAAAATTCGGTGTCGCAATCAAAAAGGCTACTTAATCTGTGTTTTATAAAAATATGATCATTCTATAGATCAAAACATAAAGCCAAGTAATTTGTGCTTTAAGCAGCTCACGATAAAAGCTTTCAGCTTTGTTTAATTGATATGCTTTTTTAAATAATGAACACATATAGGTACCATGCACTGACCTACTCAACAAATAACTGATGTTAAAATGCATTTCACGTCATACAAATATGGCCGACCCTTTCTAGCGCTAAAACTACAATTCAAAAATGAGGACACAAGCCCATTGTACAGCGTATACTCTCACTCCATTCGGCGCTATCCTTTTTCACATTCGGTAACTCTCGGAACGTTGGATCGGAGTCCAAACGAGATGACAAGTGGTCATTATTTAAGTATGGTATGAAGTATTTAAGCTCACGGTCCGAATCCCTGCGACATTAAGTAGATCGTTATGCGGCACTTTGATGTCCAGATGTATGAACCATATTATGAATAGGTACGTATGAAACACATACCACACAGTGGTATGTCACAGTATTATTTAATGTTACGATAGAAACACTACTCGAAAAGTCGTAAGAAAACGGCAGCAGTCTGAGCGAGCCCTACGTCAAATAAAACAACGTTGGATTTGTAAGCAGCTTATGACTAATTTAAAATAAAATCATCTATTTTTCCTGTAAGCGTCATTAAGGACACAAAGACTGTGTAAATGAAATGTGTTAGATTGCAAGAGCTTCTGCACACAATGTATCATTGCGCAAACAGGAAATTTCTGATTCACAACCTGCAGATTTGTAAACAATTAGCAAGGATAACTTTGAATGTACTTTTGGATTAACATAATCCAGAAGATTTCTGCCGTAAATACATCCAGTTGTATATAAACGTGTTTCTGGTCCAATAGGTCACCACACTAAGTCTGAAGTTACAAGTGAAACGTTCAAATATATTTTTAATATAAACTACTACTACCAACATGAAGATCATCATTGTTTCCGTTTTAGTTTTGGTAGCACTGAGTGCTCCAATTGATGCAGCTGCCGCTCACACGCAGCTTTTGGACGTCCTCAAAAATTTTACACAAAATGGAGGTCCTGCCGAACTTAAACAAGGTATGAATACATTTATTTAATTACACTGTTCTGCAAAAAAAAAAATTATTTTTTCTCTTCTCCTTATTTTAATAATTGATTATGATAGACTTGATGCTCCTGAATCGAAATTTAGTAATACAAAATATTTAACACGTATATATGCAATGTTTTAGTTTAGTAAAATAAAGTATTCACATATTTCGAGTAATAATTTATTTTTCGTAGTTTTTTTTCATGTTTGATGCATGTGCAAGGGGCTGATGGGCATTTATTGCCATTGTCATATTCACAATCTTCAAATTCATGATATTTATTTAAGAAGGATTTCATTGCAGACTAGTGTTATTCATTTTAAAAGGAAAGTTTTTTATGCTATGATAATAATTATTTTGTTTTACAGAACCTTTAAGTCTTGGGAAAAGTGACGTGAATTTGTTTTGCCATTTATATATTGCCAGGGCCAGATTCACAATTTTGTAGGCTCAACACAAAAAAAAATTATATCTCGTAACAAATACTTTTCCAAAAGCAAGTATATCCAGTCACAAGTACCCTGCGCCAAAATCAATTATATTTTCTTAAATAATCTATGTCCAATTTTTAAAAATTTTGCTAAAAATTAATTGTACCTAATCACAATTGTCTTCAACAGTATGCCTGGAACACCTACGCCATTGTTAGTCCGGCCGTGTATAATGCAGTAATGTGCATAATAATAATCTATATATATAACTCTTACTTTTCTACTTATTTTGGTTTGATTATAGCGGCATACAAAGGTTATTTATAATACACGAAGAGGGAATCAAAAATGACTGGACAAAATTCGCTGCACGCGCATTTAAACTTCTTCGTTCTTCATGAGTGTAAAATGTTGTTTGGCCATTTTTGGATCTCCTCTCGTGTGTATTAGATTTGATGACAACTTTTACATCGACTGTATTAAGTAACAGATATATTTTAAGTAATATTATACTTTCTTGTGCTTTTAAACCCACACATCGATATACTAATGATAACCATATGTTTAAGTCAACTATCACCTAACCTATTTCTTTACAAATAGTTTCATAATTTATGAAATCTAATGTATTATTTACGTATATTTAAGGTTTATCTTACATAACAAAAGTTATGTTATATATTATACTACTTATCATATATTATATATTATTATACTACCTTAAACGGCTTTTTTATAAATAAGTCCTACCTTATTGTCCATTAAAATAATCATACAACTTCTTAAGAAGATCCTTCTTGGTCACGAAATCATTACTAACACTTTCTTATTGATTAAAGACTTTTAAAATGCTAAAAAATAATAAAACAAGATTCACACGATTTTTATATAATTGAACAGAATACTTTTCTGTAATTATTAGTTTATATAATTGATTAATTTAATGCAAAATTGTTTATTATATACATAACTACGTCCTACATACATACATAGGTTGTATTTACTATGTAATATGTATTTCTTATATGTAGAAAATAAAAACGAACTGTCAAAAACAACAACCGTTTGTGCGTTCGTAATTCGAGACATTATTCGCAAGTCGAGTCAAATTTTTTTCCGAAAATGTGTCTGTAACTAGAAGCATTATATAAATAAATAAGGACATGCTATATTTCAAGTAGTAATGTATTTTATTGAATATAGTATTTATACAAAGTAGTGAAGTAAATTAAGAAAAGAAGTCGTTTTCCAGCCAAACTATCAGCGCCATCTGTTGATGCCCGCTTAATGGTTACAAGCGCAATATCCTCTATAACAACTTCCTCCTCTGAAACCAAGGGCGTTACATTTTTGGCTGCAAGTAGGTTCGCTATTGTACACTACAACAGGAACATGTCCTGGTGGAAAAGGACAATAATCAGAATTGCGTCTGAACCTTTCATCTCCTTGAACAGATTCTGGAAGAAATAAAAATTATTTTACAAAAATGTTACATTTGAAATAACATAGTTACATAATTGTTTCGTCAGTGTTAGAACTCAGCATCGGAAGTAGGCTGCTATTAATTAAATTTAGAAGAATTATATCACCTTCAATTTCTACTTGAGCAGGGTCGATACTAGCTCCATCAGCGAGCACGGCAACTGCTGCAACCAACAACAAAGATACAATGAGTAACTTCATGGTAGTGTTTTGAATTGTAGTTCTTCTCGAATTGAAACTTCACGAAGATATAAGTTATGTTCATAATATCAGTTGCTTTTATACTTAATAAAATGTATTGTTACTTTCCTTATTGCATATTATTGTATAAACATAATTAGATATTTAAATCTAGTGCAAACCAGTTAATTAATTTGTTCAATGTTTTGAAACAACAAAATAAATTCGTACTTGGGTGTTTGGCCGTCTGACCTTATTTACTTCTTATCTATCTATCTGGATATTAATAGAATAGAACTAAGTCTCGTTGAAATTTCGATTGAACTTTCCTGTTTATAGCCTTGACCCGTCATGACATGTTTTGTTATTTATTAATTTTAAGTTCGTCTAAGTAGCAACATGTTTCCTTTAAGTATGGACACCTACACAGTGCTCATAGCAGGAAAGTGCAGCTCACGGTCCGAATCTCTGTGACATCAAGTAGATCGTAATGCGGCTCTTTGATGTCCAGGTGTATGAACCATATTATGAATAAGTACGTATGAAACACATACCACACAGTGGTATGTCACAGTATTATTTAATGTTACAATAGAAACCCTACTCGAAAAGTCGTAAGAAAACGGTTGCAGTCCCCATTGCCGAATTTAAAAAAAGTATGAATACATTCATTTAATTACACTGTTCTGCAAAAAAAAAAATTGTTTCTCTTCTCCTTATTTTAATAATTGATTATGATAGATTTGATGCTCCTGAATCGAAATTTAGTAATACAAAATATTTAACACGTATATGCAATGTTTTAGTTTAGTAAAATAAAGTATTCACATATTTCGAGTAATAATTTATTTTTCGTAGTTTCTTTTCATGTTTGATGCATGTGCAAGCGGCTAATGGGCATTTATTGCCATTGTCATATTCATAATATTTTTTGAAGAAGGATTTCATAACAAACTAGTGTTATTCATTTTAAAAGGAAAGTTTTTTATGCTATGATAATAATTATTTTGTTTTACAGAACCTTTAAGTCTTGGGATAAGGGACGTGAATTTGTTTTGCAGCTTCTCTTCTCCAGATGCAGCTTATTGCATCTGGTTGGGAAATAGCGGTGGTCGCTGCGAAGATGGGGTCTGCGTTTGCAGAAAATAATTTATATATTGCCAGGGCCAGATTCACAATTTTGTAGGCTCAACACAAAAAAAAATTATATCTCGTAACAAATACTTTTCCAAAAGCAATTATATCCAGTCACAATTACCCTGCGCCAAAATCAATCATATTTTCTTAAATAATCTATGTCCAATTTTTAAAAATTTTGCTAAAAATTAATTGTATCTAATCACAATTGTCTTCATCAGTATGCCTGGAACACCTACGCCATTGTTAGTCCGGCCGTGTATAATGCAGTAATGTGCATAATAATAATCTATATATATAACTCTTACTTTTCTACTTATTTTGGTTTGATTATAGCGGCATACAAAGGTTATTTATAATACACGAAGAGGGAATCAAAAATGACTGGACAAAATTCGCTGCACGCGCATTTAAACTTCTTCGTTCTTCATGAGTGTAAAATGTTGTTTGGCCATTTTTGGATCTCCTCTCGTGTGTATTAGATTTGATGACAACTTTTACATCGACTGTATTAAGTAACAGATATATTTTAAGTAATATTATACTTTCTTGTGCTTTTAAACCCACACATCGATATACTAATGATAACCATATGTTTAAGTCAACTATCACCTAACCTATTTCTTTACAAATAGTTTCATAATTTATGAAATCTAATGTATTATTTACGTATATTTAAGGTTTATCTTACATAACAAAAGTTATGTTATATATTATACTACTTATCATATATTATATATTATTATACTACCTTAAACGGCTTTTTTATAAATAAGTCCTACCTTATTGTCCATTAAAATAATCATACAACTTCTTAAGAAGATCCTTCTTGGTCACGAAATCATTACTAACACTTTCTTATTGATTAAAGACTTTTAAAATGCTAAAAAATAATAAAACAAGATTCACACGATTTTTATACTCGTATTATTGAACAGAATACTTTTCTGTAATTATTAGTTTATATAATTGATTAATTTAATGCAAAATTGTTTATTATATACATAACTACGTCCTACATACATACATAGGTTGTATTTACTATGTAATATGTATTTCTTATATGTAGAAAATAAAAACGAACTGTCAAAAACAACAACCGTTTGTGCGTTCGTAATTCGAGACATTATTCGCAAGTCGAGTCAAATTTTTTTCCGAAAATGTGTCTGTAACTAGAAGCATTATATAAATAAATAAGGACATGCTATATTTCAAGTAGTAATGTATTTTATTGAATATAGTATTTATACAAAGTAGTGAAGTAAATTAAGAAAAGAAGTCGTTTTCCAGCCAAACTATCAGCGCCATCTGTTGATGCCCGCTTAATGGTTACAAGCGCAATATCCTCTATAACAACTTCCTCCTCTGAAACCAAGGGCGTTACATTTTTGGCTGCAAGTAGGTTCGCTATGGTACACTACAACAGGAACATGTCCTTCTGGGAAAGGACAATAATCAGAATTGCGTCTGAACCTTTCATCTCCTTGAACAGATTCTGGAAGAAATAAAAATTATTTTACAAAAATGTTACATTTGAAATAACATAGTTACATAATTGTTTCGTCAGTGTTAGAACTCAGCATCGGAAGTAGGCTGTTATTAATTAAATTTAGAAGAAATATATCACCTTCAATTTCTACTTGAGCAGGGTCGATACTAGCTCCATCAGCGAGCACGGCAACTGCTGCAACCAACAACAAAGATACAATGAGTAACTTCATGGTAGTGTTTTGAATTGTAGTTCTTCTCGAATTGAAACTTCACGAAGATATAAGTTATGTTCAAAATATCAGTTGCTTTTATACTTAATAAAATGTATTGTTACTTTCCTTATTGCATATTATTTTATAAACATAATTAGATATTTAAATCTAGTGCAAACCAGTTAATTAATTTGTTCAATGCTTTGAAACAACAAAATAAATTCGTACTTGGGTGTTTGACCGTCTGACCTTATTTACTTCTTATCTATCTATCTGAATATTAATAGAATAGAACTAAGTCTCGTTGAAATTTCGATTGAACTTTCCTGTTTATAGCCTTGACCCGTCATGACATGTTTTGTTATTTATTAATTTTAAGTTCGTCTAAATAGCAACATGTTTCCTTTAACTTCGCTGATTGCTACAAGGAAAGGTCAAAGAAATTTGTTGTGAGATAAGAATTATGACACACGACGTATTATCGCATTTACTCGTATAGTCTGTAACAACTGGGAGTACTGAATTAATTCACTATGACTTCATTCTATGATTCACTTAGATTGCAGAAGAATGTCATAGTTTTTTTTTTCTTATTAATACTTCACGGGCTTCTTAGGATCACGGTCCTCTTTTCGCCCCTCTTACTTCATTTTATTTACATTTTATCTATTTACATTTCATTATTATTATTACTACCTAAACTTTTAACCCCGCTTTATATCATAACCTGTCGAATGTCATAGTTATACCTAATATAATGTTATGAAAAAATGTTGTAGTAGATACGTTTAAAAGTAAACTTTATGTAAATGTGTTTTAAAAGAATTTAACAAAAATATGTAGGACAAGCCACAGAGTTCAACTGCTTAGTTGATTACATGGTAAATATAATCGTGCATGTGGCAGGCAGTGGTGTAAACTATATGTGAATTGTCCAACTCATTAATGAGACATCTCTAAATATTGAGTTTTGAGATAACGACAAAATCAAAACTCTTAGTTTTCAGCAGACTTTGACAATTTAATTCGTATCATACTTTTGTTTGGTTGCATTTATGAGGTATCTCCATTTGGAGTTTATTGAATCAAATAGAATAAGCAATTTTATATTCAAATTTCATTTGTTTGAGACTTATTAACTAAACAACTATCACGTGTGAGGCTTTAACGCAATAGTACAATACCAATGGGAGGTTGTCGATGATAGAAGTAAAAGAATAAGCCTTCGCCAAATTTTTGAAATCCATACCTATTCTTCTTTTATTGTTTCCATTATATTCTTAGAGTAATAGAAAATACGACTTTTAATAGCATGTAGACAATTAAAATGGCAATCTTTGTGTATAATTTATAATTATATTTTACAATGACACGTACTGTTTTTACGAATAATTGTGTCAACAGGAAAATGCTAGCTAATACGCAGTTTCAAGTTTTAAGTTAAAAACATAAGGATAATATCAATTTAACTGACGAGTTGGTGGGGATGTAAGGTTATGTGATCCTTGATAAATAATTGCTCTAAATTGTGATTCCAACAAAGTATAAAAGTCATCAACGGTTGCAGATCTTCATACTTCGCTGCTCAACTTCAAGCTAAGAAGAACAACTCATCTCCTCAACTATGAAGCTGCTCCTTGTCTCTCTGATGCTGGTCGTTATCGTCAGCGCGTTGGTGGATAGTGCTAGTGCCAATCCTGAACTTGAAGGAGTCGCTCTTGCAGATTTGGAAGAACAAGGTAGTAATTTCTTTAACTTAGATAACTAACTGGACTAACTGTATTAGACATGTCTCACACTACAACCGACTTCTTTCGACGACATCTTTTGGAGTAGTCATAGTAGTAGATTTTGTACTGTCATACATGTCCAGATGTGTATTAATAAACATTAAAATAGAAACTTCCTCTCATAATAAAGTGTGCTAATACATCAGACTGAAAAAATCTCAAGTCGCAGGAAAACGGTTGCAGTGTAAGAGAGCCTTACTTAAAGGTTCAGGTTCACTTCATAACTGAAGTTATAGTACATTTTCTTCTTTTCATTATAGAACATAGATGATTTCTTTGAATTAATTGATTGTAATATTTGTTCGCAGATGCAGCAGCACCTCTCGAGAGGACTAAACGTGAATACTGCCCTTTTCCTCGTGAACTTATAAACGGAGACAGCGAACCGGGTACTTGCACTCAAAAATGTAATGGTCTCGGCTATCCTAAGGGCGGCTACTGCTATGAAGGTGTCTGCGTGTGCGCCTATTGAATCAACGTACTGAATCATCCTAATAGGAAGAAGAATTTTTTTAAATTTTAAAATCAAATACTATTTTTCTTGTATGTGCTTTCTCTTGTTCCAATATTACATATTATTAATTAAAAATATTTAAGCAAAAATAATTGTATATATTTTTTTCAATTTACTGAATATTTGAAACCTGGAAACTAAATTACAAATTAAACTTAACCTCTTTTTTTTAAGTATGATTTCTCAGGCTTCCTAGGAACGTAGCCTTTTATCACCTCTAATATATATTTATATCCCGACAACAAGAATGATCTATGCATGGCTACTGCCGTTATAAAATTCGGTGTCGCAATCAAAAAGGCTACTTAATCTGTGTTTTATAAAAATATGATCATTCTATAGATCAAAACATAAAGCCAAGTAATTTGTGCTTTAAGCAGCTCACGATAAAAGCTTTCAGCTTTGTTTAATTGATATGCTTTTTTAAATAATGAACACATATAGGTACCATGCACTGACCTACTCAACAAATAACTGATGTTAAAATGCATTTCACGTCATACAAATATGGCCGACCCTTTCTAGCGCTAAAACTACAATTCAAAAATGAGGACACAAGCCCATTGTACAGCGTATACTCTCACTCCATTCGGCGCTATCCTTTTTCACATTCGGTAACTCTCGGAACGTTGGATCGGAGTCCAAACGAGATGACAAGTGGTCATTATTTAAGTATGGTATGAAGTATTTAAGCTCACGGTCCGAATCCCTGCGACATTAAGTAGATCGTTATGCGGCACTTTGATGTCCAGATGTATGAACCATATTATGAATAGGTACGTATGAAACACATACCACACAGTGGTATGTCACAGTATTATTTAATGTTACGATAGAAACACTACTCGAAAAGTCGTAAGAAAACGGCAGCAGTCTGAGCGAGCCCTACGTCAAATAAAACAACGTTGGATTTGTAAGCAGCTTATGACTAATTTAAAATAAAATCATCTATTTTTCCTGTAAGCGTCATTAAGGACACAAAGACTGTGTAAATGAAATGTGTTAGATTGCAAGAGCTTCTGCACACAATGTATCATTGCGCAAACAGGAAATTTCTGATTCACAACCTGCAGATTTGTAAACAATTAGCAAGGATAACTTTGAATGTACTTTTGGATTAACATAATCCAGAAGATTTCTGCCGTAAATACATCCAGTTGTATATAAACGTGTTTCTGGTCCAATAGGTCACCACACTAAGTCTGAAGTTACAAGTGAAACGTTCAAATATATTTTTAATATAAACTACTACTACCAACATGAAGATCATCATTGTTTCCGTTTTAGTTTTGGTAGCACTGAGTGCTCCAATTGATGCAGCTGCCGCTCACACGCAGCTTTTGGACGTCCTCAAAAATTTTACACAAAATGGAGGTCCTGCCGAACTTAAACAAGGTATGAATACATTTATTTAATTACACTGTTCTGCAAAAAAAAAAATTATTTTTTCTCTTCTCCTTATTTTAATAATTGATTATGATAGACTTGATGCTCCTGAATCGAAATTTAGTAATACAAAATATTTAACACGTATATATGCAATGTTTTAGTTTAGTAAAATAAAGTATTCACATATTTCGAGTAATAATTTATTTTTCGTAGTTTTTTTTCATGTTTGATGCATGTGCAAGGGGCTGATGGGCATTTATTGCCATTGTCATATTCACAATCTTCAAATTCATGATATTTATTTAAGAAGGATTTCATTGCAGACTAGTGTTATTCATTTTAAAAGGAAAGTTTTTTATGCTATGATAATAATTATTTTGTTTTACAGAACCTTTAAGTCTTGGGAAAAGTGACGTGAATTTGTTTTGCAGCTTCTCTAATCCAGATGCAGCTTGTGCAGCTTATTGCATCTGGTTGGGAAATAGCGGTGGTCGCTGCGAAGATAAGGCATGCGTTTGCAGAAAATAATTTATATATTGCCAAGGCCGGATTCACAATTTTGTAGGCTCAACACAAAAAAAAATTATATCTCGTAACAAATACTTTTCCAAAAGCAATTATATCCAGTCACAATTACCCTGCGCCAAAATCAATTATATTTTCTTAAATAATCTATGTCCAATTTTTAAAAATTTTGCTAAAAATTAATTGTATCTAATCACAATTGTCTTCATCAGTATGGCTGGAACACCTACGCCATTGTTAGTCCGGCCGTGTATAATGCAGTAATGTGCATAATAATAATCTATATATATAACTCTTACTTTTCTACTTATTTTGGTTTGATTATAGCGGCATACAAAGGTTATTTATAATACACGAAGAGGGAATCAAAAATGACTGGACAAAATTCGCTGCACGCGCATTTAAACTTCTTCATTCTTCGTGAGTGTAAAATGCTGTTTGGCTATTTTTGGGTCTCCTCTCGTGTGTATTAGATTTGATGACAACTTTTACATCGACTGTATTAAGTAACAGATATATTTTAAGTAATATTATACTTTCTTGTGCTTTTAAATCTACACTTCGACATACTAATGATAACCATATGTTTAAGTCAACTATCACCTAACCTATTTCTTTACAAATAATTTCATAATTTATGAAATCTAATGTATTATTTACGTATATTTAAGGTTTATCTTACACAACAAAAGTTATGTTATATATTTTACTATACTTATCATATATTATATATTATTATACTACCTTAAACGGCTTTTTAATAAATAAGTCTTACCTTTTTGTCCATTAACATAATCATACAACTTCTTAAGAAGACCCTTCTTGGTCACGAAATCATTACTAACACTTTCTTATTGATTAAA
Organism: Panorpa germanica; assembly: GCA_963678705.1. Lineage (NCBI taxonomy): Eukaryota > Metazoa > Arthropoda > Insecta > Mecoptera > Panorpidae > Panorpa > Panorpa germanica. Next base: position 8,696,527 of record OY783211.1, on the reverse strand, counting down.
GACTTTTAAAATGCTAAAAAATAATAAAACAAGATTCACACGATTTTTATACTCGTATTATTGAACAGAATACTTTTCTGTAATTATTAGTTTATATAATTGATTAATTTAATGCAAAATTGTTTATTATATACATAACTACGTCCTACATACATACATAGGTTGTATTTACTATGTAATATGTATTTTTTATATGTAGAAAATAAAAACGAATTGTATCAAAAATAACGACCGTTTGAAGTTCGTAATCCGAGACATTATTCGCAAGTCGAGTCAAATTTTTTTCGGAAAATGTGTCCGTAACTAGAGGTATTATATAAATAAAGATATGCCATATTGCAAGTAGTAATGTATTTTATTGAATATTGTATTTATATAAAGTAGTGAAGTAAATTAAGAAAAGAAGTCGTTTTCCAGCCAAACTATCAGCGCCATCTGTTGATGCCTGCTTATTAGTAACATGCGCAATGTCCGTTATAACAATTTCCTCCTGTGAAACCGTCGAGGATACATTTTTGACTGCAAGTAAGTCCCGTATGGTATCTATCAGTACAATAATAAGAATTGCGTCTGAACCTTTCATCTCCTTGAACAGATTCTGGAAGAAATAAAAATTATTTTACAAAAATGTTACATTTGAAATAACATAGTTACATAATTGTTTCGTCAGTGTTAGAACTCAGCATCGGAAGTAGGCTGCTATTAATTAAATTTAGAAGAATTATATCACCTTCAATTTCTACTTGAGCAGGGTCGATACTATCTCCATCGGCGAACACGGCAACTGCTGCAACCAACAGTAAAGATACAATGAGTAACTTCATAATAGTGTTTTGAATTGTAGTTCTTCTCGAATTGAAACTTCACGAAGATATAAGTTATGTTCAAAATATCAGTTGCTTTTATACTTAATAAAATGTATTGTTACTTTCCTTGTTGCATATTATTTTATAAACATAATTAGATATTTAAATCTAGTGCAAACCAGTTAATTAATTTGTTCAATGCTTTGAAACAACAAAATAAATTCGTACTTGGGTGTTTGACCGTCTGACCTTATTTACTTCTTATCTATCTATCTGGATATTAATAGAATAGAAGTAAGTCTCGTTGAAATTTGATTGAGCTTTCCTGTTTATAGCCTTGACCCGTCATGACATGTTTTGTTATTTATTAATTTTAAGTTCGTCTAAATAGCAACATGTTTCCTTTAACTTCGCTGATTGCTACAAGGAAAGGTCAAAGAAATTTGTTGTGAGATAAGAATTATGACACACGACGTATTATCGCATTTACTCGTATAGTTTGTAACAACTGGGAGTACTGAATTAATTCACAATGCCTACATTCTACCTTGTGAAAATGTAACACTATTTTTAATAGATTTACAGACAGACGTAACGTCAGAAAATGCATTCCTATTTATGGACTTAGATTGCAGAAGAATGTCATATTTTGTAGCAGACACGTTTAAAAGTAAACTTTATGTAAAAGTGTTTAGCAGAGAATTTAACAAAAATATGTAAGACAAGCCACAGAGTTCAACTGCTTAGTTGATTACATGGTAAATATAATCGTGCATGTGGCAGGCAGTGGTGTAAACTATATGTGAATTGTCCAACTCATTAATCATACATCTCTAAATATTGAGTTTTGAGATAACGACAAAATCAATACTCTTAGTTTTCAGCAAAATTTGACAATTTAATTAGTACCATACTTTTGTTTGGTTGCAAATAGAATGTGCAATTTTATATTCAAATTTCATTTGTTTGAGACTTATTAACTAAACAACTATCACGTGTGAGGCTTTAACGCAATAGTACAATACCAATGGGAGGTTATCGATGATAGGAGTAAAACAATAAGCATTCGCAAAAAATTTGAAATCCATACTTATTCTTCTTTTATTGTTTCTATTATATTTTTAGAGTAATAGAAAATACGATACCATTCATATATGTATATACAATTAATTGTACAGCGTATACTCCCACTCCATTCGGCGCGATGCTTTTTGACATACGGTAACTCTCGGACCGTTGGCTCGGAGTCCAAACGAGATGACAAGTGGTCGTTATTTAAGTATGGACACCTACACAGTGCTCATTGCAGGAAAGTGCAGCTCACGGTCCGAATCTCTGCGACATCAAGTAGATCGTAATGCGGCACTTTGATGTCCAGGTGTATGAACCATATTATGAATAAGTACGTATGAAACACATACCACACAGTGGTATGTCACAGTATTATTTAATGTTACGATAGAAACACTACTCGAAAAGTCGTAAGAAAACGGTTGCAGTCTGAGCGAGCCCTACGTCAAATAAAACAACGTTGGATTTGTATGCAACTAATGACTAATTTAAAATAAAATCATCTATTTTTCCTGTAAGCGTCATTAAGGACACAAAGACTGTGTAAATGAAATGTGTTAGATTGCAAGAGCTTCTGCACACAATGTATCATTGCGCAAACAGGAAATTTCTGATTCACAACCTGCAGATTTGTAAACAATTAGCAAGGATAACTTTGAATGTACTATGTAATATGTATTTTTTATATGTAGAAAATAAAAACGAATTGTATCAAAATCAACGACAGTTTGTGCGTTCGTAATCCGAGACATTATTCGCAAGTCGAGTCAATTTTTTCTTGGAAAATGTGTCCGTAACTAGAGGTATTATATAAATAAAGATATGCCATATTTCAAGTAGTAATGTATTTTATTGAATATAGTATTTATATAAAGTAGTGAAGTAAATTAAGAAAAGAAGTCGTTTTCCAGTCAAACTATCAGCGCCATCTGTTGATGCCCGCTTAATGGTTACAAGCGCAATATCCGTTATAACAAGCTCCTCCTCTGAAACCATTGTTGCTACATTTTTGGCTGCAAGTAGGTTCGCTTTGGTATACTATAACAGGAATATGTCCTGGGAAAGGACAATAATCAGAATTGCGTCTGAACCTTTCATCTCCTTGAACAGATTCTGGAAGAAATAAAAATTATTTTACAAAAATGTTACATTTGAAATAACATAGTTACATAATTGTTTCGTCAGTGTTAGAACTCAGCATCGGAAGTAGGCTGCTATTAATTAAATTTAGAAGAAATATATCACCTTCAATTTCTACTTGAGCAGGGTCGATACTAGCTCCATCAGCGAACACGGCAACTGCTGCAACCAACAGCAAAGATACAATGAGTAATTTCATGGTAGTGTTTTGAATTGTAGTTCTTCTCGAATTGAAACTTCACGAAGATATAAGTTATGTTCAAAATATCAGTTGCTTTTATACTTAATAAAATGTATTGTTACTTTCCTTATTGCATATTATTTTATAAACATAATTAGATATTTAAATCTAGTGCAAACCAGTTAATTAATTTGTTCAATGTTTTGAAACAACAAAATAAATTCGTACTTGGGTGTTTGACCGTCTGACCTTATTTACTTCTTATCTATCTATCTGGATATTAATAGAATAGAAGTAAGTCTCGTTGAAATTTGATTGAGCTTTCCTGTTTATAGCCTTGACCCGTCATGACATGTTTTGTTATTTATTAATTTTAAGTTCGTCTAAATAGCAACATGTTTCCTTTAACTTCGCTGATTGCTACAAGGAAAGGTCAAAGAAATTTGTTGTGAGATAAGAATTATGACACACGACGTATTATCGCATTTACTCGTATAGTCTGTAACAACTGGGAGTACTGAATTAATTCACTATGACTTCATTCTATGATTCACTTAGATTGCAGAAGAATGTCATAGTTTTTTTTTCTTATTAATACTTCACGGGCTTCTTAGGATCACGGTCCTCTTTTCGCCCTTCTTACTTGATTTTATTTACATTTTATCTATTTTGCATTTCATTATTATTATTACTACCCAAACTTTTAACCCCGCTTTATATCATAACCTGTCGAATGTCATAGTTATACCTAATATAATGTTATGAAATTTTTTTGTAGCAGACACGTTTAAAAGTAAACTTTATGTAAATGTGTTTAGCAAAGAATTTAACAAAAATATGTAAGACAAGCCACAGAGTTCAACTGTTTAGTTGATTACATGGTAAATATAATCGTGCATGTGGCAGGCAGCGGTGTGAACTATATGTGAATTGTCCAACTCATTAATGAGACATCTCTAAATATTGAGTTTTGAGATAACGACATAATCAATACTCTTAGTTTTCAGCAGAATTTGCATCTATGAGGTATCTCCATTTGGAGTTTATTGAATCAAATAGAATGTGCAATTTTAGGAGTATATTCAAATTTAATTTGATTGAGACTTATAAACTAAACAACTATCACGTGTGAGGGTTTAACGCAGTAGTACCAATACCAATGGGACGTTGTCGATGATAGGAGTAAAAGAATAAGCATTCGCTAAATTTTTGAAATCCATACCTATTCTTCTTTTATTGTTTCCATTATATTTTTAGAGTAATAGAAAATACGACTTTTAATAGCATGTAGGCAATTAAAATGGCAATCTTTGTTTATAATTTATAATTTTATTTTACAATGACGCGTACTGTTTTTACGAGTAATTGAGTCAACAGGAAAATGCTAGCAAATACGCAGTTTCAAGTTTTAAGTTAAAAACATAAGGATAAATTCAATTTAACTGGCGAGTTGGTGGGGATAAGAGGTTATGTGATCCTTGATACATAATTGCTCTAAATTGTGATTCAAATGAAGTATAAAAGTCATCAACGGTTACACATCTTCATACTTCGCTGCTCAACTTCAACCTAAGAAGAACAACTCATCTCCTCAACTATGAAGCTGCTCCTTGTCTCTCTGATGCTGGTCGTTATCGTCAGCGCGTTGGTGGATAGTGCTAGTGCCAATCCTGAACTTGAGGGAGTCGCTCTTGCAGATTTGGAAGAACAAGGTAGTAATTTCTTTATTTTCTGTAATTTATGTGCCTCTCTCACACTTCAAACGACATCTTTCATACTAGTACAGTTGATCATAAGACGAATAGACAATTCTGTACTGACAGCATTGTTTAATTGATTTCAATTCTAATCGCAGCATTGTTCAGACGCTGCTTTATGGAGTAGATACTATTACGGCACTTTGATGTCCAGAAGTATATTAATAAACATTAAAATAGAAACTTCCTCTTATGATAAGTGTGGTAATACATCATACTAAAAATCGCAAGTAGCAGGAAAACGGTTGCACCTTAAGAAAGCCTTACTTTTAAATGTACAGGTTGACTTGATCATTGACATTTTCTCCTTTTCATTATAGAATATAGATGATTTTTTTTAATTAATTGATTGTAATATTTCTTCGCAGATGCAGCAGCACCTTTTGAGAGGACTAAACGTGAATACTGCCCTCTGCCTCGTGAACTTATAAATGGAGAGACCGAACCGGGTACTTGCACTCAAAAATGTAATGGCCTTGGCTATCCTAAGGGCGGCTACTGCTATGGCGGGGTATGCGTGTGCGCCTATTGAATCAATGGACTGAATCATTCTAATAGGAAGAAGAATCTTTTTTAATTTTAAAATCAAATACTATTTTTCTTGCATGTACTTTCTCCTGTTCCAATATTACATATTATTAATTAAAAATATTTAAGCAAAAATAATTGTATATATTTTTTCAATTTACTGAATATTTTAAACCTAGAAACAAAATTACAAATTAAACTTAATCTCTTTTTTTTAATTATGATTTCTTAGGCTTCCTAGGAACGTAGCCTTTTATCTCCTCTAATATATATTTATATCCCGACAACAAGAATGATCTATTCATGGCTACTGCCATTATAAAATTCGGTGTCGCAATCAAAAAGGCTACTTAATCTCTGTTTCATAAAAATATGATCATTCTAAAGATCAAAACATAAAGCCAAGTAATTTGTGCTTTAAGCAGCTCACGATAAAAGTTTTCAGCTTTGTTTAATTGATATGCTTTTTTAAATAATGAATACATATAGGTACCATGCATTAATTATTTGCTGCAGGCTTAAAATTACCCAAACATCTAAACATATTTTTTGTTTTATTATACGGCTGGGCAGTGATAAAATATTCCCCGTTCCTAATGTAAAATTAATTCAGTCTGCTGGAGATAAAACATATTCCTTCTTTCTGATAGAAACATGCGTAGTCCTGTGTCCCTACTTTTGCAAGGATGCTGCTACTGCCGTGTTACCGTATTCCCGTGTTCCCAGATGTAGTCACTCGCCTGTTACGCTGGCGACAGGAACGGAACGAGAGCTTTGTTATTTAGTACAACGCGAGTTTTCGGGTAGAGCACATCGCACGATCTGTTGATTATCCGAGCTGTCAGATAAATGATGGTGTAAACAAATGACCAAATTCTCTCGCTGAAGTTCATTCATTTATAAATTTAAAACTTGTGTTATGTGAGCTTTAAGTAACAAGTAAATAAAATTGTTCTTTTTGAAAAAATATTTTTTAACTTTATCTTTGAATATTTGAAGACCTTGTCATTTTTTTGCATGATTCGCATTATTAACTTCATTTGTATTTATCACATATGTTAGTAGAATTGTTAGTTAATTTTTGTTACATGAAACATTCGAATTATAATATTAAAAATCTAATTTTCCACTTAAAATAAAAATAAAAATTAAGATAAATATTGTAATTAATAGCTACTAAACACAAAACATATTTGCAAAATTTTATGTAAGCGAGATTTACTAATATAACGTTACGTTTTATTTGTTATTTACAGAACATTAACATAATTTTATTACATTGTCATTAAATAAATGCAAAAGTAATGTACATATTTGACAAAGTTACTAGCTTAGTATGCGAATTTATTTAATCTTTACAGCAGAAAACGTAAATTTATACTAAAGAATAATTATACATAAATGAAAATATAATTTAACAGGTAAACTATTTTATGTTAAATAAACCTTGAGTATATATAACTGTGTTCAGCGGGATAACTATATCAAAATAATTTTACTGTATTTAAGTTAGTTTTACCTGTTCAACTTTTCCTGCAGAAGTTTCTTAAATTTATAACTAATTTTATGAAATTTGCATTAAACATTATACTGGCCCAAGTCCAAGTAACTTTATAAGTAAATACGGGTAACTGGGCGTCCAATGGTCTTCTATTTATCCTTTTAAGAGATTGAAAGGGGGTGATAATTGTTAAAATCACTTTATTATAAGTTGCATACTAAGGGAGATGAAAATTGATTTGGTTTTTACATAAAACAATAATTTGATTTAATAAAATCAATAATATGTATAATTTTTTATTTAATTTATTTAACGTCGACTTATTTCTGATACAACTATAAATTTATCACGCAGTGGTGTAGTACACATATATCAGGCCACGACGCCACAAAAAGTGCTAACATTGTAGGAGGCCGTCGGCAAGTAGAACTCAGTATCACAAATAACCCGACATTAAATAAATAAAAAATATATAATTGTTTTTATTTCTTTATATTTCACAAGCTGAAAGTTACATTTAAGGTTAAAACTTCAAATTAACACTTAAATATAATTTTAAATTAACATTTTCAAGGAGTTCAGTCAAATTGTTTTCTAAAATACGTTTTATGTAGAAACTAAAAGACATTTTTATTTGTTTTACAACCAACAACTTCTTTTAACGTATACTATCACACTGTATTGCTTTAAGTGATTATTCCGGGAGGATCGTATTTGTTCCAAAAGTAAGTTTGTTAAAATATTGACTTTTATTAATTTCGTATTTCAACAAACTGTACATTGAGTAATTTAATTCTACGCTTAGTTGTTGATATATTTTCTGTCTATTTATTATTCCCAAAACTCGAAAAGTAACAAATTATTCCGTGGACTTAATTTAGTTACTTATAACTTGCTAAGATATTAAATTTAACATTAATATTATATGAAAAAAATTATTTCTTTTATTATCACTTATGTCACACTGGACCTATAGATTTATTTTTTTCTTATCTTTTATAGTTTTTTAGTTTTCTTTCAAATTAAGACCATCTATGAATAAAAAATAGAATTTCCCGAATTAATTATACTTATATACTTTCATTACTCCATTAATTATACGAGCACATATTTAAAAATATTGTGTTGACACGTAAACGTTCTTATTTACCGGGACTGTATTGATCTGCAACCATTCTTATTGATTAACATTCGACGGGTTGAAACAACTGTAATAGTTATAAGACAAGAACATTTCAAAGCAACGAGTTTAAATTTAAAGTTTGTTGCTTTCTACTTTCGAAACTATTATTCCGTGCTAATGTCGTGGACTAGCTATATTCTCAATTCAACCAGATAGGAACTCTGTTACTACTGTAAAATAAATTGAATTCTTTGAAGAACTCAACTCAATAATAAAATGTAACAGTTTGAATGAATAAATTATCTCGCAGTTTAAAATAAACAACTTAACAAAAGTAGAAACACATTGCATTCTTGTACTAATTTTGTAACAGTTTACTGCATATTGTGTTGATATTTTCAATAGAATAAAGTTTACACTATACAGTTGTACATCGGGTTACGAACTTAATTCGTTCGTTTGACTATGTTCGTAATTCGAAAAATTCGTAACCCGATACAGTTTTTTCCATTGAAATTAATGTAAATTTAATTAATCCCTTCGACCGCTCCAGAAGCATCCCTTATATAGTAAAGTAAAGCTTTCTGACATATTTAGGCATCACCAACACTACCTCCAGGAAGTTCCGTTTCATTAATCCAAAATAACAATAATTTTCTACTTCTTGTAACACTTAAAATCATCGATAACATAGTCACTCTTTTAGCCACATCAATCGTTCAGCGCACATCTTTTTTCTTTAAGATACATTTGGCTGATGCAAATGCTGATTTAGCAACGCTGAAAAGTTGCGGAGGCGTCAAAGCCATGTTTGTAAGTTCGTAACTCGAAGCGTTAACTCGAGTCAAATTCTTTTTGGAAATTATGTTCGTAACCCGAAGTACAATTGTATTAAAATAATCATTACGTTCATTCACAATTATTTTATTATCTACTTAACACTTGTTAATCATTTGGAATTCTATAAATGGTTCATACCGAACCCATATTTCGATTCGGAGTTGTCCCAGTAATGAACTAGATGATCGATATAGATAATTAGGTAATGGAACACTGTATTAACGTAGTAATTATTTTGTGATTTAATTTTCAAGACCTGTTTGTCAGCTACCGTTTTATAAAAATAAAAATTCATTAAATGTTCTTTTCGTACAAATGCATTTATAAAATTTCCTCAGAACCATAAAAAACGATAAGTTTTGCAGGAAAATGTTTGATAAACCTGGCGGTAGAGACTCGCATCTATTGGTTCTATATGTGATAAAATGGAAGCAGGAATTCAATTATTGAACATTTTAGTTTTTATTTTTCATTTTTGTTTCAATAAACCCTCTGGCTTCAAAGATGCGCTAAATAAATACTACCAACAACGCAAATAAAAAAAGCACTTCACTTTGTGGGAGAAAATAAACCAACAAACAAATATGCATGCACTATTTTAATTTGATTTACGCGGCGCTTTATGGATTTAAATCTATTACCATTGCTGTGCCGTTCTGGTTTCCATCTAACACCGCTTTAGGCGGTCAGTGCGGTCCATTAGTGATTGCCATTAGTTTCATATGTCTCACTAATAGGTTACTAATTGTTCATATAAATTCGTAAACTCGGATGTGCATGTAATCAATTAAAGAACTGGCTGCTGATGGATGATAGGATGGTATTTTTTGGCATTTATCAGATGTGTACCTAATCTAATAATCCAAGTTTTAAGCATCTGCATTATTTAAAAAAAATACTAGACGCTATTGAAGTTGTAAAAACTATTAAAACAATTCTCACAAACGCCAAAAAATAAAACAATTAACATACCAACTTATATTGGGGCACTGTTGGCATTTAACTGTCAGAAATTGTATTTTTATAAAAATAACATAAAAATAACAGTAAAAAATAAATAGTCAGACTTCGCCTAAGACGTGTATGGCCCAAAATGTTCTAAGTGGTGTCAACTATCATCGCCTTAATGCTTTGCACCTTGCTACCAAACACCCTGTATATTCGTCAATTTTTGGATATTTAATAAATTAAAAACGCCAATATAACCAATGTTTCAATAAAAAATTAAAAAATCGACCTCTAAAAAATAGGTTCACAATTCAATTGTAGCTAAAAGTATAGTCCGATAAAATTACAAAAACTTGGGAGCACATAAAACAGAGTATTTTATTTTTTTCAACTGTTAACTAACTAGTCGGCCCATTTCTTTTATAATCTGAATATATATTATAATTTTAGTTAGTTGAAATAGATACAGTCATACTTTCTAAAGTTCCATCGTTATAAAGTATTTTTCGATGGAAACCGTTTTACGATTTAAAGATATTCAAAGAGAATTTTAATTGCATTTTCCACCTGTTACTTTCACCCTTTTTATTTTGTTTGAGTTAGTGATAATTGCGCTTGAAGAGTTGAATTAGGGCGTCAACGCAATTAGGGTGTTGCGTATATCCTGTACTTAATGGTTCCAAAACGCAAAGCACCGTAATTGATGTTTGCGGAACTAATGAAATGTTGTCATAAAATCAGCCCGAAAGTTAAAGAGCGACACTGCTCACCAGATTTGGGCTAATAAATTAGAGATGTGAATCTATTGAAATCGACTTTCTATACTTTGATCTTCTACTATATATACATATAAACACATATCCTATGTATATGCTATTGTGTTGTAAAACCTACAATGTATGTCATATGTATATGCAAATGCAAACATGTGTTTTATTAAATATTGCTACATATACATATAGTATGTACTTTCACATTATGGAGCATATACAATATGCATATACAACATATATTCTATGTATATGTTACTATGATGTAAAACCTGCACTATATGTCATATGTATGTACAAATGCAAACGTGTACTTTACGGTTTGAATGGTTTATTAAATATTGCAGCATGTACTTTCATGTATATTCATTTCATGTATATGAAACACACATACAGGTTATACTATTTTCACATAATGGATATGTTGTATATGTATAAATATACAGGGAATATCTAATGCTATGTGGGTATTAACTTAAATTCATTTCTAATTTAATATAAAAGAAATCATTATTCTTTATAGAAAAATGAAAACATCGAAAACCAAAAATAAATCTACGTGTTTGTTCTTCACTAGTATAAATTCCTTTTGAAGGATAAAATATCTATTGAAGTACCTTTGATCCTCTTAGGGTTTGAATTTTATTACCCAATGAAAAGATGGTAAAAGTATTACAACGGTTTTAGTATTGTTTAAATCATAAAAGAAAATGAGAAAAATATTGGTATAAGCTTTTATAAAAGAACATACCAGCCACTAGGTTGCGCAGATCAGGTTACTTTTATTGCACAAGGCAGGTCGCTGGTATTTATCAATGATAAGACTATGTACTTCTAAATAGGAAAACTCACCGCTAATATCAACTAAAAGGATAAGTGGTACTTCAGTTGGTTAAAAGGTAGTTTTATGTTCGGATACTTATTTATTTATTTTTCTATGTTGTTATACCTGCATGAGAATGTATGAAGGTAAGGGTTGACAGATCCGCACTGCTCGCATTGAACGCATTGGTTTTATTGAATAAATTGTGAAAGAAAAGGAAAGCATTTATAAATCCTTAACGCATTTGTAAAGCCCATCCGTTTGATGATAACAGTGCCACCTTCTTTTTACATAATCACTAAATCAACATCGCGCTACAGCTCATGTAAAACCCTGACCTTCTTTAAGTTTTATTTTGATATATATATATATATATATATATATATATATATATATATATATATATATATATATATATATATATATATATATATATATATCAAGCTCATTCCATAACAAAATATTTCAGAAACAACTGTATGTAATTCGTAATTAGTATTGTACGTAAAATGTAGTTTTAATTATAAAATAACTGAAAGTTTATAGTTTGGAGTGCAATTAACATAATTTATTAAAGTTCTCTAAAATGTAAATAAAAAACATTAAACTTTGAACAGACCCAGTAATTAAAACTCGTAGAAATTTAGTAACTCTTACACTGTAAATTAAATGTGAAAATAAAGTAAAGCGGAGTAAATAAAATACGAAGACAATAATGGTTAAATGTGCCATAAGTTTCGTGAAAACTCTTCTCTGTGTCACGGCACTTGTTAACTGTGTGGATCTCGTACTGTGCTTGAAGTGTGTGTGCGACTCGAAGGAGTGCGACGTGATCCGGCCGCAGGACTGTCCTGGCCGGGGAATGGTAGTGCTGGACCCATGCGGGTAAGTCGTAGGTCCTCGCCGTAGAACGTAGATCCTAGGTTATAGTCCGCATGCTGGCTTCGTAACAGAGCTGTAAGGATTTTTGACTGCTCACTGGAGAGGGTCCAAAAAAGTGGGTTTAAGGAATTCTTGATGTGCTTTATATTGTTGAATGTGAAGTCACCCATCAAGCACGAGGGGTCTTCGACATTCCAAAGAACGTACAACAGTCAAATTTACGATGTTACTGGAATTTCAGATTACTCTTTCATTGACTATTTAACATAATTAAAATATATTTATGTACTTATTTGTCAAATTATTCATTCCTTTGGAAGGCTTTATCTAGCTAAAAGTTAACCTTTCTTAAGGCATTATGCACTATATAAATTGTACTATAATTAGGCGTTGCTAGATAAATCTAGAAGTGCTCTTGCTTGCTAATCGCGTATGCAATTAAGACAACAGCAAATGTTATCTGATCTGAAAATGTTAATCTTTTGATTTCAATTAAGATTACTTTGTGTAATCTAATGAACCCACCCGCATCTTTACTAAGATGACTAGAGGTCTAAATGTTATGTTATAGAATTAAAATTATAATTAAAAAAATAGGGTTTTTACAAGGTATTTATACATATTTAATTACTATCTCCTTCACTATTCACCTCTCTATGCGAATTTTACAATGTTCAAAACTGAGGTTAAAGTCTGCTTCTGTAAGATTGTTCATGACGCGATCAACTTTTTCTTTCATAGCTTCAAAGGTCTGAAATTTTGTGCCTTTCAATACAGATTTTCTGTGTCACAATTTCATATATGAGAGGTAGAAAATTAACCTTGCAGTAGACTTGCAGCAAGCCAGCAAATAAGTTGTATACTACACCGCAAGACAATTTCCATTTTTACAATTTTCTTCATTGTTCATTGAGTTTCATATTTAACATATTTATTTATGAAACATGATCAGGGGCGTCACTAGACTGAGAAAACCGGGGCAATATTCCGAGACCCCCGAGATGAGGAGGCCTCTATAGTTACATCGACTCTATAATAAAAAACATCAAATGTCTTTTTTGCCTAATTGGTAATTTCAGTTAGAAATCTATAGAACGCATAAATAGAATACCTTACCCTTTTATTGAAAACATATTTATGAGGTGTAGAAGTGGAAGCTCATTATTTACGCAAGGAGCCCAATTTGTGTCCTTGCCCCGAGGACCCTAAATGCCTAATTACACTGGTGAACATATTTATTCAATTTTTGAAATATTTTAAATAAACAAAAAAAAGATAATAATAATAAGAAGAAGCAGTATCATAGCAAAAACACAAAGCTTTCAGTTCCACGGATCTGTGTACACAGAGGTAGACCGAGTAACCAACAAAACCTGTTCCCTTTGCTGTGTTTGCGTTCAAATTCAATGTCACTTTTTTACAACGAAATTTAAACCATCTCTAACAAAAACTTTTTACAACAAAAGTAGTTTTATAAAATATGAATCATGTATAATACAGTGCCACATAGCAGGTTTTTACCTTATGTACACAGTACATGCAGTACACCCTGCAGAGTGCCATTGCACCCCTATAGTCTACACCCTGCTTGTTAGTTCTTCTTACTTTGTTTTGACACTTTCTGATATTTTTTTATGATTTACATATTTCATTATGACTTTACTGTTCCGCGTGTTCAGCAAACTTTAAAATGATTGTGTACACACACAAAGATATGATATGCTGTGATGCTAGAGCTGGAGCTGGATGAATATGAGCCCCTGGCTATAGCACAATGTTCCAGAGAATGTAAAACTGGATAAAAAGTCTAAAATAGAAAATGATTGTCATAGGTTGCTTCTCTTCTTGTCAGAATTAATTTGACTGAGGAGTAAATAGCCCTTTATAGATCTTCAGCTAAATTTAGCATGTATATATATAGTCAGGTACAATATTTCCTTATACCGTGTGCAGTTTTACAGCTTTTTGGCTTGGCACAAGTTACTTCCAAGGTTTATTTTCTACTTGCTCCTATAGAAAATTGTAACGTAGAGCAAATTTAACACTTGTAGGCTTACTAAAAGATAATTAAACCGTTTTCTTCATAAGAGTATTTGCTAATTTACGCTTGTTAGTCTGCGGTTCTGATTATTCAATGATTAACATTGTCTCTGATTGTCTCCTTGAGACCCCAATACTGAGAATTGTGTCTAATGGTCTAGGCAACACCACTGTATGCTGTATACAGCTATGACTATGATGTAACGTATATATACATTGATTCGTAGATTTCGATCAGAACTAAGGACTAGTAAATATTTGAAATGTAGAAATGAACCTACAACATAAAAATATGAAAGGCAATGTAAAGGTTATTAAATATTACCTAGAATACTAATAGACACAGTACCGGTAAAATATAGAGGTGCGTCAAATTAGTCGTTTCCATATAAAAAAGGCAACAAAGGTATCTAATAAAGTAGCTACAAGAATTAATGTCTAAAATAACACACAAAAAAAGAAGTCAACTACTGAAACTCTTTTAAGAAATATTTGTTAGATATAACTAACTTTGCTTTCCACTAGCTATTGATAAATCCAAACTAGATTTTGACCAATTTTCTAGTCATCCATCTTAGCAAACCATCTATTATTCTAGATTAACGAGTGGTTTAATATTTGACACAGTAAAATTGAAATAAATATATGTTTAATAATTTCTTTATTAGATGTTGCGGGGTATGCGCACGCACGTTAGATGAGCCTTGTGGAGGTCCCGGCGGATTTTCAGGAAGATGTGAACCACCTTTGCATTGTGTACAAAAGATTCCTGACAACAGAGGCCTCGGAACATGTCAAAGTAAGTGAATCAAAACTTATGTAATAAACCAATGTTTTTTTATGTAATTTTCATTTATTTTACTTGAAATTCTACCACGAACTTTTTGACTTAAAATAACTTTTAAATATTAGTATTTTTTCTCATCTAACTTTATGAATTATCCTGCAATATTCATAATCTTATTTAGTAGCAGTATCTATTTCCCTTCACTTTCCTTTGAGAAAGAATACAATGTTACATCCAATGGAAACAATTATCGGATTTAAAAAAAATTATCAGAGTTATACGATCGATATGCATATGCTCCAAAAAGACGAGCAAAGATTTATCTTAAAGAGGCATCTACGCTTCTTTAATTTCTTTGGGAGTAACAGACACTATTTATTAAGATCGGGAAGAACGCATTTCGTAACCCAATTTCTATTAACCCAAAAATTTAATTTTTCTTATTTTGGTTTCTCGAAATTATAAGTTTAAAAATTCGTTTATTTCCATAATCCTGCACACAGTATTGTTGACGTAATTCATTAAAAGCCATCACCAGTGTTCTGAATTAAAAACAAAAAATAACTAAGCTGTGCTTTCCACAAACAATACTTGTTTTAGATTTAATAAATACAATACAAGATTATTAAAATCTTCAGCATTACCTCCAAACTCTTAACAAAATAAATGTTATCAAATAATAAGTAAATTCAAATCGCATTAACGAACAATAGAAATGTTTGAATTAAACAAAATCAATAAACCCATTTATGATGGTTTTTAAATCAACGATTAAATTCGTAACCCAACACCGGTATTCACGTAATACAAAACTGATAATTCACTCGATACAATTCACTCACAAAATATCAATGTCAGGTCGCACGAATGATCAGATTTCACACATTTTTGGAACCGCCTTGCAGCAACGAATACCTATACAAAAGGATGTTGCGTAGAATCCCACCCTTGTACAGAAATATCGCAATAAGTATTTGCATAACCCAATATAAACACAATGGTAATTTGATAGATGGGTGTTTCCCGGAAGTGCAGATCATAAAACCGAAAACAGTTAATCGCGAAATACAAAGATCTGCGAGCAATAAGTGAAACCAGCTAGCACGTTGTGGTACATCATACTATATATTGATAAAGTTACAAATACCCAATTATTTTTATTCAACTCGCAATAATATATAAATTTTTGACCCTCTAATGATCAAAGCGTAAAAATTTACAAAACTTGACGTCATTTCCTTTCTTACTCCCACTAACCTTGCCTTAAACAAAGTGTAAAAGTGATGCAGAATCAAACGTCATAGGGCTAACAGTTGCAACCAATTAAGTTTTCATATAATGTGGTATACAAGAATAAACAAATTCGATTACTTATTGTGTTAGTAAAATAGTAATTGGAACTAAGGAATCTACCCATTTTAAGTGATGGTTCAATGGAAAACCCGTTCGTGTTAATCATTTTTTTAATTGATCATTACTATATTCGAAACTAATTAAACAAATACATTGATGCAAAATCAGAAATCAGTTTTTGACAAGTGCTTCAATTGCATATTTTCAAAAATCATTTACTGTAATTTTAATTGGAATTGAAAATAAATTACAATATAATATATTTTAATTAAGTACCCATAATAAAATGTAATAATTTATAATAACAAATACATAAAAATATTGCTTTGCCAGAAATCTAACTCACTCTGGTATAAAAGAGATGATAAGTCTGCGGACGTGACGTACCATATGTTTGAATTTTCTATAACATTGGATCTCTATCAAATAATTAAAATACAAAATGACCTTTTTAATTGTTAACATCTCCTAACATATTTATAAACAATTATTTTTAAAAATGGAGCATTTGAGGTTCTGCTAGTCAATTTTATCAATATATAATACAGATTTATAAAAATTTAATCATAGTTCACAAGTCCATTCTAAGTCCGCCACTGTGACCATCGAGTACTAAATTAAAATGTGTTTAAGATTCAATAATTCTCATAAATTCTGATAAAATTATTAATAGTAACAAGATAGTACATCAGTAACAACATTCTAAAATTTCCTCTTCATAAACTTTCTTGAAAACATGGTTGAGTTTCACTAATTAAGGGGTATTAATTCCTCTTGTTACATATACATTGTATTCAATGCATTATTAATATCAGACTTATAACAGCAGAGACGAATTTGTTTCAAAAAGTATAATAAAGTCGAAATACGAGCCTTACCAGATTCAGTTACAAGCAAATTTATGAAAAATAATATCTAATTATGAAATTGCTTTTGTTATATGAAGATTATGTTTTAATTAAGAGGTAAGAGCTACTTTACAGAAAAGTCAGTTCATTAGATGTATACATTACTCCTCAATGTCAGTGTCAGTAGCTGCTTTTCATAACTTTATTGATAACTAAACGGTACACTGTAACGACAAAAAGTGTTGCCAGATTGTCAATATTTTTTGTTCTGTAAATTTGTGCAAACATGTGACAACACTATTGCAAACTTAGGTTCTCCCACAAGGGCTGTTATATAGCGAACCCTATTACGGTAGTGCCGTGGAAGTAAGGTAAACTTCTGAATACTACTTTTACTAACATAGATATTTATCTTAGTTTCTTGACGTCACATCTCTGAATTTAATGCACATGATTACCATACTGTCAAATTTCGAAATGTTTGTTGTTTTACTTTAAATAAAAAGTAATAGTGCAAATTTCATTGAAGTTTCTCGTATTTTATACAAATAGCGATAAAGAGAGTAATAGTTGGCAACTAAGATCTTGATAGTTGTTATTATCTTAGAGCAAATACACCAATACACCAGTTTTATAAGGACTTAACCTCGGAATAAAAGGTACTAAGTTAAAATCTTTGTTTTGATATTTCATAAGTTCTCTGAAGTATCTCGTGTACTCAAGTTGTGTTTTCCAAAAGGTTTTTGTATATATCTTGTTTCTTATTCTCTAAATGTCACTCAGAATTATTAGTTTTAAGTATTAAATTGACAGTATTCGAGTTTAACCTTTGGAACGTGACTGTGCGAACGACGATACCGGTACTCACGTAACCTCTGAACCTTGCCAGTCAATCTGGTTCGAAATTAATAGTTCCTGGAAGTATCCAGCATTTCCTCTCTGATTCCGATAAGACAGTATTACCTGATTTATTGCTTGGCTAACTGTGAGAACTAATCAATTAATTCGTACGCTTTATTGCACTAGAATTGATCGTGGTTTTAAATTGATTTCTATACGATTAAAAAAGTAATGCAATTGACCAATTATATACTCGTACCTAGTTTACTAATACAAAATCTAAATACTACATGAACAATATATGCTCTTCAAATGGATGGCATTGAAGTATTATATCTATACTTAGTTATAGGGGCAAGTCAAGTATTTATAATCTATAATCTACTTTATAATTATTATCAGGCCTCAATGAGTAGGATTACTAAAATATTCCTTTTCGAGGATTGTAAAGTATCCTTATTTAAATTCTAATCTAAATTGAAACTCTTTTAGATTGCATATTACAAGTTAGGTCTGATAAGAAGGTGACTATGTGGTAAAATTCACCCGGTACATATTGCATAGAGAATGGGATGAAATGAAATATGTGAGAAATTAAAACTTGATGGAATGGAATAAGATTTTTACCCCAATTTTAGATACACCCCTGTTACTATATTTCGTTTCAGTAAAGGATTACATGTATTTAAGATGAAATCCATGTTTTGTGTAAGCGGGGTGTGTATGTTACAAAGGAACGAAAGTTTACATAAGAGCATATAAACTTTCAAAAGAAAAGTTCACTTCTATTATTCTCCAAAGCTCTATTCTAACAATAAGTTAAGTATCTCATATAATAAAGTAACAATTACTAAAAGTTTATTCTCGGCTGAAATATTCGTAGCTTAGTAGTGCGTTTAACCTTATGTAAATTTAATTTGTAAGTTGAAAGGCAAATTGACGCACGAATACAGAACTACTAGAAAACACGTACTGACCGCTCTCTCTGCTTCTGAAGGATACGGGTGATTCTATTTTAAATTGAATTTATATATATATATATATATATATATATATATATATATATATATATATATATATATATATATATATATATATATATATATATATATATATATATATGTATATACATATGTAGAATTCAAAAAAAAAGCTTAAATTCGTCTAGAAGCATTTTTATCTAGACTTAAGCTCATCTGTACTATTTGAATCGAACATAGAATATTAAAATATACTACAACAATGCTGTTTTTACTGGGAAATGATACAAATTATGTTCAACATAAATTAAAAGTTTATTTATTAAAATCACAACCTGCATACTATATACGCGTATAAATTTCTGTACAAACATTGACATTTGTTACTTAAAAGTTAATTTGCTTAAGCAGTGAAAAGGAACTGCGATAGTTATATATACCTATATAATTTTCCTTCTGCTTTAATAATAGCACCAAATATTTTACCTTTTGCGCTTGCATTAATTTTAATATGGAGTCATTTAATTAAATTATCATTGTACGAGTATGTGCACGGAGCACATTTCTGTTCTCTGATGCTTCAATTTCAATCTGGGCAAAACTCACAAAGGAAAACATTCATTATAAATAAAAAGGAACCAGCGCGAACGTTCAAAATAATGAGGAATTATATAAAGCTAGGGACGCAGAACGGAATGTTAGCAAAAGAAAAAAAAAATGTTGGAATATTATTCGAACATTAAGGACATTTTCCTCAGGCCTTCGCTTCGTTGGGTACAAGCATGTAAAACATTTTGCTTGTAAGAAATATTGTAGGCGTTTTTCTTATTATAATACGTATATTATATGTATTATAATTCATTCAATTTAAATAAAAGGTAATTATTGTGGGAGTTGTGCTTTAAAACGTATATTACCATCAAAAGTACATTAAGTAGAGAATCACGTGAGAGCGTTTCTTATTTCAGTTACGTCTATAATTACAATTCCCATTTGTCCTACTGATGAAGAATTCTTTAATTCAAAATCTTATTTATCTATAAATACTTTTAGTAAATATTTATATTTCAACCGACCGACAGACAGTTACCATTGCCTGCAACGATTTACTGCCGGAAGTCGAATGCAGTTCCGCCAATTTGTATTGAAATTCTCCACCTCCTGTTCTCCACCGTGCTGTGCTCTAGCTTCGTGCTGCCACCTTTGGGTAAACAACATGATAACTACCTGGAACTGAACTTATTTCCTTTCAGGAGGTTTTATTACGTTTTGAATACATTTAGGTCACGAATACATCCAGGGTTTCTATAGGCCGTAGAAATTGTAGACATAGTCTTGTGCCAAGATTTTTCTATCCTGTAAGTAGTTTATAGACTATGCTACCACAGATTGCTGCATAGTCAAGGAGCTGGCAACATATGCTGACTACAGGAACATTTAGACGGATATTCTGAGTTGCTAAAATATATTTCTAAGGAAAAGAAATCACTATAAACTCCTTCTTAAATTTTAAAATCTTATGAACGATGACAAATTGGTTTCATTAACACTTTCTTTCGTTAAGTAAACATATGCTACGAGAAGACTAGGATCATTTAATATTCTCTGTCGATATCCATCTTTACTTGAATTATATCTGACCTTTCTCTTCCTATAACCGTCTGTATTCTATTGTATTTCCATTGCATCAATTTGTGCATGAACCACTTTTTTCTCCTCTTTGTTTCGTTGTCTTTCATCCTCTGATTCCTCTTCGTCATAATGGTTTTCATAATCTTCCTCATAATAATCTAACTTCTTTATCCTCCTCTTCATTTTCTACGGCTTTCTCATTCATTTTTTCAGTGCCTTTAAATGTTGTTGTATTTTCAAACCATTTTTCTTTTCTAGACAGATCTCCGTCTATTCTACCTTTGCATTGTTATTCCCTGCTCAGTATCACCGTAGTTTTCGGTTGAGATATTTACTTCGGTACAGAGAGTTATAAAATAATACCTATTCAAAAATCTCACAAAGGGACTTGCTTGTTTTTGTATCTTTGCCAAAACTTTCCTTTTACCTATTATTACTTTTGAAATGGAGCAATCATGTAAAATAATTATAAAAGAAAATACATATACGAATATAATTTGATGAAAGAGAGAGCAATTAATAAATGAATGTCATTTCCTCATTCTGGATTAAACTTATCATGTACTTAAGCATTGTAGTCAAGATCTTAATAAACTTCGTTGTTTATACTTCGTTATTAATTTGTTTTGTAAGGACTGTGATAAATTAGATAAATATAAATAGCCTATATACTACACAATCGAGTACGTGAATGTTTGCAATCCTAGGTAGAAAATGAACCTTGGAAATAACTTGCGGCAAGCTATCAAATGTGAGCCTGGCACCATAAGATAATTTTCTATCAAGAAAATCCAATATACAGGTCTTCTCATATCCGGATAAACGATTAAAAAACTGTTACATATATTAAAACGTAGACACTAGGTTTTTTTCTTTTTTTGTATATTAATTTTCTTTAGTTTCCCATTGATCTGGATAAGGGAGTTGCTACTGTGAAAATACTACTAAACACAACTAAATCTCGTTAACATAGTTTATATTACATAAATATGCTTACCACTTACAAAATCATTTTTAGGTTAAATATAAATTGATATAAATTTATGTTTTCTGGCATTAATAATGCTTTTTCTGCAAGATTATGCAGAATACATATCAAATAACAAATAGTCGTATTTTTTGCGTTTATTTAATTAAATATTACACTGATAAATAATAAAATTAAAAAATTAAAAAAAACAAGGGAAAATATTAGGTTAAATAATATACCTAACACGAGTACATGAATGTTGTATTCAACGGGATCTATTTAAGCTTTATTTAACATAAAGATTCATAAACCTTTCATACATGTTTTAAATCATGTAAAAACCATTACCTTTGGTATAAATTTCTAGAATTTTACAACCTGTTCTCATTCTGAACATTCATTTAATTACATAACACAGCATAACCTTTTCCAACATAAATCTTTCTCCGAAATTTAAATGACAAGTAAAAGACAATTTTATTCCAAGAATTCTGAAACATAGTTAACATTTTTATTTACATTTTATAACTTTGTTTCGTTTTATCATCTCTGTAAGAATTAGTACATCAAATAAAATTTCTTAATGTTTCACCGCCGCATGCGATTGCTATATTGAAGATACGATTATCCATGCACGGTTTTAATTAATTAGCCGCTCGATGCTGATATATGAAAGCCTATGTATCAACAGTACTTCACGAAATTAGTAAAGTTGCGAAACAGTGAACGCACTTGTATGAGTAGCCATGCAAGAATTGAAGTAAAGGTACTGGTGTACTAGAAAAGACCCGTTGAATTTTCATTTTTAGTTTAAAATTAATACTATTAAAATAATTACTCACTAAAATAGAAAAAGTGTCTGAGCAAAAGAATATCTGGAAAAAACAGGGAAAAATAATGGCTGGGCCAGTAAAAACATATTATCCACGCAAAGTAATGACATGGACGAATGGGAGACGAGGGTTAACCAGAAACTGAAGGATGGCATGGACACGGGATGGGGTGGGGACTGGGAGGGATGCGTCATGGGGATGAGGAAAATGAGATTTAAATGACGACAAATGAAGAATAATGGATGGTTGTTTCGTTGCGGTACAGACAGACTGGATACCGCAAAAAACAGATACAAATTAATATTTTTTATCAAGAGTTCGTTTCTTGTTGTTCTATGTTCTACCCTGATGATATATTTCAAAGTAGCAATAAGAATGTGTGTAATAAATTAATTTACTTTGTTGTGTAGATTATCTGTAGTTGTCTAAATAATGCTGGAAAGTGAACCGATAAAATTTTCATCACACTTACATGTTACTGCTTGTTTAAAAATGAAACAAGTACAGTACAATAGAAATAAACATTCTACTAATATAGTTAATTGTCGCTGGTTTCTAAATATTACATTATAATATCACACGTAAAAAATTGTGTTGCAATATTTATACTTTCTAGCTTACCACAAGGTATTAAAAGGTGAATTCTCTACTCTTTATACAGAAATTAACTTGCAATATAGGTTTCACACTTGTTATATTATCACAGGCTAATTCTAGTGCACATTGCGTTACTTTTCTACATGTGAAATACGAGTACTAAATATATCGTATATAGGTGAAAAATGAATCTTGATATTAGTTTCTAACAAGCTAGCAACTTTACAACTGCATTGTAACTTGCATTTTCTACTTTGTTAGAAGAAATTATTCAAAATTAATATATTAAGATAAAGTAAAGATAGCGTTTAGCATAAAGGTCGTTTTTTCAAATCTGAATAAATTTTAAAGTTACGGCATAACTGAAGTTTAAATTTAAAAAATGGGTCTTTCAAGTTAGTTTCAGGTTAGTCGAACAATAACTACTATTAACTAACGAAAAATGTAACCAAATTGTTTTTTTTCGTTATGCAACAAGTATGTTCGTCTGTATTAAAAATGAAGATAAGAAACAAAAGCATTAACCAAGGTTTATAATAAACCTCGGTTAACCGAGAATTGAAATATCAGCTCTAACAAACCAATAATAATAAAATGTTTAGCACTTGTTCGCCTTCGTACGCCTTCTTTACTACCATGGACGGATTTACCTTTTTGTAGAACTGGCGCAACGTCAAAAGAAATAATTGTATCTAGTTACAACTTCTTTTTGACAGAATCAATTGTATCTAAGCACAATTACTTCGCTAGAATTAATTGTATTCAGTAATAATTCGCCTCCTCCAAAATAAATTGATTGCGGTCGCAATTACTTTTAACAGTATCCGGCTTTGCCTACCGCTGACCTTTCCTTTTAAGTTTACAATGTGCGGAGTAGTGAACGCTTATCTTCCCAGGTGCGTCACACATCCTTGTATCGGTACGGAATATTACAACACCATCCATCTTTCTCGTAACGACTTTAACCCAATAACCTTGTGTTTTCGACATGCCATAACGTCGAAAGGATCATTCTAGCATTACTCATGTAAAAGCAAAAGTCATATTAAATCCCTGCATGTCTTCTGTCTCTCTTCCTCTCATGGATTTCTCATCTATTATTGCGTCTGTCATCTAGGACTTCACTGGCACAGATGTTTCTATATATACTCGTATATATTTCTAGTGACATTGCCTTTTTGTGAAACCATTTGTAACGCTAAGCACGATACCACGCTCGACAGTTTCGATATTAAAAGGGTTGAACGGTTGCGTCATCATTTTCTGGAGACATGTGTTATTCGAAGCACGAAAACTTATTTTTAAATATGTTCTGCAGAACACGAAACTGAACCTTAACATAACAGCAGGAAGCGTATTGACATGGAAGCGTATTGACCTCATATATGGTAAGAAAGATATTAAAATTTCATGCACATTCATATAATAATGCGAATGTATTAATTTATAATTAAGTGCAAGGAAGATACGTATAATATTATGCAATGAACTTGTAGAGTTTTTTTTAAATTTTTGATTGATATAAAGGTTAATATATGTGTAAAGAAAGTATATTTATTTAGTTGGTAACACTGACTACAGATATTACAATTGCATTCTGGTCAGGTGAGCTAACGGCTTTTTTCATTGTTATGTGTGTAGTGCAATGTGTGCTCTGCACTTTTATTGGCCTTTAATAGCGAGTAGGAATATGCGGGGTACAACATGGTCTAAAATATTATCGTCATTTGTGCCAGTAGAGAACTTTAATAACGGTATAATTATGAGGAAAGTTTTTATAAGTTGTATAAATTGCTTTTCACAACCACTTACTCGTACTTACTGAACTTTTAATTTAATTTATGTTCATTATAAATTTATTAAGTTAAAATAACTAACATTGTGTGTATTAATAGATAAAGCAAAAAGTCTTTCAATTTTTAAAATTCTAAATTACAAATTTTTTCTCAATCAATAGCGAAATGTAAATGTTAAATTTAAACTTTCTGTGTATTACGAATTAATAAAGTTATTGAAGAAAATTCCAGGAAATACAGGACGCAGAAAAGTTGTAAAGATTTTTTTCGACCAAATTTCTCGAGCAAATTTCAATAACACTGATAAATCCTTTTTTGTTATTTATAACTTATTTACACATTCCATATATAATTCCAATTTTAATTCATAGATAACTCTATAATTCTTATTTCTATAAAGAGAAGAGTGAAGGAAGGTGCAGAAATGTATAAAGGAAAGGGATATAAAAGTGTAGTAAAAGGAAAGGATAAGGCGAAGTATATTACCATATAAAGGAGGATGCAGATGTACTTGGGAACAGGAAATTGTAAAAACGACACTGGTCGCAATGATTAGACTAAGAAACAAACACTTACTCTTTGTAAGCAAGAACTGGGAATATGAGGACGAGAAAACATGAGGGAAGGATAAGAAGGAGAAGGCACATTAAGAGTAGGTATCAGAAGAACGTGTGGATTATGCCAACAGGAGATGTAGTCAGGGAAGAGAGAAAGAAGAAGGATTGATGACATGAAAGAGTGCAAACGATGGAAAGATACAGTTTAATCGTAAATTATGTTAAAGTTACTTTAAATAAGATGGAAAATAAAGAAGATTGTAAAGCCAGAAGGCAAAACTAATATAAGAAAATACGAAAATACTTATATATTTCAGGATACCTTTTATCCTAGGCCCTGGACTTCTACTGCCGTTGCTTAAGCGCTGAATATAAATAACCGTCCGTTTAATTAATGACGAAATATTCATTTGGAATTTGTATGGCTAAATATTATTAATCGGAAAGTTATATACGTTGTATATATCTACCACCCCATCCAGCCACTAATGACCTATGACCAATGACCATGTAGTTGATCTCCGACCAATACCTGCTAAACCATCACGTCATTATCTGCTACACGTTTATGGCGTCAAATCAACCATGATATCCATCGTGAACTTCTACGTAATAACATTCCTTTGATATAACTCGGCTTTCAGTTATTCAACACGATTCGGAATGTACCTAGCTATCCTCATCCACTCGAATAGACGCTTTGACATCATCTGGTCTCCACGTTGCTTCCCCACTCGCCCCCTATCACTATTACCAACCATCGTCCATCTTACGTTTTAACAAATATTTCCTTTATTGCAATTAGTGAGGAATTACCGTTAGTTAATTAAAGGGTTGAGATCAAGTTCTGGAATATTTCTTAATTAGACTGGCTTAGTACATAAGAAGTTTAATACTTAAGAGGCGATACGGGTAGACTTAATACCCCTTAAAGGTAAGCGTCGACAGATCAATATGGTACTCAGTAACAACAGAGCATAGCTAGAGGTATGCGTACATGTCAGTACCGCAAGCATTGAATACAAGGTATCAAATGAATTTTATTATTATTTTATAGAGAGTCATAGAAGTGAATACCCGATCCAGAGTATGCAATGCCACACACAATGTGGACACAATTGTATGAGTAACTATAGCACGGATACTTAATGCAATGCGTGTATACCTTCCATGGTGATCTGTCGACACTTACCTTAAGTCTTCACGGCTACTTGTCTTGTCTTGTTTATTCCGAGACGATACAGTCTCGACGAATATTTTACTGCTGATGTGGAAATTCTTGATTATGATTTTGTAGCTTATTAAGTTGGGTCTGTACAAGTAATGATTTTGTTTCTTAGAACTTTTGTATATTTTATAAGTTAGTTCTCATTGGTCCTTATAATTATTGTTAATTCACTGGAAAACAAGAAATTTGAAAGACTGTATTAAGTCAAGCGTAATTATTGTTAGAGTTGAAAATAAACGCCCAGAATTATTATGGGGATGCGTTACACCATCAAGGGTTAAACAGTTTCAAACTGGACTATATTTTTATTAACTTGGAGAATGGTTAGGCTTTTCTAAACAATCAAAATCAATTTTTTTACGGTAATGCCCTACAAACTTCTGCAGAGTTGAGAACAAACACAACAGAAAAAATTGCCTGGACTTCCATACTTCAGAAAGTTTTTAGAAACCTACATCTGAGATTCCAGGAATGTTGTCAACGCAACGAAGATCACCTCAGTGATGTTAATTTAAAAAAAATAAATATTATTTCCTTGCGAATTATTTTTTACCAATAAACAATTTTAAAACAACTGTTTTCTCTATTAAAAATGTTCTTAATTTTAATACAAATTTAATAGACAAATGCGTATTCAAATTAAGAACTGGATATTATTTTTTAAGATGAATTTTTGTCTGTGTTTGTTAAACTACTTTGTCTATACATTGTATGTTATGAAAATTAATATACTGAAATC
Organism: Panorpa germanica; assembly: GCA_963678705.1. Classification (NCBI taxonomy): domain Eukaryota; kingdom Metazoa; phylum Arthropoda; class Insecta; order Mecoptera; family Panorpidae; genus Panorpa; species Panorpa germanica. Next base: position 8,668,957 of record OY783211.1, on the reverse strand, counting down.
TGAATTTTTTTAATACGTGGTTCTAAAATATGCTGTACAAATGTTCTAAAAATTATAAAGCTTTTTAAGAGTGTACCTTGAAATAGCTAAATCTTTATGAAACATCCTGCATTAAGAAAATATTTAAATAAAAGGTTGTAGTACTTGAGTTTTTCAAAAAATTAATTGCTTTTGCTTAGATTTATTAATTTGTAACTTTTAAGAATATTTTACGAGCTTAATTACGACAATATTCCGAATATTAACTCAGTTATAACAATTTAAAATGAACGCGGCAGTTTCGTCATAAAACCGTTAAAGTAATCTGGTATAATGTCACATAGTAATTTTTACTGCATGTTTCACACAGTGTATGTATTTCATAAATATATTTGAGCTGCTGTACAAAGCATTTACGAACGTTTCGAAGTTTCGGTCAATAATGCCGATATGCTGGTATAACAAACAATATACTCTCAGAGAATAACATTGATGGACTCCACGGACTCAAGTTGGACCAACGCTAAGATGTTTGTGGAACGTGAGAGCAAACTTGAGACCACTGAACCAGTTAAACAGCAAAACACTTAGCAAACTTTTCAATACTCCATTATTTCAATTTAATTGACGGATAATCATTTAAAGAATGGAAAACAATTAAAACGCCATTCTATATTGTTAAAAGTCTTGAAAAAGTGGAGAATGTCATTTACACGATCAAAGTTATTTAAAAGTTGAAAACTCTATTGAGAAATAAGTGTAGCCCCAAATTTACGTTACTGAGAGGTTGAGATAATCAATAACAATGAAAAATTAATTAAAAACAAATCTAGAATTATTTTAAGTTTATTGATATTGAAAATTTAAGTTGGATATAAATTTTGAGAAGTATTTGAAGAAATGTACTGGTACGGATATATATTTCTATGTAAATAACACTTAGGATTATTTTAACTATGTCAGTAGGAATTTTAATGAGAAGTATAACTCTGCCTCTGCCTCTACTTCAGACTCCAATTTAAATGAAACTTTAGTTTTGGTAGTAAACGCAACTTTCCAACACACATCATATGTGAGGTGAGTCATAAGACGTAAGGCATGTCTCACATGTTCATTAGACAACACTAGTTCGACGTAACGATGTGGCTTGGTGTTAGGAAGACATGTGGAATTTAATTTGTGCCTCAAACGCAACCATACATAACCTTAAATTTCTTGGTTAAGGTTGCCAACAAAGAAAAAGGATGTGTGAGAAGGAACCGAGGGGTACGATAAACGTTAAACAGGAGCTAAGTGACGTTGATATGCCTTCATCAGCTTTAGTTATTAGAGAGCAGAGAAATACAGACGAATAAGGTCGTAGTACGTAGTAGAATGTACGAGATTAATTTTATAGACTTGTATATTGTTTACCGACGTGAATATAGCCCTGATACTCTAGCTACCACTTGTCCAACACAACGGGGCGTGCCTCGTTCGTCGTTCATATTGTATAAGTAGTTAGCAACGTTATTATTAATTAAAATATAATTGCATTCATTAAATACTTGAGATTTCTAAACTAAAGTAATAAAACGTGGAGCTGGCGCCTGAATGTTAGACTTTGTGAGAGCATACGTACATTTAATAAAACCAGAGTCTAAGAACTGCCCATTAAAAATAATTTGAAGACTTAAGTACAAGTGTATATACATAATACTTCAGCAATAGTTAGAACTAACCAAAGCTACGGTCTTCATTCAACGAAACATTTACTAGAAGAATTTATCAGAAAATGCAGCCCCTAGCGCGTCCCTAAAGCTTTTAAGAATTATGCGAATTGCACAACACAAACGTAATAAAATTAGCAGTGACCAAAACTATGATAAATTTGTTTGAACACTTACTGTCATAGAACCTATCCCAGATTATTCAATCAAGATCTGATAACATCTAATGATTAGCAGTAATTGCCACAGGAATTACACGATTTAGGTTGCTGTGATATTCTAAGTACATAGTAACCTTAATTGACATATGTATTACGTATGTCAATTATCACAGACAATTTACATAATCATTACATTCATGAATACGAGTACACGCAAAATCAGGAATGCGTAATAATGAGTAAATTTATATTTTAAAATCATCCTATATTATAATGTTCCAACTGTATGTTTATTTTCTTATATATTTGGTTCGAATTTTGTATGGTAGAATGAAAACGGCTCCACGCATTTTCTTGAAAATTAAAAACAAAAAATTCAAAAATTTTATTTGGGGGCGATTTTTGCCGAGAGTAAAAATTGGGGTAATAAGTTACAATTTTGTATGTAGGTTAACCTTGGTAACTTATTTACGAATCGAGAAAAAAAATCCCAAATTTTGAAAAAAAGTTGGTCAAATAACGCATAAATTGAAAATATTTTTTTAATCAGTTTATATGAAAAATTATTTGTTTTTATATGTAAAATTAATATAGAACGAGTTAAATATTTCAATTTAAAAATGGAATTAAAATTTAAAATGAAATTCAATTCACAAACAAAAGGCAGTCGTCGCTTGCGACCGGGATAACCTCTAGTTTAGTTATATATTCATTAAAATTACAACTAGTTTTAATTATATTATATTTAGCATTTACAAATTTCCTAACAGTTTGATTTTATGTAGTAAAAAATGACATATTCATACCTATATGAAGTGGACGTAACGTTTCTACCTTTAATCCTCCTTTAATAGATTATAATGCCCATAAATTGCCGTTGTTATAATAAAATTATTCACAGAGCTTTTACAAAAGTATTTATGCCGATCTATTAAGAAACTAGTAGGAAGTTAATGGTACACACTTATGTCGCAGGGTAACGTACCTAGTAAAGTAATAACATTACTTTTTAATCTAGTAAAGCTGTGCACTCCTAGTACACTTTATACAAATGCTATTCGTTGTTAACCAACTTTCTAAATGTTTTATTACAGAAACGGAAGTCCATTTAACTTGTACCATGACATTTTCATTAGTTTGTGTGCTTGGTTTGTTCATTCGAATGGCTTTAATTTCAATATCCTTTAGGGAAGTATCAGACAACTACTTTTTGTTTTACACAGAATTACAAGTAAAACTGTACGGTCTCGTCGTGTCGGTGCTCAGCCACATACACACACACATCGGGATTCACATACAGATCCAGATCCAGGTCCAGGTCCAGGCAGCTACCATCGGATGATGAATGTTTAGATATTGTAAAGCGGCAGCACGCGGGAAACGAGTGAGGTCTACGTCTGTGTCTAGTACATTGCTGAGTCCACGGATCTTTAAGGGGTGAGTTGAAAAGAGCAAGGGTGCACACCACAGGGGTACGATTCAGTGGCACCTCGGTGGGCTCCAGACATACAGACAGAGATAAATGTGCAATTAGAGTGATGTATATAAAATAATAGTAGAAATGTAAATAACGGCGAGAAAGAGAGATTTGTATCTTTTATTATTTCTACTCAATATCTTGTACACACGAATGCAATATATTCGTTAAAGTTTTTAACGTATTTTGGAAAATAATCTAAATTCCAATTCCAGTTTTCTAGTTATGGCATTGAATGTTCCAATTACAGCAGTGCCTCGCATAGTTCAGCACTTTAAAAAGTCCCGCTTTCACATGATATACGCAATTGATACCAACTGATTAAAACAAAATGTACAAATTCTTGATATTGTTAATAATTACTATTTCTAATACCATTGTATGAAGTCCATCGAAGTATTTTTCAAGTAACAAATATTAGTTTATCAAGTAAAGTACACGATGGATTATCACAAGTAGATAATATAATAATACCAATCAAACACATTAAAATATATAATTAAAAAGTAAATTTGAATCACGTTGAGACGTTCTCGACTGCATCGATAAATAAAGTTCCCGGCGTGAATGAAAGAGTGAAATACAAATACAATTGCAGAGATATCAATATTCTATATAGCTGTATACTTGCACTAATAGACAAGTAATTGAAACAGGATTAAAAAAATTGAATATAAATAAAATAGTACCACTAATTAATAATTAAATAATTAGCGTGAAACATAACTACACACGTGGTTCATTAATTTTAGTTCTATTATTGGAATAAATAATAGAACTAATGGTTACTTTAAATTGTTCGAGTTTTATTTAATAAATGATCCACTTTAATAAGTGAACACCTACATATTTAGTGATTATTTTAGATAGTTGAGAATTATTTCTGTCTACAGTACGCCTTCCTATTCAAACCACTGGACCAGTTTACAGCGTAATATAGCTTACAAATATGTATATGTATATGTAAAAAGAAATTTGGAAGCACGAAAGCACACAAAATATGAAACGCATATCCTTGAAAGCAGGTATAAAAATATTAACAGAAAATAGAAATTTGATTTTCAACACGCTATATATTTCCAAATAATTGATATACTAATTAATGATCTATTTATAAACAAAGCTTGAACATTTATCTGACTCCTAAAGTTTATATTGTTTAAATACCTCAATCGTGCAAAGTTATTAACGTTTTTATATTTGAAAACATGGAGTGCTAGTACAAAGTTGCAAATCGATTTTCATTTTAGTACACTATTGCCATGTACATCTAACTATATAACCATGAGGTAATGTTTCACCTTAACAAACTTTATTAAATGGATAGGTAGTTTACCTCAATATATGTTTGTTGTATTCATTTTGCAAATCAAACATTTAATAACAATTACATCACCTATTCAAAAGTGGATGTTACAAGACGGTGTAGACGTGGCGTTATTGAATTTGAGCACAAACTTGAACAGCGGTAAATCAGATAAACTGAATTATATATTACATACGGATATAAATTTGATCAATTTGACAATTTTGACAGCAACGTGATTCCTCCACTGTGGTTTCCTTACTCAGCATCTTCTTTCCTCTTCAGGTGGGTGACATAACAGGGTGGAATATGGAGTGGCACCTGCCCTTTCCATTTACTTCTTCACTTGTCTGCTTCTATTCAATTACATATTTTGCAGGGCCATGCTCCTTGTTCGTATGCAGCCAGACGTGTTGGTATCACTACTATGAGTGCTATTTTACCTTCAACCGCCACCATTTTACATTAAAATGCATTTTCTCTTGAATTTAAATGAGTACCATATTTTATTTAAAACTCCAGTCTCGTGGCGACATCTGGAATACTAAGTCTGTACTTGATATTAATTCAAACGGTTTCTCACTGCTTTGGGGTTTCGAGATTCCTTCTGCATACCGTGTACGAAGAGATGGAGCTTCGACTACAACAATGGAGACGATTACTGGTCTAATCTCTAATGTGGCCCGACGCGACGTTGCGTCGTTAGTGTTTATTTAACACAACTTTTCTAAGAGTTTAGTGTTATCGTGGCAATTGCTCGATTAGAACGGATACACGTATTGTCGGGCATGTTATCTCCTACATAACCGACATCTACATCCTATACCAACGCTAGTATTACGGCCACAAAGTCTTGGAGGAACATTTAATGATCTCAATTAAAACCACCATATTGCTTTGATGAACGAAACGGCAATAAATGAGTGTCCAATAAAAGTAAATCGATCTATGTCTAACCCATTTAACAGTGATATTCTTTGTATATTCATATATGCATATAAACGATTCGGTTTGTATCATCTCCTCAATCGTATCAAAACGCCGTCCTTTCATGGGTCTCTTCAATCTTGGAAAAAGTCGCAGGGGGCCAAATCTGGTGAATACGGTGGCTGAGGCATGATTACGGTGTTGTTTTTGGCCAAAAAATTACAAATTAAAAATTGTAATTAATTAAAAATTAAAATGTTTTTGGTCAAAATTCAGCCATTTTGGAACAAACTTCGCTGCCACACGCTTCGTGCCCAAAATTTCCGAAAAAATTGCATTACATGAGCCAGCCGATATGCCTACATCCTTAGCATAACAATTTTCTTCACTTCCTCAACATTTTCATCGGTTGTTGATGTGCTGGGGCGTCCAGGGCGAGCGTCGTCATTCACATCTTCTCGACCTTCTGTGAAAAGCTTGTACCACTTGTAAACATTTTTTTGGCTTAAAGTAGACTCACCGTATGCCACTTTCAACATTTCAAGTGTTTTGGAGCGCTTGATTTCATTTTTCACACAAAATTTAATGCAAACTCTTTGATTCATGTTTTTCGACAACAAAAAATCGCCGAACACGCAAAACACTTCTAACTTTTATGCCTTTCACAAACAAACTAAATGGGCTATATAGCTAAAACTGTGAACATATGTTCGAGACGAGTGTACCAACATAACAAAATAAAAAATCGATGATCGAATGTAGCCCGCGAAATTTGACCTTTTTCAAAAATTCACCTTATTTTTTGAACAGACCTCGTACATGAAATGAATAAACGTGACAGTACATACTGTGTACGTCCAGCAATGTTTAGATATGCACGTACCTCTGTATTTGCATATACATATGACATACAGTGTAGGTTTTACACCACAACAGAATATACATAGAATATGCAACGTATATAGTATGTATATCCAAATATTTTCTGAGAAGTTATCCCGCTAAATGCAAGTAGTTTTATTTACCTTAGTAACTTTTGTTAAGTAACCTTAGATTATATTAACTTAAACAACCTTAGAAAACCAGGTACATTTTTTTATTGTAATAAACGTCAAATATTTGTAACTGTGTAACTATTAGCGAGTAATATCCGTAAATATATAAACCACTCCCCAAATTGAGAATAAACTTGTACTTTCAATGCTAAACTCTTGTTGAAACTTTGATTTCTTTTCATGAGTTTCCCGTGTATTATTTTTTAAACATTTTCATCTCGTTATTAATATTTTCATTATGTAATGAGTATGTTCCTGCAGTTCTTACAAAGCAAGTTAGCGATTTAGATAAGCACTCAACTTGTTAATCTGTTCAGCACTTCAAAGTAATAACGATTAACAAAAGATAAGTTAGAATATATCAAAGAAGTTCTAAGTATATAAAAAAGTTTAAAACATAAAGAAAATTACATAACATAGTTTGTTCTACTAAGAATTATAACGAATAAAAAATCACTTCCAAACTTGTTATATGAGTATAATTCTTTTCTTATTTTACAAAACCAAATTTCAAGTAATTTTAAACTTCCAACTTGTGTTGTAAAAATGTTAAACAACAAAATTAAACAAGCTTCATAAAAAAAACTAATCTAATAAAAATAATGAGATTTTAAACTTGAATAAAAAGTTTTTAAGAAAAATAAACGAAACTACACATACTCGTACCTAGTAGATACTATTGTAGAGTATTAAAGTTGTTATAGTTCAGGTGAAACTATTGTTGTCTCTTTTTTACCACTGAGAATCAGGTATCTTTCCACAAGTAACGGCTAGTGGAAAGAAAATCTCTTTTACAAATTACCTTATAAGCTCTCCATTCAACTTACAAAGCAAAATGTGAATCTGCTATGAAGAATACATAGTGTCGTAAAGCAGTGCAGTAAGGAACAATGGGAGCAGAGCCGCATCGCAGTAAAAGAGTAGAATTATTTCAGTGCTTTCATTAATAACCGACGAGTTACTTGATGTTATAATTAATATTGCTGAAACAAAGGCAAAACAACGCGACATATCTGAGAAGACGATTTATCAAATAATGAAAAATAAAGTAAAACTAACATAAAAATGATCTACTCTGAAGATGAAATACGATTGTAGCGAACATACGAGTTAAAGCACTAGCACGCGATAGCTTGGTCAAGCACTGTTTTGTTAGAGCTACTGCATAGTGAAGACACGACCTTATGAACTGACTGACGACAGTCGGAGTTACATCCAAGAACGGAAAAAGAAAATAAATAGTATGTTTATGTTCAACCAATTATTAACCAATCTTTATAAATATTTGTAAAGTTTGTGTTATTTTGTTTTCGTCTCTTTCTTAAACACTTTGCAGATCCAAATATTGATTATATTTTTACATTCAATTACAAATCAATACTTTTTAAAGATGTTTTAATAACGGATTCCTTAAGTGTTTAAAAAAACAATTAATTCCAGTGATCACAATTCAAATAATGATATTTTGACAAGCAAAATTAAAGAGCTTTATTTCAATTTCAGTACCAAAAATAATACCTTAAAATTCAAGTGAATATCTGGACATTGTGAAATAAGAGGAAACGAAATTGCAGATAAATGGCAAAGAAATTTATAAATTTGGAAACTGAAATGAGCTTTCATTTGAAAAACAAAGATTATATTAACAAAAGTGAGCTAAAGGGAAAGAATTATTATATGTTTCATTTAAATTTAAGTATAAAAAGATGGTTCAGAAATGAATTCCGCAAAATTATATCAACTATAATCAGAATCAAAAGTAATCACTGCAAAATTCCAACTCGCGTGTATAAAATTAATATTAAATCTGACGAATTAAGAACTTTCGATCATATTATATTAGAATGCATAAATTTGAGGTTAAAAAGATCAAAATTGAATAGTGAAATATTAGATGTTATTAAATTTTATTTTAATGATAAATACAAAATACATTCATGTTAAAATATATATTAAAAATGTTTGATGGTGGCTATGATGAATAAATGTTAACTCGAAATAAAAATAAAAATGTGAAAGATGTTTTTTAAAGAAATATTTTTATGGTGTTTATTTTATGTAGAAATAGAAAAAGAAGATCATTATTTTATTTGATATTATTAAAAAATGTTGTGCAGAGGTACATACAGTACGGGTCCATCTTTTCTTTTTTCAATTATTGTATATCTATACTTTTTTAAATTATTTTCTTCCGACTCTGGTTGCAGCATCAAAGTGCTTGAAGTTGCAACGCAAAAACCCGGAGGATGTTATTATTAGATTAAAATAAAACTAGTCTTGTTTCAAGTTGAGCTTATGCTTGCTTTCTGAGCTTTTCTAGCTTTCCACGTCCCCCATTATATTATGCACGTACTCGTATTGTGCAGTTACACACACACCCATACTTGTGTGATGTAGCCGACCTAATCATAACATGATATAATTTGTTGTTTGAGCTTTTGTATAATGCAGTTGTTTGATGAAATTGCGCTGAACAAATATTTGTTAATGTTCTGAAAAGCTTAACAAAATGCCTGAAATGTGTTTAACAGCACTTGTAATATTGGTTTAGTAGTCGGAGTTTAAAATTACCGACGGTTGTTTCGTTTACAAACGGATTTCTTCATAATTGAAAACAATGCTATTTTATTCAGGAATAATTTAATTATTGTATAACTGTGGGTAATAAATGTACTTGTTTTCTATCTGTATCGTTTTATTCTCTCATCGATCTATTCCCAATGAGATAATAAACACAAAAGGGACAGTTCACGTTATGTACGAAGATGCATGCATCAGAGTATGATCCGCACATAAGTAACAGACCTATAGACGTATGAACCATATCAGGAAGAGATATCATACCTCTACGGATCGATGAATTTTAAAGGAGAAACTTCTCTCATCATATAGTCTTCAAATTCGTCTACACATTTCTAAAAAGAAAGTCGGAAGTAAACGGTTGCAATGTGAGAGAGCCTACGGTCTGGCCCCAAAGGTATATGCAAGAAAAAAATATGTTGGATATAACACCATTCTATCTAAATTTTTAAGAATATTAATTCATGAAATTTGTTAGACTTTAACGTACAAAAAGTCAGCATAAAGTTTGGTATATCCCAGGCAGAAATAATATCGGTTACAATTAGAACTCTTTCGGATTATCAGATTTTGAGTTATGTTGCACATAAAAGTGTCAAGATAAACCACATTGCATTACAATCATTAAAAAACTCTTATAAATTATAATTTTTAAACAGTTTTAGAAATTGAATGATGCAATATTTAGAAGTTCATTAATATTTCATTCAGAATCTGTGGATTTTTAGTAGACATATTTTATTTATTCCGTATTCCATGGAATGGAATCCCCTTGAAGCATGTGTCAAGGCAGCTGAAGCGCCTAGGGACGTTGCAAATACTCTTTGGATTCGAATATATACATATTTCTATGTTTTAATTTTCATATTTTGACTTGCAAATGAGAAAAGCGCGCCACATTGTGTAACAGTATTGCCAGATGGAGCAGGTGATGCCCGATCGCATTTATAACGAGGCATTACACATACATGAACATTTTTATTATAAAATCCTCAGATGAGATACATGTTCATACTTGTATATTTGTGGTTTTGTTTTGTAATAAAAAAAAAGTAGAGAACAGAAGTTCCAGCGAAAATTACATATCGATATTTTGGTCTTAAACGAGCAGATTTCGTCAATACAGCAATGAACATTAATATCAATTATAATCTACCTATTATAATGTTCGAAACTGTTAAAATGTTCCACCGTTTATATAAAATACACATAAGAACGCGTGTTTATATATATATATAAATCCGGTATCAAAATCAAAAAAAAATTCGCTAGAAAAAGTTATTCTGGAAAAACTGTAAATTTAAAAAAAATACTTTTGCAAATATCTCACGAACTAGAAAAGATCGAAAACTGAAACTTAGCGTGTGTATTGAGATCATAATTGTGCACATTTGCAAAGAGGCGCAAATTTCTGGGGGCAATGTTGGAATAAAGTTCCAACGTTTAAATTTGGTATGTGGGCTGGCTGTAGACAGGTTTAAAGACACGCATTTCGTGAGTGTACTAAAATTGATTCAAGTAATATTTAACTTTTGTATGAATACACTATTACTGAACGACTAAAATCGCCCCGTGAGACCTCTCCTTTAAGCAAGCAAAATTCATAGGTTGCATTCATCGTTAATTAATTGTGGATGGTCTGATAATACTAGAATTGAAAAGTTCTACCCTAACTGAAGTTTAACTGAGAATGATAAAAAGACTACTAACTTAGGATAGGTAAAAACCCTTTCTGGCTACTATAAACTGGTCGAGTGTTCCTCGCGGTTGCGATGCCGAAAATACAAAGATGGATTAAGTGGAGATCAATTCCTGCTGTATCCTAAAAATATTATTCATCGAAATAGAAACAGTCGAGATTCAGAAATTTCATAGAATATCAGAGTATCTCCACAGGCTCCCACGAATTACAATCCCTTCACTTCCTTCCCTTCCCTCTCTAGGTCTTATCAACTGATTCCACTGATACTCGATTTATGATTTGTTTTATTTTCCATTTCAAAGAACTTCATATTTTTATTAAAAATAATATAATTTTTTTTAGGAATACCGAACGATTCATTTCCGCTATGTGCAAAGACCAAATTAGTTTCCGGTGGCTGTGACATCGTTGACCGGAAGTGTGTTTGTGCTTCACATCCGGTTCGTGTCTGCACTGATAGTACTGCACAATGGCTTTATAAAAACAGAAAGGTAAATTCTTATACCAAATTACGATTAAATAAAATTTGTTCTATAATGATTTATTAAAACTATATTTGTATCGTATTTCAGGAATGCCAGTTAAATCTTGACGCACTCTTAAGAAAAGAAAATGCTGTGGAAGTTGAAACATCAACACAAAGTAAGTGAACATGAATTATTAAAATGTTTAGCTGCGTTTACATTCTCGTTCTCGAAGACTATTTAATCTTAACTTTTAATTAAACCTTTAATTATTAATATCATCAATAAGTCTGTATTAAAACATTCCGGTTTATATTTGAATGACACTCGATGCGACCAAAAGTGCTTTCATATTGCTAAGTTATTTGGTCATGTCGGTAACTGAATGCATACGATCATTTTTATATTACTATGTATCATGTGTACAAATACGTATTGATGCTATTTGGTTGTGTGTGAAAGCAATGAGACTGTACTTTCTCAAAAAATTTCAACTGGAACTAACCGCTTCGCCTATCTTATATTAGTAGTGCACTAAGCTATCCGATTGGACTAGACTGTCAGCGAATAACTTAACAATAACAGTAACTTTTTACTCATAAACTTTTACCCTGATAGCAATAATGAATTAATAGTAATTAGTTAATAGCAGCACAAGTATCGCATTACAGTAAGGTATAATACCCTTCGCTGGTCCTGCAACCTTTCTGAGACCACTTGATGAATGCTCAAAGAGTCCATTGAATACATTTATCAGTAATAGGTGTCATTGTATCGTACACACACTGTACCATTCAAAATAGACGGCGCAGAGCTGAATAGCGAAACTGGAGCACAGCATGAAAAGGGTATACAACAAGAAAGTGGAAAGCTTCAATAGCAGTACAAGTTCAAACAAGCATAGATAAGGAAATGCTGTTCGGGATGTTGGATGAAATACTGGTTTAACACTGCAGGGCAAAACGAGGTGGTCAACCTGACAAAAGGTACGGGGGGAAGAGAGGTTGTTTAGAAAATGAAAATATTTGCTTTGGTGGTGTTTTGAAAGGCATAAAAATAACAGTATCATAACTTTTATGAAGTAAAAATTTTTATGAAGTAAAGGTTTAGACACATTACCTTGTTTTCGTATTCCACAATTCATGCGCAGTATTGATGCCACACGTGTTGTTGAGACTGTTCCTACTCTGGCATGTACGATTGGATTAATCCTCACTCTCTGGTTCAGTGTTCAATTCACCTAAATATTCTTCCATAAAATATTCCTCCAATATGTCTCCAAAAAAAAAAGTTTTCAGTAAAACATGAAAATAGAAAAATAAGTTATAAAACATAATAACTAGCACATTTAATAAGCCCGCAAATTCGTAAAATCGTAAATCTATAAAACTTTCACACAAGCAAATGCTAACAAATAAATACCATAATTTATTCAAACAAATTTTGTTATTTATAAGTAAAATATGCTGCTGCGTTTACTTACTTGAACATAATCACTTGCACATAATCACTTTGTTTCATAATTAAACACAAAGCACTGAACACCAAAGCACAACCGCACACAGCTTATAACAAATTGGTAAAATACCATTAAAAAATATACATAATGACAAAACCGATTTGTCCTTAACGATTTTAATATCTGTTTAACTCAACCAGATATTTAAAAACAAAATTCAAATATCAAACTTATACTAAAAAATGCAACAAGTGTCAAACATGCACAATATATATACATCCCAACACCAAAAAAGCAGTAGTTTCCAAACTGTGGGATATGGCACATAAGGTGCACGGGATTATGACATTAATATCGATATATATTTATATAATTTCCTACCTAACACCTATATTTAACTAAAAACCCGAAAAAAAGATGTTAAAAAGAGGGTTAAGATATGTGGGAGGAGGGCGTTACTATTTCATTTATAAAAAAGTCAAGTTTGGAAACTACTGATATATTTAAAAAGCACTCACCATCGCTCATTGTTACTGCAATTAAAACCATGAAGTGAGCTGTAATTAAATAAAATTAATTAGATATATATTTAAAACAAATTATAACAATAAATAATGTATTATTAAATAATCACCGAATTTATAATATCCTAGTGCAAGATGGCTCCTGCCGCTAAAGATGAACAGCTACTGCACTGAAAAAAATCTGTAACAAGAGAAAAAATTTGTTTATAAAAATGTTCACTAAATTAAATAATATTTGAAGATTTCATAAACATGTTTTGCATACTTTTCAATTATAAACAAAGGCCGCTCATAAATCAGGTATGCAGACTGGTTAGGTCGAAGGTCCTGTAGTTCAGCTGTAACAATAGAGAAGCGTTGGTTAGATAACTGTTAAGAATATTAAATATTAAGATTATAAGAACATTGAAATCTTGAATTACCTTCCACTTCGAAGTCCACTGCACGAAGGCTCCCAGCCTCTGCTTCCACACTTCACTAACTTTTTAAAAACTTAGAGCCTTATTTTGTAACTTTTTCTCTGACGCCATGCGTCATGAATTGGAGTAGTACGATATTCATTTGTTTGTTAATACTGGTAAATAAAAGCTGAGGATAGCATTATTACTACAATTTCATTTTCCAATATCAACAAACAAATGATGGCACACTGGTTCAATTCATGACGCACGACGTCAAAGAAAAAGTTATAAAATTAAACCCTATGTCTCAGTTCATAGTTAATCACTGTTATTTAATTTTTTTTATTAAATTTATTTTTTATTTAAAACATCACTTTGTCCCTTGTTCTTTCTTGAGCTTTCACTTTTGTTTAAAATACGCAAAAACTATTTTTAATTTATTTAAAAATGTTTAATTGTTTATCTGAATTATGATTACTAACTCTTTTTTTTAAATTCGTTATTTAAACGAATTTTTAAATTTTCTAAACTTTAAACAAATCTCTAATTATTGTTGAACTACATAAAAAAGAATCAGACTTAAATGGAAAAGATTTAATAATTTATGATAAATTACTAACTTTGAAATAATTTACTAATGCTTTGTAATCATACTTCAAATAAACTATTAAACAGTTTAATTAATTATTATTAATGTGTAATTAAATTTAAGTCACTAGTAGCTTATCGCGCGCGAAGCTACAGCCCGAACGACCGATGCTGAAAAAAAGTACATACACATAGCAAAATATTTAACTAATCCATTCAAAAATAATTACAAATTTATAAAAATTTATTAAAAGTTTAAACAAAATGAAATGTAATTAATTTTTAATGGATTAGGTGACACTTGTTGCAATACCATCACCAATAAATATTTAAAAAAAAAACTCACGGTCTGAACTCTGCTATTATTTTACAGCAAAAAGATGCCATCACAGCGCCAAAGAAGTCTTACTTGCAATAGTCTTGTCGATATTCTATAAGAATTCAAAAAGTTAATTGAATTTATTTCAATTGAAAAATAATCCCTTATATATTGAGAAAAAAATTCGTATAAAACATTAATTCCAACTAAAAGTTAGTAAAACTGACTGACTTTCAAAATACCGCGAAGCTATAGCTGAATTTTTTAATAAAGAAATTATAAATTAAACATATTTATAAAAAACAATAAAAATATAATGCTAAAATATATACTGTACTTAAGTTTATACAATGTCTTTTCTACAAGAAATAAAATAAATAATAAAATTCATAATAAAAGAAGTTAATTATTTCTTTTTAAAGAAAACAAATCATAACAAAAATTAGTTAATAAATAAACAATAGAAAGTACTTACAATATAAACGCAATCAGAGATCTATTGTTCTCCACGTCAAGGTCAAACCATGCAGGTGCAGCACCAGAGTGTAAGGTCGGACACACACTGTCACAAACACAAGGCATCGATGCCCGAAAACCACAAACACTTTACATGTTTTAAACCATATATTGGTAAATTATAATTTGTTCACAGTCACTTCACTTTGTAATGTTTTCACTAAGTTATGCAAAAAATTAAATACCTATGCAAAATTTTATAGGTTATAACATTAATCTACTTTGACAGCTCTCAAAACTGTTAAGTGTTGCCCGATATTAAATTTATTTGATAGTGTTGCTGATGTAAATTTTATTTTACTGTGTTGCCATATGTACTTTTTTCTACTGTTGGTAAAATCAGTATTTAACAACAGTGGTGTTTCCAGGTCATCACTTTAAGATATTCTTGAAGTCAAATGAGACTAGATGCAAAGGATTTTGCGTGAGAGTTAAACAATAAAGTCCACCTCTATATTGAAAACGTCTAAGGCCTATGACATTTTTTTTTTCTTCAAATAATAGCTTTCAAGTATTACTGTACCAGTTTTTGGTTATTTACTTCTCATATCCCTGTCGGCTCAATTAGCTCAGCCTGATAAGTTGCCTGTTCTGTATTAATTTCAAAACTTGAGCGGTAATTGTACATTTGTAAATTTGATTTATAATTTTAATTGTAATAAATATTCGATTGCATGTTAGAATGTGTTCATTTAAAAATAATTGAAATAAAATTTATTATTTCAACTTTTCATTGCCTAAAATCAGACTTTAAATCCAAAAGCCTGTATTTTTAAAATATTTTAAATAGTATTTACAATTGACTGAGAACACTGAAGCTTGATGTGTCTTATGTCTTTGAGTTCGATCCACGGATTCTGCTCACAATAATAGTAAATAAAAAACAATCCTCGTTGTAGCAAGTTGTCGGTCATCGGAAATATTTCAACGTTAAATAAACGAAGTAAAAAGAAATGTACACTGTTACAAATTTTCTTAAATATAATGCAAATTTAAAAGACAAATGAATATTAAAATTAAGAACCGAGTACATTAATTATATTTAAGATACATTATGTTGAATTTGTTAAAATTAATATAATTTCACAAAAGAATTCTATTAAAATGCATGGTACGTTTGTTATGAAAATTAATATACCGGATCTGAATTATTTCCAATGCACTGGTTATAAAATATGCCAATTAATTAATTTAAAAACCTATTAACTTTAAAATATTCTTAATGGAATTTTTCATTTCAATTTTTAAATGTATATTACATATTTAGAAAAATCCTAAAATCTATTACAATTTCAATTTTAAAATGCAGTAAGAATATATAAAACTATATAATAAATTTTACAATATTCTAAATAGTATATTTCATTTCAATGAAAAATGAAAATAGAAATAATTAACACAAAATATATTTAAGATAAAAAATTTGTAACAACCAGTGCAACATCAATATTCGACATATTTTTTGTTTCACTCACACTCACTGTAATAAGATGCGTAGCACAAGGAGTCCATAAGTGCAACCGCAAAACCAACGTACTATATCTAGAGCATATATCAGTTAATACATAGTGGTACATATGCATCAAAGAATATGTGTATATATCCTAATAGAAAAACAATACACTTGAAATTCGAGAAATCGAGCTATTCTATAGTCACTGGAGCTGAGAAGAATATACATATGTAGATATGTAGCCTGATGCATCAATTACAACAGGAGTGCAGGATAAAACAAACTTTACATCGCTGTACTGGCACATGTTTGTACTACACCTAATAAATGAAATATTTTTAATATGAGATGTTCTTGAAAAAGGGGTATCAAAAAATATAATTAAATAGTGATATACTTACAACGTAGGCTATCGTCAAGTGCACCAGCAATCCTCTAAAACGAATCCCCTACTACATGTTATATGAAGATATAACCTTACAAAAAAATAACAATCTTGAACAAGTTGAAACACGTGTTCTTGCAATGTATGATAAAGCATAACATATAATACTAACCTTATAACGAATATGATTTTTCAGTATAATTGTAGACATTTAATATAATTAACTAATTTCTGCAGCTAAATTGAAACAACTTGTTTTGGGCATCCATTGGTGATCACTACCGATCCTACCGAGTCTATGGCGTCGGTACCAACGATGTGCTGCGACAAGACGCTGTAACAAGCAAAGAGTCTTTGCTACAAACACAAAAAGAAGAAATATTGCAGTGTGTACTTTGTTAATTGTGTATTTATTATATAGTCTGTGGTGTTTATAATTATTTGCGCGCATATTTTAAAATTTTAAATTATTAATTTTTACTACATTGAATTCTTTTTAATATTTTATATATAGTTTTCAATGTAGGTTAACAGAATATATTGTTTTTTGGAATACACTGTAATATATATAGCTCAGTCAATAAGCATTTGACCTCCAAATGAAAGTTATAAAACTGAACCTTTGCACAGACCTTTATTATGACGTTCTGAAGATTGACTACAAGGTCTCATAGAATCATGTGAACATCAGTCAAGATATTCGAAGTAAAAAACACAATATATTTCTTTTTTAGGCAAATATCTCGTTTCGTATGCTTCACATGATAGTGGAAGTTATTATAGAAATTGTAGATTATAAAATTGTCTACAAATTTGAAGTTATTCATTCTTTCGTACGATCCACTGTTACCGAGATATACTTCTACTCACTGAAGTAGGAAATTTCAAAATTTCTAAATTAAATTAATTTTAGAATCAATTAATATAATCATAAATTAATACTAGAAGAAGGCACGAAGTGTGCAAGAGAAGCTAAGGAGCAGAAACAGGGAGATACAATAACAGGAAAAAATTGAGAAGAGTAAATATAATAAAAGATTCAAGAGGATTTGGGAGAGAGAGGTACCAGAATACATAAGAGAAAAAGACTCAAGAAACATGAGAAGAATCGTAAGCTTTAGATTGGGAAACGAAGAGAAAGGAAACAGATACTGGGCTAATAGAGAGGAAAGAATATGCAGGGTGTGCGGAACGGAGATAGAAACGCTGGTGCACATTAAGTTTTCATGTGAGAAAAAGGTAATGAGCGAAAAGAATATTGTGAAGTTATTAAAGGGAGGCAATAAAGGAAAGAAGTGGATGGCGGAGAAAGAGAAAAGGAGTAAGGAAACAGAATGAAAGGCAGAGTAGAAACAGGAGGGAGAGCATCAGGAAGTGTGAAGCAGTAGGGGTTTAAATTTACATGTTTAGTTTTTATTTTTATATTTCTTTTGAAAGGATTGAAAATGTTTAGATATAATAAGGATCACAAATGTAATTAAGCACAATGACATGTAATTTAAAGATTTAAGGCAGAAGAATGTAGTGGCAAAACCAACCAAATGGCAAAAACATTAAAAACAAAATATATATTATCGTATTACCGTATCATGTTCAACTATGGGAAATGGATTTGTGAAAATGTGAGCTAAAAATGACAACTTTGTTAAATATATTTCAGTGGCTGTGGTAAATAGGGTAGCTAATGTTACAATGTAGATACAAACTTAAAACTCGGTATGTAGACTTAGATTAGAATGTTACTATATAAAATAAATTGTAAAGTACAGTTCCTTTAGAGGGGCGGTGCGCAGGGCGGAGAGGATAAATTGAAAATATAAAGATACATAAATGAAATTTTGTATATAAAATATGGGAGAGGAACAAAGTGATTCTACATTTCTTAAATCTCAAATTTACATCTAATTATAGAATTGAATTAGAAAAGCGGGGGAGAGGCGATGGCGCTGGGGTCCATTATTAAAGTTATTCAAAACAGAGTGGGACGATAAATATTTATTTATCGTCCCACGTTAAGTTAAACATTTTAATTTAAAAATATTACTGTACTGAATGCATATGAATCCTTTTAAAAGAGTATTAATTTCATTTAGATATATGAAGATATATAGTTTCAAATCAAAAGATCCATTAATACAAATCTCTCCAGGAGATATAGTTATTGTTAAATATGATGATATCCGTTTTCCAATTATTCCACACATTCGTTGTCATTGAATATTCAGCGGTTTAATATATATCACTTTGGTAAAATTAATTAAATATCACTCTCGCTTCTATAAACGTACGAGTGTATAATGAATCTAGATGTTGTAAAGCCATCAAATCAGTACCACCCACACCCACAGTCACCACCACGCCTCCTCAACATTCTGCACCCCACTCTGTGCATTATATTCAGTGTCATCCAGAACTGTGAAAAGATACTTCGTATGTAGTATCATTAAATAAACCTGTTCAGCTTATAAAAGAGAAAATCTGTGGAATGGTGAGGGGGTAAGGGGGTTAGGGGAGTGTGAGGTGTAACCAACATCCAGCGCAGAAGGTCTACAATCATGGGGGCCCAACACGAGCACATATGCGGACGGCATCTGTGGGAATAAAAACTAAATGGCAAAATTATTAAGCGGCCAACTTCGTGGCTTCGTAAATCTCTTGTCTCGTTTCTTGCTGCTGAAAACTTTATGTTTTTCTTTCACGGTATTATATACTGTATATGTATGTATGTTCATGTATGTTTTAAAGTCTTATTAAAGCATTGAATTGAAGACTAAACTTTGTACAACTTTGTAGGAGCTTATAGCCTAAAATCTCTTAATTACATAAATATATGTACTGGAGTGAGTATACTTCTAATTTGTTATGTTAAATCAATAGAAAGTGTACTGTTATCTCAAGCATTCCCCTCTTGCAACCAACGCGTATGAATAATGTATTTACTGGAAAAGAGAAGCATTGCAACTCTCTTACTCTAAATTTATAAATATATTTTTATGTAAAACTTTTCACACAATATGCCCTTAAACCTTTGAAAAAAACATCGTCGCGGTAAAAAAATATCGTCACGGTAAAAAAAAACATCGTATTTCATCATAATTTGATACCGGTGTAATTTTCTATCACAAAACACAACAACTTATGCAAATGAATTCTGTTGACATCAAAAACTTTTGAACATAAAGATATTTCGGTTGTCACCAGATGGATAACACCAGAACTCGTATCTCGAAAACAAGAACAACCAGAAGGCAGAAAGAAGCTGATATCACGATATTGCTTATCACGTTATTTATCTACTAACACGAAGTAATTTTGTCAAGAAATTTATGGCGTAAACGTTGCTGGAGTCAGCACAGTATCTCAGCACGTACAACAATTGAATTTCCGGAGAAATTCTGAATTTATTTATATCAGCATCAGCCTTCACCGTCGCTGTAGCCTTGGTACGAACGGTATTAGGTATTCGCAATGATAATCTAATCATAACAGGTGTAACTACATAAATATATACTAGAGTTTACCCCCGTCGTAAGCGACGTCTTTTGTTTGTGAATTGAATTTTTTTCAAATTTTAATTCCATTTTTAAATTGAAATATTTAACTCGTTCTATATTAATTTTACCAATAACAACAAATTATTTTTCATACAAACTGAATAAAAAAATATATTTTCTTCAACAAAATATAAAATGTGGTCCCAAGAAGCCCGTGAATTATTATTAAAAAAATATATATATATATAAAATATTTTCAATATCAAATTTGAGATTTTTTTTTTCGATTCGTAAATTAGGTACTAAAGTTAGCCTATATGTATAATTTCAACTTTCTAGCCCAATTTTTCACCTCGACAAAAACCGCCCCCGTGCCCCGAAATAAAGTTTTTTAATTTTGATTTTGTTTTTGTTTTTGTAATAATATATTTTATTATTATGTAATCCGAAATTTGGGTTTTAAAAAGAGAAATATATTTTTTAGTTTTTCCAAAATTACAAGTTTCCAGGAACTTCAGGGGAAAATCCGAGGACGCCAAAAGTCTTAGAATTTTTCTCTCTACGAAATAGGGAATTTTCAAGAAAATGCGCTGAGCCGTTTGACCAGTCTACAATTAATTTTATAGATTTTTAAATGAAGTCAATTTTTAACAGATACATGAATGTTGTATGTAACTAAGTAAGTGCATAGTAGTAGTCACGTGATTTGGAGTCATGGTTGAAACGTGATTTTTCTGTCTCAACGTTATCTTAACTTGATTGCTTGACTATTTGTTCAATTGCTTTGAGTTCGTTTCCTTGGTGACCTACAAATAAATCCTAATATTCTTTATATTAAACTACCGGGAAGTTTAAATGTACACTAAACTTGAATATAACCTCCTGTTTTCCACCCACGGGATAGTTCACCTAAGTGAACTGCGAATCTACAGCGATTCCTCCCCGACATCTCTGGCTGTGGTAGAGAAGTAAGTCGGGGATCGGGGTCGGGGCGAGACTCTTCTCTCATTTCTCTGCGTTATGAAGACAAATAGTTAATAGTTATTTCGTTCAACAGTGGCTCGTACTTTTTCTGTACTTTAATTAAATTTAAAGCAGTACGACGAGACGATGCCCTCGTTGTGTGCCCTTTTATCTTGATGGCAGCACCGGGTGATGGGTGATGGGTTCTGGTGCACCGAAGACTTTCCATAGGAAATGTATTAAACATTGCTGATTCAGCTAATATGTTATTAAACTAAATTTAAATATTATAAGAGGTTTCTTCAAAAGCATTCTACTTCAATTTAATATTATTAGAGAAACTCTCGGAAACTGAAGAGTCTTAGGGTTAGAAAATAAAACCTTTTTTAATTCAAGTTTTTCAATACTTTGTGAAAGTATTACAGTTAAATATGGTTAAATATTTATAATTACTTATAATTATTTTTTGTTTTAAATGGGCTTGTGTCCTAGGTCTTAATTTCTACAAAAGTGTACTATATAATGATAAAGTGGGTTACTAGAACCTCAAATGTTTAATTATTTTTTAATAACTCCTTATATGTTAAGAGATATTAACAATTAAAAAAGTAATTTTGTTTCTTTAATTATAAAAGGGATTTAACGTTGTACAACATTCCAAATGCATGTGACATCACAATCCTTGTGTAAGGTTACCAACCTTACAGCTCATAAATCTCTGCTATATGTATTTATATATCAAAATATCAAATATTATTTACAGCTATTTGCCTTAGCAGGGTTACATAAAATAAAAACTAATTATTCTTTGACTTGACTTGATTATTTGACTACCAACAGCTACAGATCATTATCACAGTACTGACCTACTCAACAAATAATTGACGTTAAAATGCATTTCACGTCATACAAATATGGCCGACCATTTCTAGCGCTAAAACTACAATTCAAACTTTTAATTGCTATATCTCCGTCAATATTTAGATATTTAATAAAATAGACACGCCAATACACATTTAATAACATCAATTTCAATCAACAATTGAAAAATCGACCACTAAAAAATGAGGACACAAGCACATTATGTTATACGTGACATTATAATGATAGTGATTTTAAGTAAAGGGATACGCTGTTCGGCACTCTTGAAAGAAAGCGTCACTATAAATTCGGATGGTTTACTAATACACTCTTAAGAAAATATATCTAGTACATATTATGAAAGTACAGTGTACTGGTTTGTCGTATACAAACATTCCTCCGAGTGTGATTTAATATTGTTGCTGAGCAGGAGACGTATGCATTTTATCTACATAACTAATTTATGTGACACTCGTGACATGCTATCTTCAGCATGTATGATACTAGTACCTCCATCGCGCTCTATTCCTCTGTTATGTATCTACGTAAGTTGTTTATGCATATGCTTTACATCTCTCTGTGTCTGTATGTGTGTGAGTCTCCTTAATTACGTGTGTATGTGTGAACTGATTAAAGTCACAATAATGTTCAATATTTCACTGTGTTTACCACAAAATATAAATAGTCGTAGCTACCCGTTACGTTATCACGGTCGTGTCGTACATGCTAGAGACCCCCGGTGCCTCCGCCCCAACCTTTACAGCACTGTGGACACGTTCCACGTATATTGATATTCATAACTCACTGTGATGTTCTTCGTGAAGCAACACTAGTTTGATAAAATATGTATACGACCATGTACGTTGTTTTTACCAAGAAATTTGTGGTAACATTTACCAAAGTTGGAGAATATTAGAAAATAAAGTAAAATGGCCACCAGCATATTACTTGACTTAGCATACTCGTGTTAAAGGTCCAATACACAAGCAAATTTGTTGAACCAATCGTGGCCAACTTTAGTTATTTATATTTGAGTGAAGAAATAATATACTAATAATTATTACATTAATGAAGATAGAGATTCTATTTTAGCTATTACGTATTTTTCTTCAGTGGAAGGACATTATAACTATTTTTCTTTAAATGCTCCTTGCTCTATTGTTTGCTTTTGCCGTCCCAAAATAGTCTCTATTCTTCTAGTGAAATCATGATTAAAAACACAATGCGTTTACGTTACACTCAACGTCAAGAATGGTCTTTTGTCCTCATTTTTTAGTGGTCGATTTTTCAATTGTTTATTGAAATTGATGTTAATAAATGTGTATTGGCGTGTCTATTTTATTAAATATCTAAATGTTGACGGAGATATAGTAATTAAAAATTTGAATTGTAGTTTTAGAGCTAGAAATAGTCGGCCATATTTGTATGATGTGAAATGCATTTTAACGTCAGTTATTTCTTGAGTAGGTCAGTGCTGCGGTAATTTTTGGTAGTGAAATAATCAAGTCAAGTCAAAGAATAATAAGTTTTTATTTCATTTAACCCTGCTAACTCAGACATAATATTGAAATTTGATTGTTCTTTGAAATAGCTGTAAATAATATTTGGTATTTTGATATATAAATACATATAGCAGAGATTTATGAGCTGTAAGGTTGGCAGCGGTTGTAATGTCACATGCATTTGGAATGTGTACAACGTTGAATTTAATAATTAAAGAGACAAAATGACTTTTTTATTTGTTAATATCTCTTAACATATAAGGAGTTATTAAACAATAATTGAACATTTGAGGTTCTAGTAACCTACTTTATCAATATATAGTGCACTTTTGTAGAAATTAAGACATAGGACACAAGCCCGTTGAAGTAAACTATCAGTTGCCAACATGCTGCACCTTGGCTTGTGTTGGCTGCGATTATCAAGCCGAAGCTCGAGCCAAGCATGCTAAACCAAGCAAATCTATAAACGATGAATCATTGTCGCCGATCTGGTGTTTTTTGCCACACGACATATTCATCGCATCCAGCCATAAATAACTTCCAGAGGAGCCTCTTCCGGTTTTGTAGAGTCGCCTCTAATACCAAATTACATAAAAATACATAATATTTTTTATATACTATTATAACATATTTTTATCTGTTGTAAATTTGAACTGTTTTTGTAAAATATCTTTAAAATTTACATAACTATATTTAACGGTGCAGGTAATTTCCACCGTTGATTTACCGAAATTTGAGAAGCGTCATGGTCATAAAATTAAGTAATTCTATTTATTTATTTTTACTTTATGCCATTGCTTTCCGATGAAAGTGAATACCAAATACTCTATAGACGTTTTTATTGGAAAAAAATAAAATATTTCTATCTTTAACAATTTTTACGAAATAAGAAAAGTTGATGCTTTTTCTAAATTCTTGACATATTGTATTAAACTTTATCTCTTATCCTTTTTTCTTTTGATATATTCGTATACCCACGATCCTTTTGATTCTATTATCACACGTAATACATAACAGAAATAAACAAAAAGACTAGTGCTGAAATCAAAAAAATTATATATCAGGTAACCCTCCTTAGGATTGAGACAGTGTTGCCAATCGTACCACAATGGAGGTAAATGTTCCATAATTTTGACGGTTGTATAATCTACCATCCTTGTTGTACCATAATGAGGCAATCTACCATAATTTTGAAGAATCAAAAATGTATGAATTATCCAATATTTCCAATGTACAGAAACGGAGGCCTGCAGAAATAATTTGTACAGAGTTTTAGTAAAAAATGGAGTGATGTTGCCAACGATATTCGAGATTTCGAGGTGGCCTGTGTGCTTAGTGATAGACTAAGAAATAAATTAAGAAGGGCGAAAGAAGGACCGTGGTCATAAGAAGCCTGTGAAGTATTATTAAAAAAAAAAATTGATATTTTGATATATAAATACATATAGCAGAGATTTAAGTTGTAAGGTTGGCAACATGTAAACTTGCCAAAGTTTTGTCTTGAATTTGCTACTATCACTAAGATAAGCCACTTTAGGCGACCTCTGTTGGCATATTATATCTCTGGTCGTGAAAGCGTCTTCCTGTATGAAGTTAGGGTCTGTATCTGAAATTAGCTCTGAATGCTACATAAATGCCGATACAGGTATGCATCATTTTATATTAGAGTTTTGTAATAGCAAAACCACTTGTATTTGGTAAGTGTTATTGAAACGTTCTAAACAAGTAGTGAAGTGTTCTAAACAATGGCAGAAGAAAAAAACGGAATCGTGATGGTTAGGAGATTTCCTTGCCGGAATATTTCTGAGGGTTGCGAGATATTTTGCACACTTGACCAGATGGTACTTCACGAAAGAGTATGTCCATATGAGACGATCGTCTGTGGATTTGAATCATGCAGATACGTAGGAACGTACAAAACCATAGCGTCCCACTACAGAAGATACCATACCCGATGTATTGTAAAAAATAGATCCACAATATTTTCGCATATGTCTGACAGATACCTCGTATTTATCAACGGGAACATGTTCATGCTATCAACGATTTTAGATTACGATTACTTATATGTCGGTATTTACCATTTAACAAGGAAGAGGAGGTCAAAATATTACTTTTCTATTCAAATATCAAATTCTTCTAATCCAGCTGGCTCGGATATTGTTGGGCGATGCATAGCTACAACAGAAATAGACGTTCAAGACAACACCACTCGTCTGGAAGGTGCGGAAGAGTTTAGATTGGAGAGATCTTTATTTGGTAATGCACCGGATGTTAATTATAGCACGCATGTTACGAGGAAAATTTGTATCGGTTCACGACGGTATGTCAACCACTTCCAGTTCAAAGAGTCTCTATCAAAAACGAATCGAAAACATCGATCAAGATATTTAGCCCTGATTACTGTACCAGGTCGTAACGAATTATAAGGTGACATTATTAATCTTTCACATTGACAATCTTCGTTCAATTAAACTTGTAAAAAAAAAAATATTAATAACGTGCAAATAAAAACTAGAATTGAAAAATTTATTTTCTCACAATTGTTAATATAAAATGGGATATCTTTTAAACACGTGTGCTTAGTTTTTAGATTATGTATTATACTTATAATTAAGTATGTGGAACTTAAAATATTGAATTAAGCAGAAATAATTGCGCTAAATTAGTTCATTTTTGTTCTTCTTATGCATTGTAATAATTGAACCAAGGTTAGGGTTAGGTTAGGTTACTTAAGAAAAAAATATATATGTATTGTATTTAATTATTATTTAATAATTATGTTAAAACTAACTTCTTTAATAAAGATAACAACTAATATTATCTCACTTCAAAAATACTACTTGTAATCTAATCCTACTTTTATTTTAATCAAATTTAAATTTGCCGCTATGAAGCATCGAAATATATGTATACATTTAGGGCGCGTTCCACTAAGCAATCAAAACGATCACGGTCGCCAAGTTTGTACGGCAGAATGATCGTTTTGATCGTTGTGAACGCTTAGTGGAACGCGCCCTAAATCTACCATATTTTTTGCAAATTTATATTTTACGCAGATTTATATTTTATAACTTTGGATCCTTTTAATGATTAAAGGGTCAAATTGCAACTTATTAAATTACCAACCAATTTATTTAATAACCAACTTTATAAATGAAGTCATGGTTCACAAACCCGTTGTAGTAAGTGATCCGTCGCGACTCGTCGTGCTGGACGTTTGGCCTATGTTCCAGGCTGCTTCTTTTCGGTGCACATCGATCTACTTTAGAACGAATGAGGCGAGTCGAGACGGTACGGTACGCTACGCTGGTTAACGAATTGAATTTCCCATCGATAGTGCAGACGAGGATGGAGACATGGACTGCTAAAGTAATTTCAATCAACTCATTGTCATTGACTAACATAGACTGGAACGCAGAGCTGCTTTTCAGTTCATAAAAGTCTTTCAATAAATAAGTACTTACATTTTTACTGACCTGAATAAAACCATCGAATAATTTCATTCATGACTTTTTTTTATTTTTCGTCCTTTTTTTTATTTATATATACATATATATATATATATTTCTATTTCTATTATGAGTTCCACTTTTGCATCGTTGTTGAGTGCTCTTCAGAAACCTTTATTTAAGTTTTACATTTTTGCAGAATTATACTTTCCAACCAATCTTCTAAAATCAACGAATAAAGTAAACAACTTTAAAAAAAATTGCATTAAATGATTCAGTTATAAAGTGATTAAATAAAATAGTTGTACATATTTGAATCTGCACTTATGAATAAAAATTGGGTTAAAGCTGTGGTCGTCATTTCAATATTTAACATCATAACTGCTTCTTCTTTTTAACAAATGAGGTTACGAACTATGTCTTCATTTTAAAAAACAGTACCGTATATTAATTACGCTAGCTTCTAGTTTCTCAATTATTCAATTATATTTTGATAAGTCATTATATTTTTGGAGATAACAATTAAAATCGACATTATTTCCCCTTTGCAAAACATTTGACGATACAGCGGGCGAGAGCATTGATGCTTGACAATTCCTAGCTTTGGTTGTTATCAAGTTTAATTGATTATGCTTATATGTTACCCTGGAAGACCAAAATGAGAGAATGTCAACACAAACGTGTTGTTTACTCTGATAGTTATTGTCTCATATCAATTTACAGCCATAGAAAACAAAGGTAGTAACATATTTTCAAGTTGTTGTGTAATTAATTCTTTAAAGCGACGACACAGTAGGGTAAGAGCATTGATGCTTGACTCTAACTACTGTGTTCTCGGGTTCGATCCCCGGGCCAGAGTTATATTTTCTGGGTTTGATAAAATAAGATTTAATTGGTTGTGTGTAACCATAGAAAAATGAATATTGAAAAAAAAAAAAAATGATTACAAGAAGAAAAATTCGAGAACGAAAATAGAAAAAGGAAAAAAAAAAAAGAAAAGGAAAGAAGAAGAAAAAGAACAGCTTGAAGAGAGAGGATGAAGAAGAGATTAAATGGAAATGGGAACATCATAGTTAAATTGCTGTGTCATATCGAGATGCTGAAATAGGAAGAAGAATGAGGATCTTGAACGTTCAATGAGTAGGTGATTGCTGATCTATAGCTGATATATAGAGAAAAGAATTGTATTATATTGTATAAGTTATATGTTATAAGAAAAATGTATATAAAATGTAATATTGATTTCAAAAGTGCTAATAACTACCAATAGTTGATGCACTGAAAAAATAAAATATTAAAAAAAAAAAAAAATTCTTTAAAGCAGGCAATACCCACTTCTGCTACAAAGCAGTAATTTGTACTTGAAGCACTTTAAGCTAGAAATGTCGTTTATATCCCCTCAACTTTTTTTAATACTAATTTCATGTAATATTTATATATGACAATGTACGTTGGCTTTTACTACACGCAGCTCATGTCAGATAAATTAATTTGCGTACGCTCCGCAACTCCCTCAGCTCCCAACCCCAGTCCTAAGTTATCAGCTATACTAGTCCTTCAGCGAGGGTGCTTCGTCTCTTCGAATTAGCCCCTTCTATCAGCCCCTGGAGCACCATACTGGCTGTTTGTTTGAATATTAATCGCATTCATTACTCTGTACCAGCGGTTTGAAATGATGTCATTACAAAAATCTGTGACCGCATTCAACGTAAATGTTGAACGACCAATGGAAGCGAGAGAAGGGAGGAGGGTACTGGCATTGAATATGCGAAGCTTTGAACATAGATCTACACTTCTCCAATTAAACGAGAACTGCTGGTAGTCATAATCACAACGCATTGGAATTACGCTATTGCTTTAAAGTTGTTTTTGGAATTAATATGGCGTAATAACTATCAGTGCTGGCATCAGTAAAATGACTACGCCGGTTCTGGATTAAAACTCAAGTTAAGATGATAAAGCGTGTGATGTTTGTAGTGGAGATAAGCAAGTGATTTAAATAAGATACTGCACAAGAGTAAGAAATGATCGAAAACAATTTAACTCAATATTATGGTCTTAAAATATTAAAATAAAGAGCCCTGTTTATTTCAATAGATGCATCATGCACAAAGGGTACTCATGTATTTGATCTCAGTAATGTATTTATAGTAACCACAACCATAGGAATCACAGAATATTAATTAATTAATTTGTCAAACTGAATTATTAATTATAATTAGCATAGAATAATATTATAAATTGTTATTTTAATTCCAACTAAACATTATCTCGTTTGCAGTATAATTTTAAAGTATATTTGTTTAAAACAGTACGAATACATTGTTATAGCAGCGCGAGCAATAATTTTAATTAGTTATCTCCTCATTCCATTGGTTCTCCTATTTAGTGCTCTATTTCACTCCTCGTACATATAATAACACGCTAAATAATACAATACCACCATCAAACATAATGTAAAGCATGATTTTACTAATTCTATTCTAACACTAAAACTAATCCTAATTTGTAAATTTACTTTCATATTGGTTGTTGAGTCGCACTTAATCCTTATTGTACATGTCTAGGATCAGTGGCGTAATTATGTATGGCCTCAAGCTCAGGGGGCCCTCGGACCCTGACCAGCAAACCTCGTATTGAACTAGCTAAAAATTCTCCCACCTTTGGATTGTAAATAAAATAGGGTGCAACACGACTTTAAGGTAGTACTGTCGGTCAGAGGGTACCGTTTAGCAGCCTCTCTTGATGTGATATACCCATAACAAGATTCATAAAATTATAAATCAAAAATAGCGTATTTAGTTTTAATACAACACATTTTCAAAATGTCTCAAAAAACAAATTAAGAAATGACCCGGGTTTTTTAAAACTGGATGTTAGTTCTTTGCTTAATGTGGTGCATAAAGTACAGTTGTTTTATAATTGTTTCAGGACACAGCTGGAGGCCGTCTAACTGAATCTACATCGCACCAGGTATCGCACAGATCAACTGGACCAGCTTGATGAAGAAGGCCCATCTTTTTGAATATATTCAACAGTACAGGAATATTAAAAATATATTAGTAATAATAATATATAAATATATCAAATAATATAATACGTTAAGACTTATGTATATAAATAATTTAATCATCCCTAATATTTGAGCATAATGGAGTCGTTCCAAATTAAATCAACGATACTCACAACCTCATTACGACATTAGGAAGTTCCCAAGAAAATTACTTTTCTTAAGATTTCCTTAAAAATTTAAACATATATATTTATTAATGTTTTATACGTACACTGTTAAAAATGTTCCAATTTTAATAGACAAATGCGTATTAAAATTAAGGACCGGTTATAAATTTTTTTTAAGATACATTTTGGTCCGAATTTGTTGAGTTCTTTAAAAATGCACTGTATATGTTAATATTTTCAAAAAATCTATTTTTTTAATTTCATTTTCGTAATGTACATATATTTAAGTACATACACTGAAAATATCAAGTCAATCCAGCTATTATTTTCAAAGCTATGTAAGTTAAAAAGTTTTTTATGTAAATTTATGTAAAGTGCTTTGGAAACTTTAAATGCGTTTTTCTGAAAATTGTGTTTTTAAAGTTGGTGACCAAGATTTCTCGAAAACGGCTGAACCTATCAGTGTCAAATTTTAACACAAGCTTCTTAAGTATATTTTTTAGTAATTAATCGAAGGATTTTTACAGTAATAAATATTTGTTAGTCACTAGTTATATCTATATACAATCTTAATTTTAATTACTTTATTTCACTTGTTAAAACAAAAACAATGATTACAATGTTTGTAAAGAATAAAAGGAATGTAAAACATTTGTGCAGGTAGCTGGATAGATAAAGAATAGGTTTTTGTTGGTACGATGTACATGACTATAGCTGATACAGACTAGAATTTTAATTTCTTAGCTATACGTCCTTCCTGTACTGTCATTTCGCAAACGCAATAAAATTTGGAACTGTATCCCAACACAACAACTCTAATTCGAAAATGACAACTGACTTGTTGATTTTATGAGGAATAACTCAAAACGAGCATCATGAAAATGATAGGACAATAATATTAACCTTTACATTAATATCAATTGATTAGGTAGATACGTAAAATTGTAATATCACATATCGAATACATACAATCATTAAATTGTCATGACTGTTTCATAAGTTCGGAAGATGACTATTGGCAAATCGATTTGATTTTTACATACCAACTTTCAAACGATACGTGTCAAAATTTCATGGCATTCCGGCCATTAGTTTCCGATTTACAGAGGTTTTAGTGACGCTACTTTTGTAATTTGCTATTAATTGGAATCTACATGTCATTCTACAACTTAATGAGAGATGTGTTAGACAAATTAAATAAAATAATTGGTTTATTGTTTCATTTTGTTATTATTTGTTAAAATATTGCAGTTTATATTTTTTAGAAACTATTTTAATTGAACTAAAATCTACAAGTGCCAGCCCTAGCCCTTCAGGGTAAAGGAAGTTCGAAGAGGGCCGAATTGAATTCTTTTTAGTTTTTTAGAAAATTTTATTATTAGGTGGTTAAAAAAACAAAAAACACATCTGTTAAAAAAACGTTGAAAAAAGTGATTAATAAAATACATAAATGTAATCAATCTTTAATAAGACCCATGATAAGAACACATCAACACTCGTCGCAAGAGACTGATTACTGTTGAATAGTTAATTTAATTATCGTATCGTTATCCATGGTCCTTCTTCCAAAATACGAATACTAATTGTTCAATAAAGTTAATTTAAATTATTGATCACATCCTTCCATGTTCCATACGATAAATCCAAAAGAAAATTATTGATTAAATAAAAGATATATTTGTAAGATTGAACACCTGTTTATTTTTAAATAAAACCACGAAATATTTTGTATATTTAAATTATATATAATAATATATAATTGTAATGTTAACCATTAAACGTTTTAATATTTAAATATTATTGTCGCTATTACGCATTGTAATTCATAAAGCCAATTGGAACAAACTATTTGAAACATTGTATATAAATGCATATATTAAATAATAATATTTTAGCTAAACAATTACAAATTATAATAAATGTTGTGTAATATGTAAACTAAATGTAGGTCAAAGTTCAGCGTAAAAATAAAATATGTGATCTGTACAATGAGTTTAAAAACATATTAAATGATGTACCAACGCGAAAACGTTTTACTATATGAGTTAAAATAAAATATAATACTTGGAGGTACAAACTAGTGTGACTCCAGCATGCGACATTCAATATTTATGTACTATTTGTTGGAAGAAGTTGTAGAACATGTCCAAACCATTAAGTATCCATTAAGTTAATACATCGGTATCCTTTGGCAGTAATATATGTTTGTAAAAACACACTGTCGCACTGTATCGCATTGGTGTGGATGACAAAAATACAACAAATTTAGTACACTCATATTTAAATATTGTCAACATATGAATGAATATATATCAATGTTGAATGTCGAATATTGGAGACGCACTAGTTTGGTCGCATATAATTAAAACAAGTAAACGTTTAAAGTTAAATCTGATATTCTGACAATAGAATTGATATAATTTATTCGTCTTGTCAAGAAGACATTCATTCTGATGAAGATTACACAGTAAGATTTGCTATGTGAACATAGTTTTATGATACGGAAGGTCTATATTTTCGTTGTGAATTCCTATCAACAATAAAATGTTTAATAAAAAATCAGTCAGAAACTTGATTCGATCCAGATCTTCTGTTATCTACACAGGCACTCTACGATTTGGGATATCTCTGACTGAATCATTTAATCGTTGATATGGAAGCGTTGTCAAGGTTATTGAACAAAGGAGGTGTTCAGATAGCATTCCTAACCCTTTTTATTGATGCAATCATAGTATAACTTGGTACTGCACAACAATCAAATAGTTTTATGACAAAAATTCCTATGTAAAATATAAACATTACGTAAAATATAGTAATTTTCCTCATAAAAACACTTGGCCCATGTCCTACCATGGTACTATGTCACATTGTAATGTTAAATATACGATATCTCTTTCAAAATGTCATTATATTTTTTTGTGCTTCAAGCAAAGAAATAATTATTTGTAAAACGGATTACACACGAGCATTTTTTTATTCGGCTCGAATTTCAAGTTAATAAGTCAACGAGGTCTAGTCTAGACGATCGACTGCAATATTATTGACACGCCGGAGGATAACAGACACCCAAAAAATATATTTTATGTTATTGATTGACATTACTGAATAAAACATTACGTTTGTATAACATCTATCGTGTATCAACGTTATTTAAAACCAGCATGCAAAACTAATTTATTGTATTTTTGTTGCAAATGTAAAGTGTATAAAATGTAATGTAAAATTATGTTAAATAAACATTTATATTTTAACATTTCTTTTTCTTTATTCAATCTTATTTAATTTTATACATATTAAAGGTAGATACACTTTTTGAATAAAGAAATTTGAGTTTGCGGTCGGAACTAGAAAGCTGAAAGTAGTAAAATGTAGACAACTTATTCAAAATAGAACCTAAACCAATACGTGAACAATTTACTACCCCACTAACGGTAAAACGTATTATTGTCATTGCACAGACAAAGCTGTAATATACCTGAAGAAAATAGGTCGATATTTAAAAGCAGGAAAGGTCGGAAAAACCTTATTGACTTTAATCTTTTTATTTTAAGTACTAGTACCTGTAAGTTGTAAATAATATTGTAAATGTTTATAACGGGGTATATTCTTTTAAGTGCTAATAACTATTGAAAGTTGGTGCCTAAATAAATATTAAAAAGAAAAAATACATTTGAATAACCAAATGAATAAATTTTGCAAACTGATTTTTTTAGAGAAGTTTTTTTTAATTTTTGATTGAAATATTGGTTAGTTTATACATTAAAGTTACATTACACTTTACACAAACAAAACACTTTATGGATAAGTAGCAACTGATGTAACACACTGACACTGCAAGAGATGACATTTCATAGAAGACAAAAGTGTTACAATCGATCCCTTACTAAAAAGTATTTTTGAAGTAAATAAATAATAAAAAATCATTTACAAACATTGTTTTAACATTGATTACTTCTAATCTATAATGCCAAACATTTCTTAGTTGATTTTAGCCAATATTTCATCCTTCATTTTAAAAGCTTTTTCATTGAGATGTTTCCTTTTAATTTTTCCAGATGACAGTACAGGCATTGCTTCCATGATTACTACTCCACCACGTAATTTCTTTGCATCTGAAACTTTATCTAAAATACACAGACTTTAATACTCGTAATATAATGTTTATAAACAAATAAATTAATAGCATATTTACCAGCAACATAGGCTTTTAATTCTTCTTCAGTAGCGTTGGCACCTTTTACTAGAACAACAAAAGCTACAAGAAGATCTCCGTATTCTTCATGAGGAACGCCTACGACGCAGCAATCGAGTACGGCTGGATGGTTAAGCAGAACATGTTCCACATCTGTTGGTGAGATCTAAAAGAAATTAATTATTGAAATTAATGTAAGAATGTAAACTTTACGTCAATATGTACATTACATGGAACAACCAGTTTTCAACGTACCAACACATTTTGGTACTTCAGCATCTGTTTATTTCTTTCAACGTAGAAGAGCACATCTTCCTCGTCAAAGTAGCACAGGTCCCCTGTATGCAGCCATCCGTCCTTGTCGATAGCCTTTGAAGTTTCTTCAGGATTCTTGTAATATCCATTCATAAGGATGTCACATTTGACCCACAATTCACCAACCTCATTTCTATCCATGGACTTTCCTGTATCCACTTCAACAATCTGTTATTTTTAATTTTTATTTTATTAAATATTCAAAGAATTAAATTAAACATTGATAAAATTTTACATAAGAAGTTTATAAGTATTTTCAGTATTATTTATGTAAAATAATATACTGGTTATATATACAATTTTAATTGGATTATAAAATACAGTAAACTCTGAAATAACGCAATGCATTTTTATAACGCTACTTCCTACAGTACACTAACTACATTGCGATAACCACTTCATTTGTGTCGGTTTCAAACCGTAACGGTTATCCGCGTTATACGAGAGTCGACTGTAGTAATAGATAAAACATTTTCAGTTGCTTCATTACTTTAGCTGTTACTCCTTCTGTAAGTTTTCCAATTGCTTTGAAGTTCCTGGTCCCCGGCGCGGTTTCTGTAATTGAAGAGGCACAAGTCTCGGTCATACCGTATACAATTCTGACTGCCCCATTCGGCAAAAGATCATTCATGTTAGCACAAATTTGTGCTGAAGGTTTTACGCCACCAATATATAGCAATTTTATACTTGACAGATCGCATTTATTAAAGTAGATATGTTTGAATAATCTGTGAACCATTGGAGCCGCTAAGATTGCAAATGTCGGCTGAAAAATATTCGTCAGTTGTTATGTACTGTACAATTATCTAATTTAACTTTAAACTTGTTACCTTATAAGTTTCGATAATGTCCAACGCAACCTTCCCAGAAAATGGTTTTGGAATAAATATTTTGGTAACTCCGGAATACAAACAAAGCAATAATGCATTAAGTCCGCCGCCCCAATACAGTGATGCGAACGCAAGACATCTTATTTCACCACTGTCCTTTAATCTATGACTATAAAATTTATTAATAAGTTTCTTAAGTTTATGTAGTTGCTACAATAACACTTACAACTTTTCGTAAGATCTTTGGCATATTACTATCATGTTATAATGGCATAAGACCACGCACTTTGGAGGTCCAGTGGATCCACTTGTACAAGGCATGAAGGCTATAGCTTCGTTTAAGTCTTCAAATTCAACTGGCCTAAAAATCATAACCGATGAATAGTGCAACTGACAAAAAATGTAAATGAATGCTAATCATTTACATAAAATGGTGTTTCAGTAGCAACTAGTTGAGTTGACTACTTTTCATTTCATTACGTTCATTTCTAGTAGCTCTTTATCAATCAGTTAAAACGATAAAACATTTCTAACGTACCTGAACACATCTTCCGATTCGTTTTCCTTCAGGAACTCGCTAAATGGAATATAGCTGGAATCTTCATCATCGTAGACGACAATCAAAGTGCTTAGTTCAATTTCCAAAATAGCTTCCTCGATGGACGTCAAACTTTCTACTTCACAAAACACAGCTTTTGGTTTTATCAGATTTAGTATGTGCTTTAAATCACCTAGATTGTAAATGAATACCTTTTATAATTATAGAAATAAATTACAATTCTTCAGGAATAATCTCAACTAACTTGTTGGAAGCTCAACCTCGAGCCCAGTAACAGGAGCTCCAATAAGAACACCGGCTATAACAGTAGAAAAGGCATTCATCTGGTTGCGGGAGCAGATGGAAATATTATCTCCTTTTCCAAGACCGTGAGATCGCATGTTCTCAGCTATGCATATCGATCTACGACGGAAATCAGTGAAAGTCTCAGACGAACCATCCAAAGCATTGATCTGGAAGAAACAAATAAGCAAGTTATCAATAACAAATAGTTTATTGATGGTACTTAGAAATATGCTAATGTATTATTAAAGTTAGCATAACATGGGGAATAAATCAATGACAATAACAGAAATTCTTACATGAACATTTGTTTCCCCAAATTCCTTCATCCTCTTTAACAGGACGGTGCCCAGCGGCTCAGTGGGCGGATTATACACTAGTTCCGGTCCACGGACAATGAATGTTTCGTCACTCATTATTGTATGAAGCTTCTCAAGATGAATTTGTGTTATGACGGCACTAAAATATCTTGTTCTCTTGTGTAACACAGTAATAATGATTGCACGCTTCTTACATTTACAATGAATGTTTCATTTTGAATAACATATTAAGTACATAGATTCTGTTAGCATCTGTTTCGTATGTATTGTTATCAAGAACAGAATAAATTGTTTAAATTTACATAAAATTAAATTTAAATTTTATAAAAATGTACAACTATTTTCTGTTCACTCATAACGGTATTGGTTGACGACAGTGTAAGGCCCTCCGCACATGGGGCGACTGGTTGCAAACCTTAGGCCCGAATCTGCCCGAACCGAATGAGAATTGAACTGGTAGTCGAGCAGTGCTTCGTGACTGTATAGAATTTTTAACAATAGCATAACAGGGGGTTCTATTGTGTCACATTTGTATGTGTAGTAGTATTTGTGCATATCTCTGCTCATGATGTCACCATCAAAAGCATGCCCTGCGACATACAAATACAGTCGCCCAAAATATACTCAAAACCAGTTTGAAATCAGTTCCAGTTCAAACCAAGGTTTGCAACCAGTCGCCTCGTGTGCGGAGGGCCTAAGGCTATTTGCATGTCTATCATCTATCTATTCTCTCTCCATCAATACCGGTGCACTGAACTGTTCACATTACCTATCGTTTTTTAACTTTTGATTCAATTAAAATTGTTTTTTAAATATCTAAAAGTTGACGTAGTTATACTTATGACAAACTTGAATACAGTTTGCAGTTGAGTTACAGAAGAAATAAATAATCGATATTTTCACAACCATAGTAATATAAATCTTCATGGGATATGTAAATTTCAATATAAATCTTCTCTCTTGTATAAAAGAGACGGCAGCGGACATTTTCTATAACGTAAAATCACTTTAATAATTGAAGAGGCAAAACGACTGTTTGAATTGTTAATATCTCCTAAATTTTGGTGAGTTATTAAAAAATAGTTGAACATTAGAAGATCTGGTAGCCAACTTTAGCAATATAAAGTACAAAATAAGAAAAGAATGTTTCTTGCAAAGTCTCTAATATTTAAGAGTTGGGAAATGCATTTAAAAATACAGCAACGAACGAATATTGAACTAAGAATAAAATAAAAATAAAATGAAATA
Source organism: Panorpa germanica (assembly GCA_963678705.1). Classification (NCBI taxonomy): domain Eukaryota; kingdom Metazoa; phylum Arthropoda; class Insecta; order Mecoptera; family Panorpidae; genus Panorpa; species Panorpa germanica. Next base: position 8,630,754 of record OY783211.1, on the reverse strand, counting down.
TAAATAATATGAGAACAGTATCATCGGCACACAATGCAAATTACAGATACTGAAACGGAACCGGAAACCGATGCTCGTACCGTTATTACGTAGCATGAGATGTACACAATATAGGAGGACTAGATAAACACAATCGTGCCGAGATCGTACTGGTTACCTCCTTGATATGTTATAGAAGATATCATACTACGAGTACAATTTTTGAAAACGCTTAAGATCGTTTTCTCCATTCTTTAAAATTGTATTTTTTTTAAATTCCTCCGTTAAATACTTTTGGCTTCAGTGAATATGAGAAAGATTTCTACTCAAAGCTTCGGTGATCACTTTCATAAACCAGGTGTAAAAGTAAAAGATGATTAAGTATTTGAGGTTAAACAGGGATGCGCGGAAGTTAACCATTACAAGTAGAAAATATGAGAAATGATGATAAAAGAAATTGATTTTATCATATATAATAAAATACGTGCTTGCTCATCTTTAGTGATTCCGAGTGACTCGACTAGAATTTTCTTTATTATCTGGGACATAATTCATCAATAAATTAATTAATTGCACGCTTCGACTTCCGGATAAAATATTGCCGAGTCATTGGTATGATGTCGTTCCATTGACCTATGTTTGAATGCCTTTTGATTGGAATGGGCTTGTGGTCCATGACTTCATTTCTATAAAACTGTACTCATCTCAAATATTCAATTAATTTTTAATAAGTCACAATACTATAGGAGATATTAACAATTAAAATAGTCATATCTGACGTCACATTCGATGCATAATAATTTCTTTTATACAGCAGACTGTAAAAAAATGCATACGAGTGTGTGAGTCTATACGTCAGTTATTACTAACAGCTGCATCGTGAATCCCATCAAGTTTTATATTTTGGTTTTGGTGAAAAAGAAATATAATCACGATTACTTATTTCTATTGTGACTTCATATGCACAGTTAACACAAGCGGCAGCACTGAATTTTAAATTTTAAATAGCTACAAGAGGTATGTTCAAAAAATTTCAAACTGTAGCTTTTTGTGCGTAAAAAAATGAAGCAAAGGAAGTGTAATTTTGTAGATGTACGTAGGTAATCCTGATTGTTAGATATTGAGCAAATCGAATCACGTTCAGAAAGGGTGACCATCAGCACCCTGAACATCCGATGGTCAGCGTGCAACTTGCACCTTCATCACGACCTGGTGGTCATTGTCCACAATTAATACAGCTTTTTCCGACCAAACACAACATACCAGTGATTCAAAACTTGTCCTACTCTCCCCACACGGTTATGTGTGACTTCTAAGATGAAAATGCCCCTGAAAATAGCCAAATTTCATTCCAGCAGACCAGCGAGGGACCAGCTACACGGCATCTCAAAAGAGGCGTTCCAGCTCTCCTTCTGACAATGACAGAACTGTTGAAAGAAGTGTGTGACAACCAAAGTGAACTACTTGGAACAGAACTCATATCTACGTCAACTTTTGGATATTTACAAAAATAAAAACGCCAATATACATGTATAAACCATTATTTTAATCAAAAATTAAAAAGCTACCCCTAAAAAGTAAGTTCACAATCCCATGTTCCAGTTCTTAGTGTCAAAGTGAGAGCCTACCGAAAGTTTGGTAATTCTGTACCTACTTTAAAGCATATTGAGCTGTACTAATGCCTTTGAATCCTATAAGAATAAGTGGATGTAGCATTGTAGCATCTTCATCTTGTCAGATCAACGAGATGAAACTAACTGCTAAGATGTTTGTAAGCTTTAAAGCTTAAATACAAAATCAAATATTTTTAATGCAAAATATGGAACCAACAAGAATATTTCGAATTATTTAACAAGGATTTATTTTAATATAAAAGAGGATTTTACTTCCAAAATTCAATCCGGTTTCATTCAAATATTATATGTATACATTTGCGTTTGTATTAATATATGGACAGAAGTAGTACTAGTACTTGAGTACATGCCATATGGAGATAGGATCTAAAATATGGGATGTACAAAGCAAGCTAATCTGGTGGATTTTTAGTTTAAATGTGCTTTGAATGTTACATCAAAAAATTTCAAAGAAATGAAAATTAAAAAAGGAAAATGTTCTTGGAGTAGAACCATAATATTTGTTGTAAGAAGTTGTACAATCACCAAGGATGGAACATGCAACCTAATACATCGGCATCCTTTACTGTTCGTATGAATACAATTCAATCAGTTTTATTTGTTTAGAAAACAATATAATAAATTAAGTAATAAAAGTCAGATTAATTCTTTACATTTGGGTCTGGGTCCTAAAACAGGCAGTATATTTTGTTAATTTAATTCCAATCCTCATTTTCTTATACCATACACAATAATGCAAACACAAATAATATTTTCGTTCTAACCTACAAATCTTTTTGTTTTTAATACCTTAAAGGGGGAGTAAGGTCAAATTGATACAAAAAAAGGATATTTTCGATAATGTTTTTTGACGACACAGTTAATAAATAATAATTTCTATAATTAATACTTGATAAAATAACATTTAAAGAATACTTTGTGAAATTTTCATAAATAAATGTCAAGAAATGTGGCGTTGACAGCGAAGATCCGCAGACGTCACAAAAAAAAAGTTACATTGCGGTGTTCCTGATAACTCATGATACACAAAATGATTTCATTAGTTGATAAGTTTATGCAGGTAACGTTGTTTTATTTCATTGATTTTTCAATTTTTTACAGTACTTAGTAGTCAAAATATCGATTTTTCATGAATAAAATTAAAACTTTGTTATTTTAAAATACGTTAACATTAAACTCGATAGAGTTAACTCGGCATTTATGTAAAGAAAGAGTGCGCAAAATTTCAAAATTATCATGCAGTAGGTCTTGAGCTAGAGAATACACCAACTTTGAAGAAGCTAAGTGTGAGAAAAACGCGTTTAAAAGTTTAAAAGAAAGACGAAACCAGGCCAGAAAGGTGAAGACTTAAAACTCCGACAGTTTTACTCCAATCGACTTCAAATTTTCACACAATAAACTTAATACGTTTTACATTAATATAAATACATTTAAAAAAAATGAAAAAACAATAATTTGAAACCTCGGTCGATAAACGAAAAGTTTTATGTTTTAATATCGGAAGGTATTGCATATTCCTAACACTAAAATTAAAACATATGCTGGAAACGCATATTGTAATATGCTACATTGCAGTTAAGAAATACAATTGAAACTTAATCTGTAGTTGGGAATGACACTTTACAGTTCACACCATTTGACCTGCATACTTAGCAATCCGTGTGCGCACTTCCCAGTTCATTCTTGTCGAGACATGACATTCTTTCCCTGCTAGTCGATGCAGTTCATCGCAATACATCCATACATGGCATCGGTATATCTGGGTGTCACTGTTACAGAGACACCATACGGGGTCACAGTGGTAGCGTCACACAAGCACTCAATCGGAATGATTAATGTCTCTATATTCCTTTATAGTAAGAAAAAGTTAAAAGAAAAACGAAACACGTTATCAAGCAAGTATAAATAATGTATAAGTTTTACCAGGAGATGGCAGCACAGAAAATAGAATTGCGTTGTGATTAATACGAGAATCGTTGAATAAAAAACGAACATATCAAAGCAAAACTTATTTGATATAAATATTAAATTCATAGACTTAATCAAATGCGATCGGATTCGAAATTAATGCACAGGGATTACTTGTCTTGGTTGGAAATGTGAAGGAATAAATTCAAAGTATGAAATGAAGAAATAAATAACATTTTCATATTGGAAGCAATTTATCTACTCGTATGTTGTTATTTCTTTTGAAGTTGTAAACGAATTGAAACAACAGTGTCAGTTCAATGGCGGAGCGAGTTGAACAGATACTTCAGGAAAGAGGACCAAGATTAATTAAAGTACATTTTATTAGAATGGATATACTCATAGCTTCTAACTATTAGAATGTTTCAATAGCTCAACAAAAATCTAAACGTGAAAAGCAATTCCGTAAATATGCGTCTAGGAAATCAAAATATGATAAAACGTCCCTACAAACAATTACTCTAAATCTCGTCCGAATCTAATACGATTCTAATGCGATTCGGTTCAATCCGTTCGAATCTAATACGAATCCTATACGAATCTTGTCAACATTGTTTGTAGGGGTGTAAGGCGGGAATTCACATTGATTTTTAATAATTTAACGAAACTGCAACACGTTTCAAGATACTTTCTTAATAAATAAAGATATTTAATCAAATCCGTAATACTTGCAAAATAACAACATTTAAATTTCTTAGAATTAACAAATCGTAAGTGAAATTAAAGAGACATGTGTCACAAAATTACCAAATTTATTAAATGAAAGACTTTTAGGTAGCACTTAATATTATTACTCATATGTTAAATGAAACACTGTTTTAAATGTTAAATTTGTGAAATACTCTTAAAAATACTTACCCGGATATCACAAAACGTTACTGGTTGAGTATGGACCTATGGATCTATATAAGCTTGAGATTTGCTTATCTGCGATGTTGACGGTTTCCAATTTCTCAGATTGCTCGATTGCTTCTAACTCCTTTGATAGCGATAGATTGCGCCAAAACTTCTCGAAGGACCTTTTTGTTATTAAATAATTAATAACAATTTTTTATTTTTGCTTTAAATCAAATAGCAGCGAAACACTAGTATTTTACATAAAACATTTATTATACAAATACACTTGACGAATTACAATAATTGAAAATTAAATGAATAACTATATATATCAATGTTACTGTGATACAATTCACTATTAAAATTTTATTATAATTATTAAACTGTTGAAAGTTGGAGCTGATAATTTAGATGTTTACTGTTCTAGATGATAGCTAATAATGAATATTTTAATAGTGTTTTTAACAGTACATTGGTACAAAAAATGCATTTGGCAGGCCAGCTGGTGTCCTTGATACTGGTTTGTAAACTAGAATACAATGCCATGGCATCAACGACAATAACTTGTTAATTTATTCAATAACAAAGCAAGATAAAATGTTTGATTAAACAAATAATTATTACAAAACTAAAAAACTAAAAAATATTATATTCTAAATGAAATACATTAAATAATGCGAAATATCTATATAGCAATATAGGCTGTGCATGCATTCTTTAACAGTTACATTCATGTAATATTTTACATAAGCAAAACCTAGTAGGTACTATATAATTAGAAGTCTAAAATACTTAATAAAGGTTACCTTTTCTTTTTATTTCATTTATTGAACTTTGGCCTATATCCGATGACCAACTTTGTTGGCAGTATTTATAGAGTCTCATATATTTGGACAATATATATATAATACATCTAACTTGATTACAATCAAACCCAGAAAATATAAACCAGAAGACACAGCAGTGTAGGGTCAAGTGTCAATATTCCCTCTAGACTTTATAATCCTTAAAAAGGTATTTTTAGCAGTTTTATAAGTATGCTAATGCACAAAAGAGTAGATATTTAAAAAAAAAAACGGTAAAATAAGTTTTATTACCTAAACCCGTTACCCTTTATTAATAAGGTTTATTACCAAAACATTTGATATTAGGTAAAATCGTTTACCTTTTGTTATATCTTTTGATAAACCTTACAAGTAACTGTAGTGGGTACCGCAAATAATTTAGAGATTTATTGAATAAAAAGTTAGCATTCATTTTAATTTGATTGTGTTTATAACAAACCAATGAAATATTACAAAAAAAGGTATTAAATAAATAAATACCGGCGTATGGAACCAACAGAGCCTAAGGTAATAATAATTCTCATAGCTTATTTCAACCTTCCAATACCGTATGTATATACTTTGTATACAGAATATCCCTGATTCCACCAGATTCTCCGAAGTAGGGAATTTCTGTAATTAAATAAAATAATATAATAGCAAATGATAACACATATGCCTTCCAGCTCATCTGCAACAGACTTTTCCTTTTCCATGTACCGTAATCCTCTTTGATGTAATAAATCTATTGAAAATTGTATTAAAGATACTAATATATAGGATTATATTTCGATCGCCAAATTCTCTTTCCCCATTCCTCCAAAGCTCTCCGCACCACACACCCCACGCCTCATGTAGCGACGATGTTTCACCTTCGATTAATTTCCACAATTTAAATACGTTCACAGACAACCATTAGATAGTTGTAATATATATGCAAATGGGGGTTTATTACAATCTGATATTGGGATGAATTGATGTGTGTGCCGCTGTAACAATATTGCAAGCTTTAAACAGACAAGGATGCTATATGGAGAGGGATATAAATTCTGACAGGCATATTATTCCCGAATGAGTTTCCAATAGGCTAACTTCGCCAGAAAATATCTGGATGTTTTAGGTACGCATCCATTAAGTATTCTTTGTATAACTATTCATAGAAGTGCGTTCACTGTTCAGTATCATATGCGTCGAAAATGTTTGAGTGAGTGAAATCGTCAATAAATCGATTCGAACTTTTTCCAAGAAATGTTGGAGTGGCACCTATGTAAACGAGAATGATTATATAGATTATATATTTTTCTTGCTATTTATAAAATAAATAAACGACTGAAAGGTTCATTTAAAAAGATATAGCGAAGGAATAGCGCTATTTATCCTTTCAGCCTTCTTATCCCTTACTCTGCATTCAACCTTCATTTATATTTCTATTACTCAGGAAAATCTTTTCTTCGAATAACAATATAGACAGCCTTTGTGCGGGAATTTCTAACAGCGAGAGCAGCAACATGTTGATATTTTAATATAATTTAAATCAAAGTAAATGAAAGAAAATTCCGAGTTATTGTTTGCTATGATTCAAGAGATTTAAATCAATTTGCCGACATACAATTTTATTAAATTTATATTAACTATATCTCCCTGCTTTTAAAAAAAAAGATCACTGTATTTATATTAAATTTAATTTGAAAAAAATGTTATATTAAATTTTTATTGCATATTAAATTTTGTTCCAATATCCACGGGTATAACGCTATCCAAACACAATATTCCTTCGACGCTTTGTGCTCGTAAATGGAAATAGCTTTTATTTAGATATAAAAGGTAAATTCTTCTTTTTGAATTTCATATTTCTTTCATCATGTTAGATCAATGTTTTTTTTATTACTTTTTACACATTTTATTGTAATAAAATATGTCTTGTAGTAAATATGGCTCATGTCTTGCGATATGAGCGTACTGTACTATATCCTGATCCGCAACTGTAAAGGATATCATAAATGACTGTTGCTGAAATGTACAAAATTGTTAGTTGATGTTCAAAATTAATTGGGTTCTCAATTATACCTACTTTTCTTTATGCTAGACACCTGTATATTCGGGTTTTTACATTTTCTACATTGAGTAGTTAGCAAAATTTATTTGCCTATGGACTCATAATCATAAAACTTATGAGGCAACGGTATTGGTCACCTATATAATATCACAACACTATGACTACTTCCAACATTGAACGAGGTCGTCGCTAATAGAATCAAATTAAATAATATTTTTCTTTTTCTCTTTTACGGCGATTTTAACAACTTAGGTCAAATTCGCCGAGTTCTTTTACTTCTTGTTGAACATGTCTCTTTATCTAATTCATGATCGGATCATCTGTCATGGCATCCTATAATTGTCGTGTAGCCAATTATACTAGTTACAGTAATGCACCAGAGAGTTTCAAGACCTAGTCGAAGTTATTTTGAAGAAATAACAGCTCTGGTGTTATAATTAAATATTATATAAACATATATCTCCTTATCTCCTTAATTAGCACATTTTAAATACGGTATAAAATAGAATAGTTGAACCTGTATCTTGTAACCATATAGCGTTGTTAGATAATAGCGATGGTTGATTGTGAGAATCATTTCGCTGGAATGCCTTTGCTGGTGATAAGTTGGTTGAACTGTGACTAGGCAGCGATTAATTTGAAACTGATGAAAGACGAAGTCCAGTCCAAAAAGCTATTTATAAGACAACAAGCGAGAGAGAGTATTGGCGTCGATACTAAACGGTTACAAGCTACATCTATTGAAGAAACCTGAAATGTTAAAACAAATAGTAGGACATAATAAAAAAGGAGATCATTGGGAAGAAGCATAACTACATGCGTAGTTTATTTCTGATCGATTATCGAACATATCGTTTTTGCGTTTATTTTCAGATGGCTACATATATTTTTGGAAAGTATCGGTGAATATTGAACTACTATTTGGCAGTAGCAGGTATTGTATTGTAGTGTATAGAGTTGAATATATATTTATCTAAATTTATTACCAATTGAATTGACAGAGCTAATTCGTTAATCGGTCTTTAGTTTTAGCCAATCCATAAATATTTAAATAACAATTCAAAAAAATTATTTCACAATGTTTTTCTTTAAATAATCATTAAATATGACCTTAAGAGGAAACTTTCTTCTGAGGTACCTACTACTATCTTCAGATCATAAATTGTAATTCAATTAAATATTATGTCCTTTGTGAAATTCATTCTGTATCTAAACTGCACAGACCTTTGATAATCATTTGCACATCTTTAATTAATGAACGGCACTACTTTGTTTCGTTGAATAATAAAATCCAACAGATCCATCGAACTCTCCCTCCCTTTGCCTCACAAATCTTTGAAAAGAGCTGATAATCTGTTGCAATATAGATTTTATTTTAACTGAATCTGGATAAATATCATTGAGCGTTACAAGCAAGGCATTACCATTACCACCCGAGGCCAGAAGCCCGCGAAATGTATAATATAGTATCCGCCATTAAGATTTATATATAAGGGTTCCAGATTCTGTGGAATAAATCGTTTTATGATTCTAGTCGTGACAGCACATTTATAGTTTTGCAAAGACTCAATAAATCTCCCGACGAAAGCTCCTCTTAAAGCTCGAGCCATGGAAAATAACACAGCAACAAAAGAAAAATAGGAAAAAGACATTTTAAACTTTCCAATACCATCAAATATATTTTAGAAAGTTTTTACATAAAAATATACAATTTCTGTTAAATCGTTTTCTGATACTTTATAGATTTTCATATTATGTGAATATTTCATGTTAAATTAGCGTCGATGTGTGTTGTTGAGACGTCATTGTGAGAAACGGCGCGCCGGTTTATTCCACTGCAAAGTTTATTTACATTTACTCGTACTCATCCCGTAAGGGAAGGCGAGGCCATCGACATGTGGGAATGATGTAACGTTGAATGTTGTTCAAAATTTATGTTTTCATCTTACAAGTTTCATAAAGCATGAAAGCTTCTTATGTTAATAAGCCTTTTCAAATGTAGATATTTCTTTAACTTTGTTTCTGATAAGTCAATCTGTAAAATCGCATGTAGAGTGTATTGTGACGCATTGACGCATGAATTAGCATAGCAGGAACTCTTGTATTAAAATGGTGCTGCGCGGAATTTCTCTAGAAGTCGCATTGGCTTCTAGGTAAGTGGAATATTAAAAACATTCTAGGCTTTAAACAAATAAGTATGACGAAATACAAAGAAGAAGGACGGAAGTAGAGGAAAAAAGAGTAGCAGTGAGAAGGAATAGTAGAGAAATTAAAGATGTCAGTGAAAAGATATCCTAAGAAGAGATAAGGAAGAAATGAGATGGATGGCAGAGGTATAAAGAAGAAGGAGGGAGGAAGAAGAAAAGAGGAGAAAAAAAATAAACAAAAAATAAACAATAAATATTATATGAAACGTACTCGTAAAAAGATTTAGATGGTTTAAATTGCTAATACCAAAATTTAAAGTTTAGAACACACAATTTCTTGTTAATTATTTATAATACTTTGTTACACATTTATTTATATATCCATCATTAGAGACCTCCTTACCCAAACCAGATTTTAAAGCTGGTCACAATCCCACTCTAGTTAATTGGTGCCCTATATAAACAGCTACACTGCCCTCAGAAAAATTAAAAGAGAAATTGAAAAATTCTCAGTATTTAGAGGGTAGGAAAGCTGCATCGATCCTGAACGTGGCACTATGCGCCAATGCCAAGATTTTATAGTTTGCATAATCTTTTTCAACTGTTACAGAATTAGAGACATCTTCGATTGTAGTGGTGAACACCACAACATCTGACACTCTTAGAAGAAGGTCTACGATGAAGCACTAGTTTATTAATACAGTTCCTCCACACCTTCTTTACGTGAACATACTTTGCGATCAACCATAGACCTCAGACTTTATGAAGCTTGTATCCGCCTATCCTACATGGCTCGTTTCTCTTATTTTTGTTATAATTCTCTCACAAGTTGCTAACAAAGTGACAGTGGACTTCTTATCACCTACGCTCTCCTCCTGCTCACCCACTCTGTGCCAGGGGGGCAATCACAGTCTGTTGGCTTCGCGGCTACGCTTGACTGTGTAAAGGAGTTCTTTAAGACAAGGGGAGCGTGAAGAAATAATACAACTTCCGTTTAGAGTCAATGACACTGGAGTTTGAGATGGAGCTAGTGCCTAGTGCTAGCCTAATCCCTAGACGTCGCGTTGGGATGGTCCATTATTCATTGTGAAGAACAAAACGATGAAATCCTTGGGATTTATACTTTTGCAAAGTGAAATATTGTGCCATTGTACTATTTAATGAAACAATAAAATCGGTCATCATTTGAATATTCTACGTAATGTCTCGTACAGATTGGTGCGACATAAATATGCGACAACCAACGTTTATACATTTCCATTCATAAGTGGACATTATTTAAACATGAGTGAACTAAATGTGTTGTACTTTGCGACACTAATAAAACACTTACTTATGCTATTTTAAAAAATCCTAGTTAGTATTTTTATGAAACAAATAGGTTTCAAAGCGAAGTCGGAACATCTAAAGAAATTAGGGTTTTGAATATGATCTCGAACAAAAGGGTCGAGTATCTATTCAGTCTCCAGTATAATCTGATTGTGCGTTGACGTTTTTTTAGTTGTGTTTAGTAAATAAATAAAAATAATTGAAAATGGTGTTTAAATGGATAAATGAAATAGACCTGAACAATAGACCCTTGTCAATAAAGATATATGAAAGCTTCCGACGTATTAAGTTGCATGTCCCACTGGTGTGGACGTGTTGTACAACTTCTTACAACAAATGTAGGATATCGTGTGTTTAAATCGCACGTATGTGTACGCTGCTTAAATTAGCTGAGTTAGTTTCTAAAATAAGTAGTTTAACAAATAAAAATGAAATGCTGTTCGTTTGTAAGCGCATCACTTGAGATAAGTGGGCAGACTTAGCTAATTTCTTTTTTAAATGTTCGTAATAGATTAAGCTCTTAAGAGAAAGAAAACTTGAAAATTTATCTCGAAAAATTTAAAAATTCTGTAAAAACTACAAGTGCTTTTTTCTATGTGATTTTTGCTACTATGTGCGCCTATGTCGTTTGACAGCTGATTGTTAAATTGTGAATCAAGCTAATAGTGACGAAAAATTTTATCAGTTGCTTATTTTCAACAAAGTATTGCAATTTGGGTAGGACAGCGTCAACGTCGGGTCAGCTAGTAATCCAATAAATATTAACACGTTCCGGTTTCTAATCCGAACAAGATTCTACAAATGCTAAGACATCTGAATCTGTGTACGCAGCTATGTCAAGTAATGCGTTACAATGTAATATTAATTTGTCGTTGACGTTTACAATCTGGGGAAGCGGGGTGTCCTGTCACATTACGCCAGTGCAGATACTGACACCAACATATTAACATTAAGGCAGTGATGGATAGACTTAGCCAACATAACCTGTGTCCTCTACCTCTCCTCTGCCCGCTCGTCTAACCGCCTTACTTTCTGCGCGTCCCTGACATGACAGTCATGACAGCATGACACGCACTGTATTAATTATGCAATCTATTCTATATGACAATAATCTCACAGGACCCTTAAGGTCCTTTGCTCATACGGATCATCCCATAGGATATCCCGACGGAAAATGTAGAGAGAAATTTGCAATACGTTCTCATATGTTCATGACTCTGTAAAGCAACATTTATGTATAATGGTGTCCAACATTGACTTTTCACCTTTTCACTTTTTTAATTGTTAATATCTCCTGAAATATAAGGACTTATTAAAAAATAATTGGACATTTGAGGTTCTAGTAACCAACTTGATCAATATAACATATAGTACAGTTTTATAGAAATTAAGTCATAAGACATAAGCCCGTTATTTACATTTAGAAATATAATTCTTAAATGAAATAATAGTTTCATATAATTCTCCGAATTACTTTATGGACTAACTGCGCCTGACATGTATGCATACACACATACATATTTATTATTTATATAATTAGTTCTGTAGAAATGTAGACTATTGCCTGCTAATTCTAGAATAGGAGTACAATTTGAATGGGTGTAGTGGACCACCTCACGTCACATTAGTGTTGAATAGTCTACTAAATTACGCTAAAGGCAAATAGCAAATTAGCTGCTCATGTTAGGCGTAACATGCAACCTACAGAACCTAGCAGGTCACGTTAAATTCTGCTGGTACGAACGCTGTATGGTGTAGCTGTCTGACAATAGGTACCAACAATGGCAATGGAACGAACAATGCGAGCAGGAGATTAGGGCCAAATAACTATTGTCTGTTATACGTAGCTACGTGTACGTATGATACAAGAGAGCTTTGCAATGTATACGTCTATTACATTGAAATTGTTATTCCTCAATTGTTAATGTTCTTTTCATTTTCTGTGAATTTAAATTTGAAGTTTTAAACCCTCATCGCAATGCAATGTCTTTTTACTACGTATGATTTGAATTCAATAAAATAATTTGTAATTTCATTTCAAATTTTACTTTCATTTTAAAATTAAAATATTTAACTCGTTCTATATTAAAATAATGTTTCATAAATAAAAATATGTTATTGTTCGACGTAGCCACCTTTATTGCGGATAATAGTATTTAGTCCGGCCGAGAAAGCTTTACGTGTAAGATATTTTATACTGTTTTATGCCGGTTACACTAGAGAGACAGTTCAATAAAACACGAACAAAAACACAAAACAATGTTTACACCAAAGAGACTATTGCTATTTTAGTAAAGAAAACACATTCCCATCTGGAGTTGGTAAGATCAAAGGTCTGCTTGGTTTGAACACGTAGTTTTATTTTTTGTGAACATTTTCGCCTGTCAGTTGTTGTTTATCATGTTTATAATTTTTAACACTAAAAACAAAACCAGTATGTTCAGTGAGAACAGTGTGTTTTCGAAAAACAGAACTGTTTTGAAAAAAAAACAAAATATGATTTTGTTCTGTTTTTTGACAACAAAACTGTTTTCAAAATTGTCTCTCTGGTGTGAAACCGACATAGAACAGTATAAAATATCTTACACTGAACTTATTCTAAACTCGGAAATAAATATTTTTATTTATTGATTATAATGATTTTTATTTTATTATTGCCCATTGAAATTATTAGTTTTTCTATTAGTTCATGAAATCCTTAAATAAAATGAAACTCTTTATTTAAACAACTCACCCTCCTATGTTCCTGATCATGACGGTTACTTAAAAGCTAGTATAATTATAAAACACTGTATTACGGAAAAAGGTGGCCATAAAAATAAGTTATTTTCTTGTTTATTTTTATTACTAATAGCTATAAAACGTGTTCAGGATAGGGCCTCTTGAACGAGATGTTATTAACGAGCTCTGAACAGTTGCCACACCGCGATGCGCTACGTCCCGACGCTGCCAAAGCCGTTAACTGTATCCAATCCATAAACAACGCGAATAAATACATATGCTATAAAAACTTCCCTGTTTTCCCGTTATTATTTAGGGAAGTGCCTGATCTATTAAAACCTGTCACACAAAATGGATGATTTTCTTATGTGGAATTTTATTATGTACGAGTATACACTGTCATGCGCCTAACGTTAATTTGATACGCAAACGGCATTCTGAATTGCTAATATACGGTTAAACTATTAACTAATATAAGGTAGTGTATACAGAGAGAGAAGAAGAGGAAGTCAGCGAAATCTACCGGAATAAAATAATCACAATTTATGCAAAAGAATACGCAAATAAAACAGAAATTTAACCTATAAACACAAAACATTGATATTACCTTAAATTCACGTAATATTTTGATTAAGTGAAACCTACTAAATATAAGGATACCTTTTTATCATTTAAACCTTACATGGTGCATCGAAATATTCTTTAAAACAATCTACTAAAGAAATTTGATTTACTAATGGGCAAAAAGGTAGAAAGGTCACAAAACTTTGTAATTTAGATAACATTGTTTAGATAATAGGTAATATTTGTTATGCTATATAAACCTTAAATACACGTAACTTTATTTAATAAGTAATTAAACTTTTTTTAATGTTAATAGTTATAAATAATAAATTCCAAGATTTTAATACAGTCGTAATTAACTTTCTTCTGATTCATATTTTTCTTTCGTATAAAAACTTAAGAATTTAATGCGTATAAGGTATTCCAAAAACAAGCAGTATATAACTTAACTATTACTATGCTATGCTATTACTATTACCAAGTATTGAAGTAAATAAATATTTTGTATGTATCAGGTATTTCATTTTGTTTATACCATTCTTCGTATAGCTATAAACATATTACGTATAAATTACAATAGAAAACGAATCCTTTTGTTCATATTATTGCATTATTCAAACTCACGCGTCTTAAATTAAGTTTAAACACTAATTTAAATCTATCTTGAATAAACTATATTAATTATATCCGCAGTATGGTAACGCTGAAGCTTAAACTGTTATAAAGCAATATGGAAACAAGAACACAAAACCGGAAACACAAAGCATACCATCAGTTGCAGCGCAGCGCCTATGAAATGCCGGTATTTCATTATACCTGGAACAATAATCTGTGAGATGAAGGGTGGTAGGGGTAGGAGTAGGGGCAGGACACGACCAGAGCCACGTAAAACCCCGGAGGTGCGTGTTTAGTATAGTTTATCACACAGTCTTTATAGATTACCCTCGAGGATCCTATAATAGTATAATACGTGGAGCTTTGAGGAAATTTGTAAGAAAATCAACCAAAATTTAACCCTTGAGATAAAACCAGTCATTTTGAATTATTATCTCAGATTTATAGCGTAGATTTATATGTTATAATAGTGTATGGTGTCTGAATTAAGTAAAATAAACGTAACCCCTAAAATCTAACACGTACCCCAATACGCCCCATCTCTATTCACTCTCTCCTTTAAGTCAGGTACCGTGCAGACCGCCAATGTATATTTATTAACTTAATTCTTCACTTGCATAAATTAATATTTAACTAAACAGATGAGTTATTAGTGTAGGACAGAGGTGAGGAACATCTTTTGATGTAGTGCGATATTTATTATTTCTTTATTTTTGTATAGAAAGAATATTTGGACAAGTTAATTTTTTATAGACAAAACTATACTGCAGAATAAATTACCTTTAGGAACACTTTTATCTATTAACAGATATATGCAAAGTCGGTCTATTTTCGATGCTGTCCTTTCGATAATACAGTATCATATTTCCTAATACATTACATTCTTATATAAATTCAAACTAAAAACTAAACTTAAACTATTCTTACTTTTACTACTTCCAAAAGTACTTTTTGCTTCTTCTTTTCTTGACTCCCTTTCGTCGTGTTCCCTACTCCTCCTTCATTCTCACCGTTTCCTGCTTCTCCTTCCTTCTTACCTGTACCACTGTCTCTCACCTCTTGCCTTCCTTGTCTCCTCTCGACAAACCATCTATTATCTTTTCACTATCCTTCCTCCCTTCTGTCTTCGTTTACACTTCTTCCCGCCTTTTACCTCTATCACTCCATTACATACATACTCCCTCTATCCAACAAAGTTTAAATCATTATATTAGCACGTATAAATTACGTGATATAAACAGGACAAATCTTGCTATTTTTCTGGTTTGAGTTTTGATATGATTCTAGAAGGCTCACACTTTGCCTTTCTTGACAACCTCCTACTATATTGTCTATATCTGTGGTGTCGTGCCCTCTTTTACATAGACTGCACCGCAAGTTTATAATTATGCAAGTACGTACATACATAATCATTTGAACTTATTAACAACCAAACCTAGAAAATATATCTCTGATCCTGAGATCAAAGCCTAAGACACAGCAGACTTTGTCAAATATCAATGCTCCTGCCCACTTCGTCCACTAACATATATATATATATATATATATATATATATATATATATATATATATATATAATAAAGTTTTATAGAAATTAAGTCATGGTTTACAAGCCCACTAATGGTTCTTTTTATTTTTATCTCTTCTGGAAGATAGGTCAGACGGAAACTCACGCAAATAGGGTACATCTTTACGCTGGGTTTGTTAAAACACAAAAGAATCTGACATCTGACATGTACTTTCTTATTTCTATGAATTTTAAAAATAAAGGATTTACTGTAGAAATATTTTTAGTTCTACTTAAAAGCTGAGTTTCACAATATTCAGTTTCAACATTGACCATATCCTATGAAAACATACAAAAAGAAAACCACCACTTTAAAAGATAGGAGATAAACCCTAAAAAAAGTCCTGAAACCCACAGCACTTAAAAACGAGAAACTGAACGAGAAAACCTCTTTAAGCCCCTCCACTTAAAACCATAACATCTTTTTTTATTTGAAATATTTCTAAGATGTGGCTTGTTGACAAAAACATAAAACAAAAGGAAATATTTGGTGCGGTGTCTTGGTTACGACCGCTACGACCGCTACGACCGTTACGACTGCCAACTGGACTGCGCTGACTGGTAGGGAACAACAAATGTGAAATAAGCAGCGCGAAAATGTCGGCTTTGTTTCGTTTGATGACGAAGATTAAAAAAGGATTTTTATTTACAAGTACGTGACTTTCCATTTGTTTATTTTTTAATATCGTTGAAACAACATAAATAGGAAGACAACGGTGTTTGTATTCCACAGTATTGTATTGTGTACCAATTCTTTTATTGGATTTTTAAACCAATATTAAAATATACATAGTACAACATTGCTTTACTACTATTTGTCTACAGTAGAAACTTTTTAAATTCATTTTAATTAAAAAAAAAAAAAAAAACATTACACAACATAAAAATAACATAAAATAGTTTACTTGTTATATTGTTATGATGCGGAAGGTACAAATTGTCGTTATGAGTCATGGGGTTAATAAATTGACAACATGTGACAAGAGGGGAGAGGTCGGAAGCGTTGTGATGAACAAAAGAATAAAATATAAAAAAAATATTAATTAAAATGTGTGATGTCACACTAAGGACGTGTGAAAAGGACGCGGAGCGAGGGAGGCACAAATTTGTGTGACGTAATTTATGGATGACCCCTAATATCAATGTTCGATATATTGAGGTTGCACTGTACAACTCTATATATACATACAAACAATTACAAGCAATTCTATTTTAAAGGCGATTATAATATACAGAACTACTCTAGCTACAAATAAACTTTCTGCAAGCTGTCAGTAAAATACACTTCGCCTACTCAACAGCACCAGAAACAATTACAATTTCGATGAACATTAATAACCAGTGTTCAGCATAAAATTTGAATTTCTAATAAAGTTAGACAAATTGGCTAACAGTGAGTTGTTGGTATTCGTTGTTCTTATAGGATACTGCCCACGCTGCCTGCTTGCTGCATCCTGATGGTTTGTCCAAACCAGTTCGACTCCACCATTCTCATAATTTAATTGATGAGCTGGTTGTTATCAAGTTAAAATGATTATGTACACCTATATACATAATCATAACCTTATAAACCGCGGTATGGAAGTAGGACACCACAAAAAAAGCTAACATATGTAGTCACAAATAGAACAATGTTAAATAATTAATTTTAAAAAAATATACATAAGTGTTAAGTATCATTCCCACTCACGCTTTAATTTACCATTTTTAATTTTTAAGTTTTCTCAGTATTTTTAGAACCTTACAAGGTCCAATGTTTTAAATTAAAAATATTAAATTAAGAAAAACTGTACTATATTATAACCTCGAAAATGTTATGAAGTTCAATGTCAGTTTGTCAAATATTAAAAAATAAAAACAATTTCTATTGCTAATTGTTATTAAAAACAGCAATTTTAATTATTCCACATTCAATTTTGTCAAAATTTATATTACTAACGACGCATGCGCGCCAAATAAATTAACTAAACTCAAATTAAAACACGAATGTGACAAGAAATACCTATTCTGTAAACCTGAAATCTGGATTAAAATATTAAATAAAAACAGTACATTTAATATCAAAACAGTGAGTGAGAATGAAGCTTTAAATGTTTTTTAATTTATTTATTTTTAATGTTTAGCCAAGGTACTACCTTAAATCATTAAATTACATCTCATTGTGCTTAATTACATAATAAAAAATGAAAACAAAACATGTAAATTTCAACCCCTACTGCTTCACTCTTCCTGCTACTCTCTCTTCTGTTTCTACTCTGCTATTCCTTCTCTTTCTTCGCTCCTTTTCTCTATCTCCACCATCCACCTCTTCCTTTCACTGCCTCTCTTTAGTAACTGCACAATATTCTTTTCGTTTTTACCTTTTTCTCCAGATAAGTGTTATATGTGAAATTAAGTTAAATGTCTATATGACAAATACCACTATAAATAAATGTATATATAAAAATAGTTATCTTTTTAAAGCGTCGTAAACGAGGCAATGGTTTGGACGACGCATTAGTTTCAATTTAATAACAAGTAATGTGGAGTACGGAGCAATAATCATTTATGAACATAGAACGAATCCTTCCAAATGCTCCAAACTATTTCTCCGCGCTTAATTTAGTTTCTAATAATTTTGAACTTGTACAGCTTTGCCAGTTATATCCTTCGGTTGGTAATAGCCGACAGGATGGGTATTTGAGTATTGGTAACATTGTTATTTAACTTTTGCAACATGTGTTCGGGGCACATCTGTATAAATATCATATTTTAAATTCAATTTGTTTTGAATTGCAAATTAGTTACAATTCGTGATGGAAATTACATATTATCTTTACATATTCAAATTTAACCAAAATGAGAAATGGAAAGCATGACTGATTTTTCTTTTGGTCCTAAATATTTTTAAATAAAATTTATAATATAATAATTAATCATACAAAAAAAGCTTGGCTGCAAATAAAGGAGTACAGTAATTATATAACAACTTTTCAAAGAAAAAAAAAATATCCTTATAAAAATAAAAACAAATACTGCTACTGCTGCTTCGCTCCTCCTGCTACTCTCCCTCCTGTTTCTTCTCTGCCATTCCTTCTTTTTCCTCGTTCCTTTTCTCTATCTCCGCTATCCACCTCTTCTCTTCATTATCACTCTTTAATAACTGCCCAATATTCTTTTCGCTTATTACCTTTTTTTCACATGAAAACTTAATGTGTTCCAATGTTTCTATCTCCGTTCCGCACACCCTGCACATCCTTTCCTCGCTATTTGCGCAGTATCTGTTTCATTTCTCCTCGTTTCCCAATCTGAAATTGGCAATCCTTCTCCTGTTTTTTGTGTCTTTTTCTCTTAAATATTATGGTATCTCTCTCTCCCAAATCCTTTTGTCTCCCCAAATTCTTTCAAGTAACAATTCTTTACTTGCTTCAATGTAAAATACACTACAATAGATTCTCCGTAATAAATTGATGGATCTACTTATTTGATATTTTTCTCATACATTTCATTATAAAGTTATAATAAAAAATTCCCACAATCTTGATTAGTGTATATATCATACTTTGTATATAAATATGCTTATTATCAAAGTATCAAGAAACAGGTCATAAATTTAAAAAATGAGCAATGGGGGCTCAGCGCTTTGCTGGGGTGAACATTCTAACTACAACAATATACGATAGAAGTAATCCTGCAAACAAAGTAAACTTTCATACTAGTAAACAGCTTTTGGTTACCACAGATCCGCTGAAGGGAGTAGGAGAGAGGAGCTTTGATGTCTCCTGATGCTTTGATGCGCTATAACGCTGCAATGCTGCCATCGGACGGCAGACTTAACAACTTATATTGTAGTACCGTACATAATGGCGTTGAATCATACATCAACTAATTTATATGCAAGATATTCCAAACTTCAAGTAAAGTTTAAACTAGATACTATGAGTATACTTAAGCGGGTCATAATTCGTTTAAGGGGTTATAGAAAAGATTGGAAAGTTTTAAAAGTTTGTTATATACACAATTACATTTCAAGATAATGCAATGAATTAGATCAAAGGAAAATTTTATTTTTTGTTTACAAACTGCTTCTTTGTTGTCATCTAAATCTACGAGTAGCTCAAATTATTCACGATGAATACGAATTATGTATATATTTAGACATTTTTACTGTTAACTGTTTTATTTTTTTGTGTCTTCAAGATTTGTTCATAATAACATTCACGGGTTTGATCTGTGAGAAAGTTTAAACTTGCCTAAAACCGCATACGCACAGGATACTACAGACTGTCTTTCGTGTATCATGACACTTATAACTTTTCCAAATTCGGAAATACATCTTAAACGTTCTGCTTCAGAGGCGTGTGTAGCAAGCTTGTGAACCAGGACTTAACAAGCCCATTGGGTCGTGAACTAATTTTTTAGATGTTCTTTTTTAATTTCATTATTTAAATAGATCTTAATAATATGTTGTTGGCGCTTTTATTTTATTAAATATCCAAAAATTGTCGAATTTATAGCTATTTAAAGTTTGAATTATATTGTAGACGTCACAAAGTCTGTACAAATCGCATCTATCCAATGATTAGCAAACTAATGATTTATAAAACAATACTGAAACCTGTCTGGACTTACGGCATTGAACTCTGTGGAACATCTAGTGTTTCAAACATAGAAATACTAGAAAGATTTCAGTCAACGACAGTACGAACCATTACAACTGTGCAAGAAGAAATTAACAAATTCAGCCAAAAATAACCAGCAGCAGTTAAACAATCATCAAAACTATCTAGTTGTAAATTTACTAGATAAACATACGTCTGAATTTTTTTTTTTTATATTTATTTACTTATTTGCCTTGACTTTCTTTCGTCATAGCCACCATCAAACATTTTTTATACATCTTTTATAATTTATAATTCAATTTTACAAATTTCTAAATATTTCAATAATTCACTAATTAATTTTGAATCACTTAACAAAAATTTAGCATTAACAGGAAAAGTTTTAATCACATCTAATATATCACTATTCAATTTTGATCTTTCTAAACTATAATTTATGCATTCAAATATAATATGATCCAAAGTTCCTTCTTCACCACATTGACATCTATCGTCAGACGTCTGAATTTAAAAGACTAAAAAGACAGTGTGTTAAAGCTACCACAACGTTTTTAATTGGTATTCCTAGATATAGCCGTCACTGGACGACAATTTCTTATCTAGGATAATTTTCATTTTTAGCATTGGGTCCTTATTGTTCATCGTTCATGCTTGTTGTAACAAATTGTAAAGTGGCATATTATTACTGTTGGAATTACAATACATTCATTCTTAAATTAAATTACTTAAACTTGTTTTGTTTTTGTTTATATAAAACTATTATATTAAATTCAATTGTTTTATGTCAATAAGAAATCAGAAATTGTAATTGAATTGTATTAGTTGTATCAGAAATTTAGTCTGAGGACTTTCTGTATAATTTCGGTCTGAGGACTTATTGATTAATAAAATATTTAATATATAACTGTGCATATAATATCTGCTTCAATAATTACAATATAAAAAAAACAAAGTCTGTAAAACCTGGCGCACTACAGGTTCAGCTTACGGGCCTACAGATACTTAAAGCGACCCCGATAAGACGAATAAATCTATTGAAGTAATAGATTAGATCATGTAACGAACTGATTCGATTTACGAACCTACAGTTAGGTCCTACAAATTAGTTCGTAAGTAGAAGGTGCACTTGTTAAAAAAAGGTAGGCTACCATCTTCGTTATTTCTATGAAGACATCACCGCCTTACCATGATATTCATTAATTAAGGAATAGCTCAAAGTGAAGCAATCTATATACAAGACACCCACTATACTCTAGCAACATTAACACTTACCAGCATTACCCAGTATGAGAGGAAACAGCGCAATGTAGGATACAGGCAACATCTTGGCCATAAATTAAGTTGTATATATAAATATCTAAGATAATACACCGACGTAAGTATCCATTATAAGTCACTTAAGTACAATTAGGTATTAAAATGTGATTAAACTATACTCAAGTAGTTTTAATCGGTTTTAGTTCTAATGAGTTCCTAAGACTAAATGAAACTCCTTGAGTGCTGTTGCTGCTCTGTCGGTAATCTCTCCGTTATACTGCTAATCAGCACAGGATTACTGACATTATCTTTACTCCTAATAGTTCAAGTCACTTCAAGACGTTATAAGGATCCCACATCCTTCACTGTAGTCGTGGCTGAAACAGTGGTTGACAAATTGCGGTTCACTTTTGAAGAGAAAACTGATCTTAGTAAACAATTTGGTAAACACAGGCTTCATTCTGTGTTCAATATCCCTATAAACAATTTGGTTCCGAAGCGTATAAAATTCGACCTAGAATAGGAATCGACATTTGGGCAATATAGAGAGTTTCGAAGTCATTTTGGATCAAAAACCGAGGCGAAAGTTTCAGAAACAAAAATGCATTACCCCACCCCATAAACTTAAGCTTTAAAGTACGAAAAAAAATTTCCTGAACGTATCCAAATATATTTTTGTACCTGTGGCTTAGAACATGCTTCGAAATGTCTTACTCAAATTGTAAACAGGCTTTTTACCACCCGCAGGGAGGTACAGGGATTTTACATGAAAACTCAGGCTTTCAAAATGGACATCAGTGATACAAAGCAACGATAAGAGCAAACGGATGTTGTTCTCACATCCCATCTGATGTGACTGCCTTAACAGCATAATCTGACATTCAGCTTTATAGCAGGTGTCCATTAAACATCTGGATTATGTTCAGATATTGTCACTATCGGTCAAGTCCAGCGAGCTAGTGGGATTATTTGCCCCGAACTCGATAATCATTAAAAAATCATTTAAATTTAATATAGCTGAATACACTTTATTATTTAATAAACAAAGTAGATGTAATTTATAAATGTATTGTAAAATATAATGTGTTTCACTATTTACAAACTTATGTTACAGATGTAGCGGGCAATAGCAAACAATTATTTCTAGATAATAAAACTAATAGAAAATAAGCAAATATAAATGTTTCAAGTTCATAACTGGTCTGTACCGTGCTTAAATATTACGATAATTAAAAAAATTAAGAAACGGCTCTATCGGTGCCGGCTTATAGAATATGCAGAATATCTTAGAGAACCTCTCTGTATTACACAAAATGAAAAATAAAGTAACATTTTTAAATTGATATCACCAAACCTTAAATCCCTAATAAATAAAATACTCCCTGTTGTAAATGAAATTAATAATCTTTCTGCAAAGTTTTAAGTAGGTCGTGAGAAACTTGAACTCTTGTGGAGAAGGGGGATTGTGGAAGAGGATGAGGTAGGTTTGTTGGTGAAACTGTCAAAGATCTCCAAGAGTTTCAGCATTTACAGCGCCAGCTGGAGTTGTCTAAAAGTTTGACAGCCTGACCATGACAACTTCCTGTACCAGTAAATGGAATATCAACAGAGCTTAAAGTTTTACCACCCGCAGATTTATTTATTTCCGCAGAAGAGAAAATATAGCTACTTAATTGTTTTATTGTACTGGAATGTCTACTTTATCACCATCCGGACCCGAACGGTTCCAACCGGACCAGACCTTTATACAACGCCCCAAAGAACGAAAGAAAGGCTACCCTTATTTCAAACAACAAATTTACTTTATTTTATTATTTACAGGATGCTAAAGTTCTTACTTGCGACGTTTGAGTACGATGATAAATATAAAATTAAGATTAAAATATTTTTATATTGTAAACTGCGAACTGATTCTATAGTCTTTTCATTACGATGCTTTAAAAATATACATTTATTTTTTATTTAAATTTATTTATTTAATACAGACATTTAACATTATGTTTACAATAAAATTCATCCTGCACGGTATGTGTCCAGTGATACAAGCTATACAAATATAATAGCAGAAAAATATATATAATGGAATTACAAATAAAAAATCAAATTCGTGCTTATTTCTATATGCTAGAATACGATGTAGTCTTATCACATACATTATACGTCGTCCACACCTGTGCGATACGACCATGCTGAGCTAATGATGTAATTAATTGATGTAAGGGGGGGTAAGGTTTAATTTTTTTTTATTTATTTATATTAATGTAGAACATATTAAGTTTATTGTGTGAAAATTTGAAGTTGATTGGAGTAAAATTGTCGGAGATATAAAGTTTTAAGTCTTCACCTCTCTGGTCTGGCTTCGTCGTTTGAACGCGTTTTTCTCACACTTCAGAGTCGGTGTCCTCTCTAGCTCAAAATGTACTACACAAATCCTTTTGAAATTTTACGCACTCTTTACATAAATGCCGAGGTGGCGTTTTTTTAATTTTAACGTATTTTAAAATAACAAAGTTTCTGATTTTTTTCATGAAAAATCAGTATTTTGACTTCTAAGTGTAGTAAAAAATTTAAAATACAATTTTAAAAAAACTCGACATGGTTATCTACAGAAACTTATCAACTAATAAAATCATTTTGGTTTTTTGATTTCAAATAATCCAGTGTTGAGTTATTTATTATTTTTTTGTAACGTCTGCGAAAATTCCCTGTCATTAACTCATTTCTTGATATTTATTTATGAAAATTTTACAAAGTATTCTTTAAATGTTATTTTATCATGTAGTAATTGTAGAAATAATTATTTATTAACTGTGTTGTCCAAAAACATTATCGAAAATATGCTTTTTTTGTATCGATACTTAATAAAGTTTGATGGAACGTAGTGATTTTTGTATATTAGTAACATTTACGCGAGTCTAAATCCTTAAACAAAAATAAAATATATATACATATGGTGGTAGGTACGTTATATACATATATAATCCGATTATAAACTATTCAGTGTATTCAACTAACGCTTTTTTCTATTCTACCTTTACACTAAACACGATTGGAGCTGATATTTTTCCATTTGCTTCTATTTATATTTCAACTTATCCTGTTTGTACAAAGTGTTCGTGTTCTGCCTGTCCGTGAGATTACATTGGGGATTTCAGACCAGTAAATGGGTTGTATAGAAGATGGGAACGAAGAAACGGGAAGGGTTGAGGAGATAAGTAGGGGACGATGTTTAACAGAGTACAGCGAGCTTGGAGGAAGATCTTTGTGTGACCAATATGTTCCTGTAAAGTGGGTACCCTATGTTGTATTCCTTTGATCATATAAAAGGCTCAAAGGCGATATTCTATAAGTTCCTATGCATTTTATTTATATATTTATTTTATATAAATAATAAATATTCTTTATATTCTGTAGAAAGTCCATGTTGTATTTAATACGATTTTACCGCATAAATAAATTATTTCATAGCTGAGACTTTACTTGCTACTAGAAGAAGAAATATTACTCAGCTTTTCGCTTTATTTGAATGGGCTTGTGTCCTCATTTTTTAGTGGTCGATTTTTCAATTGTTGATTGAAATTGATGTTAATAAATGTGTATTGGCGTGTCTTTTTTATTAAATATCTAAATATTGACGGAGATATAGCAATTAAAAGTTTGAATTGTAGTTTTAGCGCTAGAAATATTTGTATGACGTGAAATTCATTTTAACGTCAGTTATTTTTTGAGTAGGTCAGTGATGTGGTAGCTGTTGGTAGTCAAATAATCAAGTCAAATCAAAGAACAATAAGTTTTTACTTTATTTAACCCTGTTACGGCAGACTTGATATTGAAATTTTATTGTTCCTTGAATTAACTGTAAATAATATTTGATATTTTGATGTATAAATACATATAGCAGAGATTTATGAGCTGTAAGGTTGGCAACCTTACACAAGGATTGTGATGCCACATGCACTTGGAATGTGTACAACGTTGAATCTCCTTAGTAACCCACTTTATCAATATATAGTACACTTTTATAGAAATTAAGACATACGAAGTCTGTACAAAAAAAGGAGACTTTTCATTTTTTTAGAAAAATATTTATTTATTTATTAACATCTATTTTGTCTCCTTCAAAATAACCCCATCAGATATAATACACTTGCGTGAGCGCTTTTTCCTATCCTTGAACCACTTCTCATATACTTGTTTTGGTATCTCCTCAATCGTGGTAAATCTCCGGCCTTCATGAGTCTTTTCAGTTTTTAGGGAACAGGAATATTGTAAGTAGACTCTTTCAGATAATAATCCTTATTGACCGGATAAACTTCTGGCAAGAACTCACGATGTACCACGCTACTGATAAACACGACGCGAAATTTGAAGAGTCACTTTTTTTAACAAACCTCGTAAGTGCTATGCATAGGCCATATTATCTCCTTATAAGAAATATTTTTAAACCTGGTTCGCCACTATAATTTGGAGGTTCTGTTTTCTGTTTCATGCTAATTTCAATTGTTTCCAGTAACAATTTACCGAGTTGAAAGCCACACATGTGTGAGGTCAAATGTGCTAGTAAAAAAAGCATCATACTTCGGATAATTTTATTAATTCTATTCAAATTCCGACCAAAGTGTGTTTAATTAAAAAAGGAAATAATACATACAAAGAAATATTTCGAAATTTGAGTTGTAATTAAAATTCAAATGAATTACTGAAATGAATTACTAAATTTGTACTGTACAATTTGTACTTAATATCTATTTGTCCAAATCTGTAAAACAGAAATTCCATTTTATTTACTGCGAATTTGTTACATATTTATAAATTTCATTTATCTTATATTCTCTTTTATCCAAGGCTCAAACCATAGATCCGATTAATCCATTATAGTTCTAATATAAATCTGTAACAGATTCCAATCTATCCAGTTCAAATTTTTATTAGACCCTATTTAATTTCAGTAACTTTGTTAAATATTGGATTTGGGTTTACCGTTGAAGGGAGCCCCATACAATTGTTAATTTTTCTCATTTTACATGTACTTATAAAGTTAACTATCGGGATCTCAATTGTGATTTTTTTTAAATAGTCGCAATATTATTGAATATTATTATAAATTTCTTTAAATAAAATATGTATTGTATTAACTATTATTGTATTAATGAGTCTTCCTTCCAGACCCATTTTTGGTACCCAAACTTTACAAATAAGTTTTTCTACTCTGTAAAATATTGAATACACAGAAAATTTATTAAACAAAACAAGTGTATATTTCAATAAAAACATGTTACAAAATACTTCTTGTGCATAATTAGCACTTAAATCAATTAAGCACATTTCTTGTAGCACACCTATGTCAGTATAGCAAGGTTATATTACTAGCATAGTTACCAGGCGTGAGAAGTACAGACTATTCGAATTTTCAATTAATGATTCCAGTATCATTTGCTTTAATCACGCTAGCTCACCAAATATTTCAAGAAATTTTGGTTTATTAACAATACTTTTGGGGTTTAAAATTAGTTTAAAAGTATTGGTATCTTTATAGTTTCTCAATGTCAGATATGCTCGATCAGAGAACATTGCTGGCAAGTCATTTAATGGAACTATATCGTTTACTGGAATTACAGAATCTTTTCGACGCCCCCAGAAATCGACATATGATATCTTCACTAAATCTTTTGAAGTATTTAAATATATAAAACCTATTAAATTTGTTGCTATATACCCCACTGATGCTAGTGCAACCGTGCCAGAAAAACCTGTAAACAAAATTGAAATTTATATATTAATATAATATATGATGAAAAAAGATTTGATAACTTAAGAAGGCATAAATTGCTGCTTTAAATAAATTCCCTTATAAGAACACAGAAAACTAAAAAATTGTATCATTTATACTTCTGAAACTTTTGCATGATTCGTATATTCTTACCAACAGCAGCAGTTATATAAATTATCTCCACATCAACGACTTGTAATTGTTGTAATATGACAGATACCGGCACAGATATTGTCGTAATTGCAGCTTGAATAAGTTTAAGTTTATTTATAGATGAAGCAACTCGGATATATGGAAATTTGTAAATGGTATCATATGAATTAATATTTTCATTTTTACTTTTTTCTATTTCTTTGTAAATGCAGGTCGTTTTACTTATATTTCGCCTTAAACTATTGCTTAATAGTTTATTTATCTTTAATATTCTCATGAAAGACATCTGAAAAGGATAATTAATATTAAACTACTGTTTTTAACATGTACACATAACCTCAAATATAAATTTTACTATATTATACCGAAAATGTTTATTACAATAAGAGGCAAATAAACAGCGTTGCGTTATAAATAATAGTTGAATTATTATTATTATTATTATTTTTACTTTTATTTCTTAAAGGTGCTTAAAGGTTATATAAACCGTCAGCTGTCAGCTGCGTCAGTGCGAGAAATAAAAATTCTTAAAAATCGATTCACCTAATTTCATTTTTGTTATGTTGCCGTTCTCGAGAAATATGTCTTCACTGTTGTCAAGAAAAAGAAACTGTCAAATATAAATGGAGTAGTGACATTTGTGCTGCATGAATTTAAAGTACTCAGTAAGTTATTTTGATATAAAATTTCGTACGTTTATTCATGGTCATATTTATTAATTAAAATATATTGTGTCTTAATTGAAAGATTACAATAGTAATTTAAGAAAAAAATCAATAACATTGTTTCATGAGGGTGACTAATATTATATATGAATTACTTCTATATTTACCTATATCTTAAAAATACAATGGTTTTTAATGAATTAAATGTTCCTTTATTTAATAACTTAAAGTATTAATTTAAATTGTAATGTTACATATGGTACTTAATTAGAAGCCATGGATAGTTTCACGAATGTATTAAGAAAGTCTTCTATCTACATATTTTCTATTATAATTATGAACGATTTATATTATTAATTACTTAATGACAGTATATATTATGTAAATAGGAACACGTTTTTATTTAAGAGTTGCGAAGTGAATCACTATTACTCGACAAGATAATTTTTAATTTTTTTGGGCGGTTTCCTTATCTACAACTGACATTTAATAATTGCTCATGTATACCAGTTATTAAAGGCTATAGCATATTAATATGACCTGTATTGTATTCTTCAATTTATTTTAGTTTTAATAATATTCGTTTAAAGGATTGGTTTGTCTTGCAAATGATTTTAGAAACTAGTTCAAGGACATTTCTAATAACTGTTATCATTAAAGCAATTGGATTTTTTTTTCAAAGACAGGCTTTATATTAAAATAAATTCATTCTTATCTTAATATATTTTTATCCATAGCATTCTAATGGTCTGATATTAAGAAAACGATATGGCGGAGGCCCTTGTTAGCGATTGGATATCAGATTATGATGCACTTACTCCATCAGAAGAGCGAACTTTTGCAGCGCAGCATCAACATAATCATGATGTTGCAGCGGCTATCTTTGCAATATTCGAGGAAAGCTACAAATATTCAAAAGTAAGACTGTTTATTTTTACATCAATATCAATTTGCTGTTTTACATATATAAAATTCAGTAATTTAATATCGATTTTTCATTTTTAGCTAATTGATCAAGTTTGCCATCAACTATTTGGGTTTTATCGCTCAAAACAATTAGAGTTGCAATATTTTGCAATTCAATTTTTCCCAACTTTAATTTATTTATATTTAAATTCAGTAGCTCATGGGGATAAGAAAAATTGTCGATGTGTAGAAACGTTTTTGCTCGGTGTTTATAACCTTGAGGTTGTCGATGAAAATGAACAACCGAAAGTGATATCATTTAGGATGCCCTTTTTGGCTCAGTCATCTATATATCATGAGGTGAGTTATTATAGCTGAATACATAGGAATTATATTTATTTTTATGTTTTTGAAATATTCAATTCAACCAATTTCTGCTTGTTTCAATGAAGACGAAAAGTATGAAAAAGTAATAATAGATTGTAAATTTCAAATATAAAAATTAAATTGAACACTATGTCAAAATTTACATATTTTATATCATGATTCACCGTTTTTATTATATTGTTAAAGGCTAAAGGTTTGGCGCAAAGCGATCTTCGAAGATGGGAAGAATGTTGTACAAAACTTGTTAATTGGGGGCCACTTCCCCAAATGGAAGGTTTAAATGCACAAAACCGATTAAAAGTTATGACTGCTTTAATGTTTGTGTACAATCGACATCTAGCAATGATACAAAAACCTGCCTTACACTATTTGTGCAAAGCAGCTTCCAAGTAGGTATATTTTAAATTATGTCTATGTGTAGTTTATAGTTTTTAACTATTAATAGAAAAACAGTTAATCATCTTAGGAGAATTCATTAATTTTTATTTAACAGATTAGTGACTCAGGGATTTCCAAAGCAGGGGTGTCCTGGACAACGAACTTCTTATGTAGAACCCAGACCACCGCCAAGAATTCCTATGGCAGCACAGTTTCTAATGGAGTTGGTACATGCTGCTTATTTTGCAATGTTTAATGAATTTGCTTCTGTTGCCACGCAAGCTGTGGAGGATATTCACAGCAGGTCTACTTTTGAATTATATCCAGAAGTAATACTTGTAACAAACGCAATTAAACACTCGTTAAGTGATAATCCTTCAGGTAATTTTTACATTTTTCAATTTAATTTATATATATTTTATATAATTATAATTTATTATATATATACCGTAATATCCCATGAGAAATTAGTATAGAGCCAATAATTAAACGGGCAATAGTAAAAGTGCCCTTGATGGATATTACTCGGCTTTTGATGGAAAAAGTGTAATAGCAGTATGTATAAAATTTGTACATACCTTATTTGTGTTATAGGACAACCATGTGATGGGCCAATGGGAATCAGTGTTGCACTTTCTCCCGCGACTACTACTGTTACGGTATCGAAATCAATGATAACGAATGCATCATTCAGGACTAAGAAACTGCCAGGTAAGATACTTTTGTTAAGGTTACGATTAATATAATAGGTAGATAGATTATTTTTAGGATTTGTAAAGTAAATTTAATTTTGATAATAGAGTGTTAATCCCCACCAATAGATAAATATGAAATGTATATGATTAGGTAATTATTTAATACAATTTTTGTATAAAACTTTTATACGTTCGTACTTAAGTAATAATTAGGTGAATTTCTTGAAAAATAACATCAATGAAATATGTAATTTTTGGCAATTTTTTCTAAGAAATTTGAAGAGTATTTATAATACCTTAGGCTTAGTGAATGAGTCCCCAAACCAATTTTTGTAACCCAGTAGTAAAAACTTCACACTACATATATTTACAATTATCCTAAATAATTTTATCGTATTATATTTTACTTTAATAATTTAATTATCTTTACTATATTAATTCACAAGTATAATATTTTAAAAAACTAATTCTATAAGTAAATAAAGTCAGGTTCAATTTTTATTTTAGTATTATTTACTATTTTCATATCCATTTCTTTCAAATATTGATGTATACATATATTAAAATATCTGTCTGTAATCCCCATTCAAATTTTATCCGATCATTTACCATTAATATTTTCATATTTATTATGTTATGAGTTTTGGTTAAATACTATTGCAATGTTCTTGTAATGCATCGATGAGTCAGTTCATTGTAAATCCGGTGTCTTCCAAAATAATTGTAATAATATAAGAATTGGTACAATTTGTACTGCGTCTTTCTTCTTCTTCTTTGCTATGTAACCAGACGATATTGACTATTACACGCTGCATGTCGGTCTATCAGATGATCTTGAAATGGAATTCGTATCAAATCTATCTCCTGCACAACAAGAATTATTACAAAAAAGAAGACGACCTTCAATGATGGAACCAGAAGCTATTACGGATGATGAGGTTTCATCAAATACCAAAGACATAAAATCTAAAAATGAATTAGGGAAAAAATGGAAAAAGAATTGGAGTTGGAAATATGGAAATAAATCTATTGATGAAGAAAATGAAGAAACTATAGCAATGTTAGACGATTCGCCTTCCAAAAAGTCTAGCTCGAGAAAGAGTAGTTTAATATCATCGCCTATTAAAAGTGGAAAGAATCCTAGAAGAGAAAGTGTGGAATTATCACCAAAAAAATCTAGTAATAACAGTCCAGTAAAAGCGGAATTAATAGATGAAAATGAGATTTTAAAAGATTTTTCCAACTCTACTGTTAAGTCAAATAAAGGTTCTCCTAAAATGGTATTAAATGAATCACCAAATAAATCGATTTTGAGAATGAGCGCCGGAGCTAGATTGTGTAAGGTGATGGAAGAGAAATCGTTTAGTATTTCAGAAGACGGAAGCTTCGAACTCCCAGAAGATATATTACAATCCTGGACTGTTGCTGGAAGGCCAGCCAGTGTACATTTGCTTCAATCAACAAGAAATCTTCCGTTGTGATTGTCTATTGTCTTAACTATAATAATATTAATAAAATGCGTTGATTTTTTTTTTTTCTTCAATTTATTAAAATTATAATTTTTGTGAGTAAGTTACCAAATTTCAGATTGCAGATTTAGTTTATCTGATCATGTGGTGGTTATATTTATAGTAAATTTTTCCATGATTTATTGTAGTATTTTTTTCTTTAATTATTTGTATTTAGTACATCTTAGAATATTAGACAGTTCATTAAAATATGTAGATCTTTCCTATTTTATTTTATAAAAAAAACCTTCGCATTTTAATTAATATTATTATTAGTTGACAAGAATGCAATCCCTATTTAAATAATCATAAAGGGTCAAGGTACGGATATAGAACCCTTTCCATGAACACTTTGGGCACTACTTCTCTGCAACAATCTATTTTCTGCAAAAATGCACAGAACGCACTCCATTAAAAGCAAACTACTTCTCTTATTTAATTGCAAAACGCTAATAGATGTTATTAATTTGTTTTTTCAGATAAACCGAAATTTTCAAGAAACAATTTTTCAGTTTGCATGTTTAAAAGATCATGAAGCATGTTCAGTTTAATTTTCAATATAATTTCTAAAGATGGTCTCTATGCTATTATTATTTTTTCACTAATGCAGGATATTTTGTTATCAACTATTAAAATTTTAGAAATTTGCAAAATATCAAATAGCATCTATCTTAATATTAGCTCGCTCAATATGTAGGATCGAGAAGCTAAATAATACAAAATAATTAAGATACTCGTACAGTATTTTAAAAACATTGTCATGATTGAGAGAGTATATATTACGTCGTAAAGAATTTTAACCATATCAATATATATCAGAATTATTTATATACATTATTTTATTCGCAGATGATATTCCAATTCAAGTACCTAAAGATGAAAACAATGACGCCGGCAATAAGAGTCTTGTTGTCATTTCGGAAGAGTCTGAGCAAGATCCTCTTGGCTCTGGAGATAAACAAATACAACGTGGAAGTTCTATTCGACTTAGTAAAGAAGGTAGTAGTCTTCAATCAAGTGGTGGAAAAGGTTTACCAAAATTACCAGCATTTTCTGGATTGAGTAAAAAATTGAAGGATTCGTCAAAACATCTACCAAAAAACGGTACTGAAAGCAAAACAGATTCTAGAAGAGTCAGTAAAGAAAATAAAAGTACAAGTCGAGCATCATTACAAATATCTGCTAACGGTGATTGCGGTGAAGATGCTTCTTCAAGTCCACTGCCTTTGTTACGAAAGAAGAGTTCTAGTGTAGATACACCTAGTGGGCCAGTATCACTAGAGAATCCTATAAATGGTTTGCAAGGAATGCCGTTTTCAGAATCAGAAAAGGTTAGTTTGGTCTCAGATTCTTTGCAAATAAGTACAGATATGTCAGACGTTACAGCAGATAGTTTAGATTCTGCAGGTGGTTCTTTTGATAATCAGAATCAGGAACAAATTCAGGGTACAGATGTGGGGTTAAGGTTATTAAGTATTATAGATGGTAAAAATAATACCATGCAAGTAAGCCAGGTGTAATTCAGTTAACTTTATTATTGATAATTAAAAACTTATAAATATATATTCACATAATAAATAATATATATATATGCAACAAAGTATGTTAAGAAATAAAGTGAATTGTTAAAGTTATTTTATCTTTTATTTAACACAAAGACTTTAAAAATATTCTTTTTAACACACACTCTAATTGGATGGAGAGCAATCCAATTTTATATGCTATGCGTACGTTTTATGTAATTTTTAATAATTGTAATGAATAAATGAGTTCGAACTTATACAAGAAGTGTAAGTTTTGTTGAAGCACATATAAATTGTTATTTATTCGGGCAATTTCTTATCCATGCGTCAGACTAAATTGTATTAAGAAATGTTATTTACAGAATGTATATTTTACTCTTATTGAATCATTAATTTAACAAATACACTTGGTTGTACCTTTTAAGTGTTGATCAGATATGCTATATAGATAGTACTTCTTGATAAAATAAAATTCTATTTATCTATATTTGTATATATATAAATACATTTTATAGTAATACATTGTATACTACATAATACATTATATAATACATTGTTAAGGAATATGAAACATAAGGAAAGGTATTGTATATAGTAAAAATTCTCATTTAAACAGTAAATAATAATTTAATAAACATCTATAAATATATATTAACTTTGTTATTTTACACAGAGTAACAACAAATTGCTTAAATTAATCTTAGTTTATAAGGCCAAATTATCACTTAAAAGTTGCAGATAGAATACTGAATATTATTATATAATTGTAAGTGCTTTATGATAACAGACATACTTAGTTTAACGTCAATTCAACTCTCAATATATTTTTACAAGCGTTGTAACATTTTTTATTTAAGGCATATTTAAGCGTTTTCTGATGTAACTAAGTAAATATAAAAAAAGTGCATGTGAATGTATAAAACCCAATTTATAATAAAAACGCAAAGCAGTACATTATATAACTCGTAACGCATCTAATTCTTACCATATTGTCGGTATTGTACAACATGGCATTCTTCTATAGTTGCAAATTCTACATTTTCTCTGTTTAGGCGTTTCACCATTATAGTTGACAGCATTTGCATCAGCTCCAAGTTCTACTAAGAATTTAAATATTTCCGCTCTTTCAGAGCAAGAAGCCATGTGCAAAGGGGTATTATTTAAAGAATCCCTAACATTAATATCAATACCATTGTCTAGTGCAAATTTTATGAACACTTTTAAAGTTTCAAGGTCAGGACTTCCATCATGGTCCGCGTATCTATGAAGGATTGTTTGGCGTTCCTTGTCCGTGTGTAACAAATTGGCACCATATTTGATCAAAGATTTCAGTATTTCTATGTTATTACTGAAATGAGCTTCGAATATTGGCGTGCGAGACTCTGGTATATTGGTAACATTAACATCTGCTCCAGCTTCCAGAAGCAATTGAACAATTTCCAAGTTATCCTTACCACAAGCTACATACAATGCAGTCTGCCCGCGTACTTCGTCGTTGACATTAACTTGATTGCCTTCAAGGACCATTTTTACAAGCTCTGTATTTGAAGAATTTACAGCACCGTGTAAACACTGAATGGTGTTTAACTTGCAAGTAAGTTGTAGCTCTTTGCTGTTCTCCAGCAGATATTTTACCACGTCAGCGCTACCTTCACTGCAGGCTACCTCGTATGGTGTTTCGTCCCATATTAGACATACATCAGTCTTAATGCCCTTTGGAACTAAGAACTTAATCATGTCCACATTATTATCGCGACAGCAGTCCATGAAAGCATTTCTATACCTTGCAGCTTGCAGGTTTATGTCAACTCCCTTTGATAAAAGATATTCGACAATTTCTTTGTTTCCATATTTACAAGCTTCATGGAAAGCAGTATCTTCACCAATATAAGTCTTATGGTATATGTCAAATTTTAAATGTTCTACCATATATTTCATAACTTCCAAATAATTGTTTTTAGCAGCATAGAATAACGCTGTTTTGCCAGAGAAATCTATATTAAATCTCCTATCTTTGCCATCAGGATCGATAGTATTTCCAATTTCTGTTCGTTTTAAAATCATCATAATATAATCTGGCGGCAAAAAGAAGAAGCATTCGCTTAGATTCAACGGAGTTACTTTCAAATTTTTACAATTTTCGCAAATAAATTTCAAGTAGTTTAAAAGTTTCTTTTTAAACGCATACACAAATCTTTTGGATAATGCTGACGAATCTAATTGTAACGTCGTATTCAGATGTTTACCGTTTGCACCGTGACTAAGTAAAATATCAATGCCTTCCATATTACCATAATAGTCTAAATACTGCAATGGTGTCCATTTAAGTAACTCATCGGATTTATCAATGTCAGCTCCATTTTTGATCAAAGCTTCAATTATATCAACAGAGCCTGATAAATGCAATGGAGCTCTGCCAACGGAATCGAGTTCATTTACAGTGGAGGCAGAGCTAAGTGCCTTTACAAGTTCTAAATTCTTATTTACAACAGCTGTGTGCAAAGGATTATCACGACAGCACAATCTATTGTAGAAGTCTACAAAATCCGCTGGACATCGGTCTGAAAGCAAAAACTGTGGGAGTTCTTCCTCTGTAGAATATCGATGAGTAAAAAACCAATTAGCTGCACAATAAATAACAGTTTTACTGTCTTCAAAATAAAAATCAGTGAAATGAAAAACTGGTCTAATATTGAATTGTTTGGGTTTTTCTCCATACATTTTACAAACAGCCAGCTCATCGCGATAAGGGAAATCGTGGTTCATTTGAACAAAATGTTCATACACGGATAATATTTGAACATCATTCAGCATCATATCAGGCTCTGGTTTCAGTTTTTTGGCAATATTCTTTAAGTGCAATGGATAACTTGTATATTCGTAATATAAATTGGCCTTAGGATTTTCAATAAATTGCTTCCAATAAATTTCATTAAACATTTTTAACATAGTATTCGCATAATTCTCAGAAACACCATCTGTGATGTTCCAAGCCTCTCTTAAAACACCTATTTGACTTTCTCTGGATAATGGTGACAAATAAGAAACGAAAGTACCCAATTTAGACTCCAGCTTTGCACTAGTTTCAGCTTTGCTACACGTAACCCACAATTTTACATTCTTAAATTTCATGTAAAAATCCATCATTATATTTATTAAATCATCCCGTTTTGGTAAATCTTCAAAATTATCAAACATCAGGTGAATGTCTGGGTTACTTGTTTTAATTTCAAAGAATTCAACAAAATCATTAATATTCGTGAGTTTGGATTTTTTCAGATATCTAGACAAGTTAATGTCATTCAGAATAATGGCGACTGCTTCCGCATTTCTGTCGGAAATATTCTTCACCATTTGTTTGATAAAGCTGGTCTTCCCCATGCCTCTATCGGCATAAATAATAGTTACAGGGCGATCATATTTCGTTTCAATATCGTTAAACAAGTAAGAAATCAAACCGTTTTCTCTTAAAAGCGTTAAATCGGAGCCAGGAGCAGCCTGTATCCAATTTAAAATACTGGAACCGTTATAATGTACTTCATGAACATTGGATTTCGTTTTACAAAGCTCAATGAAATCATCATGGTTGCCGAGGACGAACTGTGTAGTGTCGGTTATATTTGCTAAACCTTCGGATATTAGGTT
Organism: Panorpa germanica; assembly: GCA_963678705.1. Classification (NCBI taxonomy): domain Eukaryota; kingdom Metazoa; phylum Arthropoda; class Insecta; order Mecoptera; family Panorpidae; genus Panorpa; species Panorpa germanica. The sequence continues at coordinate 8,593,025 of OY783211.1, read as the reverse complement.
CGCAGATAGTTGGGGAGTTAATAATTTTTCTTTTGTATTCGTTCCTGAGTTGGTTATAACGAATAACAATTTTCCAGCACTGTTGTTTAAGTACGGTATGTGTATAGAGTTTGTTTGCAGCAAATGGCGGCTGATGTAATCTGCGTAGGAACCCATGATGTCGTTAAAATCTGAAAATAAATTTATTTCAATTGTAATAGGACAACGTTAAATCTGTTAACGATTTCAGAGAGTTACTAATATTGTAATGGACAATTTTAACCTTTCCCGACACCTAATGTATAATGTTTTCATACCATTTTCATTACCCGCAAAACACAAATAAATAATGTGATATGTTGTTTCAGCAAAATCTTTTAAAATAATTTGTAATTTTTAATCTAAAATGGTTTTATTTTAATATTTCATGCTTATTCTAAAAGACTGTAATCCTTAAAAATGGCTACTTAAGATTTTGCGGTTCTTAAATTTTTTATGAGTTTGCTAATGCGCAAAGAGGTAAATTTATTTAAATACAATAAAAATTATAATAAAAAAGCTTTTATTATAAGCTTTGATAGCGAGAGTAGGCTTCTATAGTTTACATTTTTAAGAGTTTTTAAAAGTATGATTTTTTTTTAAATCGAATATTTAGCAAAACATTAGTCATACATAATAGTTAACAAACATTGCATTGCATGCATTGCAAATGATAAACTGAGTTGCATATTAAATGTATTTTATGATAATAAATATTACCTATACATATATATAGTATAGATACACATAAATGTAAGTTGATAAAGCAAAGCTTGCATGTTTAATGGATATTTATCGTTCGATGTATGTGCCAAATACATTTTATTTAATTTAAAAAATAATTCATACATTTAAAAGGGGTTCCTTCCCAATATATTCGTTTCATAAAGTAAATTTTTAATCCTTAAAAGGATTTCTCATGTACGTTTAATGATTGTTTTAATCCGCATAAAGGTAGATTTATTTTTCACAAAGCAGTAAAATAGGTCACAAAATGTTCTATATATTAGCTATCATTGTTTAGTTAAACAGGTAACTTGTTTTATGTTAGATAAACCTTAAATACACATAACTGTGTAAAGTGGGAATTGCATGAACACGATCGAGTGGTTAATTCTTAAGCGAAGCTGCATCCGGGCGATAAAAAGGTATCTAAATAAACGGTAATTAAAGTTGGAGTAACTATATATTATTCGTCACTCATTAGAATTTCGAGATAAAACTTCTTAACTGAGTATTGTTAAAATAGGAGTCTTTCAGAACAAACAAAATATATGTTGGCTATATTAATTAATTAACACAATTTAATATATTAAGTACTTACGTGTTTTATACACAAATTAATTTCCAGCTAAGTTTTGAACTACTTCGTTAGACGAATCGATCACCAATGAAGCTCCAAGTGTTCTGGAAAGATATAAATATCAATTGTGTAAACACTCAATATAGTTATCGTAATTTATCTTCTGCGAGATTATTATTTTAATGTAACAACATACTTTAACATACTCTGAATCACTATTAATAGAACGCTGTTGGTTATGGGGTTTTGCGTAGAAACTATTTTTTGGAAAAACACGCCTTTATTTTGTTCTAGTCTTTACTTTAATTATATAACTTTAGCTAACGCAAGGTCAACAATTATTGAAGTATTTAAAAAATTCTACTGAACAAATAGTACTCGACAGTACAAAATGAACCTTATCTGAAGGTTTTTTTTTTATGGAAGGTAATATTATAAATAAAGGCGTTATTGTATTTGTCTACACATAACTAAAAATTCAAAGAAATATAAATTTACACTTTCTTTTTACGCTTTCTACTTATGAGAGTATAGTACTGCGTCAATAACATCGGCTCAAGATCAAGATCATTGGGGTACTATATTGAAATGGTTAATTGCGGTTTTGCTATATTTAAATCTGAGTTACGCACTTAAATAAAACAGCAGTTTAACCAATACTGCGTTCAAACAAATGTGATCATATGGTGTTGTCTTAATCTTTATATCATAAAGATAAATGTGTTTAATGACAGTCCTGACACTAGTGTGCGCCCAGACTAAAAGTACTTGTAATACACAACTTAGGGTTTCCCAAAAACCTTTTAATACTTTTATCATATCGGTTAAATCCCAAAAGTTTTTAGATAATTGCATATCTATTATTGAAATCTAACGATGATAATAAATTTAGACTGAAATAACGCAGTAATTTCAAAATTCCGTACAGCTATCACCAATCGTATCCCGATCTACTTGATCAAATAGCACGCAAATTTAAATTAGCCGGAAGTACAAAGTGTAATTATTCGTCTTGTAATTATAAACAAAAAGAGTTACTTACATTCTTGACTGTACATTAAATAAAACCTGCGTTTTCTGGTGACAGCATAAATATATATATCTGCAAAACGTACTTGTTGTTTACGAGTTACTAAATTATTTTTTTATATTGAAGTAAATTATATAGTCTCCCGCTACCAGATTGTATTTTATAATAAATATTAATCATACTTATTTGTCTTCCGACCTCGAAGATACTCTACATTGGAATTAAATGATGATTTCATCAATGACTCATAATATACCAGAAACTGTGTAATTCAATATAGAGTAAAAGTATTTATAAATTACCTTAAAAAACGTTAAATTCACATTAAACAAACCATATAAATTATTATTGACAATCTCTCTATAAACGTAATAATCAAATAAATATAATATTGCTAGATAAATTTTCGTATTGTATTGACAAATGACAAGTGTCAACCGAATGACAGAACAAACAAATGTGAACTGTCAAGAACTAACTAAAAACCACGTGCAACAACATATGAAATAGGACAGCGTTCAGATTCTATAACTAATTTATTTTTATCTAAGACGCAAACTACTCAAGAATACAATGAATATATTATGTACACTTGTGTTTTAAACAATTTTAGTAAATATTCTTTCTTTCGCTTTTAATGCTTCTCCTTTAAGATATTTTCTTTTGATTTTCCCAGATGACAACACAGGCATATGTTGAAGGATTATAACTCCTCCACGCAGTTGCTCTGCCTCGGTGACTCTATCTAAAGTATTCAATATTTATAAATAAAAAGTTAATAGCGAATTGAATGAGTCGTGTATATCAAATACCAGCTACGAAATCTATTAGTTCTTCTTCTGTGACTTTGACACCTTTCACAAGAATAACAAACGCTACGAGAATATCGCCGTATTCTTCATGAGGAACACCTACGACACAACAGTCAAGTACGGCTGGATGTTTAAGCAACTCATCTTCAACTACTGAAGGTGAGATCTTAAATAAACGATTTACTATATTATTTAACATTACTATAGGAAATAAAATAACATTTTACTCATCTACAGAGAATTAGTTTATAACATACTGAAATATTTTGATATTTTAGCATATCACATATTCTTTCAATATAAAATAATTCTGCCTCTTCATTGAAGTAACATAGGTCCCCTGTGTGAAGCCATCCGTCTTCGTCAATAATGTTAGCAGTTTCTTTAGGATTCTTGTAATATCCGTTCATCATAAAATCAAACTTGATCAACAATTCGCCAGGTTCGTTCCGCCCGAGTATTTTTCGATTATTCACATTTACTATCTGGTAATTTAATTTGTTAATTGTATATTTCGAATAGAACAAATTTAAAAATCAGTCTCATTACTTTATTTACACATACAGTCAAATGAAAGATGTTCCAACTGTCTTTAAAACAAGCATACCTTTGCACTAACTCCTTCAGAAAGTTTCCCAATTGCGTGGAAATTGGTAGATCCATTTTCTGTTCTCGCTAGAGTACTAATACCTTCCGTCATACCGAAGGAATTCCTTACTACTCCATTAGGTAAAAGGTCATTCATTTTAGTACATATTTCTGCCGAAGATTTAGTCCCAACAAGCGTTAGATCGGTTATACTAGAAAGGTCATACTTACCAATTTCTGAATGTTTCACTAACCGAGTAACCATTGAAGAAGGCAATGATACAATTGTCGGCTGAAAAATATAAATTACTTATTACTCAAGAAGATGTATTTCTTCTGGTGATGCACTTTTAATTTACCTTATAGTTTTGAAAAATTTCCAAAGCAACTTTCTCGGAAAATGGTTTGGTTGTAAAGACTCTAGTTATTCCACAATATAAGCAATGCATTAGAGTATGGATTCCACCAATCCAATACAAAGTTGCGAACGAAAACATTCTGCTTTCATAGCTGCATTTAAATTTCTTACTGCAATGTTCAAGATATTAAAAGTTACAACTAAAAAAACTATTTTAAAAAAAATTAAATTGGAAAGCTAACTTTTCAATATTCTTTTTAACTTATAAAGAAAGATGTGGAGTTAGGCAGAAAAGAAGTGAAGGTGCGGAATATATATTTAACAAAAACTTACAGTTTGTCATAAGAGTTTTGATATAGAGCTATCAGATTAAAATGGCATAACATCACGCTTTTTGGATACCCAGTAGATCCACTTGTACAAATTATTAAGGCTATTGCTTCCTTCAGGTCTTCAATTTCAACTGGCCTAAAAATCACAAATACATTTTCTTAGTACAATTATCTACATTTTAAATCGCTGATAATTTATTATACTTTACAGTTACTACTAGCTTTTCGCCTTGTTTTTATTCATTTATTCTATTTTTCTATTAGTTTTGGCGTATATTTTATATATAATTTTTTTGCCACAATATTATTTGCAAAATTGTACCTCGATAGAAACCAGAAAATAGTTTAGTCCATAGCGTCAAATAAACTTCAGAATCAAGTTAAATAAAAGTGTAAAAAAAATTCATACTTAAAAACTTCTGGAGCTTCCTTTTCCACAAGAAAGTCGCTGAAGCGAACATGGGCGGAATCTTCATCATCGTATACCACAATGAGGGTGGTCAATTCAATATCAGAAATGGCTTCCTCGATAGCCTGCAGACCTTCCACTTCACAAAACACAGCTTTTGGTTGAATTAGATTTAATATGTATTTTAAATCGCCTTGAATATAAATGACAAAATTTCAATCAATTTTTGATGATGATTTCTTTAATACTTAATTGCAAAATATAATAAAAACAATCTTTTGAATTCAATACTAACTTATTGTAAGGACAGAATCAAGTCCATTGACAGGAGCTCCAATTAGTACAGCGGCTGTAGCAGTTGCAAAAGCGTTCATCTGATTACGTGAGCAGATTGAAATATTATCTCCTTTTCCCAGACCGTGGGACCTCATGTTTTCAGCTATACATATCGATCTACGGCGGAAATCATTGAAGGTCTCAGAAGAACCATCAGATGCACTAACCTGATTGTGAGTAAAGAAGGTTTTGAACGATCAGTTAGATACTATTCCGATTCAGATAACTACTAATAGAGCACAATATCTGCCGATGTTATATGAGCGAGGAAAGAGAAGAAAGGGCAGAGTAGAAACAGGAAGAAGAGTAGCAGGAAGAGAGGAACAGTAAAGGGTTTAAACTTATCTATTTTGTGTGCATTTTTATTGTTTCTTTTGGAAGGAGTGAGAATGCGTAGATCGTATATAACTAAGCACAATGATATGTAATTTAACGATTTAAGGCGGAAGAATGTAGTTAGAATATCGATATTTCAACAATTTATAAAGATATACAAAGAATTTCTTACGTGTACAATTTTGTCTCCATGTTCTTGCATCCGCTTTAACAAAATTGTGCCCAACGGTTCTGTGGGGGACTGGTATTCCAGGTCCGGTCCACGTACTATATATTGATCGTCTTCGTCGCCCATTTTTATGTAGATTTAATGTCTTCGTTATGCGGCACGTACAATACTGATAACAAAATATCGGGCCATGTTTGTCACGACTCTTAAATATTTTTAAGATTGGTGTTAACTCTAAATATCTCGTACGCTTAAATTTTAATGAGCTCGGTCATTGTTTGTTCTTTTTTCAAGATAAGAAGTTGAAATTACACAGTTGTTACCGAGAACGTATTAGACTTATTTAATAATAAACTATATTATACAACAGATGTTTCGTTTAGTATATAACATTTAATATTTTTATGTTATTTGTTATGGCATTATAGAAAATGTAAAGATAAAAAGTGCAATAGGCTTGTGAACTCATTTTTTAGGTGTCGTTTTTTTAAATTTGTGATTGAAATAAAGGGTAAATATTCAAAAGTTGGCGGAATAATTAATACTTGCTGGGATAATTAATCCAGCTGTTAGTAGTAAATGATGTACACACATACACTTGTTTGCTTTCTGTTGTATAAAAGAAATGGCAAGTCCGCGGACGCAACGTACCATGCATTCTAATTTTCTGTAACGTTGGATCCCTTTAATAATTAAAGAGACAAAATGACTTTTTTTAAATTATTAAAATCTCCCAAAATTTAAGGAGTTCTTCAAAAATAATTGAGCTTTGGTAGCCAACTTTATCAATATTATAGATGCACTTAAAGAGCAATGAAATTTAAGGAATAAACGCATTATTTTTTTAGTTAAAAATATCTTAACATACCTGATGTATGATTGGTAAAATATTTCTATTCGAGACTTCTGCAAATTTTGTTATTCTTGGTCAAAGCATCGTTTTCTTAAAAAAATTATGATTCTATTAAACCAGAAAATGGTCATTTATTATAACAATAAAATAGGTCACAAATCGTTACACATATTACGTATAATATTTTACGTACAGTGAGTCCTCGATTTACGCGAATAATTTATTCCAGCCTGATCGTCACCTCTGAAAGGTATTAATACGTTCTGCTTTGTACTTGCATGCAATAATGCATACAAGTAATCATTTAAAAATAATAAAAAACAACTACGTCTATATAAACAAAGCTTTATTTATATACCATATATATTGCACATATCACGTTTGTTAATAAATATATAAACCTATGTAAGTTTCGTTGTTTGTTCATGTCTTCTATCAATTTTTCGCGAATTACATTGGTTTTCAATTTTTTACGAGTTCCGTAATCTGAACTTTATATTTTATTGTGGTTCTAATGCATTTTGTTAAGAAGTGCAATATCTACAAATTGTTTGCTACTTTCATGTTGTTCTTGTGATTATGTATATACATAGTCATAAACTTAATAAGCAGCGGTGTACTTCATATATATGAGACCACGACATCATTAATACCACCATCGAATACCATCGAAAGTAGGCTGACGGTATATAAAATAAATTTAAAAAATAATTATTAAATTCTATTACAGGGTTTATATTCCTTAAAAAGGTCTTTTATGATTATCTTATGCGCACAAAGGTAGATTTACTTTTTAAAAAGTAGCATTCATAAAAAGTAGCACGTTTCTATCACTATTGCACTTCAATGGGCATGTGTCCTCATTTTTTAGAGGTCGATTTTTCAATTGTTGATTGAAATTGATGTTAATAAATGTGTATTGGCGTGTCTATTTTATTAAATATCTAAATGTTGACGAAGACATAGCCATTAAAAGTTTGAATTGTAGTTTTAGCGCTAGAAATGGTCGGCCATATTTTTATGACGTAAAATGCATTTTAACGTCAGTTATTTGTTGAGTAGATCAGTGCTGTGGTAATGTTCTGTAGCTGTTGGTAGTCAAATAATAAAGTCAAATCAAAGAATAATAAGTTTTTATGTTATTTAACCCTGCTAAGGCAGACATAATATTGAAATTTTATTGTTCCTTGATATAGCTGTAAATAATATTTGATATTTTGCTATATAAATACACATAGCAGAGATTTATGAGCTGTAAGGTTGGTAGCGGTTATGATGTCACATGCATTTGGAATGTGTACAACGTTGAATCCCTTTAATAATTAAAGAGACAAAATGACTTTTTTAATTGTTAATATCAATAGTTATTAAAAAATAATTGAACATTTGAGGTTCTAGTAACCCACTTTATGAAGATAGTACAGCTTTATAGAAATTAAGACATAGGACACAAGCCCATTATAGTTCGCATCAACTTTACCTTCATTTGTATTCCGCCAGGTGGAGTGGTTTCGTCATCTGTAGCCGATAAAACAGACATTTCATATGAACGATTGTGAAAAACTGAACTATAAATGAACTCTTTCATGACAAAAAAATCATACGCACCTTCAATATGATGGTAAAGTGACTCCAACATGTTTTCTGGGATAGGACACACAACGCTATATTTTAGGTATTATAATTAATGTTACTACTAACTTTTGTTTTAAGTGTGTTTAGCGGGTATACTATTCTAACCTAAAACAATAAAATGTCAAAGTTTACAATATGTTCCACATAGGTATACTCGAATACCTTTATTGTAAAGACACAAAAACCTGTTTAAATAGGTTAACTGTAAGAATTCTTACAGTTCGTCATTTTCATTCAGTTTTAGTTTTGTATTTTAATTGCGTTTGTTGATGTTAATGACGTATAAGATAAGTTCATTAACTTATCTTATATGCATCGAAGTTACCTTGAATTAGTAGTTGTTTTGTAGCTAAGATGTTGTTTAAAGGTAAGAGTCTACTGATCAGCATGTAAGTCATTAAGACACGCACATATTAAGCGTCCACTGTTCCAAATGATATGCGTCCGACCGGCGACATGCGAACGAGAATGGTCTGACAAGTAAATTGCCCGCTCCGTCAGTCTATTGCATTTGAACGAATGACAGTGACGTCACAAGTAGATCGTAAACAGTTTTGAAATACAAACCTATCTCCACTACTAACAATATAACGCAGACTTCTGATGCGAGGCAAATAAATGACTATCTATAGAAATAATAATAAAATCCATTTAGAACGCACCATTTCCATTTTCACTCACTATTATTATTGAATTCGTTTGATACGATGCTTGAAATAACTTCCATGCTGATCTGTGGACGCGTACAATTGTGCTAGGCACATACGAGTATTTATATATAGAAACCGCTCTATGAATTCAAAGGTAGTCGTCCTTTAAATGCCACACAAGGACGTCTTGTGGCTTCGTTATCGTGTCTTTAAAGTTTAACCTTGATAATTGCTAATTATATTAACTACTGCATTTATTCAAAATAAGTTATATCCATTTTAGTATTTTTTATTAGATGAGGTGGCAAATCCGAGTATAATACTTATTAGAGAGAGATGCAATAAAAATATATGAATCCTTTATACTACAAACACTAATCAAGGTCCCCCCAATAGAGTTCACATTAAATTTAAATAATGAAAGTTCAATGAAAATGTGTTTTTAGGCGTGTTAACTGGGGTCGGTAATTTTTTAGGCTGGGTTCACACGGCATTGTACTGCACGTTTTTTACAGTATCAATATTATCGAATAAACAATGGCGCATCATTTTATACAGAACCATTCACACGACGTTTGTACTGCAAAAAAACGTAACACGTTTATCGAGTATTCACCGGACTTGTCAAGCAAATCGAATGAAATATAACGAATTAATAGAGTTCGGACTTTTGAAACGACGATATTGTTGTTAGATTTGTACTGCTAGAATTTATAGTAGCCGACGTTAGTGCTGTTTGCTGCATCAACGCTACTGTCAACGCCTGTGTGGACGTCACCTTGAACCAGTTGCAGCATGTATTCGGACACTTTCATCTGTTGCATTTACCGACGCTAAACCGAAAATGCCCTTCGTTGCGTACGAACTTTGTGTCCACACGCGTCTTCGTACACAAAAGTTTACCAGGTCGTTTGAAGATCATAAGCAAGTAAATTTATTTTTAGGTTATATCAAAAGTATTCATTGAAATAACCCCTGGGAATAACTTTCTAATGACAAGCATTTTTTGTGAATAAATATTTGGAAAAACCGAAATAATACCTGTGACATATACGCATGCCGCATTATGATTGTATTATTTACATGTGTTTGTCAAAATCAAGAACGAATTGCTTGTAGTCTTGTAGTCAATTTATAGATTGCTTGGACATCAGTTGTATTCTGTTCTTGTAGCGTGTTGTTTGTTGTTTAGTGCGATGAGTTCAGTTTGTGACGTGAATTAAATTGTTATTGGGTGAATTGTCAAAACTTGTTGTCAGTTATTAATATATACAGACGGTTAATAGACACGAATATGACAAACCATTATGTCAAGTTTTTATTTCTTCTCACACTTTCAATTGGAGGTAATTTATGTTTATGATTATTAATTGTGTGTGCATGGATGGGCTTGTGGATTAATTTTTTAGGGTTCTTTTTAATTTATGAGTGATTATAGATATACAAAGACTACAAATGTTCAATCTGTTTGACGCCAGTCAATGCATTTATTAATAAAATATTCAAATTTACGTTGTTTATTTAAAAAATGAAAATAATTTTCAGATTAATTAGATAATGATATCTTTTAAATTGTAAGAATATATAACATTCTATCTATGAGCCTTATAGCACTAAACTACATTAAATTATTTAACGTCGAACTATTTCTGATGCGAGTTTATTACCCTGCCATGTTGGTAGGTTTTATGGTGTCGATGCCTCATCGATGATATAGAATACACTCATGTAGAACAATACCGCAGCTTAACATGTTTATATTTTTTTAAAAATATAATCAATCTTCTCGATTGATGTGACATCATATTTTTGTTTTTATTTACAACCTATCATACTTGTTTAAATGTTAGTATTCTAAATCCCAATATGTTTTTTAACTATTGTATATTACATGACATCACATGACATAATAATGTTATAAATTCGAGTGTGTTCAGTAGATATAAAAAATAATAACTGCTAGATCTGTAATCATGAATGCCTAAGTATTAGGCATGCCATTTGCATTTTTTATATAATACTTTACAAATCAGGTGAAATAACATAGATGTGTTTTTATATTTTGCATTTATATATTTTCGGCAATAGTACTTTAGTAAGTATTTGGAAATCCATTAAATTTTTAAACAGAGTTCGATTTTGTTTATAATATTTTATTATTAAAATGATTTTATTTTCAGATTTAAACGCTGTCTCTCTCAACAAGTATGGTTCCAAGAAAGTGCTTCAAGAATTAAGACAGGAAAGGTAATTTTGAGGACGGAATTCCCTGGCAAAATTTTAATGCGTTTTTAATGTAGCATTTCATGTTGAAATTAAAAATCAATTTTCTCTAAGTAATAAGTGTAATCTGGGAAATTAAATAAGTCACGCACTTTGTCTAATGTGTACAATAGACAAAGTTAATTAATAATATTTAGTAATTTATGGCGTAAAGGATAAATGATCTTTATTATTATACATATGCCATGCTCTTTATTGTATTGTATTGTATTTTAGCACTTGACAAGCTGTAGAGTTTCATCATTATTTTGCATAATATTTATGGTATAATTTATATTACCTGTAAACTAACTTTTATTATAACTTTTGATTGGAAAATAAAGAGCTACTGATGGAAATGGAAGTTGTGTCCTTCCTGCACCGCCATTGCATGGAAATTACATAAGAAGTGATCAAATGGAAGGGACTTCCACAAGCATTTTAGCTAATCAGTTCACACGCATTGACTTCAGCTGTTCACCCAATTTCGTTATAAATGGCGCTGCTAGAAGTTACTGTATAGAAGGGAAATGGGCACCGGAACCACCAATTTGTTCTCGTAAGTACAAACCATTCGTTTGAGAGGTGTGTAACATATAAACAAATAATTAAATATTTGCAGAAACTTGTAAGCCTCTAAAGTCGTCATCCATGGATTACGAATGCAGCTTGAATGAAATCATCATTCCTTGCTCTGCGCCAATGTTAGCAGGAACCAAAGCGAATGTCCGATGCAAAGAAAACTACAAATCCATCGCTTTCAAGGAGGACACTATCACTTGCAACAATGATGGAGAATGGCAGGAGTCATATGTGATTTGTACTCCAGGTAAAGAAATATAATTAATAACCATGTTAGCATTAACGTTTTTGGAAAAGAATTATATAAATTCAAATATTTCAGAATGTGGGACGATTGGTAAAGACTCTGCAGATGAAGTAATTCCTTGGCATACAACGATTTATGAAAGAGTTGGAACAGACACCAAGAAGAAATGTTCTGGTTCCATCGTAAATGCCAACACTATTTTAACAGGTGGTTGTTATTAAAATTATTATTATATAAGTATCGCATTCATATTCAGTTAGAATAGTAGTAGATTATGAGATAAAACTAATTAGATCTTGCTATGTCACATGTACAGTATATAACTTTTATTTTTAGCTGCACATTGTCTTTGTAATGACACATCCGTTAAAGATAAGAATGCATTTACAATTACTATAAATTCTTATGAAAAATACGCAAGAAATTTGGATGATACCATCCTTCTAAGTAAAATTAAGGAAATCGTAGTGCATCCTGGGTAAGTATTTTATTTAGAAATACATAATAGAAAGCATATACAGTAATTTGAACCACGTTCTTTACTATTTCTCTAGATATTTCGGAGAGGATTCAAACCAGCAGTATGACATTGCTTTGATTGTCCTAGTCAATATAATTGAATTTACCCCAGCTGTCAAACCGGTCTGTGTAGACTGGGCTCGAGAAGGTTATGAGGATAATATTTATCCTGGTAAAGTTGTTCAGGTAAATGCTAATCAATTCCTATGCGTGGATATCTTTCTACTAACTTCCTCCAATTTATTTATTCTTACATCAATTTTTAGATGACTGGTTGGGCGTCAACTCTAGGGGATAGAAGCAATGGTTCACGAATGAAACAGCTAGATCTGCGAGTGATTTCTAGAGAAGAATGTAGAGAATGGTCACCTAGGGGTGTCAAACCATTTATAACTCGAGATAAATTTTGCGCAACTTACTTAAATGGTATGCAACATATTTGTTAATCATATTGTGATGATTTCAACTCTTATATAGCAGTGTTTCAGATGATAACGTTATAAATTTTGATATTTGAGTTTGTTAATACTCCTGTTATATGTATGCTTACAGAATCAGTAGGCACCACTGGAAATTATGGAGAAGGCGGAGGTGTTTATTGTTCTCATAAATTGTGGGGTGAGTCAGTGTTCTACATTGAAGGCATCGTCAGCGTAAAAACCAACAATAGTTCAATTGCATCCACTACAGTCGTGAAATATTTAAAATTTCTAAAAAACAATAACGTCCATAAAAATGTTGAGCCTTTCGAATGTAAATCTGGAGACCTAATTAGTTCTAAGGACACATGTGATGGCGTAAGTTAGAAGTTTTATTAGATTTTAAAATATTTATTGGAGTGTGTATAAAAGTAAAAAAAATTATGCTTGTAGATTATTGATTGTGAAGATAACTCAGATGAGGCAGATGGATTATGTATAGTATCAGAATTTGAGGAACCTGTGGGATCTTCGATACCAATGGAGTCTCTTAGTCCTTCAGAAACAACCAAACCTGCGGTATCTACAGAACCTTCAAAAGACTTAAAACCTTCGGAATCTTCCATACCTTTGCCAGGTGAAACTCCAACGTTAACGGAGAAGTCTGTAGAAGCTACAAAACCTTCAGAAGTTTTGGTTCCTATAGAATCTGATGATGATTCGGTTTCGGCAACATCCTCACAAACTTTAGAATCTACAAATGTTGAAGACCAGCAACTAGACCGTGATGAGTAATTACCTTTTATTAAATCTACGATATTAAGTATATTAGTTAAAGTTAATTAAACACACATCAATCTGCATTCTATAATTAATTACTTATTTCCACATTTGTTTAATTGGGTTTCGCAGGCACCTAGTGAAGTAACCCAATTTTGTCAAATTGTAGTACAAGATTCTTATTTTCAGCACTTACATTGATTGTAATCCACCAGATGAGTTAATAAACGGAGCTTTTAACATAGAAGTTACAGAAAATTTTCCATTTCCTAGAAAAGTGGTCGAATACATATGTGATTTTCCATACATCCTAGTTGGTGAGAGTTCTTCTAAATGCTCAGCTGGAAAATGGGAAGATGAACCACCATTGTGTCTTAGTAAGTGTAACAAAAATATTTTTTTAAATATAGTTTACAAATATGTCTGGATAAGTTGATTCATCTCAAAGAAAAGTATAAAAGCAGTGGTGAAAAATCGAAAAAATTATATAAAATGACAGTGAAAGTCAGTTTTATTATTTAGCAAGTTTAATTGATTGCATACATTCCAGGGGACCCCAGAATTGGTGATGAAGCGCTGATTCCCGTTGATTGTTCGGAAGTAAAGAGTAACGTTTCCGGCATGTATGAAATATGGCCAAAATTAACATCAAAACCGTTTCCTGTTTATTGCGACTTTGAATATCTCAATTCAAAGTGGACGGTAGGAGATATTTAAATTTATTTTCGGAATAGTGTTATTTATATAAATACAATACTTATTTTACCTTGTAGGTTCTTCAAAAACGTTTTGATGGTTCGGTTGATTTTAGTCGTAGCTATAAAGAATACATTGATGGATTTGGTGATTTAAATGGAGAACATTGGCTCGGTCTTTTGAATATATATAAGGTAATATTTAAAAATGACAAATAATATTTGTTATAGTTTTGTAGTCGTCAACTTATATCTATTATGCTTGTTTTAATGTTTACCTAACATATATGATTTGGCATTAGCAGCTTCTTCAGTTTATATTAAATTGTTAATAACTACATCTACGTGTATTGAAACCGAGCTTATAATATTTATCTGAGTTTTAGATCTACCATAAAAATAAAATATTAATTTAAAATTTATAGATAACAAAATATGGCGACTATGAGCTGTATGTTTTGCTGACTGACTTCGACAACCAAACCAAGTTTGCACGATATGAAGCGTTTCATGTAGAACGGACATCAATTTCGGCAGGACCTCCTTATTCGCATATTGAAGGTGGTACTTATATGGGAACTGCAGGTTAGTTAGCTTCAAGAGAAACGTATTTTCAAAAAAATCTAAAAAATTAATAGACACGATATAATTTTATTATTAATAAGGTAACGGCCTTGGAAGCAGCATTGGTGGCACTTTCTGCACGCATGATAACAACTTAGATATTTATGACAGAGATCAAATATGCTTCAAACGCACGGAGTTCGGATGGTGGTACAACGACATTGATACCGAAACATATGGACCTCCCAGGTGAATTACTATTTTATTATATAATATATTTAAAAAGGATTTTCCGTTTTATTCCTACAGAAGTTTCACTTTAAAAAAAGGGATAGCAACAATTTAAAAATCGGTTTACTACCAATTTCTAAGTACAAATACTTATTGATTACATATTTTTTGTTCGCAGCAATTTAAACGGTCCATACATCAACGAGACTTTTGCCAGAAACACAACTGGTACAAGCTGGGGTACGTGGCATCAAAATTGTTCTCTAAAGTCTACCCAAATGCTGGTTCGACGTCTTACGGATAACTATAATATTACTGGTAAGATTTCAAGATTTTTATGTACATTTGATTAGCATTAGAAATTAATTTGGAGACAATTTTTAGGTGCTATAAACAATATTTACCCCGAAGATTGCGGGCAGGTGGATAGCAATGTATCTGGGGTTTTTATAATCCAACCAATTGGAGCACCACACGCTTTTAATGCTTTTTGCGATATATCTGACACTGCAAAATGGACGGTATGTCAAAACAAAGTTTTCATGTAATAACTGATTATGAAACGAGTGTGAGTGATTTATAAAACATCAGACTCTTGCACTAACACTCTTGCAAAACAGTGTATCATTAGTAATAGATTTTAATAAAACATTTTGTGATTTATATTAAAATACACTTTATATATTATTATACAGGTCTTTCAAAACAGACTTGGAAATGAAATATATTTCGGTCACTTCTATAAAGGGTTTCAATTTGGATTTGGAGATTTAGATGGAGAGCACTGGCTTGGTCTCGAACGCCTTTATCAAGTAATGTTAATATTAATTATAGTGGAGGATATATATTTTATGCCTGGAGTTGACTAACTTCTTAATTTTACAGCTGACTAAAAATGGGGGCTACGAGCTGCGAATTCAATTGACGGACAATGATAATGCTACGAGAGTGGCACGATACGCAGACTTTTCCATTGGGTCAGTTGATGAAGGCTACCGTCTTATGGTTTCACAATATCGAGGAAATGCAGGTAAAAGAAGAAGTACTTTTAAAAACACAAATCATCTTGATTATTTATTCCTTGTGTGGCGTCATTCGCAGAACTATCACAAGCGATGAAGGTATTATCTTCAATTGAATTACAAAATAAACACCCGTTTTTACAGGAGACTCTTTAACAAGTCATGATGGCTTGAAATTCAGCAGCCGAGACAACGACGTCGATACATCGTCAGGAAATTGTGCAACGCAGAATATTGGAGCCTGGTGGTACCACGATTGCTTTGATAGGTACAAATTTTATTCATTTCTTCTATAATCTAACAATTTGGTAGATCAAACCGTAGGCAAGGGACTATTCATATTTTATGCCTTAGGTTCTTTCTTCTTCAAATAAATACCGTTTAATATGATTTTATTTTTGTATTTTTAATTTCGACTATCAATTTTGCATATAAATTTACAATAAAAAAGCAATGTTTAATTTAGAATTTGATGCTGTCTATTCAAAATACGAATTTAAAATGATAATCAGTTTAAAAATTAGAATAGTTAAGCTTGTCAGAAAAGCACAACATTTTTATCACAAAATGTTTTGTACATTTCTTTTTGAATTAAATAAATAAAATCACTATTATTAGTATTTGAAAATGGATCTGATTGCAACGTTTTTGTTTCGTTTTTAGTGACCTCAACGGTGACGCTATTGTATGGGGCGCTTGGCATGGTCTGGAATATTCGTTATCAGCCTCGAGGATGTCAATTCGCAAGAGAACTTAAGAATTGCTCAAAGCTGCTTTTTTCTTTGAAGCTAGCTCAACACGAAGACTTATGATTCAACTTATCCTATTTTTGTAGTAATTTATATTTAAGGCTTTTAACTAAAGGAATATATATTATTAATATTCATTGTAATTCGTGCTTTCTTTTTGATTTTTTTTAAATAAAATAAATAATAATATACATCAATTTTAATTACTAAGAACTCCTAATAGAACCATTATCTTTGCATAATTTATTTTAATTTTGCTTATAAAATATATTCTATTTATGTCCTACAATATTAATATGTGTTTGAAAATTAAATGAATAATAATAATCAATTTGATATGAGATAGTATGTACATTGTACATATGTAATGGACTGGTTACACATGTTTCATAACTGTGTGAATTAGGTTGCTAACGACATAGGCGTAATGATATTTACGTGTCATCCAGGCCGCTTTTAGGATTTGTACATATGTACCTACTACCCACATGCGTGTTGGAATTGAAAAATAAATGATATTTTAAATTATAACACCTCGATTTAAATTGTTTAAAAAACATTTTACTTTACTCTTGGACATTTTTTCAAAAGTCTATTAAGTGTTTTTTAAATAGTTAGTAAGTTTATATGCTTCAAATGCCGCCATCGGTGCAGATTTTGGTGGTAGTAGCAAATAAAAAATTACAAAAAAATGATGAACTTATTGACGCCATTTCATTTTTTACACTATTAGTGCCGTCTCTGTTACTCTTTAATGGTAAATATGACTTGAATGAGAAAGTAAATAAAAGATACACACAAACACAGACTCCGATACACTGGAAAGAAACGAAAGAAATTAAATCGATTTTCGAAGATACAAGCATATTAGAATCCTACGTTGTGTCAAAATTACAAGTCAATCGCGACCCTCTTCTTGTCGAGTTTTGCAAACACAAACATATGCTTGCTGAATTTTTATATACGAGTATATAAAGATAAAATTAAGATCATGTATATATAATTATTCTTTTAAATGGATCTAATATATATCAATAACAGTTAATGTTAATAATTATCTGGGAAAACCTGAATAATAATCGAAGTTATGTCTACGCGTGAATGCAGGATCGCCTCAGACTTTCGTATTTTCGGATCGAAGCTGTTTTTAGAAAGAAGAGCTTAGAAAAATGATCATCTCTTTGTAATTATTAGAAAGAATATAGCTTAAGGCGTATGGAAGTTCCATTACTATTCTTCTATTGACGCTGGCAAATGTAAAGTCGGTCCTGTTTTGTAGTGTTGTGCTTGGTAATTATTCATCTTTATAAAAACATGAATACGATTTGTACGCATATGTATATGTGTGTGGTTAGCATACTGGGCATATATACTGATCGCACGACATTCAAATTGGCAGTCTTATACTGTTCTTCTAGCGGGTTACCTGTTAACATGATGCTGTCAGATTTATGAGTTAAATTGTATAGTGAATTGTCAGTTAATAAATATAAACAGTTCAGAGACATTGCTGTAATTAACAAAAATATGACGAACCATTATATAAAGTTTGTGTTTTTTCTCGCACTTTTTATCGAAGGTAATGTATAAGGTCTTGCAGTAAGATTTGTGCAAAGATTTGTTTTAATCCAAAGTACAAACCCAAATGTCACCGTAATGTCAGTTTTTATTATTGACAAATTTTAACAAATGTTAAGGATATGTTTTCAAGTATAAACTCGTGGTTATATTTTTAGGTATAAATGCTGATGCCTTCAACAAGTATGGTTTTAAAAATGAACCAGTACAATCAATACACGCAAGGTAACTTTTTAACAATTTTTCTTAACAAAATGTTCTGTTCATTTCTAGATTCTTTATTTATTTCTAATCCAGTAAACAATTTGGTGACTTTTGACTTCAATTATAGTTCGCATGAACTTTTTTGTTACTTGGATACATCAGTAGTAGCCTTCCTACTTCACCATTCTAAGTTCCATGTTTCTCCCCTTTTTCTTCTTTTTTTTCTTTCTCTTTCTTCCTCTCTGTATGTACGCTAGCTACCTTCATCCTTCACTTCCCCATCGCCTGTTTCTCTCTTTTCCCTGCCAGAGTAAACATTCTTCATATCTTCTCTGCTATCCATTTCCTTCCTTCCTGATCTCTTCTCCTCAGTTAATTCTATTGCCTACTTACTTTCTAATCTCGCATTTCCTATACTTACCTTCTTTCTCCTTTTTACTCTTTATTTTTGCACTCTTTCCTACGAAATCCTCTTCTTCCTCTTTTATAGACTTTTAAACTAAATTTGAAAAGTAAATGTCCAATGTGTCATAAGTTATCATGTTTTAAAATTGAAATCATTATCAAGTTTTCATTGAAACTAAATTTGACATTAACTTTTGGTTCAATATTACAGAACAAGAGGTGAAGATGGAAGTTGTGTTCTTCCTTTACCGCCATTGCATGGAAATTACGTAATAGGTGATCTAAAAAAAGTGATTTCTTCAAACTCGTTAGTTGATCAGTTTACCCGCATTGAGTTCAGTTGTTCACCCAACTTTGTTATACATGGCGCTGCTAGAAGTTACTGCATAGAAGGGAAATGGACACCGGATCCACCTACCTGTTTTCGTAAGTAGAAACTAATCTTTAAAGAATTATTTATTATTTTTACAAATATTTTGAATTGAAATAATTTAATATTTGCAGAAACTTGTAAGCCTCTAAAGTCGTCATCCATGGAATACGAGTGCAGTCTGAATGAAGTTAGCATTCCTTGCACCATGCCGATGTTACCAGGAACCAAAGCGGATGTTCAGTGCAAAGAGAACTACAAAGCCCTCGCTTTCAGGCAGGACACTATCACTTGCAACAATGACGGAGAATGGCAGGAATCATATGTGATTTGTAGTCCAGGTAAATTGTAGTGACAGTTATTTAGCTTCCTCATAAGAAAATTACATAAATGCAAATATTTCAGAATGTGGGACCGTTGATAACGATGAAGCAATCCCTTGGCATACAACGATTTATGAAAGAGTTAAAATGGACACAAAGAAGATATGTTCTGGTTCCATCGTAAATGCTAACACTATTTTAACAGGTGGTTATTATTAAAATAAATCATGTAAATATGCAATTAACAAATAGATTGTAATAAATAGTACATGTAATGGTCATGTAGTAAAATTGTGTATTGTTAACATTTAATTTCTAATTTTAGCTGCACATTGTCTTTGCAATGAAACATCAGTTAAAAATAAAAATGCATTTGTAGTTTCTATAAATTCTTTTGACAAATACGCAAATACGATTGACGCTACCAACTCTTTTCGTAAAATTAAAGAAATCATAGTGCATCCTGGGTAAGTATTATAAAATTTTATTTATATATGTTTGAAGCAACTCATTTTATTAATTTCAATTATTGGTATTGGAATATGATTGTATTTACCTTTGCAGTTACTTTGCCGAGGATTCAAACCAACAGTACGACATTGCTTTGATTGTCCTAGTTAATATAATTGAATTTACCCCTGCTGTCAAACCGGTCTGTGTAGACTGGGGTCACAAAGGAGATGGCGATAATATTTATCTTGGTAAAATTGTTCAGGTAAATGAACCTTTCGCGTCATCCAATCCAGTGTGACTCCAACATACGACATTCAACACTCATATTTTCATTCATAATTTGAATTTACTCTCAATTTATTTCTCTCTGACAACAATTCTTAGATGACTTGGTGGGCATCAGCTCTAGGGGATAGAAGCAGAAATTCACCGATGCAGCAACTGCAGTTGCGTGTGGTTTCTAGAAGCGAATGCAGGGATGCGTTGCCCAGGGAAGTCAAGCCATTCATAACTCGAGATAAATTTTGCGCAGCTTACATAAATAGTAAGTAACTACTTAGTGTTTAGTTTTAATTCATAATGGGTTTGTGTCCTATGTCTTTATAATTTCTATAAAAGTGTACTATATATTGATAAAGTGAGTTACTAAAACCTCAAATGTCCAATTATTTTTTAATAACTCCTTATATGTTAAGAGATATTAACAAATAACTGACGTTAAAATGCATTTCACGTCATACAAATATGGCCGATCATTTCTGGTGCTAAAACTACAATTCAAACTTTTAATTGCTATATCTCCGTCAACATTTAGATATTTAATAAAATAGACACGCCAATACACATTTATTAACATCAATTTCAATCAGCAATTGAAAAATCGACCACTAAAAAATGAGGACACAAGCCTATTAAACGGATAAATATGACTATTTTAAAACCTGTCTACATTTTTGTCAATATCTATAATTGATAATTTGCTTATAGATTTGTTCATTTTATGATTACAGAATCAGCTGACACCATTGAAAGTTTTGGAGACGGTGGAGGTGTTTTATTTTCTCAGAATATGTGGCATGGAACAGTGTTCTATATTGAAGGCATAGTCAGTTTAAGAACCAATAATAGTTTAATTGCGTCCACTACCGTTGTCAAATATTTAAACTTCCTAAAAAACAATAACGTCCATAAAAATGTCGAAACATTCGAATGTCAATCTGGAGATCTGATTAATTTTAAATATATATGTGATGGCGTAAGTAATATATATATATATATATATATAATTATTGCACTTTAAAATATTTATTGAACTGATGTTTACAGATTTAAATTAATTATCGTTGTAGGTATTTGATTGTGACGATTACTCTGATGAGACAAATGAAGTTTGTCAACCTGTATCAACATCTGAAACGCCTACTGAACTTCTAGATTCTTCCACGCATACAGATTCTAAAATACCTTTACAAATTTCTAAACCTATATCGACAAAAATGTCTTCAGTATATGTGACACCTTCCATGACTTCTACATCTTTGGAGAGTTTTAGAACTTCGGGATTTGTGAAGCCATCTCAAACTTATGAATCTTCATCAACCATTAAACCTATACTGGCTTTGAAACCTTCAGAATCTGACATGCTTTTAATTACTTCAAAACCTATAGCTACTTCAGAATCAATGAATGAAGTGACCACTCAATCTTCGGTAGCAAAAAAACCTTCAGCCGACTTGAGTCATCCATCTGAGGTTGAAATTTCTTTACAAGCTATACCGACTGTCGTACCTTCAGAATTGATGAAACCTGCGGAGAACTTGAGTCTGTCGGAATATGATATTCCCTTACAGGTTTTCAAAGCTACAGCAACTAATAGAACTTCGGAATCTTTAAATGATTTAGAGACTTCAACACCATCAGAATTTATAAATCCATCAGAAAACTCTGGATCTTTAGGAACTGCAACTCTTCCACCGATGTTTACTCTTGAAACTGTAAAGCCTCCACAAATTTTGAATCGTGTAGAATCGATTGAAGACTTGGATATCGACGCTCAGGCTCAACCACTGGATTATGACGATGATGAGTAACTATCTTTATATAATTAGTTTTGCATATTATTTGGAACTTTTGTTTCTCAACTTGTTGAACATGAATTTAATACAATTAACATCTTCACATCTTCCTAAAGATTAGAAAAAGAAGTATATATTTATAATATTACTAGTGTTTATCCCCGTCGCAAGCGACGACTGTCTTTTGTGTGTGAATTGAATTTCATTTCAAATTTTAATTATATTAAACTCGTTCCATATTTATTGTACATATAACAACAAATAATTTTTCATATAAAATATATTTTTTTCAGTTTGTTCATTATTTGACCACCTTTTTTCAAAATTTGGGATTTTTTTTTCGATTTGTAAATTAGGTACCAAAGTTAGTCCATATATAAAATTTCAACTTTCCAATAAACAAACAAATAAACATATAAACTTTCACTTGGAACATTATACTCGTAATATAGGATAATTATATTTATTCTCAGGCCGAGTAAGGATGTTGTTACATGCGTTCCACCACCTCCCTTGAAGAACGGACGTTATAAAATACATTCTGATTCTTCTTGGCGTAAAAACAGAGTAGATTACACCTGTGAATTTCCGTATGTACTTGTAGGTGAAAGATCTTCTTGGTGTCCGGATGGTAAATGGGTCCACGAACCGCCTCTGTGCCTCAGTAAGAATTGTTTCAATTTTAGTTGCAGATATTATTACCACACATATACGTATATTGCATTACGAACGCTTATTATGTTATCTTCCAGGTGAAGTTAGAACTGGTGATGAAGCACTGATTCCTGTGGATTGTTCAGAAGTTAACAGTAAAGTGTCTGACGTTTATCAAATTTGGCCGAAATTAACGGACAAACCATTTTCTGTTTACTGCGACTTTGACTACCTCAATTCAAAATGGACGGTATGAGATATTTCATTTTATTGAAGCAATTGCATTTGAGTTATTTATCCAATTTAAATTTTTAGGTTCTCCAAAAACGGTTTGATGGTTCGGTTAATTTTCGTCGAAGTTTTAAAGAATACATTGATGGATTTGGTGATTTAAAGGGAGAACATTGGCTCGGTCTTTTGAATATCTATAAGGTAATATATTTGAAAATTACTAAGAAATAGGGTTCTGACAGTTGGATTCTATATACAATATGTATTTGCAGATAACAAAGCAAAAAGATTATGAGCTATACATTTTGCTGACTGATTTTGACAACAGGACAAGTTTCGCACGATTTGAAACATTTTATATGGATGATATTAAGCAATATGACGATATTTTTGGAAAAGGTGTTTACATGGGAACTGCAGGTAAATCTTAAGTGAAAGTTAAAAATATTAATACGAGTATACTTGTATTAACAAATATTTTGATTTTTCAATTGTTGATTGAAATTGATGTTAATAAATGTGTATTGGCGTGTCTATTTTATTAAATATCTAAATGTTGACGGAGATATAGCAATTAAAAATTTAAATTGTAGTTTTAGCACTAGAAATGGCCGACCATATTTGTATGACGTGAAATGCATTTTAACGATGACTTTTTTAATTGTTAATATCTCTTAACATATAAGGAGTTATTAACATTTGAGCATTGAACATTTGAGGTTCTAGTAACCCACTTTATCAACATATAGTACACTTTTATAGAAATTAAGACATAGGACACAAGCCCATTACAGAGCACAATGTGACTTAGTGCAGCACTGTGTCGCATTGTGCTGATGTTTAATTTGAACCTACATTCGTTTTTAAATCTGTACCTTCATCCATACTTGTTCGGTTTTATTCCAAAAATTGTTTACCTCAATTTTATAGAATTGTTTTACTTGTAAAAAAATTTTTTTAATGAAATAAAATATGGAATGTAATGAAATTTTGACATTTATCGTTTGTAGGTTGGTACTATTTAAAAGTCATTGGCTTTGTCAATATTGGCACATTATACCCAAACTATAGAGTCCCTTTATCAGATTTTTCTGATAGCTCTGGTCCAACGCTAGCTTTCATATTTGTTATTTATTTCAGGTAATGGTTTTGGCAGCATCATAGGAGCTGTTTTCTGCACATACGACAGACACTTGGACTCATATAAAGCAAGTGAGGTGTGTTTAGAAGAGACGGATCATGGATGGTGGAAGTACAGTAACATCGTAGGACCTTACAGGTAAATTACCATTGTAACTTGTTTCACAACGCAATGTTTATTTACTCTACATATTTCACTTGCAGCAATTTGAACGGTCCATATATCAACGAAACTTTTGCCAGGAATACCACCGGTGTAACATGGGGTCCATGGCATCAAAATTATTCACTAAAATCTACCCAAATTATGGTTCGGCGTCTCTCGGATAATTTTAATGTAGCAGGTAAGACTTACAAACCTTCATACTCATTTGATTGGGACTTGAATAACGTCAAGAATTGTTTTAGGTGCTTTGAACAATATTTACCCCGAGGATTGCGGGCAGGTGGATAGCAACGTGTCTGGGGTTTTTATAATCCAACCTACTGGAGCGCCACAGGCCTTTAATGTTTACTGCGATATATCTGACAATACAAAATGGACGGTATGTCAAAACCTTAGATATATATCTCATGGATTAAAAGTGTGTCCAAAATGTGTGCGAGGGAGGAAGGTATATAGTATATAACTGTCACGTATTATATCTAGACAGCTCTGACTTGACAACTGTCACTTTCGACGCATGCGCATAGATAACAAATATTAATATATACCTTTCTCTCTCGCACACATTTTGGACACACTTTCAAGTCCAGCATTCTCTCTCCATATATATATGTTCTAAAATCAAAACAAATTATGTTTATGAAATAACTTAAGGAGTTTTCTATTCAAAAATAAATGACAGGGTTTTTACCCTTATGGTGCAGTGCAAAATTCTACACGAGAATATTGATAATCAATAAAACATATATATTAACCTGTAGCAAATTTTCTTATTGTATTATACAGGTGATTCAAAATAGAGTTGAAGTCGAAGCCCTAGGGTATTTTGGTGAAAACTATAAGAGAAGTCAAATTGGACATGGAGATTTAAATGGATCGTACTGGCTTGGTCTTGAACGAATTTATCAGGTAATTTTGACAGAACTTTCCTTCTCTTTCTATTTAATAAGCCTGACAGTTAAACTACCAATAATTGCAATATATTTATGTATTTATTTATATTTATTTTATTTATATTAATTTATTGTGTGCCTTTCGGCTTTACAATCTACAGTATTATATTTCTTAATACATTTCATTCCTATATACATTCGAACTTAAAACTAAACTTAAATTATTCTAGACTTTTACTACTTCCAAAAGTGCTGCTTCTTCTTCTCTTGACCCTCTCTCTCTCTTCATGTTCCCCATAAAAACTAGATAAAGAGATTATTATTTATTGTAATGATTTTCGTTCCTTTTCTCTATTTCCGCCATCCACTTCTTTCCTTCACTGCCTCCCTTTAATAACTGCACAATATTCTTCTGGCGCATTATTTTTTTTCTGACAAGAAAACTTAACCGTTCTGCATACTCTACACATCCTGTCTTTGCTATTTGCCTAGTATCTGTTTCTTTTCTCCTCGTTTCCCAATCTAAATCTGGCAATCCTTCTCATGTTTTTTGTGTCTTTTTGTCTTAAGTAATGAGGTATCTCTCTCTCCCAAATCCTTTTATATCTTGTGTTGTAATTGCTCTTCTCAATTTTTTCCATTCTTTCCTGTTGCTATATCTCCTTGTCCCTTCTCCTTATCTCATCTTCCACACTTTATATCTTTAATAATATCTTTATGTAAAATATAAGTTATAAGTACCTTCTTCGAACTTATTCACAAACTACATTCAGTCTTATAAAAATGTATTATTGATACAGCTGACCAAAAATGGAGGCTACGAGCTTTTAATTCAACTAACGGACAACGACAATGCCACGAGGTTGGCTCGTTACGGAGATTTTTCCGTAAGTTCAGTCGATGACGGCTACCGGCTGTCAGTTTCACAGTATCGAGGAACTGCAGGTGAAAATTAACAAGTATCATTTATAAGTTGGTATCCAAAACAGACTTGTTTTAAATAAAAGAATTTTATTTTACAGGAGACTCTTTTACAGTGCATAACGGCATGCAATTCAGCACCCTTGACCACGATGCCGATATGTATTCCGGAAGTTGTGCACAGGAATATGGTGGTTCCTGGTGGTATAACAATTGCTACTCTAGGTAAGATATATCTTAATTTAATGTTTAACTTGATATTACAATTGTTGCAAGTTTCAGTGTCACACACACAATCACAAGCTAATGGGCTTGTGTCCTCATTTTTTAGTGGTAGATTTTTCAATTGTTGATTGAAATTGATGTTAATAAATGTGTATTGGTGTGTCTATTTTATTAAATATCTAAATGTCGACGGAGATATAGCAATTAGAAATTTGAATTGTAGTTTTAGCGCTAGAAATGGTCGGCCATATTTGTATGACGTGAAATGCATTTTAACGTCCGTTATTTGTTGAGTAGGTCAGTGCTGTGGTAATGTTTTGTAGCTGTTGGTAGTCAAAATAATCAAGTCAAGTCAAAGAATAATAAGTTTTTATTTTATTTAACTCTGTTACGGCAGACATAATATTGATATATAAATACATATAGCAGAGATTTATGAGCTGTAAGGTTGGCAGCGGTTGTGATGTTACATGCGATTGGAATGTGTACAACGTTGAATCCCTTTAATAATTAAAGAGACAAAATGACTTTTTTAATTGTTAATATCTCTTAACATATAAGGAGTTATTAAAAAATACACTTTATCAATATATAGTACACTTTTATAGAAATTAAGACATAGGACACAAGCCCATTCTAAGATTCGTTTTCTACTTTCATATAGAAATTTACTTGTAGTGCAGGTTTCACACTTCCTGGCTTACTACAAGCTAATTAAAGTGTTATATTTTCTACCTGTTACATAGTTAAATTTTATAATTCATGCGTCAAAATCTATGACGAATATTTGTCAGAATTAATTTGTTCCAACTTTTGTTTTCAGTGATCTAAACGGTGGCACTATAATATGGAGCTCTTGGCATGGTTTTGATTATGCGTTGTTTGCTTCAAGGATGTCCATTCGCAAGAAGAGTACTTGAGAAATGTATATTCTTAAAACTTTGTTGATGCCATCTAGTTCAACACGAAGACTTATCCTAATATCTTAATTCTATTTATATTTATTCCTGTGTACTCATTTTATATATAGTTTTATTTTTAAGACTTTGCGGTTCAGTATTGAACTTTGAGTGTAATGATGAACTGAATGTTTTAAGGAACATAAAGATTTCATGTACCCGTACGTTGTACCTGAGGTACATAGATGAGACTGGCAAAGAATTAACTTACCAAATGATAACCAATTCATAATTAAACAAACAAACAAATCTACAAAAAACGCACAATTATTATATCAATTAATGCGAGATATAACCTACCTGTTGAAATCGTAATAATATAATAGAAAAAAAATCCTAACCTATATCTCAGCAAAGTTGAATTACCAATCGCTGTATTTTACTAACATACTCATTAAACGTTTTCCTGCTCTAGTATAGACTTTGTATAAAGACATTGAAATAAGAAATAAAGAAGAACAATCACTGAAATATAACTGTTGTTATTTTTCTAATACACATTGATTGCGCAATCCGATGGCAATTATATATAATTTAGTAGCCACGAATAAAATTGTGCTTGAGTGCTTGAGAAATGTAAGAAAACTTTGTTGATGCTAGCGAGTTCAACACGACTTTTACTCTACTTATCCAGTAAACTTGGTGAAGAGTCCTATTTTGTGACATTTCTATTACTACTTCACTTCCATTATAGTTCGCATCAACTTCGGATCATTGTTATTTTTCTAATAGGTATTGATTGTGCAATCAAATGATAATTATATGTAATTTAGTAGCCACGATTAAAATTAAATAAATAACCAGTGACGCATACTTCCAAAAACCTTGGTATATACCTGTGGTGTCACATAAGCTATAATTACATATATTAAAATAGCCAAAAACGTTGTGACATTGAGAAACACAGATGAAGACTAGGAGTTATAATTGTAGGTCAGCGTCACTGAAAACATCTCAGAGATGTAAGTTACGTATAGGTGTAATGTAAAGCGTCGACTTATCATCATGGAAAACATTGTCAACGCATTGAATTTATTTAATGAAACATGGAAGAAAAGGTCTATCTCGTTGCTCACTCATAAAGTGCTAATATCCCTACAAACAATTTTGATCGGAATCCAATTAGATGCGAATCGTATCACTCTGAATGGTGATTGAAATCCTATTAGACATTAGTGTGACATTACATGAAGCTTTGGACAGCATGTTTCAACCGGCCGGAAAGCTCCGTACCCCCTCTGACGGCCTTCAAAATACTTTCCAAACGACTTTTGCCGAGTTGCAAGTCGTGGTACTACCCAGTACTACCACAGTACTAACATATGTTCTCCCGAGCGCTGTTTGACTACTGTCTTACCGCTAATTGCTAAGATACGACAAATTGTTTGTAAGGTTATTATCAATAATATTATATTATTGATAATTGCTAATGTATAATATGTTTCTATGTATTGATATTATCAAAAACGAGTTGTATACATACTTAACTAATCATTTTCATCCAATGATTTTGTTTATTATTTACGTTCGTTGATCATTGTAATTTATACTTTGACAATGACGTCATCACTATAGAGTTATATAGCCTCGGTTGCCGGTTCAATAACTTATATTTGTAGTTGTTGTTTTGTAAGTAAATACACGACTACAAACAACCTGATAAATTCAAAGGCAGTCGACCTCGAAATCCCACAATTAACATCTTGTGGGTTTTTTTTATCATGTCTTTAAATTCTAACATGCCTGATTCCTAATTATATTCCCCACTAAACGATTGGGAAAACCTGTATATACATCGTAAGCATATAACTACAAGTTTTGCGCAAACGCATTAATGTCTCAACCATTTATATCACTCTAAGAAAAAAGAAACTGATCATATAAACTATAAGTATGAACTGATAATCAGAGGTATAACTAGTTATTTAGGGGCCTGGGGCAAGAAACGAAACGAAGAAGAACGAAAGTTGGTCCCTCTGGATAAATAATGATACATATATTTCTATAGACTCCACTCTCATCCCTCATAAATTTGTTGACAATAAAACAGTAAGATATTCGATTTATGCATTTTATTCATTATAACTAAATTACTATTTATCCAAAAAAGATATTTCACATTTTTGACTATACAATCGATATACAGTTACAATATTAAATTGAAATAAACATTTATGAAATGGAACTTATCAGAAGCACAATCTTATACCTAATGTCATTTTTCATTTCATCGACTTCAGTTTTTACTACCTATCTCAGGTGTCTCCTTACCTCAGAAACCCCGGTTGGCCCCTGCTGATAAGATCACAGCCAAAAATCGAAATCGCTTTCTATTTATTTTCTAAATTATTGGTGAAATATTTAAATTTAACTCAGCATAACGTCTAACGGGGGTTTTACACGATACGATACAAGTCCGATTCAGAGTCAGATAAATAGTTTGTTTAAAAAAAGCTGAATATTACATGTCGAATCAGTTTAACAATCACACTTTTCATGTGTATACAAACACAGTTTTAAGTTTCCTTGAACAAACTATTTATCTGCTTAAAATCCACTATTAAAGGTCTTCTGGAACTTGAGATATTGCTATATATACTACTAGAAATACATTTTTGTATTCATTAAAATCTGGATAGTAGTCGTTTGCATTATCTTCACAACCACTACATATATAAACATGCGAAATAAACATACACATGCATACGTTTGAATGTGTATGCGGACATGTGTAATCTTGCTATTCGCATAAACACATGGAATTCACAGATAACAAGTCCAGTCTGTTCTTGCAGTTGGTTAACTGTTGACATGCTTCGATCAGGTTCAAGTTTAGTTATTTTGTGAATATCATGAGTTAAATTGTGAAGTAAATTGTCAGTTAATAAATATAAACAGTTCAAGGACAGTCCTGAAATCAACAGAAATACGATGAACCATTATGTAAAGTTTGTGTTTCTTCTCACACTTTCTATAGGAGGTAATGTTATTGAATGAAATTATATCTTTATTTTTGTATAAATTAAACCCCATGAAATATTACACTATTAGTAGTACTAGAGTAGTTTATTTTACATTTTTATATCCCTTACCCAAATCTTATGAGTAATGAAGAAATTGTTTAGATTATTTTATGAATTATATTTTATTATGTTTGTGTTTTGTTGTTAAAGTTTATTTATGGTATACAATAATAATTTGTATATTCATGACTGTATTCTCCATACAAGTAATTATCTTTGAACTTAGATTCTTTAGTAAAATGTAATCTGTCGTCCAAACCAGTGCGATATATTTTCATACATAAGTGAGGGGAATAATTATGTTGTTCTAGAAATAATAACTCAGGGCAATGAAAAAGAGCAGCAGAAAAATTTAAGAAGGTATTTAAATGAAATCAATTTTGTCCATTATATTAAACGGTCGCAATGATTTTATTTTCAGGTATAAATGGTGTTGCGAGCAACAAGTATGGTTCTGGGAAGGTGCTAGGACAATTAAGACACGTAAGGTAATTTTGCGGTTCAGAAAGCTTATTTAATCCGTGTTCATTTTAAATTTAAATAAATTAATTCAAACCACAATGTAAATTTAAATATTATTTCTTGATTCAAACGACAAAAATAACGGAGTATTTTACCATAAAGTACGCGTATGTTTTATTCCCGTAATTTATAATAAAACTAAAATACCTTTAATATTACCTTTTGGTTAAAAAATGCAGAGCCAGTGATGAAGATGGAAGTTGTGTCCTTCCAATGCAGCCATTTCATGGACATTACCTAAGAAGTGGTCAAATAGAAGAGATTTCTTCAAACTCGTTAGTTAATCAATTCACCCGCATTGACTTCAGTTGTTCACCCAATTTCGTTATAAATGGCGCTGCTAGAAGTTACTGTATAGAAGGGAAATGGACACCGGAACCACCAATCTGTTCTCGTAAGTCTGAATATGTTTTGTTTCTTCTTAATTATAATTTATAAATTACAAAAATTAAATATTATTTTATGAAGTTATTGAAGCATAATATATAATTCAATATTTGCAGAAACTTGTAAGCCTCTAAAGTCGTCATCCATGGAATACGAATGCAGTCTGAATAACATCAGCATTCCTTGCTCCTTGCCAATGTTAGCAGGAACCAAAGCGAATGTCCGGTGCAAAGAGAACTACAAAACCATCGCATTCAGCCAGGACATTATCACTTGCAACAATGATGGAGAATGGCAAGAGTCATATGTTATTTGCACCCCAGGTAAATTGTAATGGAAGTTATTTACTTCTGAGTTTTTGTTAACAATAAAACTTTTAATAATAACACCATATTATAACGTAAGAAATGTAACGATTTCAGAATGTGGGACTCTTGGTAAAAATTCAACTAATGAAGTAATTCCTTGGCATGCAACAATTTATGAAAGAGTTGGAACAGAAACCAAGAAGATATGTTCTGGTTCCATCGTAAACGCCAACACCATTTTAACAGGTGGTTATTCAAAAAATACTTGTTGCAAAAAGCATATAACATATAAAAGTGACAGATATAGCAAATAGAAATAGTTATCAGATTGGAGTATTTCATATATTAAGAAACTATTGTGTCCTATGGTTGTAGATAAGTCAAACGTATTTAATTATTGCTATAAATTTTTAATTTTAGCCGCACATTGTCTTTGTAATGACACAACAGTTAAAAATAAGAATGCATTTACAATTACTATAAATTCTTTAAAGAAATACGCAAGAAAGTTGGAGGATACCATCCTTCTCAGTAAAATTAAGGAAATCGTAGTGCATCCCGGGTAAGTGTTTGATTTGTAAATGCATATTAACAGGTAAACGATTATATAGCAGTATGAACTATGCTCTTTACTATTTCTCTAGATATTTCGGAGAGGATTCAAACCAGCAGTATGACATTGCTTTGATTGTCCTAGTTAATATAATTGAATTTACCCCAGCCGTCAAACCTGTATGCATAGACTGGGGCCGCGAAGGTTATGACGATAATATTTATCCCGGTAAAATTGTTCAGGTAAATGTCTATAGAGTAATGATTTATGGACATGTATATGATAGTGGACCACTCCTCAGTGGAAGGTTTCTAAGACGCGACGCTGGTCCACACTGTTTCCAAATAACGTCCTACTAAATAACTTAAATATATCGCTCATTTATTTTTTCCTATATCGAATTTTAGACGACTGGCTGGACATCGACAATAGAGAATGGAGGCAAAGATCCACAGATGAGGCAGCTGAATCTTCGTGTGGTTTCAAGGGATGAATGCAGGGAATGGTCACCAAGGGAAGTCAAACCATTCATAACTCGAGATAAATTTTGCGCAACTTTCTTAAATGGTATGTAACTGTATTAATTAGTTAATTCAATTATATGTTAAAATAGATTAGAATAAAGAAAACACAACCAGTTGTTAGTTTTCTTGTTTTTGTTACTAAAAGATATTACGATTTTTACCATGGAACATTTAATATATCTGTTGCGGTGAATAAGTGAACTTATAAATAGAAATAAACAAAAATAATCTAATAGAATGTATTTCATGGACATTAAAAACATCTTTAATAACAGTGTAAAATAGGTTGCAAACCTCTTAGGCGCAATGATATATATTACATTAGAAAATGACACTACCTGCAATTTATTATTATCCCACATTCATGATATTATATTTCTGTCACTTTTAAATAAATTTTGTATATATGGTTTACTTTTATTGGTTATATGATTTCAGAATCAGACGGAACCATTCAAAGTTTTAGTGCGGGCGGGGGTGTTTTATTTGTTGAGAATGTGTGGAGTGGCCCAGTCTTCTATATTGAAGGTATAGCAAGCGTAAAAACGAACGATAGTTTAATTGCGTCCACTACCGTTGTGAAATATTTCAAATTCCTAAAAACCAATAACGTCCATAAAAATGTTGAGCCCTTCGCATGTACATCTGGAGACCTAATCAGTTCCAAAGACAGATGCGATGGCGTAAGTTAAAATATTTATTTAACCTTAAAATATTTATTAGAGTGTGTGCACATATAAATTATTGTTGTAGATTTCTGATTGTGAAGATAACTCAGATGAGGCAGATGAATTATGTGAAGTACCTGTAGCATCTTTAAAACCAATAAGGTCTCCCAGTTCTACAGAAACCTCCATTCCTTCTGTAACTACAGAACCTTCAGAAGACCTAATACCTTCGGAATCTTCCATACCTTTGGCAAGTGTAGGTCCTTCACCAACGTTAACTTTACCATCTGCAGAAACTATAAAACCTCCAGAAGTTTTGAATCGTGTAGAAACTGATGATGATTCGGTTTCTACAACATCCTCTCAAGATTTGGTATCTACTCAAACTGAGGGTGAGCCACAGGACTACGAGTACGATGAGTAACTATCTTCAGTTATATACTTTATTTAACAACATGAACTTCAATCTGAACATTGTCAGTGGTTATTTACATTTAAACTTGTTAAATTAAGTCTTAAAACTTACAATAATCTTGCAATGACTTTCATATTATTAACACACAGTAATTCCTAGATGGACTCAATTTTTGCTTATTCTAAAATTAACGAAGTTCATGTTATGCAAAATATGTAGAATATGGAAACTGTTCACTTATTAATTGATCACAATGTTTTTATTTTCAGACCAGATAATAGTGTTATTGATTGCATCCCACCAGTCTTAAAGAACGGACAATATAAGATAACTGAACATCCTTCTTGGCACAAAAACTTTATTTATTACACATGTGATTTTCCGTACGTCCTCGTTGGAGACATATCTTCTTTGTGCAATAAGGGTGAATGGGTCCATGCACCGCCATTGTGCCTCAGTAAGATATAATACAATATTATTTACATTTACAATACAATACAATACATAAAATATGAGGGGCTATCTATTAATGTCGTCACACGTAAAGCGAGTGGGAGGTTCGCAAGTGTGACAAGATGAGAAAAGGAGGAGGTAGTAGGAGTCATAAGTTTCGCGATGCCACATCTTATCTAAAATTCGATTTCCAAAAAAATCTAAAAGAATATATTTATGTATAGTTTAAATTACTAGAGTACTAGAGTGACTCATGCCTAAAACAAGTTGTGTCGTATAAATTTACGACACAATGAAAAAGCACTGCCTTTAAATGTATATAGAAACGCATAAGATTTAATTTACTATTGTATCGTGGATTTATACCTCTCTTATAACCTCTTTTAAGCATGAGTCACCGCCGAACTCTCATAATTTGAACTATATTTAAAATTTAAATTTAACCACGCTATTATTTGCCTAAGTACCGTAATGACTTTTATCTTATTTCGTAACAGAATTAATGCAGGATTCAAAATTGGCAATTTATGAGATATATTTCTAATTATTTTAAGTAACATAGACTATTGTCGTTCTCTGGTATTGTAAGAAGTTGGTAACGTAGTTACTGTCTTATGTAACTTTATTATCTGATATAAAATATATACTATGTGCTCTAGTACTACTTAATTATAAATACGCCGTGTTTAATGTGTTGCATATTTTCCAGGCGAAACCAGAACTGGTGATGATGCGCTAATTCCCGTTGATTGTTCGGAAGTAAAGAGTAATGTATCCGGCATGTATGAAATATGGCCAAAATTAACAGAAAAACCTTTCCCTGCCTATTGTGACTTTGACTATCTTAATTCAAAATGGACGGTAAGAGATATTTTTAACTATTCCTATTTAATTCCGATACTGAGTCTTATCACTTCCTACTATGTTGACAGTATTTATAGCCTCATATATGTTTCTTATACTGCCGCCTTATCAGTTTTATTATTATGAGCACATAATCAAGTTAGTTATGATTCCAACCAAACCCTGGGGCCTGTAAATATACCTGTGTTCTCAGCAGTCTGGCATCGCTGTCAGTGGAGTCGATGAAATTGGTATTTGTATTATTTAACAAATATTTTATTTAACTTTTTAGGTTATTCAAAAACGTTTCGATGGTTCAGTTGATTTTAACCGCAGCTTTCAAGAGTACGTTGATGGATTTGGAGATTTAAATGGAGGAGAGCATTGGCTAGGTCTTAAGAATTTTTATGGGGTAATACTTGAAAATTACTACATTTTTTAATATCAGTTACTAATAGTCTCAGTGGTTTAAGTATCTGCTGCTTTAATGGTAAATTGGAAAGTTGTCAGGTCATTTCAACTATGCAGATAGTACTAATGCATATGATTTGGTATAGGCAGCTTCTTTAGTTTTTATTCAAATAGTTAGTATGTTATTCTCAACACAATAAAAATAAAACAATACAAATTAAACAGATAACAAAACATGAAGACTATGAGCTATATATTTTACTGACCGATTTCGATAACCAGACAAGGTTTATACAATATGAAAAGATTTATATGGGTGGTTTTCAACAGTATGATGAAATTCATGGAAATGCAGTTCACATGGGAAATGCAGGTAATTTGTAAATATGTTTCTTAAATGTTAACAATATACCAGAGCACTTCGATAATTTGTCTGCTTAATAATAAAACCAGTGTTACTGTCTATAATAGTCTTGGCACAAAACTGAGAATTCAGACGGAATGCGTTAAACAGCGGAGTTTTCTATTTACTTTTTCAGGCAATGGCTTTGGTAGTATCATAGGAGCTATTTTCTGTACACATGATAGACATTTTGGGTCATTTCAAGCAGCTCAAGACTGTTTAGAAGCAACAGATTTTGGATGGTGGAAGTATAGTAACACTGGACCACCTTACAGGTAAAGTTTTTATTTTCCAAATCTCGCGTTGTGGCAGTAATAATGTTGTTATAGTCCAAATCAAATAGTTCGGCGGTGACTTATACTTAAAAGAGGTTATAAGAGCGGTATAAATTTATAATACGATAATGTGTTTTATCTTATTCTATTTTATATACATTACAGAAAATAAGTGAGTCAGTGCTTTTTAGTTATATGGGCAGTTTATACCCCACAATTTGTTTTAAGTATGTGTCGCCGCCGAACTCTCGTAATTTGAACTATATCATTAATATATGTTATAAATTAATTAATTAACGCTTTATATTTAACGATCTCCAACTTTTTGTACATAGTAGTAGCATGTACAAATTGCCACTATTTCTTTTACCATTTTCGTTGCGTTTCAATTTCTTTTAAATTTTGTTTTTTTTATTTAAATGTTGGTTGGATAAAAAAAATACATTTTTTTTTAACGCTTATTAAAAATCGATTATTGTATCAAATTCACTACTATATGTTTTACTTTGCAGCAATTTAAACGGTCCATATGTCAACGAGACCTTTGCTAGGCAATCTAACGGGTTAACATGGGGCCCATGGCACCAGAACTATTCCCTAAAGTCTACACAAATGATGGTTCGCCGTCTCTCGGATAATTTTAATGTAACAGGTAAGACTTGTACACTTTTATGCGCATTTGTTTATGATTCTAAAAGTAATAAGAGGAATTGTTTTAGGCGCTTTGAAAAATATTTACCCCGAGGATTGCGGGCAGGTGGATAGCAACGTGTCTGGGGTTTTTATAATCCAACCTACTGGAGCGCCACAGGCCTTTAATGTTTTCTGCGACATATCTGACAACAATAAGTGGACGGTATGTCAAAATAAATGATACGAATGCTTCATATATTATCTCTGTTAAACTGACTATAAATATAAGAATATTATGAGTGACATATAAGCGACGATTTGCTTTTTATTGCATAGGTGATTCAAAATAGATTTGATGTGGACGGATCCAAAGGATATTTCGCTTATGATTATCTGAGAAGTCAAATTGGATATGGAGATTTAGACGGAGTGCACTGGCTTGGTCTCGAGCGAATTTATCAGGTAATATTCATACAACATTTTAAAGATTAACAAGGCTTTAATACTTGTGTAATTTTTAAAGTAAAGTGATGTAACATAGAGCTGACTTTTCTTGAATAACATCCAGATTTTTTAAAGATGGTTATTTATATTTTTTAACAGTTGACTAAAAATGGAGGCTACGAGCTTCTAATTCAATTAACGGACGATGACAATGCTACGAGGTTGGCCCGTTATGGAGATTTCTCCATAGGTTCTGCTGATGATGGTTATAGGCTAAATGTTGCGCAATATCGAGGCACAGCAGGTACAATATAACTATTTTGCTTTTAATTTCACTTACATGCTGATCTGTCGACGCTTACCTTTAGGCAGCTATTTACTTTGACAGTTTGGCTTCTTATTTGCAATGGGCTCTCATTTTTTAGTGGTCGGTATAGCAACTAATAATTCGAATTGTAGTTTTAGCGCTAGAAATGGTCGGCCATATTTATATGACGTGAAATGCATTTTAACGTCAGTTATTTGTTGAGTATGTCAGTGGTGTGGTAATGTTTTGTAGCTGTTGGTAGTCGAAATAATCAAGTCAAGTCAAAGAATAATAAGTTTTTATTTTATTTAACCCTGCTAAGGCAGACATAATATTGAAATTTTATTGTTCCTTGAAATAGCTGTAAATAATATTTGATATATAAATACATATAGCACAGGTTTATGAACTGTAGGGTTGGCAGCGGTTGTGATGTCACATGCATTTGGAATGTGTACAACGTTGAAACCCTTTAATAATTAAAGAGACAAAATGACTTTTTTAATTGTTAATATCTCTTAACATATAAGGAGTTATTAAACAATAATTGAACATTTGAGGTTCTAGTAACCCCCTTTATCAATATATAGTACACTTTTATAGAAATTAAGACATAGGATACAAACCCATTTGTTAGCTTTGGTAAAAAGTAATAGATGAAGTCATACTGTTAAATGTCAGCCTTGCAAGTGTTGATTAACTTTTTGCAGACAAATCTTTGATTAAACGGTAGGCCTATTTCAAAGATAGGCCACCTATGCCTTGGTTAATACGATATCCATATCAGCGCTGGAAGAGTAGCAGATAAATGAGTCAAGAAGGAAGAAGAGAAAAAGAACATAAATAAAGAGAAGAAAAATTAAACATTTAATTTTGTAGTTTTGGTCGTTTCTTTTAATGAATGTTATGTTTAGATAGAAAGTGTTTACGAGATTCCAACGACTATCAGCAAATTAATTAGCAAGAATATTACTAATTTTACAGGAGACTCATTGACCAGTCATGATGGCTCGCAATTCAGTACTTTTGACCACGATGCCGATACGTACTCCGGAAGTTGTGCAGAAGAATTTGGTGGTTCCTGGTGGTACGACAATTGCTTTGATAGGTAAGAATTACATTCTATTTATCTAAGAATTGTATGTGTCTTTCTAAACTAAATATACTAAAATCACTGTAACTCATAAACTAATTATTGAAATGTCATAAAATTTTGGACACACATCGTACTATCTAAAAATCATATGTGGCGCCATCTATATGTCATCCGACGTACTTATTAAGTGATGTGATACATAATTGTTTTGTAGATTAATTATAACAGTTGAAATTTTTGTTTTCAGTGATCTAAACGCTGGCTCTATAATATGGAGCTCTTGGCATGGTTTCGATTATCAGTTGTCTTCCTCAAGGATGTCCATTCGCAAGAAGATAGCTTGAGAAATAAACGAAACGTTCGGAACTCAACACAAAGACTTCAAGATTTACTTTATCCTATTTATATACATATTCATTTCATTTAAAGATTTATTTTTATGTGTTTACGATTATGAATTATGTTATTATATAACGTGCAATTGCGCAGTCGTGACTAACATTTTTTTTTATCATTTTCAATAAAATAAAATTGATTAAGTGAATGAATTTATATTTATTTTGGAAAGAAACCCAATTTTTTAATTGCTTCGTAGACTGATTGTTATTGGTTGTAATTTTATATAATAAATTCGTTTTAGAAAAGCTGAAATCTTGAGAATGAATTGTGTAATAGAGGCTTGTTACTATGACGTCGTTTACTCATTTGTTTTAAAGAGTTTTAAAGCGTCTTACGTATTTTAGGGCACACGGGAGAGTCTGCCAATAGTAAATATTTGTTTTATACAATATTCTGTAAAGCCAGTAGAAAGATCTATCCACTATCATACTTTCCCGCAGGTGAGTGAGGTTTTTATGTAGCGTTTGCACCATTTGCCTACACAAGGGCCCCGCTTTCATGCTAGTAAGTACACATTTGTTCTTATCTACATAGTACACAATTTATCGTAAAATTTCAGCTTTGCTAAAACGACGTAGGACTGTGGACTCCGGGATCTTACTATATATAGAGTGCGGTCGACCTAAGCTGCCTGTTCTACAGTTTACAGAAACAATTGTTGTCATTCAAAAGATATCTTAGCAAACATGTGATTTTGTTTTTATGTTTCTTAGTGATAAGAAACATTATTTTGCAAATTTTGCATAGTTTTTATTTTTTCTAATATTTATTGAAATTTCGATATGATTCTATGAAATGAATTATTTAACTGTGCCACCAAAAAATACACCAAATTTTATTCAAAGAAATAAGGAAAGTGTGCGCAACAAAACTGCAACCAATAAAAGTAAGCCAGAGTCTGCAAAACTTGCAAGTCGATCGGCTATTTTATTGCCTCAAAAGAAGCCCGATCTTACTAAGAGTGTGTACAAATCGAAATCCGCTGCTGGCAAAATGAATGGAATTAATGTCAGCGAGGGAGGCGGGTCTGCCATTAATTTGAATCAAGACGGTAAGTGTTTAACGTTAACATTCATTATATAAACTAAGCTGCTTATAACAGGTCTATAACTGCTTTCTTTCGGTCAGTCTCATATGCGCAGAAATAAAAAAATATTCATACTGCGTCGCTTTTGAGATCTGGCAACATTGCATTTTACTGACCAAAAGACTACTTGTTTAGTGTTTTGGAGTATTTTTTGAGGTTATATCTGTATTTTAAATTTAAAACCAAACGTTAAACAATGCTGTTCAGTACAAAATTAGTACAGAACATAAGAAGATGTCTCTGTTGGCATTCCAACATTATAATGTATTGTTGTCTCTAATAGAAGTAATGCGCATGACTACAATACGACGACTGCTGTACGCTACAGCGATATGGCATTCGTGTCAGTTGTGTTTTGGGCTTCTACACTGTCAAGATCATAATTCCCAACCATCTTGTTATTATAAGAATGTTGGTTCAAAGTTATTAAAAAGTGTAAAATTATTTTATCATTAAACAATTGAATAATTATTCAATCTACAAATACTCGCATGGTTTTAATTCGTACATGCGAAGCTGGTCCTTCGAGTCTTACAAAGCCGATCCTTCGAGTTTATTAACCGCGTGTGTTTTTCATTGTATTTTTGGCGTTTTATTACATTTGCCCCTTGGCGATTGCCATTGATTGGGTAAATGGGACGCTCTATTTTGGCGGATTCACGGAGGATTTGGATATTTTACAATTACATTTCCAGAAGCCTTACAAGCGAAGCTGGATATTTTACAATTACATTTCAAGAAGGTTTTAAATCCTACAAAAAAAAAAAAACTGGCCTTACAAGCCATTGGTACCCGCGTGTGATTTCGTGGTGTTTTGAGGTTACATCTGTATAGTAACCAGCACAAGTGCAAGCTATTTTATTACATTTACCCTATGGCGGCCTGGCAAGTCATCAATTGCCATTGATTGGGTAATGCAACGTTTGATTTAAGCGGATTCGCATATAATTTGGATTACTACACGTTTATATTTTAAGAAAAATTATTCATTACGGAAGAGGATACATGGATGCTGGAGGAGAGTAAAATACTTCTTTACTCATGAAGGTACAAAGTTATTATTACTATCTGCAAGTACCAATCTATTAAAAACTTCTCATGTTGCTGGATTAACCTGGATTAGTTTTGTCATCCACGTTTCATCTATCATATAAGTACGAATCTATCACCTAAGCAAGATGGAGGGATTGAAAAGGCTTAGATCGGCGCGGACGGCTGCAAAAAGTGCAATATCACGGATGGACAATTACGTCAGCGACCCAAGGGCTCTCGACTCCGCTACAGTGGAGGTGCTGCAGGTGAAAAAAGAAAAGATGATGACTACATTCCAATCGTACGAGCTCACGCAGTACAGCATTTTAGAAATTGATGATCAAGATGAGGAAGACATTGAAGAAGTTGAAGAAAAGTATTTTAATATTATAGCAAAATTAAATGCTAGCATCAATAAGTTAAAAGAAGTTAATAGGCCTGAATTAGTTCCATTGAGGCTCCCAGCGGTGGAAATTCCAACCTTCGATGGCAAGGATATAACCAGGTTTAAGCCCTTTTATGAGCTCTTCCAAGCAGTGGTTCACAATAATGCATCACTGTCCGATGTACAGAGACTTTTTTATTTGAGAAAGTATCTCGTTGATGAGGCTCTCTCAATAATTATAAATCTGCCGCTTGTGAACAGTTCATACAAAGAGGCTATTGATTTATTGTTAGCGCGGTATGAAAATAAGGCGAGATTAATCTTTTATCACATTAATATAATACTTGATATTCCCAACATGCAGAAAGGTACTGCAGTCGATATAAGGGCTTTTTTATGTCAAGTAAAACAGCAATTACAAGCGTTAAAAAATCTTGATGAGCCTGTAGACAAGTGGGATATGATTTTAATCTCGGCCTTAAGTAGAAAATTAGATATCGTTACTAACCGCACGTTCCACATGGAAAGAAATTTAGAAGAACTGCCTACTATGGCAGAATTTATTTCATTTTTAGAAAGACGTGCAATTGCAATTGAGTATAGTTTAGATTATAAAAATATGTCACATGACAATAATAATAAAGGAAATGTGGTTCCAAGAAAATTGTATAATAAAAATAAGTATTCACATAATAATATTGTATGTAATCTTGCTATTTGTGAATATACAAACCTTAAAAATGTTATGGAACAATCTTGGACAACTGAGAAAGTCCCAGAGGAATCAGATAAGTTTTCTGAGGATTACTTAAAGGCTGAACATAAATTTCAGAATTCAGTAGCACTTAAAAATAATTTAACTGTTGATTTGCCATTACTCAGCCTAGTAAATAAAATAGAATTGGAGGATTCTTTCTCAGTTGCCCCGCAAAGATTTAATGTGTTGGAAAAAAGATTTAGACACAATCCTTCATTATTGGAGGTTTATAAAACATTATTAAACAGATCAACCAGTATTATGACATTAGGTTTAAAACACAATATTATTTTTATAAATATTAAAATAAAAACAAATTTAATTTGCTACAAGTCCAGTGTAGCTCCATCAAGTAAGGTACTTACAATACCCCAGCTTGAGATTATTAGCGCAGTGTTGCTGGTGCGAATCAAACAAGCAACAAATAAAATTTTTGATTCAAATACAATACTTCCATCAGATATTAATTGCAATGTTTACAACATTGATGTAAAACAAACATCTGTACTGTTGGAATTGTTAAAAGATAATTGTTTCAATAACATTGTAACTATTGAGTTGATGATTGTTGTGTACATTATGCAAATGATAATGTATGCTACATTGATAATTATGGTTTCTGTTATATTTAGGATAGTAATTAATTTGTTTTATATTATTTTCACAAAATTATGTAGACTACCATAGAGTTAAGAAGTTTATGTTATTTTGTGTAATTTTGTTTATAATAGTTTTAAGAAGTTCACATTATTTTTTGTAAATTGGTTTATAATAATTTTATGTAACATTGTATAATTTGATATTAGTTGTGAGCTTATCTACTTCTGCTGGCTGGCAATTTATGTTCAGTACAAAATTAGTACAGAACATAAGAAGATGTCTCTGTTGGCATTCCAACATTATAATGTATTGTTGTCTCTAATAGAAGTAATGCGCATGACTACAATACGACGACTGCTGTACGCTACAGCGATATGGCATTCGTGTCAGTTGTGTTTTGGGCTTCTACACTGTCAAGATCATAATTCCCAACCATCTTGTTATTATAAGAATGTTGGTTCAAAGTTATTAAAAAGTGTAAAATTATTTTATCATTAAACAATTGAATAATTATTCAATCTACAAATACTCGCATGGTTTTAATTCGTACAAATGCTTTTACGATTAAAAAATGGCAGATTAAAAAAAAACTGCTAAGTAAATAAAGGGAATTCAAACAAAATAATGAAATAGGTGAATCCGACATTCTTGATGAAAATAGTATAGAAATTGAGATAATTAGCTAAAAAATGTATATCTCAGTCGAATTATTTTATTCCATCATTGGCGTATTGCTTTCTAAGTATTTGAAGGATTACAACTCGAATTATAACCCTCTAGTCAGCTGAGAAAATGTCATTTGCAGTGTTGTAATTTGAAACTAAA
This sequence comes from Panorpa germanica, assembly GCA_963678705.1. Classification (NCBI taxonomy): domain Eukaryota; kingdom Metazoa; phylum Arthropoda; class Insecta; order Mecoptera; family Panorpidae; genus Panorpa; species Panorpa germanica. Next base: position 8,549,179 of record OY783211.1, on the reverse strand, counting down.
AAGGTTAACTTGTTTTCGAATTTTTATAAATTTAGATAGTATTGTACTCACTAAAATTGTCCCAAGCGATGGAACTGTACATTGTTTTCCTTATTTTTTTTGATCTGCCGTGTTATTTAAGTGTATTTTATAATAAACATTAATAATAATTGTTATACTTTATAATAATCTATATTTTTTTCAAACGTAAAAAATGTTTGCAACCCCTGAATTCAACACAAAATAGATGTGAACATAGCGCATGACAATGCGAATGCTTATGTTAACATGTGCTTATATATGTCCCATATCTCTGTATGTGTGTGTCACAGCTGATCGCAGCGAACTGCGACGTAGTTGTGTGTAGTGTTTTGTTTGATAGAGCTCTCGAAACGAAACGTTGTGCTTCAGTTGTGCTTTAATTTTTATTATTAAATAATATTGTTGAAGACTTAATTAAAAAGGCAGAAAAATGAATGCAGGAGATAGTTCAGAACAAGAAAAGGCAACGCGAGGCTCAAGGAAACAAATGCGGAAACCCGCAAACAAGTAAATAGAATTTTGTTATTGTTTATACCGGCATTTATCTGTCAATGTATAAAACTGAATATTTACAAAATGCTGATTTTTTACAGACCTGCTCGCGGCAAAGGTGCCTTATATGATGCCAATGGCATTTACATTGCAAATGGCAAAGACTTATGCGATTGTCTGATTGAAAATTGTGCCGGGTGTCATATACCCTGCCCTAAGTGCCAATCCAGGAAGTGCGGTCATGAATGCAGGTACATACGATTACTTCCGGATTCTTTTGGTCTACATTTACATTATGCATTCTTAATATGTTTTTTTCTGTTAAAGGGTTAATCGCAAGTGGTGCTACGATACTGTTGAAATGGATGGTAGTGACGTTATTATCAAAAACAAAAATAAGTAAACAGTTACGTTTACCATTTGTTATTCTTTCTATCTGGTATTTGACTGATTCATATTTAATACCAAAGAGAGTAGTTTTAAAAAATAGAAATATTTTATCAATACGGAATGTATCTCTAGAGTCATAAGATAGAATAGTTTTTAAGTAAATATTTTAACTTAAGTTTATTTGATGTTATTTTTATCCGTTAAAAATGGTCCATAGTATTAATTTGTTTTAATGACCAAAAATGTTTAATATTGTATTTTCATATCCAATATTATTCTTATAATAAAGAGTATATTGAAATTGTTACCGTTTCTTTACTTTATTGTACATTCGCAGAATTCTTTGAATTAATAATATTTATATTTTAGAATATCACATTTCATTATTATTAAATGCTGTAATTTCTTTTGATATGGCTTTGCTGTTGTTTTTTATAAAATACCAGAGTGTGATACACTGGTTTGCAATGAAATTTTCCAATATAAAAATAATATAATGAATATGTAGATTTAAATGTATCGAATCTATATCTGCTTTCCAGTTTTTGCTGTCACTTAAAATTAGATTTTTTTTTTATTTTTATGAATGGAATTTTTTGGATATATATAGGACAGTCCCATATTTTCGTAATGGACAAGAAAACTTTAGTTATATTACCAAAGACGGCATTTAGTGTTTTCTAGTAATGCTGAAAGGACTAAGTTTCCCTGAAAAGCGAGTGAGGAATGGCGACTTTTTATTCAATCGTCCAAAAATCTTTTTCGCCAAATAGCCAACTTTGATTCTGGACGACTCATATTATTAAGGTGGTATAAATGATAAATACAAGCGATTACTTCTTGTTCCGTAATTTAGAAAATAATAAAGACACATCTCTTTTTATGTGTGTCACAGCTGATCGCAGCGAACTGCGGTCTAGTTGTGTGTAGTGTTTTGTTTGATAGAATTATCGACGAACGTTGTGTTTCAATTTTTATTATTAAAAAGTATTATTGAAGATTTTATTAAAAAGGCAGAAAAATGAATGCAGGAGACAGTTCAAAACAAGGAAAGGCAACGCGAGGCTCAAGGAAACAAACGCGGAAAACCGCAAAGAAGTAAATAGAATTTTGTTACCGGCATTTATATGTCATTGTATAAAACTGAATATTTACAAAGTGCTGATTTTTTACAGACCTGCTCGCGGCAAGGGTGCCTTATATGATGCCAATGGCATTTACATTGCGAATGGCAAAGACTTATGCGATTGTCTGATTGAAAATTGTGCCGGGTGTCATATGCCCTGCCCTAAGTGCCAATCCAGGAAGTGCGGTCATGAATGCAGGTACATACGATTACTTCCGGATTCTTTTGGGCTACATTTACATTATGCACTCTTAACATGTTTTTTTCTGTTAAAGGGTTAATCGCAAGTGGTCTTACGATTCTGTTGAAATTGATGGTAGTGACACTATTGTCAAGAACGAAAATAAGTAAATGGTTAAATTTACCATTTATTATTCTTTCTATCTGGTATTTGACTGATTTATATTTAATACCAAAGAGAGAGTAGTTTTAAAAATCGAAATAATTTATCAATACTTTTATATGGAATGTATCTCTAGAGTCATAAGATAGAATAGTTTTTAACTTAAGTTTATCTGTTAAAAATGGTCCATAATATTAATTTGTTTTAATCAACATAAATGTTTAATATTGTATTTTCATATTCAATATTATTCTTATAATAAAGAGTATATTGAAATTGTTATCGTTTCTTTACTTTATTGTACATTCGCAGAATTCTTTGAATTAATAATATTTATATTTTAGAATATCACATTTCATTATTATTAAATACTATAAATTCTTTAGATATGACTTTGCTGTTGTGTTTTATAAAATATATTGTGATTATTTGTCGTATTTCTATGTTGAAACATAAAATTATTGGATTTAAAAATAGGGTAGTGCAAGATTTTAGTAGCACAATTCCGTAATTTAGAAAATATACGCCTTTTAAAAATTATCAGAAGTTAACGGACGCTTCTTAAACCGTTACAAAGTTCCATCTGATATTTTCTTCGTCGTCGATTGATTTCTTCGTCTGTCGAAATTGGTTTGGTACGAAATTTAATTGCATTTCTGTAAAAAATCTCTTACTCTATAAATGATAACATATTTATTTTTCTCTTTTAATAGAAGACAACAAACGATTTGGAGGTTCCATGTCTCGGCGTCCAGGACCAACACCAGTTTTTAAGAAAGATCACCCGGAGAATTTCATACCTACATCGCATTCTATAAATACTTCAAAAGGTACTAGCAAGACCTCAAACCTCATTGAAAGCAATAAAACTGGTAAACACATTGTTTGTATTTTAAAACTTGCTTTAAGAATAATGCAATAAATATGGAGGCAAATTTATAAAGAAGAAGTAATTGGATTGGCTAAATGTCGTCTAGACCACTGCAGTCAGTTTTGATTAGGTTCGAATCTCGGATTGAAATAAACTTCTTCCATGCCTGGCAATGAAATATCTCACGAAATGCTTTAGAACTTATAAATCAAGAAATATACCACTAGAAAAATAAACAAATCTATAAAACACGTAGTTATTTCCAGTGATAGGAACCCCGTTATTACTTGTTTTGTAATTTCATGATTATATTTAAAAAAACGTTATATACCGTTTTGTTAAAAACTATAGATGTTATGCTCACTAACGCTAAATTACATAGGTCTAAAATATAATGTATTTGCTTCTTTTCTTTTTATTTGTTTATAATTTTATATCATACATATTTTTGTTAACCATAAGACATACAGAATCTTCCATGGAAATCTGTCTTAAGATATTGATTTGTAAAAGTAATAACTTATAAAATTATTTCAGCTGGTTCAATAATGAACAAGACGAAGGAGCCCAAGGAAATTTCATTTGCTGAGCGATACATAAAGGAACTAGATTATAAATTAAGTATGGATAAAAACCTAGACTACAGGCCAGGCAATATAGCCACAGAAGTTAAATCGGAAATAGCTAAAATAGTAAAAGAATGTGATTTGGATATAATAACTGATCCAACATGTCCGGTAGGTCATGTGCAGTTATCGAATAAAGATAAGATTGCAACATTGGAGGCATTACATGAACGATTTAGGATTGTCACCTGTGAGTACAATCTACTGCCCATGGAGAGTGACACCAGACGAATCAAATTGCGACGGAAGGAACTTGAAACCGAATTGACCAGAATTGAAGATGGTTTACAAGTGTTTTCCAGTCCCAATGTCTTTATAAAATTAAATAAATAGATTACATAAAATATTTACTAAATATTAAAAGCTTATTTCTAAATTGTAACTAATGTTTTTATAAATTGAAAATGAAAAATATACGTTTATTGTTTTTCTACATAAACCTTTTTTTTTTAAATATAAACACAGATTATTAATAAAGTAATAGCAGTTATTAATGTTGCAAAATGTTGTTTATTAATTATTCAAATAAAATTAATTTTCAAGTTACAGGTCATATAATTGTACTTCTTGTAGATGCATTATGGTGAGTTAGCCTTGATCCAGTCGATGTAAGCCGACACCCTGGTGTAGACGGATGGTTTGCCAGAAGCTCCACATGGAATGTATCCCCAGGAAACGATGCCGACGACCTCAGGCTGAAATAAGATGAAGAATATTATAATGACGATATCTATATTGGAGTTAGACTACACAGTTTCACACTTACCTTTTCACTGTCAGTGATCAGAGGGCCACCAGAATCTCCAGAGCAAGCGCTGATCTTTTCACCAAGAGGACCAGTGCACAGATTGGTTGGATGGAGTGGGGAGCTTCCTAAAGCTTTCTCACATTCGCTGTATTCCACGATGGGTTTTAGAACAGTCTGGAACAATTAGATTAAATATTATTCTATTGTTAAATTATACATGACAAACTCATACTTATCTAACAACGCTTACCCTCAATTTATCGGGGTAGGAAGGGAACCATCCGGAGGAAGTAGATCCCCATCCAGCAAGACGAACCAGACCTGAAGAAATCTGATCAGCTGGAGGAAGGGCGACTACTTTCACAGCATCATTAAGAACCAGAGGAGATTTTAGGATCAGCTGCAGAGAACATTAGTCGTTAGGTTAAAACTCTGCCACTCTATGTCCAAGTAAAAAGTTAATTCGGTAAAAAGAAATTCTATTTACCAGTCCGATGTCGTATGGACCAACGCCGCCAGAGTATTTCTCATGGACAATGGACTTCTCAACATCGACGCGTTGTTCAGTGTCTTCCTTTGTGCTGAGACTGTGTTTTCCAGCAACAACCTGTTGTTTTATCATATTTTTATAAGCAAGGGTTCATGGCATTCCTTTATTCTTTTAAAGTTCCTAACTTACCTTTATGCTGGAGCTTCCTAGACAGTGAGCAGCTGTGAGGATGACTTTCTCGCTGATGATGCTACCTCCGCAGTTGTGTTGACCACCGATTTGAAGTGATACAATGTGAGGGAACTGATGAGGGCTGGCTTCCTCTCCACCGACAATTCGGCCGGATGGAAATCCAATCCTTTCACCTTCGATAAAGTATTTATTTGTTTTGTAATTGAAATGTTTACGGCCAAAATTAATTAGATGTAAATAATGTTACTTAATGTGATGTACAACTTACCAGGGGCCGCAGAAGCCACAGCTACGAGAACTAAAGTGATGGCGAGAACTTTCATTTTGAACCTCGAAACTACTTCGATGCATTTGTCTCAGTTCGTTCATCTTATATACCAAATAGAGTCTTTATCCAGGGCCGTCTTTAACCTATTGGAGGCCCTGGGCATGTTAGGATAATGGGGCCCCTATGACTTTGACAGAACACTATTTTGTTAGAATAGACAAATAAACTAGATAAACAAGGTTAAATATTTATTTTTATTAACAACATGAAACGAATAGATAAATGTAATATAGTCCACAAAAGTAACTCTTTTAACATTTACAGATTAGTGCTTAAAAATCTATGTTATTTGAAGAGGAACCCTTCTAGATTTCAGATGGGCAAAATCGTTAATCACTTCTTCAAAATCTATGCTTTTTAGCACATCAGATTCTATGGACATCAGCGACAAATTGGTTAATCTCTCTTGAAGCATTGTACTTCTTAATTCATTTTTAATTCTTTTTAATTTGGAGAAGGAGCGTTCTCCACTGCAGTTAGTTACCATCATGCTTAAAAAGATTCTCAATGCGATTTCTACATTTGGAAATGTGTCTTCAATTTTGTTTTCTTTCAAAAGTTGATATATTTTTAATATACAATCCTTATTTTCACTGTCATCAATTTTCAAGTATTCTGTTAAATGCAAACATTCTATTTCTACCTCTTTCTCATTAACATCTTCATATTCTTATACGAACTTAATCGCTGTTTAGACGTCGAAAAAAAATTCTCAAGGACATCCACAAAATTTGTTCATGGAAACTCAAGGTATTAAGAAGGAGGATTTGGATCCATCATACCACACTTATTTAGTACGAAAAGAATCGTCATGTTGCGAATGCCTTCTCTGTCTATATTGCGAATGGATATTTGACTAATTATTGTTTTTATGTAGAATATACGGAAGTAATAATGAAGAAGTCTTCATTTTTAATAAAAAATCCTCAATGTGAACTGAAGTTCTCAAAAAAACAAATCTATCAGATCACAAATTCCATTGTTTTATTAAAATTCATTGTAAATAAATAAAATATGTACATATTATTAGCATTTATATTAGACTGGGCCAAAAAAAATCAAGTATTTTTTTTTAAAGGTACATTGAAAATCTTATTCGGGATGTCAAAAAATTTTTTTTGTGAAAGTTTGACCCCTTAAAATCAAAATTAACAGGTCTATCATCGCAATTTTAGATTTTTATTCTTCTTTCAAATTCTGTTTTAAGAACTTCTAAACCATCAAGCTAAAAAAATTGAACTATTTTTATGCTTATAGGAAATTAAATGCTCTACAAAAAATGATGAGTGTACTACTGATGATTTTTCTTTAAAATGGGTATGTGCTTAGTATACCATTATATATTTAAATTTATCTAAGCATGCTGAAGTCGGAAAGCCTAATTTTTGGGCCAGAGTAGAATAGCTTCGCGCATTTAAAAGCGAGTAAGTTGGTATTTTAGTCAGTAATTTAGGTTCGATTTCTTCGAATCAAATAAGTTTTTTGGTAATAAATATTGGTTATCGTTTGATGATCTGACAGGAACTAGGAACTTTGTAATTGATCTGAGGGGGGCCCTATCGATCGCGGGGCCCTGGGCACTTGCCCAAAGTGCCCAATGGGAAAGAGGGGTCTGTCTTTATCAGTGTTTCTCCTATCACACAGTTTGCGAGGTTTTTTCGTTTTCGAGTGCTTGAATAATCACTTACCGACACACTGGTTTTACCACGCACGAATTTTTACAGGTTCAATTGTTCTATTTACTTGTTATATCGCTGATTGTGAATTAGTGCAATGACAGTACAAAATCTCAAGATGTAGTTTAAACTTTTATTAGGACCGAGTAAACATTTTGGAGTCATTTTGACATCATATTGAAGATGCGTCATGATTTTTTTGTCATAAAAGAATTCATTTATAGTTTAGTTTCTCACATTTTTTCATATAAAATGTCTACTTTATCGGCTACAAATGGCGAAATTACTCCACCTGTCGGAATACAAATGAAGATAAAGTTTATGCGAACTATAATTGAAGTGAAATAGTGATAGAAACGTCACTAAATAGGGCACTTCACCAAATTCTTTACTGGGAATGAACCTTTTCCTCTACGCGTAGTTACATGTAAAATAAAAATATCCTCTTGCGCATTAGCATTCTCATAAAACTTCGTAAGAATACCACTTTAAAGATAATGGCTTTTAAGATGCTATGAAGTAAAAAAAGGCCCTTTTAGATAAAATGTTAATGTTGTCATTGTGTCATTATCTCTGTACTTCTATTATCTTTAGTCTGTTCTTCGAGTGCTATTTATTCTATTAGTGCAAAAACTACATTGTCACAACTTTTTTATGCTACGGTGTCTAGGTCGTTTATCAGTTGGACTGTTTAATATTTTTTTAACTTCTGCAGATTCAGCGCCTGAACAAAAGGCATCCTACATAACAGTTAATATTTTAAACACGTCTAAAATAATCTTGCTTTCAAATATTTTACTTAAATTTTAAGTTACTAATTATTAACATTTTATCTAAAAGGCCCTTTTTTACTTCATAGCATCTTAAAAGCCATTATCTTTAAAGTGGTATTCTTACGAAGTTTTATGAGAATGCTAATGCGCAAGAGGATATTTTTATTTTACATGCAACTATGTGTAGAGGAAAAGGTTCAACCTAACCAAAGTTTAAACTACATCTTGAAATTTTGTACTGTCATTGCACTAATTCACAATCAGCGATATAACAAGTAAATAGAACAATTGAACCTGTAAAAATTCGTGCGTGGTAAAACCAGTCTGTCGGTAAGTGATTATTCAAGCACTCGAAAACGAAAAAACCTCGCAAACTGTGTGATAGGAGAAACACTGATAAAGACTCTATTTGGTATATAAGATGAACGAACTGAGACAAATGCATCGAAGTAGTTTCGAGGTTCAAAATGAAAGTTCTCGCCATCACTTTAGTTCTCGTAGCTGTGGCTTCTGCGGCCCCTGGTAAGTTGTACATCACATTAAGTAACATTATTTACATCTAATTACATTTGGCCGTAAACATTTAAATTACAAAACAAATAAATACTTTATCGAAGGTGAAAGGATTGGATTTCCATCCGGCCGAATTGTCGGTGGAGAGGAAGCCAGCCCTCATCAGTTCCCTCACATTGTGTCACTTCAAATCGGTGGTCAACACAACTGCGGAGGTAGCATCATCAGCGAGAAAGTCATCCTCACAGCTGCTCACTGTCTAGGAAGCTCCAGCATAAAGGTAAGTTAGGACCTTTAAAAGAATAAAGGAATGCCTTGAACCCTTGCTTATAAAAATATGATAAAACAACAGGTTGTTGCTGGAAAACACAGTCTCAGCACAAAGGAAGACACCGAACAACGCGTCGATGTTGAGAAGTCCATTGCCCATGAGAAATACTCTGGCGGCGTTGGTCCATACGACATCGGACTGGTAAATAGAATTTCTTTTTATCGAATTAACTTTTTACTTGGACATAGAGTGGCAGAGTTTTAACCTAACGACTAATGTTCTCTGCAGCTGATCCTTAAATCTCCTCTGGTTCTCAATGATGCTGTGAAAGTAGTCGCCCTTCCTCCAGCTGATCAGATTTCTTCAGGTCTGGTTCGTCTTGCTGGATGGGGATCTACTTCCTCCGGATGGTTCCCTTCCTACCCCGATAAATTGAGGGTAAGCGTTGTTAGCCAAGGATGAGTTTGTCATTTATAATTTAACCATATAATAATATTTAATCTAATTGGTCCAGACTGTTCTGAAACCCATCGTGGAATACAGCGAATGTGAGAAGGCTCTAGGAAGCTCCCCACTCCATCCAACCAATCTGTGCACTGGTCCTCTTGGTGAAAAGATCAGCGCTTGCTCTGGAGATTCTGGTGGCCCTCTGATCACTGACAGTGAAAAGGTAAGTGTGAAACTGTGTAGTCTAACTCCAATATTGATATCGTCATTATAATATGCTTCATCTTATTTCAGCCTGAGGTCGTCGGCATCGTTTCCTGGGGATACATTCCATGTGGAGCTTCTGGCAAACCATCCGTCTACACCAGGGTGTCGGCTTACATCGACTGGATCAAGGCTAACTCACCATAATGCATCTACAAGAAGTACAATTATATGACCATGGCAAATTCTCTGTAACTTGAAAATTAATTTTATTTGAATAATTAATAAATAACATATTGCAAAAATATTTATTGGTTGTTTTTCATTTTTCTTAATTAATTATTTAGCACTGTGAAAGCTAGGTGAAAGTGTCAAGATAAGAAGTAGAATTGTAATTGAATAGACGTGAATGAAATATACTAATCAGGCACTGATTAACCAATAATAGACAAATGGCTATTGTTCAAAATATTTAGGAACCCGAATTCAATTGGGACAATTTTTACTGGGTACAATGTATTTTCGAGAAAGAAATAGTGAGTAAATATAATTGATATTTTGGCCACTTACGCCAGACCTACAATATGGTTAATCCAGCTCAGTAGATACTACTGATTTCGCGTAATACTTAAAAGTAAGAATGTACTATAATAGGACATAATATAAAAAAAATTGGTTCAAATTTGAAAAATTAATTATTGATAAAAAATGTATAGAATTTCTTATTATAAAAAGTCTACAATATAAAAAATAAGTCTGTATTTGATTTTTTATCTTATTTTATTAATAACAGTAACTTATATAATAAGTTTTAAACAATAGTAAGTTGATTTATTGCTGGTTATCTTGAATCCAATCAATGTAAGCTGATACTCTGGCATACACCGATGGCCATCCATTTGCTCCACAAGGCAGGAAAGCCCAAGAAGCGATGCCGATTACTTCAATCTGGAAAAATACAAGCAATTAATAATCTTAAGAACAGAAATATTTGTTGTGGGGATTAAATAATAGTAGGTAGAGGGGAGCAGAGTAAAATACAAAAAAACTTGACATAAAGATATTTTTGTTTAGTTAGGTGTTTTTAAATGCCTGTTCATCTAATACGAGTAGTTTAAACTTATATTGGTCATGATTTGTTCAACAGATGGTACACCAATACTTTTTATTGTGCCTAACCTAACTTAACCTAACCTAACCTAAAATGATTAGTTAACTCTTTGGCCGCCAGCCAGGAAGAGCGGATAAATGAACCGTTGGCGCGGCAAACACTGACATTGAGCTTATACAAATTTGCGCATGAGCATTATGTTTTTATTATTAAATTTAAGAAAAATCGTAACCATTATTAAAAAATATGAAGTGATTAAGAAGTTATCGTATATATTAGATGAACAAATATCAAAGCATATAAAATAACTAAAGTTATTGATGGTATATGTTAAAAAGAGCGGCAATTTTAAATTTTTGTTTCGCCTCGACAAAATCCTAAATGCGCTTAGCGCTACTAACGCCTCTGTAGAAAGTATAAAAAAGAAAGATAAGATGTCTTACGTGATCTCCATCAACATGCATTAATGGACCGCCAGAATCTCCAGAGCAAGCTGAAATTTGTCCTCCAAGAGGTCCGGTGCAAATATTATTCTCATGAAGAGGAGTCCATCCTCCAAGAAGAGCATCGCATTCACTGTGTGAGACGATTGGTTTTGTTACTGTCTGCAATCGTTTGTAATATTTAATATTGTTGGCCGAGTGAGTACCTATGTGTAATACCCGTGACTTACTTGAAGGATATTAGGCATGGATGGTGTTGAAGTATTAGAAGTGGACCCCCAGCCGCACAAGACAACGTTTCCAGAATGTATACTTCCCGGTGCAGGTAGAGCGATGGGTTTGACAACTTCGCTGAGAATTAAGGGAGTAGCCAAACGCAGCTGAAGAATCAATAAAAACACAAACAATATATTACTAGTGGTAATATTCAGTCAAATGAACTATTGCAGTAAATGTTCCACTAGTGCAGTTACTTTTGGTAATACATAAATTAACACATAAATATCGCTACTATAGACAAATGCGTATGATTTTTAGATATTATCAACCTTCAACCAATATGTGCCAAAATTTCATGACATTTCCACTATTAGGTTATGAGTTACAATAGTTTTAGTGATGCTAATTTTCAAATGAATGAAAAAATCTGAATTTCGTGTGTTGATAAAGCATTGCTGTCTTATTGAGTAATGTGATACATGGTTAGAAATAGATTTTGACAAAAAACTACAGTACCAGAGCAACATCATGTGGCGCAACTCCTCCAGTGTAGTCTTCATGGACAATCGTCTGTGCGATATTAACTCGCTGCTCCGTCGATTCCGCTATAGCTAGATCATGTTTCCCTGCAACTACCTATTAAACACAATTACAGAATATTTGAATAAGTTTTGCCAAATTCTTCTGACACAGGTCAGGGGACAATGGGATGCCAGTAATGTTTTTGTCCGCCAGGATCGCATCGAAACAGATTTTTGCCACGGTCTAACTTTATTTTTAGAATTGTATAGAAATCACTGAAATTAAACACATGCAAAATAATTTATGGTTATTCTATTTTCTAATATTTATGCAATACTATAATACTGCATTGTTTTGTGTTTTTGGCATTTTTGAGAGATGGATCAGTGATGTCACTTTTTCATAAAACGTTCTTTCGCTGCCTAACTTGTCCGTGTGCAACTTCCTTACACTTGTTTGCTTTATGTATCTGCTTGATAAATATTCTTCTAGAAACTTTGGTATGAATCTGTTTATTTATTATTACCGCTTCCTGTTGATATTATTTTAGTAGAAAAAGATACACTGCTATAAAATAGCGCGCACTGTGAAAAAGACGCAAATTCTATTACACATGGAATAATACGAGTATAAACAATAAACATACACGGCTACTTGCGCGGAATTTATTAGGGGCGATAAAAGGCTACGTGCCTAGGAAGCCCGAGAAATTATATATATATAAAAAAAAATAAGGCCACTTGTGATTTTAAATTCACATGTGGAATTTTTTCGCATAGTTTTTATCCGCAGTGCGCGAAGGGTCTAAATTGGTGATATAGAATGTTATCACCCGTCCCTCCATTACGTATAAGATTAACTAACTTGCAAAAATCCAGTAGGTCCGACATCAACTTCAGTTATACAATGTCCAGCTGTTAGCACATAGTTTTCATTCAAGATGGACCCTCCGCATATATGCATAGGTGGTGCGCCTGGAGAGAAGGTCCATTGCAATGATATCATATGAGGAAACTGATGCGCCAATGCATCTTGACCCCCAACAACACGACCGTTCAAGAACCCATATTTAGGACCTGTAAACAAACAATTACGTAAGAATGTAAGATGTATAATTCGAAACCAAGTTAGAACTTACTTGGAGCGGCCGATACCGCAAGCACCAGCAGAGATAAGGTAATTAGAGTGGTCTTCATGTTGGTGACTGCGGGAAAACAAAACAAGTGTTTCTTATATAAGTGGTGAAAGTAATCATCTGGATTATTTCGGTTGATAACAGTAAATCCATTAAACTTCACATTAAATGAGATGCAATTAAAAAAGATCATTACTTTTGTTGATGTGATACAATCATAATCCCTACAAATCTATAAACATGTTGTTTTATCTATTGACTTTCTGTTATCATTGTAAAATAGTGAAGTAATCTTTCATGATTGATTAGCATGATCTTTTTACCAAATTTACTAACTTGCCAAAATTAATTCCAAGTTAATTTTAATTAGATCTTCGCGTTCAGGTTTTTTAACTTTATTTGCTTCAAATTTGTTTCAGGTTTGCATGACAAACAAATAATTAACATCAAATGGAAATTCTGCTGTCTGCCTTCTAAAGTATTATTGTTCTTAATAAGCCAATCATGTACATATTACAGGATTCCATGTTGTGTTCGAGCATTCAGCTTCTGCTAAATAGATTACCCACACTGATAGAAGGATTTGTTTGTATTTAATAAATCAATTTATTAAATACAAAAATATTTTTGTACTATTAACAATATTCGTTAGTATTAACTAAATCTATTTTTTATGAGAACAAAATTTTTGTAACTATTAAGAAGCTTTAATATATTGAAGAAAATATTTATTTCCACCAAATAAGATTTGTTAATAGTTAAAAAATATTTTGTTGGTGGTCGGTGTTGGTAGATGGCTATACTTAACGCGTAGTTGTAAATAAATATGTGTATATATACATAACAGAATACTCGTGTGTGCGTGCGCATCATGGTAATATACGATATATTTTTTAAATGTTAATAAATCATTTTTTATATATTAATAAATCGTTTGTTAAATAGTAATAAATATTTAGTTAGGACAAAAAAATAGCTGCTAATAAATGATTTATTAACTGTTAATAAATATTTGTTAAGGACCTATCCTCTAATAAATTATTTATTAAATATTAACAAATCTTGTTAAATACAAAAAAATCCTTCTATCAGTGCAGGCTGCAACATATATGGTCACAAGACTCCTGTGTGCCTTCGATTCCTAGCAACAAGAAATTGATTCCTCATTAATTGTTTTAAGGACTTAATTTATGTATCTACTTGCAGTGGCTATCTGCTTTCCTGCAGATAATGTTTTTTAAAGACGATTTAATACTTCAAGCTTATCTTTTCCATACGTTTCATTATCTTTGCATTAATTTTTTTATTAAATACAATGAATTATTTATGCAATTCATTATATTTTGCATTAAAATTATGTTGTTTTTAAGAGAAAAAAGGTCACATAAACGCCAGAATCACATAGATATTTAAAATAAAATGAAGCAGTTTGTCATTTTAGAGCATAACGAACATAACTACATCAAAACATTTCAAGAAAATGGATTTGAATTTTATTTTTTTTATTTTAGAACATAATGAACATAAATAACCGCATCAAAATATTTGAAAGCATCAAAAAAGTAAATTAGGACAAAATGTCCATGAATTTAATAAAAGTTAGACATTATTGCGCCTAATAGCGCGGCAACATTACTTACGAACAAAATTTACAGTACAAGAAAGTCATGTATTTTTCAATTATTTTGTGACAATATTTACAGACTAAATGTAACAATTAATTGAATGCGGAAGAAATATTACATTTTTGTACCGTTTTTGTTACATATGTGTTACATTCCTATTACGTTAACGCCATGCAACTGCACAACACATTATTATTCAGCCATGCAATCTTAAAATCGCTGAAATTGACATACAATATAGGGTGTGCCGTTAAAAGAGAATTTGTTGTGGTCACAACTAAGCATCTACTTAACGTAAAGAAAACTAATAAACAATAATGATAGTAGTCTCTGATATTTGAAGACAGGATCAAGGACTTGGTTAAACATAAAACAAAAGCAAATATATTCTGCTATTTTAATTAAAATATTCTTTCTAATTTTCTTTTATAAAAATATTATAAAATATTACAAAAACATAACAAAGATACAAAATAAATATAAAAATGAATTTTAAAAAGTAATAATTCTGAAAGTTCTATAACATTCTATATTTCGAGATCATTTTTTAATCAAGATTTATGAAATGGAAGCGGGAGAGGTATGTATTCGATTTCAAACATCTGCGATACTCCCCAAAAGTGATTCGTCATGCTTATTTTTGTTATTGCGTAGTTATTAAACTTTATTTACATTAAGTAGAATTTCATAGGTTAGTTAACATTTGAGGATATATTTTAGTGGTTTATATTTCAGCAGGCTGTAAAAGAGAGTTTCGCATGGCTGGGACAATGGTCTCGCGACGAGATGCAGGCAGTGGCCTTGGCGACGCTTTGTGTGCTCGGAGCCTGGGTTATTATAAGTTGGCTAATTCATCTGTTATTGACTCTTCTTTGGCCTTGCTGCGCTTTTGGAATAGTTATGGTTGGTCTCGTACGTTAAAATTTAGATGAACAAAAACCACTGCAATGAAAAAATAAAGTTATTTGTGTTGAAATTGGTTACTTTTAAGATCAACAAATGAATAGTATTATATGGTAAACTTTACAAAGACCTACCAATTACAGTTCGTATTAACGACTGAGAGAAACTCAGAAGTGAGCAAACTCTTGTATGACAAAAATTCATAGATTTTAATAAATGCGATTTCAAGTGGAGTCTAAATTATTTACTGGAATTAATGTCTTTACTTTGAACTTAGTAATAAAGTAGGGGGTAGTTTGTCAGTCAGTTGAAACTTCCTGAAGTGTTATTTGATTCGATTACTAGTCGTATATTTGTTTATATATTACTTTTCAGTCACTTGGAATATACGTTGAAAAGTATAAATAGCATACTCTCCACTTTAGCACATTTTTAAAAATGTTTGAGCCTGGGAGTTGGCTCAGTTACAATAATTTCCATATTACCAAAATGTTTCCTTACATTAGTGTCAATTAAATAAAGATCTTAAATACCACTGCTAACTTGTTACGTAAATGAAAACGACTCATAATGTATATCTTACTGGAAGAAATACTTTTACTCAATGTTACGTTTTATCATTTACATTATCTAAATATAAAACGCATTTAAAATATTTTACTTATTGTCTAGTAATTTAATAATTTGTTATACATAAATTCATAGGCACTGAAGTAACATATTCATAATATTAATATCTCTATTCATTTTAGTGTGCAATGCCATCATGGAGGCAAATGATAGTTCAAGAGGTGGTTCCTAGAAACATTGGGACACTAAAGAGGCTATTTCAACGGCTTTTAACATCAGTATGTGAAGTATATCACACCATTGTAGAGAACAATGCACAGTAAATCATAAAAACTATCGATTACTTGAATACTAGATATATCAATTTTAATATTGGCAATTAAAATTGTTTCCATTAATACCATGTAATAAAATATTTAAAAAAAATCGCATAATAATAAATTGTATGGAAAATATTTCATAAGTCTTCGTATTTAATTTCTTCACTTTCTTTATGAGTATTCTTCGAATATATATTATTAAATTAGTTTTATAACTAGATTTTTATAAAATGCAATGAAATTATACAACACTTTTCCTTTAAACTTTTTATTAAGTACGAAACATTATCCAGTACACAATATAAAATTATAAATTTATAAAACTTTCAAATCAAAGCAGCGTAATACCGAGATAGTTCATGCTGAATGTCACACTGCTGTGACTTCGGGTTCGATCTTTGGACTAACGGTATATTTTCTGCGTTTGCTTGTTATGATAGTTAAATTAAGTATCGTGTTTTCATCACCAAACAAAAGTAATAATTCATACGATCCGTTTGAATCCGAATCTGTGAACGCCTGTCTTTATGCAAACTTAATAACGTCTTCATGTCTATAGTTACCGTAACTTAGAACACGCTGTTAGTAGCTTCTTATGAAGATACAAAAGTAATGTATTTTATTGTAAAATTAATATGACAACTGATACAGACTGAGTGCCTGCAAAGCGGCGATGTCAAATGATTATTATGCATTGGACCTGCTAAGTAAACTTAGTCTTATTTAAGTAAAGTATTTAGAACTACAGTGTTATTACAAAATTTCAAAACACACAAGTTATACAATAAGGTCCACAAAGACAATAAATAGATTTTTTTGAATTATCTATATTTTCGATGAGAATTTATAATGGCACTAAAAGAATATATTGCCGAAATTAAAAACATTATGTGTTTGATTAAGAAAACAAAAAGTTTACTCTTTTTGGTAAGTAATACACAGCATATTTGTCAGAAACAGAATTAAATGACTGTATCTACCGCGAATTATGAAAAGAAGTAGCTGAAAAAGTTCATCAGTAATAAAGATACACGTCTAAATGCAAAACGTGAGGTCTAACACATAGTGTTGCCTCAATGACACATAAGCTTTGAAAAAAGCACGAACATTTACAAATATTAAATATATTATTAATAATACAATTTATTTCGAGTGGCTTGAGAATTAATAAAACTTTGTTTCTGTATATAGTAAAGTGTATGATAAAGGTACTCTTGCAACGAATATACTATTGCTTATTAACGTATGGAGATGGGTACAGTGGGCGTCCAGCTTCCTGGTCCATCCTGTGGACTGAAGTCATAGCGATGTTTGCTGGAGCAATGAAGTCACCATTTTCCATGGCTCTGTACAAGGCTAGGATGCACTGCCAGAGGTAGATGCCAATAACTGAAAGAAACAAAAAATTATAAACTACGAATTTTCAAACATTCTTCAATTATTTCTCTAGTCTTATTGCATACTTGACACATGGCTATATAATAAGGTAATTTTGTCTTTAGATAGAAAGGTGAGAACATGATATGAACGACACAGACACATTACGTTAGGTACATTTCTAAGATGTGCATTTATGAATAAACTATGCAAAACGAAAGTTCGATTTAAGATTGAGACGAGCATGGAATATATTGTAATTATAAATTAGGCTTCATTTTACTTACCGAAGATGGCCCACAGTACTCCTACAGCGAGTTTACCGATAGTATGGACCATCCTTTGGACTTCAGGGTCGAAGTCTGACAGGTTCAGATTAACAAAGATCATCAACAATATAACCGACAGGCCAACTAGTACCAACCCCATACAGTGCCAGATCAGCCAGGGCAGAAGGAATTTACGATTTCCCTGGAAATAGAATAACAAAAATATGACAATAATAGATTGTATATAATTTTAAAATAGACTAAGAAGACATTTCTTGTAATATACAGTGTGCATGTTTCCAGCAAGTTTTGGCATAGAATGGTATATAAGCAAAAAGGCATTGTGTATTTTAAATAATGCACATCGATCGTCTAGTTCATTAGTGACACATTTCCGAACAATCGAAGTTTGTGTTAAGTAACACAAATAAAATACACAAGTAAAAATACGAGACTATATAAAAAGTGTTCGTTTCATATTATATTCTTTTTATCGTATTTCCGCTTCGTTAAAACTCGCAAGTCTCTGCTGCTCAGTAGAGTCTGCGCTCCTAAGGATGACACAAGAGTGTGAGGTCGACAATACACTCTTCACCCTAGAGCTGACACACTGTGGTTATTGTCATTTGCTTTTAAAAATGAATAATTAATTTACAAGTAATAATTGAAATATTAAACGCCACTGTTGTAGTAGATGATTTGACATAAATATTTAAAAACGTAATGAGTGATACGAATTAAAATCTTTATTCTATCCAGTGTAAATTCGACCTTAACAAAACAAACAAAATTAATTAGGTTCGAGTCCTTGGTTAAAATACAAAAACACTATTGAAAATTAGCTTTAGTGAGTTATAATTAGACCGAAAACGAATTGTGCGTAAATAACAGAGGTAAATAGTGGATTTCCTTAATTTAAAGTACGCTCTATTTAATATTTATTTCATACTCTGTTAGTTACTCTATTTATGTTATTTTCAATATTTCCAATATCTTAAAATATGAAATCAGTTCGCATAGTAGCTTATACTCGTATATATGTCAGCAAATATTTTTTGCACTGTTTATTTCATTTGTATCAAGCTAGTTATATCAAGGTTTATTTTGGAATAACTTATAGTACTCATAGTTTCTGAAAATGAAGAAATCAACAAATTTTTTTTTTTCATTTTCTGCATTTATGTCAGCATTCATGTAAAAAAGAAATACATAAAGTAAATTTTAAAATAAACATTGAATGTAAACTTACTTCTTTAGTTCCATGAATCAAAAGTCCATCAACAGTTATTGTAATCAGCACCACAATTAACGAGAACACGTTAATTCCTAGAAAAAGAATTCTTCATTTAAATGCTTTATAAAAAGGAATATGTCTATATTGAAATCAAATAATAATGTAATAGAAACATAGAGAAGACGAAGAACAACAAGATGAAAGAATTAGCCTTTTTACAATATTAATTGGAACTTTTTATAATACAATCTGAATAAATTGTGGGAGGAGGTTATAAATAACATGATGATAAGAGAAATAAAGGAAGTTTCACTTCCGGTAACACTAACTTACCAAGGACATCTAGTAAAACCAGGGGTTTTTACTTTAAAATAACATTTAAAAAAATATTACTGCTTTTCTACAAGTAACTTAATTTCTGAAATGTTTTAAAATTAATTTTCTTTTCCTTTATGTCAGATGATATTGCACTATGCATATTTTTACCATAATTTGACACGGTTAATAGAATCAATCCATATATAGATTTAAACACCATTAAATGAGCAGTCAATTATAAAATAAATGCGCTTCTAAAATATATTGATTGGATGGATATGAGTTTATTGTTTACCTACTCCGCCTGCATTGAATCTATAATTAGATGACAGCACTAATCCTGCGTAAGCTTCAAACAATCCTGTGATTGAGGTCAACTGCAAATAAAAATATAACAAAATGCATTAGTAAATACCAGGTAATTAGGTCTATCGGAGGAATTAAATAGTCTGTTCTATTGTAGGAGAACTCTCACACTAAAACAGAATACTTTAGCAACTTTATCATGAAATATAATGTCAGTACACCATTGTACTGAAGATAATAAAAGTCCATAATATATATCTGTATCGTTTTCTCTCTCGCAATTATCTGCTGGCAATGCAATAATAAACACAAAGCGACTGCACACGTTATGTACGAAGCTCTATGTTTCTAAGCACGTTGGGATCACGTGTAGCATCACACACGAAAGGCGGTGCTTTGATCTACATACGTATGTACCATTTTATGAATACGGACGTATGAAGTATAAACTTCTTAGACAAACAATAAACTAGTAACTTTCTCTTATAATGAAGAGTGTTTAAGTAAAACAACTCCAAAACACTCTATTGAAAAAGTCGGGTCCCGCAAGTAGTCTGTTCCAGCATAAAGACTAAGATGTATGCGATAATAATTGTTACGCTGCTGTATATGGAGTAACGGCTACGATTACAGTCGTGCGATTTTGCTACAGAGCCGATGCTACGGCGTGCCGTTTGCGTTTGTTTGAACACATGTAAAAGACTTCGTTTTGTTATTCTTTTTTAAGATTTCTGATTATCTCGGGTAACTTCGTTTTGTAGAAAAGTTTACTAATATTTTGTTTGTATCACCTGGTGCACAATTAATTCTTTCCAGTGGAAATTCTTTTCACTGTTGTGTCTCCCGGTAGTACAGTGTACAATTATTACGGTGCATATTTCATACATTTCCGATTTAACATAATATTCACTAACCAAAGTAACCACGCTACAAATATTGACAATATATAAAATCATTATAGCAAGTATGACGTTTTAATAATTATAAAATGTAAACAAACAAATCTTACCACTCCAAGCCATCCAAGAGCATATCCACCGGTCCTTAGGGAATGACAAAAAAATGTTTTCGGTCTATAACACATTCTGATTCTTTAATAATCAATTCACAAAAACAATAATCACTAGGTACGCACTACTGCGTATTGCGCATCTACTTCCAAACTAAAAACAATCTGAACTGAACTGAACAGATTCTGGAACCTTGTCTACCAGTTGAACTGCGTGTAGACGATCGTAAACGTAATTCTCGGCTCGTGGACGCATATTTGCTGGTTGTTTTGTATTTTATTAACAGTACCGGCGAAACCGTGAGTCGTAGCTTGTTAGATAAATGTCAATCACAAGCAAATTTAAGGTTAAGTGATGGATTCTTGTTAATGTTAAATGTTTTACATAATTTGTTGTAAACAATACATTTGTCTTTGTATGTAATGCTTATCTCACACTAAAGTAGGCTACGTCCGATCGAGTTGCGAGTTGTTTCGCATTTATTAAGAAAGTAAGCTTCTACCTTAACATTTATCAATACACTACGGTGTTGAAAGAGATAAAGTGTTGCCATAGTGTCATATTACTGACTTGTTGATCTTAAAATATTAATCTATGACCTTAGTTTATTAATATAGTTTACTAGCTAAATCCTAATGAATTAATGGAAAAGAAAATAATAGGGCACACACACACAAACACAGACGACGATCAACTGGAAAGAAACAAAGGAAATGAATGCGATTTTCGAAAACACGCGCTTATTCGCATGCAACGTTGTATCGAAGACAATACACCGATTACATTTTGAGTTTTGCGAGCACAAACATGCACAGGTTAAACTTTTATATATAAAAATGTTTCTCAGATACTTGAGTGCCGCTGGCGTTGTATTTCGACTTCGTTGTCCCGTCGTGCTTCAATGCCGCTTGCTAAAAATGTTTTAGCTTACGTCACGTTAGGATTATACAACACACAACAGACATCGTGCGGGCATCGAGTATACAATATTCTTTCCAGAAGCGAAATAACATAGCGCCAGAAATCTATATGACATCACTCTATATTCAGTTGGCCAACGCTCGTTTAAATGTACAAGCATAAGCCATAGTCCATAACACCATGGAAGAATTTTATGCTATTAATAATATCAAGGTCATCAAATATAAATAAACAATGAGGAGTATTTATCTAATTTCGTTAAATGTAATTCGATTATTTCGAAATAGGATGCTTAAATAGTACTTTATCATAGGGTCAATTCGGTTATTTTTTGACATTTGACTTCAGCAATATTAATATAATAATAACGATAAGAGACTGTTTTTAGACATTTTTTTGATTAGTTTTTGGTTTGATTATGTTCGTTATTCGAATCGAATATGTGTATTGTTTGGTCTCTCAACCGATTTGTATGTGCTCTGTGCTCTTAACTCGAATTTCCCGTGTCCAAATCAGCATCCCTGAATAAATGAGCCTTTCTGTAACTCTGCATGATGTCTTCGTTGGGCCAAATTTCGATAACATCACAAACTTCATTCGGTATTTTATCAGAGTAAAATAAACAATGGGCTTGTGTTCTATGTCTTAATTTCTATAAAACTACTATAAATTGATAAAGTTGGTTACTAGAACCTCAAATGTACAATTATTTTTTAATAACTCCTTATATGTTAGGAGATATTAACAATTAAAAAAGTCATTTTTTCTCTTTAATTATTAAAGGGATTCAACGTTGTATACATTCCAAATGCATGTAACATCATAACCGCTGCCAATCTTACAGCTCATAAATCTCTGCTATATGTATTTCTATATCAAAATATCAAATATTATTTACAGCTATTTCGAGGAACAATAAAATTCCAATATTATGTCTGCCTTAGCAGGGTTAAATAAAATAAAAACTTATTATTCTTTGACTTGACTTGATTATTTCGACTACCAACAGCTACAAAACATTACCGCAGCACTGACCTACTCAACAAATTTAAAAATGTCAAAGTTAAAATGCATTTCACGTCATACAAATATGGCTGACCATTTCTACCGCTAAAACTACAATTCAAACTTTTAATTGCTATATCTCCGTCAACATTTAATTATTTAATAAAATAGACACACCAATACACATGTATTAACATCAATTTTAATCAAATCACCTGCATCAATGATTAACAATTATGGCAACCCTAGTTATAGAGGACATGCCCAATCACAAATTCGAATCTAGTTATGGTTTCGGATAGATGTTTGTTTTTTCATGTTACAGATATTTTGTATTATTTAGGTAAAATTACCAGATGCGTTTCTAAAAGCCATAAACTTAACAGACATCATTCTTTAACTACTTTTTGCTGATTTACGATCCGCGCCTGGTTTTATGAATGTACTAAAATGTTTGCCCAAAGAAAATAGGTCAACAATACGACATACAGCTTTAGGAAAGTCCATTTAATTAGTGAAACGAATCTAGGACTTACTAATGTACAGGGTGTGTCTTTATTA
Organism: Panorpa germanica; assembly: GCA_963678705.1. Lineage (NCBI taxonomy): Eukaryota > Metazoa > Arthropoda > Insecta > Mecoptera > Panorpidae > Panorpa > Panorpa germanica. The sequence goes on along the minus strand of OY783211.1, from coordinate 8,525,819 downwards.
ATTAAATGTTGTTTTACTTCATTCAGTTGTTTTACGAGCTAATTATGTAATGGTAATGTGAATGTCACATCCCAGTCCACACGTCTGTTTTAATTTGCATACATACATTTTTACTTGTAGCACGACTTAACCTTAGTATTCTGTTATAAAGACACGTGGAGACACTGACGGACGTGTCCGACATATTGATCAGTTTGAATTGATGACTTTTGGTGACTTCACAACTAAACAATGGGGTTGTACTCTCACTCCTTGGTTTTTCCACCTAGATCTGGGTTTCTTTTTGCCATTGTCATCTGCGTGGATAGATTTTTCAAGAAAATATCGCATCGCGTCTTATTTTAATTCAATAGGATTATTTTTAAAACCAAATGAAAATACACATCTTTGGAACATAAATATATTTATTTATTGACACTGTACAATTTCAAGAACATGTTTATATTTTTTATTATATGAACAACTACAGTATGTGTTTGTATAGGAAATATATAACATTTATATAATATTCTGATAGTCTTATATATATTAAACTCTTTATAGTAGTAGTATAGTAGTGAGCGAAATGAATATTGGTCAGCTATTAAAGGGAGGCAGTGAAGTAAAGAGGTGGATGGCGGAAATAGAAAAAAGGAAACAAAAAACAGGACAATAAATAAGCTCGTAGCTGAGTTGCATAAGGAACATGAAGAGAGAGGAAGTACTAAAAGAGGCAGCGAAGGGAAGCAGGAGAAAGAAAGAAGTAGCGAGGAAACAGTTAAACTTCAGTCCAGAAAAATAGAGGATTTGCGGAAAGGAAATATGGACAAGAGGTGGATGACGGAGATAGAGACAATAATAAATTAGTAAAGGAAGAGAGTCAAGTAGAAATAGCAAAGTCAAGAGGAAATAGTAAAGATAGAGCGTTTATGCCTGTAATAGACATAAGTGGAGAAGTGAAAACGGAAAGAGAAGGCAGGAAGGATAGTGAAAAGATAATAGAGGGTTTGTCGAGAGGAGACAAGGAAGGCAAGAGGTGATAGATGAAGATACAGGTAATAAGGAAGGAGAAGCAGGAAACGGTGTGAATAAAGGAGGAGTAGGGGACATGAAGAGAGAGGATCAAGAAAAGAAGAAACAGAAAGTACTATTCGAAGTAGTAATAGTCTAGAATAGTTTAAGTTTAGTTTTAACTTTGAATTTATATGAAATGCATTAAGAAATATAATAATGTAAAGTCGAAAGGCACACAATTAATATAATAAATAAGTAAAATATTAAACTCTTTATATAAAAATTGAAACTTCTGATTTCCGAAGAAACTTGATGTTGCCTTCGATTGAAACTTGATATTGAAACAGATCGTTTGACATTTGTTTGTGGCTTAAAACTAAGCCCGTCGTCCGTACACGGCTCGACAGGGTTGCAACGCGTTGCCCAACTGTGCATGTAACTTTGTTGTAACCTTGACTGCGTACACAGTATTTTTAAAAAGATATCCGAGGAGACAAATTATAAAGTAATTGTAATATATAGTCCAAATCACGATAGTTCGGCGGCGACTTATACTTAAAAGAGGTTATAAGAGCGGTACAAATCTATAATACGATGATGAATTTTACCTTATTCGTTTCTATATACATTATAGAAAAATAAGAGTGAGTGCTTTTTAGTTATATCGGCAGTTTATACCTCACAACTTGTTTTAAGTATGAACTCTCATAATTTAAACTATAACAGAAAAAATACATCTTATTTCAAGATGATGTCATTTAATATATTGTAACGACCTCTGCATGGTACTAATTGGTGTTAATTGGTTATTAGTAAGTTGCTTACCATATATTACAGAAAAATCGTCTTATACTTACATTAAGAATAATAAAAAATTCTCTCTTCATTCTCAAAAATGTTCTCTTTTTGGATTACAGTACCGAAATGTGTGGTTTAGTCCCGCACAAGAATTATTTGCTCCGGGCCTAGCACGAGTAAGAAACATTTTTAGGGCCCCTCGGATTTATGGCACGCTAAAAAAGGTAACGCTTTGAGTACTACAAAAGACTTTAGGTTGAGATCTAAAATTGTTGGCGTATCTAAAAGACTAACTGGATAAGGATTTAAATATTTTTTCATTTATATTCATTTTTAATTCCCGGCAGATCTGGTTTGAAATATTTGCAATCTACAATGGACTGTGAGTTCATTTTCATAAATCTGATGTATATCTTGTGTTTATTTTTTTTAATATCCAAAAGTTGACGGCTATTTAAAATTAGATTTGATGAAATTTTTATTTTGCCATTTAATTTTTTACTATATTTTTAAGTACGCAGTTGATTAGAATTAGATGAAATATATTTGCATATATCAGCCATTTTATAAAGTTTACTACTACTTGGAACGCAGACATAAAACTGTCTGAAAACTATAGATTTATATACATTTATTAATTATTAAATAAATGGTAAAATGCGATTGAGCTTGTATGTTAACACTTACACCCAGTAAACATCAATCAATTATGAAATCACTCAGATAGATGTCACCTATTAAAAGAAAATTTAGTAACATTTTTTCACAGAAAGAAAAGAAAGATCTCATTTCCAACTTCATACAATTAAATGGAGATATAGTTGTCTCTTTTACACTTGAAAATATTTATTTAGTAGAGATAAAATTCCACATTTATTTCACCAAAACATAATAGAAAAAGAAACAAGATATACCTATCTCTGTTACACTTGAATGGTTTATTTGCAACTCCATTCAATGCTGGTACGGTAGTGAGACCAGGCGAAGTGATTTTGCCATTTGTAGTTCATATTACTGACATTTCCCTTGATCGAGTAAAATGAAACTGAATTGTTTCATGACAAAAAAATCATACGCATCTTTAATATGATGTCAAAGTAACTCGAATATATTTACTGGGCATTTATAAAAAGATTGAACACTTAGATAATAATATAATACTGCTTGTTGGTAAAACAATTACATAATATCATTTATTCATCCACGTATGGTATCTGATTGAGAGCGATTCCAACTTGTACTTCGTTGTTAGGAAGGACTGTAGTCGTGATACTGTTTTGCGGATAGTGGGACCGTCCCTCGAGTTCTCTACGAAAGCTGTAGATGCATAACCACACGTAAACTGCCAAAGCTGAAATAAAAACAACCCAAAGTGTACACTCATGAAATCTGTGTCTTTAATTCTTTTTCAGGTAATATTTAACTTTTGTACAGGTAATGTTAACTCCGTGAGAACCACGCTTTAGAATGTTCATGGTAATAAAATTTAAGAAAGATGTATTTATATTCCTGTCGAATTATTTAGTTCAAAATATGGCAAATATTCATTTAGATGATACAGTAAAATGTGGCACGATTTTAAATTGAAAAAAAGTATGTCAAAATTTGTAAATAAAAAGTATATTTCGACAGTAAAGAAATTTCTTCCTTTACTTAATGGGCTTGTGTCCTCATTTTTTAGTGGTCGATTTTTCAATTGTTGATTGAAATTGATGTTAATAAATGTGTATTGGCATGTCTATTTTATTAAATATCTAAATATTGACGGAGATATAGCAATTAAAAGTTTGAATTATAGTTTTAGCGCTAGAAATGGTCGGCCATATTTGTATGACGTGAAATGCATTTTAACGTCAGTTATTTGTTGAGTAGACAGTGCTGTGGTAATGTTTTGTAGCTGTTGGTAGTCAAATAATCAAGTCAAATCAAAGAATAATAAGTTTTTATTTTATTTAACCCTGCTAAGGTAGACATAATATTGAAATTTGATTGTTCCTTGAAATAGCTGTAAATAATATTTGATATTTTGATATATAAATACATATAGCAGAGATTTATGAGCTGTAAGGTTGGTAACCTTACACAAGGATTGTGATCTCTTAACATATAAGGAGTTATTAAAAAATAATTGAACATTTGAGGTTCTAGTAACCAACTTTATCAATATATAGTACACTTTTATAGAAATTAAGACATAGGACACAAGCCCATTCTAATTGTTGGTAGATATATAATCTTGAATAAAAATAGTAGTGAACATAGGTTCGATTTAAGTGAAAAAGAATTTAGGTTTATCTGAAACCTTTTTGAAAGAAACGAAAAATAAGTATGATACCATATGAACATGTCAATGTCTTTCGACGCCGCTGACCATACTCACCATAACCTGGAACGATTATTAGGATAATTAGAAAACCGAGATGAGATTCCGCTTTATTCCCCGTAAGATGATATAAGCTGATGTGTATGCTGACAGTGATGAAAGCTAAACTGATGGCTGCAAACAAAGCCACGGCCATCATGGCTCCAGTCCAAATCAACCACGGCGTTATGAACTGGCGAAGTCTCTGAAAAGCAATTTCAATGAATGTAGGAGACAACAGTAAAGTTCGCATATCTTCATTAGCTGACAAATCAAAATAAGAAAGAAACATAAATATAGAAGACTATATGAACAAATCCTAAATCTTACCTTTTTAGCGCCGTAAACAAGCAAAGAATTTACAATGAGCATTAGAACGGAAGATACAAAGACGAAACTGTAAGCAACTGAAAGAAACATGAGAAGTGTATAAATAAATTACCGCGAAAATGCATGAAGTCATTTGCCAACCTGGGATTTTCATAATACAAATTGCTAAATACCTAATGCTAATGATGATAAAACTTTTTGACATAATTTAAAAACATGTGTAAACGGGTAATTCGAGGAATGTTTGTGCATGGACATTCGCTTATAAACAATCGGAAAAGAGCACGAATAATCGTCGGCCAAGAACAGTACATATTTTCAAAATTAAATTATTTTAAGCCAATTTTAGTGCTTTTAAAAAAATTTAACTTTTAGAATAATTATGAACATTGAACCCTTTCAAGGGAGATCGAAGGAGAATATTTGACAATTGACATATTCACAAGAGATGAATCACAAGATGTATTTTGAAACGTATATTTATTTACTTAAGTAGAAATCTACCACATTATGATGCTAATACACGTAACAGTTAACCAGAGCAGATTACCTTCTCGTATCAGGTTTATCTGTCAGGTAAACCGTTTCGTGTATGGCCACCATTAGATATACTACTCACCTATTTGGGTTCGGTCCACATAACCAATAAAAGTATTAGCTAATAAAACAACGTAGCAGTAGTATAGATGTAGAAAGCCGAAGATCTGGAAAATTTAGATAGGCAAATAGGATTAGGGCAGGGATTCCCTTCGTTCTCTAATCCTTTCAAAAAAAAACATTTCCTCGAAAGATCATCTCTAAATAAATAAAAATAATGAAAAGAAATTATATATATTTTATGTAACGTAAAGATATTTATTTATTTATATATAACAGAATAGATCATTGTTGTTGTCGGGATATAAAGTATAAGAAGAAGCAGAACAATATTAGGGGGATAAAAGGCTACGTGCCTAGGAAGCCCGAGAAATAATATATAAAAAAAAGAAATATAAAGATTCACATGTTTTAAAAATAACAATTTAATTGAACATGTTAACATGAAGAAAGTACGGTAATTATTCGATATAGCTTCACCTTTTGTTTTGAATCTTTTTAAAAAACTATTGCACTTTCGTATATTGTATGATGCTTTTATTATTGTGAAAGCATATACAAATCACACGTAATATACCTTATACAATTTTTTTATTAAAAAATAGACAGAATTTATGCTTAAAGTTGACTAATAAATATGAAATATCTAAATATATATGGAACATTGTCATTTTATTTCCAACCTCAAATTTGAAAATTTAACTTTAACCATTAATATTGTGTATTTCTAAATAAAAAGAGCTATAATGTATATTACGTAGTGATTTGTGCATATGTTTAGTATACAACAAACGCCATAAAACATACAAAAATGCAGTAGTTTTTTTAATGAGATTCAAAACAAAAGGTGTAGGTATATCGAATAATTACCAGAAGTACATTTCATGGTAAAGTGTATTAATGCGAAAGAAATCGAATATACCCTACTAAAGAAATAGAATATGCCAGTGTTAGAGAGCTGTCAGATACACCACAATTGCATTGTGTGCTTCTTCGTAAATTATATAAAACTGTTCTATATTTTTATAAATGTGTCCATTCATATTTCTTGTTTAGTCACAATATTATTAAGTTTATAATCCATTAAAAATGCAGTTCGAAACACACAAGGTGGTAAGAACATATGCGACACGATCTAATTGAATACCGTTAGCAACAACAAACGAATACCTACTATTCCCAGCCACCCCACGCCGATTGTACCAGCACGGAGGCTGTGACAGAAAAACGTTTTAGGATGTAGATCCATTTTAAATTAATTTAAATATTGAACTACTAATAAAACTGAATATAACAAAATAATATATTAAATATACACGATCACTCCACTACACTGATTCCCGTTGTGTCAACTGTGGGCTGATAAACAAAACTCCATATTGGAAGCGTTGCTGTTTCATATTCCTAAACATAAAAGGAAGCTCGACGTCGTGGCGCCATAATGACGTCAGCTTAGGGCGTCTTTGTCACCCTGTAAATCTGTAAATGTGGAGCAAGGCCACGATCGAACAGATATAATAAAATGGGTCCAGAGTGCATGTTCGGATGCTGTATTAATTTTAATTTCATTTTAAAATCAATTAATGTTAAATAAAATGTATATACAATTTAATTGCAGTGTTTTTATACAATAAGGATGTATATGGAAATAGTAAAACTCGAAGCTAAAGCTATCACGAAATTTACGAAAAGTGTTGCCAGATACTCGAAGAGGCATCGGCAGACGTCGAATTTATTTTTAAATAAACATGAAAAGCGATTAATGATTTTGATGAAAATTGAGATGAGACGATGAAATTTTTTTGCTGGTTAGTTTATCAGTCAATAGTTTAAGAATCGATTAGAAAATTTTAATCTTTGCGATAAATGAATAATTAAATTTATTTATGCATGGTAATGTTTCTGAATTATCATTATATTCATTAAAACATACTTTTGGTTTAATATCTAATTTATTTTACAACAAATATGTAGTACATTAACAAAATTCGCTTTCATTTGTTAATCTATTACTCGTAAAAGCAACGGCTCACTTTTGTAGTAGTTGACAGACTGAGTCTGACAAAACTGAATACGGTGCCTTCAAAGTCGGACTAGTCTTTGGGTCAAATTAAAATAATTGCTTACATTTAATTAGTTCTCATTGTTTTATATAAATAAAACACAGCCATTATTTTGTGTGTATAACCAAACCACATTAGCTTCGTTGTACAAGTAGTTTCTAATGTTCGTTTGTTAAAGCACGATTTCATTAACTGCATCTCTGTTTTCAATGCGCTTGTGTCCTATATCTTAATTTCTATAAAAGTGTACTATATATTGATAAAGTGGGTTACTAGAACCTCAAATGTTCAATTATTTTTTAATAACTCCTTATATGTTAAGAGATATTAACAATTAAAAAAGTCATTTTGTCTCTTTAATTATTAAAGGGATTCAACGTTAGACAACATTCCAACTGCATGTGACATCACAGCCGGTAGTTGCTATCTCTATTATACAACAGAGCGTAAAAGAGATAGCATATTCAAGAGAAACTCTGGCAAGTTTACAGGTTACCAACCTTACAGCTCATAAATCCCTGCTATATGTATTTATATATCAAAATATTAAATATTATTTACAACTATTTCAAGGAACAATAAAATTCCAATATCAGTCTGCGTTAACAGAAATAAATAAAAGAAAAACTTAGTATTCTTTGACTTGACTTGATTATTTCGACTACCAACTGCTACAAAAGATTACCACAGCACTGACCTACTCAACAAATAACTGACGTATAAATGTATTTCACGTCATATAAATGGCCGACCATTTCTAGCGCTAAAACTACAATTCAACCTTTTAATTGCTATATCTCCGTCAATATTTAGATATTTAATAAAATAGTCACGCCAATACACATTTATTAAGATCAATTTCAATCAACAATTGAAAAATCGACCACTAAAAAATGAGGACAAGAGCCCATTATAATCTTTAAACATTAGCTAAAACAATCGTGGTTTCATTAAGTTACAAATGTCTGTTAATATTGATTAGTATTGCTTTATCATTCATTTTAATTATTCATTAAATAACATTAAATATTATCACAGTCCTAATAACTATCGCAAGTTGATGCAACTAAATAAATTTAAAAAATACATTATCATGCATCTTCCTATTCTTCAAGAAGGTTGATAATTTCGTAAAACTGCTGTAAATCAAGGCGCTAAAGCACGGATTTGATTTCTTCAACCACTATTGATTAGTCCTAGGGTAGTTTTGATGATGCAAGAGAAATCCCATTTCATAATCTCTCTTGGCGACTTCTTCAAGGGGAATACTATGTGGGGGATTCATATTTGCCCGAGCAAGTCCGTACCTCAAACTTAGAATGCAAAGCCAACAATAGATGTAAAGTGCTGGAAAAATAATTTAAATTAAACGTGCCCGATGAAGGCTTAATCAAAGGCTAAAAAAATAATTTACCAAGACCCGGGGCATATGTAGCTGCAACTGTTATTCCAAAACGTATACTCCATGAAGTTACTTGGTTATTCATCGGATAGAAAGAACTGAAGATCAAACAAACGCCTAACACTGTCACCAACAGTACATGCCAAATTAGCCATGGCAACATGTAATGTTGCAGGCGCTGCAAAGAAATTAATACGAAAGTACTACACTCTTCTTATTTTGAATGAAAACTTATCAACAATTCTTAGAACTACTTATCGATATATTCAGTTGCAATATCGCCGTAGATAACACACAAGATAAACTTTTGTAAATAGATTTCACTATAACATCTATCTTGCAAATTTCATCATAAATTAAGATAGCCTAATCTAGTTATCTAATCCACGACTGAATAAAAATAATAATTCCAAATATTATAGAGTGATAATAAGCAGAATTTATTGATAATATTTTTCACAGAATAAATAAACTTATTAATATAACAGCATTATAATACCCGTGTTTCAAACCATACTTACAATGGTATATGCATAATTACCTTTTTGGTTCCATATATCAGCAAGGCATTTACAATTCCAGTTAACAACGACACCGTTAGCCAGAAATAATAAACAACTGAAATTGATGAATTAGAGAATAAGAACCTCTGCAGAATTTTACAATATCATGTAAATATTTCATTCAAAAAAAGTGGGCACCTTCAATATTAAGCGTCACAAAAGGACCCATAATGCTATTAGCCAACACCGCTGCATAAGACGCATAGAATGAGACGGCAGAAGTTACCTGAAATCAATAATTTATTGACATCACCGAAAAACAGCACAACGTTGCTATTACTTTCCGTTAATAGTATTGGTCGATGTTGTAATGTATCTAGATACGTTAAGCATTTAGATACTTTTACTGTATATGAAAACATATCTTTTGCAATGTTATAATCATAGAGATATAAGACTAGAGTGCGCAAGAGGCTGAATACTGTAATATAACATAGAGAGAGATAGCTGACGAGTGTCCTCTGTGTCTCTTTCGAGCCGAGTACAGTGATTGACCGCCGCGCTAACGAAAATATAGCTATAATACTTGGCGGCTGTCGATGTCTTTATTCATTATCGGGACGTTAAAATGCTTCGTATATATTATTTAAAATTTACTGTATGCTACACTAACTATTTACAAATATTTTTATCTTTATTTTTATTTTAACAATAGCGTCTGCTTGCTTGTTTACCCTCTACCATACCGCCAATCAACCAAGCCAACAGCAGCGGTTCGGCTAGGTAGAAACAGATAGGACACTCGGTAGGCTATATTTCGTTTTGCATCTATCGCTTCCTCTTACACGCGTCCCTATGGTTATAATACTGTAGTGGTGTAAACCATAACCTAATTTATATAAAACTGCGCTATATATTGATTAAGTTGTCTATCAAAACTTCAAATATCAAATTATTTTTATTTAATTCGTTGTTTTATAGAAGTTATTAACGATTCAAATAGTATTATTCATCCATTTAATAATAAAAGGAGTAAAACTTTATAAAAAATGATTGACTAGTTGACGTAACTTCTTCCTCATCTTCCCCATTACCATTTGCCAACATTTACCATCACTGTTAAACAAGAGATGTGCAAAAGAGGTGCATAATTAAATATCACAACTATAGCAGCAGCTGCAGCGACCCGTACTGTAGCAATATAACGTCGTGATGTAAAACGTAATACAAATGACATTACTTCTTGACTTATTGACGTCATCAATTAATGGGATATCAACTGGAATATTACGCAGTAAAACAAAATTCAAACTCTAAATAGATATACATATATTCGTCAATATTTGGATATTAAATTAAATAAAATGGCAATATCCGTTAATTAAGCAATATTTCAATAAAGAATTGATAAATCGATCCTAAAAAAGCAATTCACAACCCAATGTTGTAGTGACAACATTATAGTTGATCTTAATTTTAATTCATAATAAATATAAACATCCAAACTATTTCTATTAATAATAAGTATTAAAAATACTGGGGCAGCCATCTTTTTTTCCACGAAGGAATTAAAACGCATCCTATCAAATGAAAAAGAATGTATATATATATCTGCTACGATTTGTAGGAAATATGAGAAACGTTATCTTCACTATTCTACACATATTTCCCAGAACGAGAACAAAATATGTCTAGACAATGACGATCAAACAACAAGAAAGATTACTTATGCTTTTGTTTACATCTTTACGCAAGTAAACAACTTCAGAGAATATAAAAATACACGTATTTATATGGTTCTATTCCTACCAGACCAATCCATCCTAGTGCAAGACCACCAGTTCGAAGACTATGACAGAAGAACGTTTTAAGCAGGAAGCGCATGTTAAATTAATCTTTAAAAACTGACTATTTGACATAAAAATGCTTAGGTATCACCAACACAAAGTTTACACAAATAATGAAGTAATCCACTACAAGCGAAACCTGTTACTGATAAATACATGTTCATACTCGTATTAACGATGAAGTGTTCTAGTACTAGTAGTGCAAACTCAAATCGCTAACCTCAAAACTTGGACGACGAGTGTGGTGACTGACGCAACGCCAGGAATAGATACTTTAATGCCTGTACGTCAAGCGGTCAAACGGACTATCTGAAGTGGGATCTTCGCATCAAGGTTAAAACAGAAACTACTAACTACTAAGCGAACAGAAATATTTGGAAACGCCAATAATTTCTATTAACTAGGACACACATTCTCATATTTTATTCTATAATATATTTATTTCTTCCTTGTTGCAAGTAACTTTCTGTCTCATACTAGTCGAGAAGCAATAGTAAACCCTATGCGCAGTACACTTAATGCGAAACACTAATACTCTTTACAAACATTCACTTTGAAATCGAATCGGATTGTGTAAATTGAATCAGAATCTGATCTGAACGAGATCAATTAACATACCAAAAGCCCATAACTACGAACCTTAAGCAACATGATATGATGATGTTATTTAAATATTGATCACAATTTTTTTTAGGTTATTTTCTAACCTTTATTCAAACAATGGCTATTGAAATAAATCATCTGCATCAATGTTTCAACAGGTTATTGTCGTTAACCTTCTGACCTTAGCTCGACATATATATTCGCACAAGCGCAGCACCCCCATGTTTGAGGGAGACAAGCCCTCAGTATAATAACATCATTAATAACCACTCCGGCTTCTTCATCACAGCCCACGCGTCTCTGATCAAAACAGGCGCCAGCCTGGCTGTCTCCCTCTTGCCTGGGGGTGGGTCCACGCAGAGCATATTATTGCTTATAATGGACTTAGAGTATAGGAGGTTCTTTCTTTTCATTTAATGCTGCGAAATGTAACACGATAAACAAAATTGGAGACTCGTTGGAGAATGGGTACAAATGCTTTTTCTTGTTTATATAAGGCAGTGGTGTATTTGAAAATAAATTCAAAATTCGTTCTTAGTTATTCTTTAACCAAAATATACATATATTACTTCTACTTCTCATTTCAATTTATTATCCCTTTAAATTTTACATCTTCTGTAATATTGTGACTATTCAAAAATGAATAAATTGCACAATAATGATTTTATACTAAGTGGGGTAAATGGGCTTGTGTCCCCATTTTTTAGTGGTCGATTTTTCAATTGTTGATTGAGATTGATGTTAATAAATGTGTATTGGCGTGCTTATTTTATTAAATATCTAAATGTTGACGGAGATATAACAATTAAAAATTTGAATTGTAGTTTTAGCGCTAGAAATGGTCGGCCATATTTGTATGACGTGAATGCATTTTAATGTCAGTTCTTTGTTGAGTAGGTCAGTGCTGTGGTAATGTTTTGTAGCCGTTGGTAGTCAAATAATCAAGTCAAGTCAAAGAATAATAAGTTTTTATTTTATTTAACCCTGTTACGGCAGACATAATATTGGAATTTTATTGTTACTTGAAATAGCTGTAAATAATATTTATTATTTTGATATATAAATACATATAGCAGAGAATAGACTATAAATGTAATGTCTTGTTATTTTATAATAAATAAACAAACCATGAAAGTATCATATAATATTTTACTTGTAATAAAAATTTGAACTTTGCTGCATACCACTCTGTATTCAGATATGAATCAGTATTCACACATACAGAAGAATTCTAACTATGACTTAATACGGGTCGTCAAATACTAATAGAGAATTTTAATTGTTAATTTGTTTAGTACCTAAAAAATAGTTTGCATTAATTACTCGGTCATTAACAGGACAGGCACGCGGCAAGAGGCACGGGGCACGGGGAACGGCGCAATGTTGACAATAATGTCGTAAACATACATTGCGTGATGCTAACATAATAATAATGTACAGACGTAAAGGTCGTCAGTAGAAAATTCTAAGAAAAAGTTAAAGTGAATATAATGGAATGAATGAAATGGTTCGAAGCTCCACTAATCTGTTATAATCATTACTGATGACGCAAAGTATTAAATTTAAAATTGGGAGGCTTCAATTTGCCCGAGTCTAACTGCCAAATGTGCTTTCAACACTATTACCCTAATATAAGGTCTTTCAACAAGAGCGGTCATTTTAAATTAATGGAAAAAACTGATGATATTTTTATTTTGAGGTTAGTAATGAAACACGGTCAATCTGTATCTGTCAATATCTAAATGTCACTGAAATATTGCTTTAATATGATCGCACTTCGTAAAAGAAATAATTATTTATTTAACTTCAAAACAGCTCAATTAATACAGTCAAAAGTATGTAATATTAGGGTTATCTCAATTAAAAATCAATAATTTTATAACAATCAATTCCAATCGAATATGTATAATGTCAGGTCTCTTAACCGATCTGTATGTGTCGAAAGTCCCATGCCGAAGTAAGTGCGTATCCACTGGTCTAAGTCATTGTATCAGCATTCTGAGAATAGGCACCTCTGTTCTCTGTATGATATTCCCTGAGCGATCGATGCATTGAAAGTATTCATAGGTCCTTATAGCGCTAACAGTATTATATATGATAAATAAACAGAAAAATAATAAATAGTAAATACATTATATAGAAATCTCATTATGAAACTACATTACTTAAATTGTGGTAATTTATGACACGTAGCTTCCCCTGCTCTATTTTGTATATGCAAACTGTTATACATTATTTCTGTAAGTGTTAGTCATCGCTTAATTAATGTTTACATATCGGGTACACGTGACGTAAATTAGATACAATTTAAACCGATATAATTTAATTGTTTGGTATGAATGTATATAAATGAAATGCTAACTAGTCGACGAGACGCTACTTATCCTAACGCTGGCACTAACTCTCCTTGCTGTGGCTGTGAGGTGAGGGGAAAGGGCGCCAGTGCTAATAGTTCATGGCCAACAGCATCAACAAGTATTGTACCCTCGGCACACCGTCGGCCAACCTCGTTCGTATGAATATCGTTCGGATTTTCTTCTCTGTATCGAGAGATTTTGGACATCGGTAATATTCGTGACCTCGACATGACTTGTGCGATGTAACGCCAGACAAATGGTTGGTGAAATTGAATGAACGCATGCATGAAGCATACTTATATCACACCCTTACCCCCCTTTGTCGCCCTATGCTTTCACGGATTCGCAATAACCTAAAATACATGATGACTTTGCTGGGATCGATATGATCCTGAAGGTAATTCGACTGTGCTGACACTATTGAATATCTCTATGTAGCATTATAGCATAATGTACTATTCTTAGGTTGTCAATTTTTTCAGCTTTTGCAGTTCAGAAAATGTATATTAAAAGGAACTGATTCATTTGAAATAACAAAGTGGAATTTCACTGTAAATATTTGTTATTTACCATGCAATAAACATTTTGAACATGCAGCTGCTTTATTTATGCTATTTGTATACAAATAAAAGAAATAATGAAATTTAAAAATACACGCTTCCCCTTCCAAACTTCCAGCAGGTGTTTTTGTTTTGAAATGAAAAGTTCTAAATTTGAAATGCGCAATTTAATTCTTTATTTACCATCCACATAATATTTATAGTAATTGGAATATCTTGACGGAAATATATTTATTATGCGAATTTCGGTTTTGCCGCTTAATGTTTAGTCATATTTTGACACCACAGGATTATTATTAAAGTCTGTTCACCAACTTTATAATATCAATGTATGAATATGAAGCAAATGTGAAGCTTCTTCATTTAGTAACAATATTATACATAGAAAAAAATTATATTGATTATACAAATTACAAAAAAATTAAAGGGACAATTTAGTGTAATCGTAAAGAGGCCAATGACGTCACGATTTGATTTATGTACGAGTATAAGGAAGTCAGCAACGAATTGTATTTACATAATTTCGTCATTGTTTTCTATCTTCTTTTGTGTTTGTCCAGATTTAAATATTTAAATTACCCATTCCGGTTGAATACCTGTGGAGTCCCTTATTCCCGAGTCTATTAAATAACTCAGCGCAGTAAAACTGGTTTCGGAATCCAGATGGTGTTGCAATCCGTTCACGTCATATCCTGGTTCCGTGTCCATGTTTGTAAACGAAGAGTATTTTTATGTTAAACAGTCCTTGATCTAAATGAAACGTGAGGGACTTTATGGCTTAACAGAATATTATTTATACAAAACGAGTTGTTTTTAGTTTGATGTGAGTTTTAACCCAATTGTTTTGTTCATGATTCCAAAAATAAATTGTTCTCTATTTATTTTAACAACAATTACAGCTATGAATACTTGTACAAAATGGGATAA
Source organism: Panorpa germanica (assembly GCA_963678705.1). Lineage (NCBI taxonomy): Eukaryota > Metazoa > Arthropoda > Insecta > Mecoptera > Panorpidae > Panorpa > Panorpa germanica. Next base: position 8,510,477 of record OY783211.1, on the reverse strand, counting down.
CGACAACAGCCGAAAATGCTCGTGTAACTATAACTCTGATGCGATTATATCGACTTGTGGACGTTTACCTTGATGTGGACAGAAGATGGTGAAAGAAGAAGAGGTAACAAAGAAAGAACTAAAGGAAGCGAAATATATAAAATATATACAGTTACCGAATTCTGAAGTTGTAACGCCGAATACATGCAATAAGCAAGTACATACATACATATATACAATTCAGTACTAACACTACAAATAATAATATAGCATCACTAATAGTACTAATTTTACTAATTATACTAATACATTAAATACATATTACTTATATTACACTAAATATTCCGGTTAATTCGTAATCATGTTTATTTTTAATTATATGTAATACATAAGGAACAACTTAATTTAAATCTTCATTATCGCTTTATTATTATAATAATCAGGTAATTATAAATTAAATTTGATTTATAAAAGATAGAATTTGAAGTTTTCAAGGTTGTATTTGTAATGTATAATATTTGTTTAAGTATTTGTTCTTACTGCATTATAATGTGAAGGATACCTGGTAGACACAATAACTTATATTTATCTAATTTAACAAAAGTTACCTTTTACGTTAACAATATTACTTGATATATATTATTTTGTGACCTATTTTATTGCTTTCACAAAAATAAAAATGGGCATTAGTATAATCATAACGTTTTGTGAATTAAATTATTTGTTTAAAGTAAAATATTTCATGTTTTGTATTAACCGGGTAACCAATTATTTATCTATCATCATTACCTATTATTCTACATGTATGTGATTTGATATAAATATATTTGTTGAGGCAAGAGGGTAATATATACCCAGTGCCTTAATAAATAAAAAGAAACTTTTTAATCTGAGTTTTGTTTATGGACTTTTGCCAAATATTTAAAATAGATAATATTAAGTAATTATAAAACCAGAATAGTAAAACAGTCCCACTTCTGATCTGCCTCTTGTACGTATTACACGGCAATAGGACAAAGTCCAATCTACATAATCCACCGACTACATATTTATTGCCGTTGTTTTTATGTTTTTGAATAAAGTGGGGCAAACAAACAGTATTTCATCAATTTTCACATCGATATTTTGCCATCGAAAAACAGTTGTCACACAATTATTAGGATCCTTCACGAAAGGACGAAAGTCTTTGTTGTTGAAAAAAAGAGACGACAATATATGAACACATTGAATAAGAAGAGACAACGCTAATACTTTTGTCTTAAGAGAGAGTCTTCGTCTTTATATGTTAGCATGGGCAATCTCGAGAAGCCAGACTGTTTTAAGAAACCGTGCGGCCACTTTAAGCTAGAGAAACAGAGATACTTTTAGCCTCCAATGGCACATAGACTGAACAACGAATAATCAATTGTTTCTAATCACAATGGTCCGCCAAAATCAATTATATTTAGTAACAAATCTAGACTGCCAAAGTCCACACAATCTAGACATATTTGCTTGTCAAAATTCAAGTCAAATTTCTTTAGCTCTTTGTTTGTAGTGGGTAGACATACGCTGCAGCATATGCTTAAAAACGGGACTGTAAAGAAGGTTTATATATCATTATATATGTATCCCAATTACAGAAACAGAAGTATCTAATTTCTTAACGCTACATAACATGGAAACGATACAAATTAAAAATCTAAAATCGTATTCTACTACGTCTATTTACTTAATTTAGTTATATTAGTTCATATCGATGTTTTAAAGAAATTTATCAAATATCTTAACCGATATTTTTATAACGGTGATGCATTGGCATCACTAACTGCGCCCAGCAACAGCTGTCAGGATGGTTTATGTTGATGATGGCGAGTGCCTTCATTAAACCGCGCCTTGGGAAAAAGGTTCTGCTTGAATACACTGTCCTCCCGCAAGCTTTTGTGTTCGTGTCAGTATTGCGACTATAAATCTTATTAAAAACTACCTTTAATAATCGATCTACTTTTATAGGTGTTTATATTCAAATCGTAGGCCATTAAGTCGTTCACTGGACAGGACAGAGAGACCGTCCACGTCGGTTAAAATTCTATTTTTATTTTATAAAGGTCACCGTTTAATGTAGTTCAGTCAAGATAATATGGAAGATAAAGAAAAAAGTGCAAAAATGTTTGTTGAATGTAAAAGAAACAGGAGAATTGATGATAAAGTCAACGGTTTGAAGTAAAAAGAAATTCGTTTTTTACCCACTTGTAGGAAAACCATTTTAATGCGATGCATGCATTGACTTCCATGCTAATGTGTCGACTGTGCACTTAATACTTTATCTTCGTAAATCTTACAATATGTTCCGAACACACTTCTGCGACTGCAACATGTGACATTCAACATGGTAATATTTATATTCACAAGTTGAGGTTATTTAGGCATAAATACTAAATTTATAATTCCATCGTTTTTATATTTCTTTATTTGTAGCAATAATATTAAAATCAATGTATAAAAGCACACCGTAATATTATTTTTTTTGTATGTTATTTTCAGTTTAGCTGGACTATTCCTGGCCAACGTAGACATCTCTGGATAGCGTGATGACCTCTATAAAGAATGTTTGATTAGAACATATTTCAGTCTGATTATCTAATAACCATAGCTGACCCATATTCAAACTGTAAAGTTTCTTTTTTACTAAGCCAACTGTTAAATCCATCGGCAATAATGTTCACCAATCCCAGAGACGTCAGAGATGTACTAGATGGTGGGCACAATTGAGACGTCTAAAACCCATAGATTGGTTATAATTTAATTCTGCTTAAGACTAAAAGAAAGGTTATTCAAGTGGGTCTTTTTATACGTAGTGCCCCGGACTTGCAGGCAGCTTCATCCGCCACTGTCAATAGGAATTGGAACATTAACAAATAATTAGAGAATCATATTTAAGACACCATGCAGTTGAATTCGACTCAGACTTCACAGGCAAAAGCTGTTTTGAAATCTAATTCGTATTTATTTTATAAAGATTTTATCTTCAAATTTACTCAAAGGTCTTTGTAGTTTTTAGTAAGGTATTACATTATCGACTGGGTGCCTTGCATATCAGTTCCAACCACAAACCACATATAATTTTTGTGTGATTTGTGGTTCCAACTAAGTTTTAAAGATATGTAGATTTTAAAATTTTAATTTCAAAACATTTCAATATTTCTTTTTCCTGTATGGCATTAATGGCACGTGTTAGCAAAGTGTTGATAGAAAACGCACGGTAAAATGAAAAAGAAAGAACTATATATAAGATGCAGGTGTAACTGGCTACTTGGGCGATGTTTCTGCTAATAAATTGCTCATGCACTCGCATAAGCAAATACTAAATCCAGCATGGATGTATTGTGCTACAACTTTCGGGTTGCACCAATATTAAATTAATGCAAACTTTCAAGTTTTGCGACGAATAGTTGACGCATGTTGACAAAATTACCAATTAAACCAAACATAATTAAAAAACGGCAAAAAAAGAAAAGATATTGACCGGAGATTTTAAGATTTGTATTGCAATTTCAAAGGTGATCATTCAACATCAAAATAGTAGACGCAATATTATCAAAATATACATTTATGTGAACAGGTTTTTCACAAGCCGTCGCGCCAAGCTTATCCGTCAATGTATTGAAATAATGTTCCCCCACCACTTATTGCAAGATTCCAAGAGGAAGGGATATGTGTAGTAACGTAATATTCAAAATACAACAAAACAACAGAAAGCCTGATCACCGGTTGCTCGAATAGTTCATTTGGACAAGTAGTGCGTAAAACCTAGTTAGTGGCTGTTAAAAAAAGTGACTTGTTTGAATTGTTTTGGTTTAAAATGGCATTTAAAGATCACTTACCAAAATCATGCTGTTGCGGTTGCACTTTAAAAACCGGTGGTAAAATCATCACTGCATTGGAAATCGTAAGTCGTTTAAAAATCTCCAAATTGAGATTTAAGATCATACAAGTTCCTCTTAAATAAAAATTAACATTTGTTAAAATTAAAATTGTATTTAATTCAGTTGCATTGCAAAAGCAAATGTTGAGCTTTAAGATAGCTTTAAGTTACACAATATGTCTATAAGCATAGGTGTGGCACAATTGTTCTTTAGGTTGTAGTCTCAGTGTTTTGTTTACGGGTCAACAATAAAGTTTTGTAGCATTTTTGAACTTGTTGCATGGTAACATATGAGAGCGCAATGACGGGTTGGGTCTATAAAATATTAGAGGCAGGAGATAAACTTAAAAATAAGAATCTAAAAAAACAAAAAGAATAAACATAATAATTTATATTAAATAAAGATAGTAAATCTTTTTAACTAAGGTATATTTATTACTGACAAGTTTTCACAAGCTGTGACTTACATTTAAGGTTAAAACATCTTTATTGGAATGAAACACATTTGGTTGGAGTTATTATGTAGAATGTTAAACATTAGTGAAACCAACCACGTAATTAAATATTTGTTTGTAATTCGCCATAGCGCTATTTAGACACACGCCTAAAAGAAGTGTTAATACAATATCCAAAAAAATTTGATTTAATATTCATAGCCAATATTAGCGATTCAGGATTTTGTAAAAACTTTTCGTGAACAATGAATGAACTTAGATTTCAACTTTGATGTTTTTATCGAATAAAAAAAGTTAAATGAATTAGGAATCTGTTTATAATAATTACAAAGCCTCATCACTCCAAAGGTCATATACCTGGGGCCACCATCAGTGGCCGTAGCAAATTATTTGTTTTGTAGTATTGTAGTTATAAATTATATTTTTATTTATTATATATTGGATAAATTTATCAAAGTACGAAATTATCGCTGTAAGGCTGTGTTTGCCAAAAGTTAAAGATAATTTTTATCTTTATTGAAAAAAGTATTAATATTTGTAGTTGTCATAAAACAATGTTCCGATAGCGAAACTGTTTCGACATAACGTTCACGCATATTAAAACGGTGTTAGTAAAGCAGCAAGCAGATTATTAAACAATAAATTATACTAATTTGTTTTCTGGTAATTACAATTAGTATACAATCTGTAATCACAACTTAACAATTGTTTATTTATTAGAAAGGTTACAATATTTAGATAAGTTTATTAGATTGTAGCGTAAATTGTTCAGTAAAACGTTTTATTTATTTACAACTACATATGTATGTATGCAGATTGTGAATACAGGTTATGTGAGAACTCATAGACTTCTAGTTTTTGATAATATGTTAATATCTATATGTAATATCTATATGTATTTTCTTGTTTCTTTGGGTCATGCAGGAGCTCTCAAGTACACAAAGTTTGCGGTTCGTTAGAAAGTAAAAATAAAACATCCATGAGCAATTGACATTTTTACATGTTAATAAAACTGTTATAATCATACATCGCAATGTTAATCATGATGCAAGTTTTTAAATGCCAGCCCTGTAATATTTTTTTTCTTCAAGGCGTGATCCGTGGGCCGCATTTGACCAGACTCTGTTTCATCCGGCCCGCTTTTCTTTAAATCAGAAAAAATACTATTGAATTACAAAAAAGAAATTTACATATGTTTTAATGCAGTTCTTATTTCATAAATAATCATTATGAATTTGGTATAAATAGCATCCCAAGTGGTGAATTTTGCCTTCATGGGCGCGGCATTGATCCAGCTTATGACTATGCAGTTTTTACAAGTCTGAACAATAGGTCGCAGTATCTGTGAACATAGAAACTCAATGATCATTTTATTTACTATAATCTAATTTGTGTATAATTGATACATCATATGATAATTACAATCTTTTAAATAAATATTAATTATATACACAAATACACAAACACACACACGTATATATATATATACCGACCAAACAGTTTTTGTAGTAGGCGTGCGGCTTAAAGTTATTCGTACTGTTTATATCTTCAGCGTCTTTCTCGATGACCTACATTACATGATTCATCAAACAGATCCCATGTTAATATTTGTAAACAACTTTACATATTTCAACGTGTTATAAGATATTTTTACTTACTCCAAATTAACTTTATTTGGCGCAGTTCAATAAATGGCACACAAAAAAATCTGGCTTATTAAATATAGCATTTTAATAAAAATGTGATCATTCAATTTTACTTTAAAATCAGACATAAAAATGTAAATGTACAAAGATATAAGAATTTCAGTTTTGCCGCTTGTTTTAATAAGTAATAAGTATTCGAAATTATTTTTCCTTGTTGACAACCCTTGTTTTGTAATACTTCATGGGATACACAAACCAGCAGTAACCGACGTATCACAGACACACTCGTATGCGTTTCTGTTGTATAAAAGAGATAGCATGTTTGCTACATGTGACTTAACATGTATTGGAATTTTCGATAACGTTAAATGCCTTTAATAATTAAAGTGAAAAAATAACTTTTAATTGTTAATATCTCCTAAAATATAGCGAGTTATCAAGAAATAATTGAACATTTGAGATTCTGGTAGCCAACTTTATCAATATATTGTACACTTTCATAGAAATTTGGGCACAGTTCGCAAGCCCATTATCAAACCATTCAAAATAGGCAAACATCCAACTGAAGGCTAACCATCAGCAATAGAAAACCGGGTCTAATGTAAGACGCTAGACGCACCTTGTTTCAATGAGAATTATGCATAATTTAAAAACGAATCTCTTTCTATTAATCTTTAACAACGAGTAAATTGTTTCACACCAATGATTTTACAATAGTGGACAGCTAAATTTAGAAATAGAAGGTCGTCTTGTTACAAAATTTAAATGTCTACAAATTTATGTAAACCTTACTATATTCATACCACACACCAGATTTGTTTTATTCTTCAATTCTTTTGTTGCTTTAAGGTCGTAGCATGCCTGTTGGAATTTCGTATTCGTGTCGTTACGCAACTATTTGACAGGTGGGTTGTAAACCACGCTGGATTCTAAAAAACTAGACGTACATATGTTGACAAAGATGGCTATCAGGAACGTAATAATTCCACTGGAAATAGAAATAGAAAAGCTACATATTCTGTTTTTTCTATAACTTTCAAATTCTTCATTTCCGTTTTTCATAACTGTTACAGCTCGTGTTGTTTCCAACAAACGATTTTTTCCATAATTGTACATATTCGAATATAAGGTAAATTAGTATTCATAACAAAAAATAATCAAATCATGATTTGAATGAGAATATAATCGCCAAGCTGACATCAGCGTTAATTGTATCAAGTATAAAAATGGACAGCCAGGAAGTGAACTGTATTTTATCATACCTATGTCATTAACTAGTCAGTTGCAGTAATGCTTACGTAATGGAATAGATTTGTAGGTAGATTATTTTATTTTATTTAACACTTAACTAAAAGAGCATACAGGAGGTTATTAATAATTAGTGATTCATTATTTTTTACGCTTTTTATATCATTCAATGGCATATAGAGATTTATTTAAATAAGTTGTGTAAGTTGTCAATTTGTAAAATACTTTTCCTCTTTATTATTCAAATTATTTTTATATTTATATTCAAAAATCATTTTAGGAAAGCAGTCCACTAGCTTCTTTATGCTAATAAAATTGGCTTGTCACGTACTCCTAAAATAAACTAAACATAAAATTTTTGTGAATCTAATAAAAATACATTTTATAAAAATAAATGAGCACAGTCAATAGAATGCTATGGCGATGATGATTCCACGTGTTCGTCTATATTTAAATATCATTTCATATATTCCCTAAGCTATTTATTTTGATAATTAGAAATTGTTTAGTATTTCCTTGTTTGTACGTTGTCAGTTCTAGCATACACCTCTTGGTATCCTATGATATGCGTGTTTAGATAGCACAGTTCAAAAACAATACAATACAATTTTAATAAATATTTATTTATAGATCCTAAATGAGGTGCTCTCAAATCGGAATCTAATATTACTTATTTATCACAAAATTCTAAATTAGAAACTAATTATCTGATAATTGTGTTACGTTTAAGTCATTAATATAACATTTTATCTTATGTTATGACATTTTTACGACATTATTGTGCCGTGATGAATTGAACAAGACATGAAGAGAATCATATTTCTGTAAAAATAACAAATATTACTTTCAAAATAGTAATATTTGTCTCAATAAACATCCCAAATTTCAACTTTCTATCTTTTCTAGTTGAAGAGAAAATATATTTTGGTAATAATTTTAGCAGACTGTATTTACCAGTGGATGTTTAACAAGGGCGGTCATTTTAAATCAATAGAAAAACGTAATATTTCGGTGACATTTGGCAGATATTGTGTTTCATTACTAGCCTTTTATCTAATATATATCATCACTTTTCACACTTTGGATCCACTACTCACAAATCAGTATCTCAGTGACACAAAATGTATTCAATATCATTAGGTTGATTACATTTTTAAAAAAAATTTTTAACCGTATAGATTTAACTTGTACTTATTCTATTTTCAGGCTTTTTCAGCTTTAATTCTCATCCTATTTATTATAGGATTGATATCTGGTGGTACTGAAGCCTATGGAAAAACGTCACAAAAAGCCGGTGAGTACAGATAAAATTTTTTAAATATCTTAACTCTTTTTGATTTTATAAGGGTTGTAAAAATTCATGGACTTTTTTCATAAAAAAAAATGATTGATTTCTTAATATTTTTTGATGCAGTTTTGTTTAAGAAGACGAACTGCGTTAAAAAATTTAAAATATCTTAATTATTTTGGATTTTATAAGGGTTTCTAAAAATTCATGGACTTTTTTTTATAAAAGAAAAATTATTGATTTCTTAATATTTTTTGATGCAGTTATATTCATTTAAGTTTAAGAAGACGAACTGCGTTAAAAAATTTGAAATATCTTAATTATTTTGGATTTTATAAGGGTTTCTAAAAATTCATGGACTTGTTTTTTCAAAAAGAAAAATTATTGATTTCTTAATATTTTTTGATGCAGTTAAATTCATTTAAGTTTAAGAAGACGAACTGCGTTAAAAAATTTGAAATATCCTAATTATTTTGGATTTTATAAGGGTTTCTAAAAATTCATGGACTTTTTTTTCAAAAAGAAATTTTATTGATTTCTTAATATTTTTTGATGCAGTTATATCCATTTATGTTTAAGAAGACGAACTGCGTTAAAGAATTTAAAATATTTTAATTATTTTTAATTTTATAAGGGTTTCTAAAAATTCATGGACTTTTTTTTCAAAAAGAAAAATTATTGATTTCTTAATATTTTTTGATGCAGTTATATCCATTTATGTTTAAGAAGACGAACTGCGGTAAAAAATTTAAAATATTTCATTTATTTTAGATTTTATAAGGGTTTCTAAAAATTCATGGACTTTTTTTTCAAAAAGAAATTTTATTGATTTCTTAATATTTTTTGATGCAGTTATATCCATTTATGTTTAAGAAGACGAACTGCGGTAAAAAATTTAAAATATTTCATTTATTTTAGATTTTATAAGGGTTTCTAAAAATTCATGGACTTTTTTTTCAAAAAGAAAAATTATTGATTTCTTAATATTTTTTGATGCAGTTATATCCATTTATGTTTAAGAAGACGAACTGCGTTAAAAAATTTGAAATATCTTAATTATTTTGGATTTTATAAGGGTTTCTAAAAATTCATGGACTTTTTTTTCAAAAAGAAATTTGATTGATTTCTTAATATTTTTTGATGCAGTTATATCCATTTATGTTTAAGAAGACGAACTGCGTTAAAAAATTTGAAATATTTTAATTATTTTTGATTTTATAAGGGTTTCTAAAAATTCATGGAGTTTTTTTTCAAAAAGAAATTTTATTGATTTCTTAATATTTTTTGACGCAGTTATATCCATTTATGTTTAAGAAGACGAACTGCTGTAAAAAATTTAAAATATTTTATTTATTTTGGATTTTATAAGGGTTTCTAAAAATTCATGGACTTTTTTTTCAAAAAGAAAAATTATTGATTTCTTAATATTTTTTGATGCAGTTATATCCATTTATGTTTAAGAAGACGAACAGCGTTAAAAAATTTAAAATATTTTATTTATTTTAGATTTTATAAGGGTTTCTAAAAATTCATGGACTTTTTTTTCAAAAAGAAAAATTATTGATTTCTTAATATTTTTTGATGCAGTTATATCCATTTATGTTTAAGAAGACGAACAGCGTTAAAAAATTTAAAATATTTTATTTATTTTAGATTTTATAAGGGTTTCTAAAAATTCATGGACTTTTTTTTCAAAAAGAAAAATTATTGATTTCTTAATATTTTTTGATGCAGTTATATCCATTTATGTTTAAGAAGACGAACTGCGTTAAAGAATTTAAAATATTTTAATTATTTTTAATTTTATAAGGGTTTCTAAAAATTCATGGACTTTTTTTTCAAAAAGAAAAATTATTGATTTCTTAATATTTTTTGATGCAGTTATATCCATTTATGTTTAAGAAGACGAACTGCGGTAAAAAATTTAAAATATTTCATTTATTTTAGATTTTATAAGGGTTTCTAAAAATTCATGGATTTTTTTTTCAAAAAGAAAAATTATTGATTTCTTAATATTTTTTGATGCAGTTATATCCATTTATGTTTAAGAAGACGAACTGCGTTAAAAAATTTGAAATATCTTAATTATTTTGGATTTTATAAGGGTTTCTAAAAATTCATGGACTTTTTTTTCAAAAAGAAAAATTATTGATTTCTTAATATTTTTTGATGCAGTTATATCCATTTATGTTTAAGAAGACGAACTGCGGTAAAAAATTTAAAATATTTCATTTATTTTAGATTTTATAAGGGTTTCTAAAAATTCATGGACTTTTTTTTCAAAAAGAAAAATTATTGATTTCTTAATATTTTTTGATGCAGTTATATCCATTTATGTTTAAGAAGACGAACTGCGTTAAAAAATTTGAAATATCTTAATTATTTTGGATTTTATAAGGGTTTCTAAAAATTCATGGACTTTTTTTTCAAAAAGAAATTTGATTGATTTCTTAATATTTTTTGATGCAGTTATATCCATTTATGTTTAAGAAGACGAACTGCGTTAAAAAATTTGAAATATTTTAATTATTTTTGATTTTATAAGGGTTTCTAAAAATTCATGGACTTTTTTTTCAAAAAGAAATTTTATTGATTTCTTAATATTTTTTGACGCAGTTATATCCATTTATGTTTAAGAAGACGAACTGCTGTAAAAAATTTAAAATATTTTATTTATTTTGGATTTTATAAGGGTTTCTAAAAATTCATGGACTTTTTTTTCAAAAAGAAAAATTATTGATTTCTTAATATTTTTTGATGCAGTTATATCCATTTATGTTTAAGAAGACGAACAGCGTTAAAAAATTTAAAATATTTTATTTATTTTAGATTTTATAAGGGTTTCTAAAAATTCATGGACTTTTTTTTCAAAAAGAAAAATTATTAATTTCTTAATATTTTTTGATGCAGTTATATTCATTTATGTTTAGGAAGACGAACTGCGTTAAAAAATTTGAAATATCTTAATTATATATAACTGCATCAAAAAATATTAAGAAATCAATAATTTTTCTTTTTGAAAAAACAAGTCCATAAATTTTTAGAAACCCTTATAAAATCCAAAATAAATAAAATATTTTAAATTTTTTACCGCAGTTTGTCTTCTTAAACATAAATGGATATAACTGCATCAAAAAATATTAAGAAATCAATAATTTTTCTTTTTGAAAAAAAAGTCCATGAATTTTTAGAAACCCTTATAAAATCCAAAATAAATAAAATATTTTAAATTTTTTAACGCTGTTCGTCTTCTTAAACATAAATGGATATAACTGTATTAAAAAATATTAAGAAATCAATAATTTTTCTTTTTGAAAAAAAAGTCCATGAATTTTTAGAAACCCTTATAAAATCCAAAATAAATAAAATATTTTAAATTTTTTACCGCAGTTCGTCTTCTTAAACATAAATGGATATAACTGCATCAAAAAATATTAAGAAATCAATAATTTTTCTTTTTGAAAAAAAAGTCCATGAATTTTTAGAAACCCTTATAAAATCCAAAATAAATAAAATATTTAAAATTTTTTACCGCAGTTCGTCTTCTTAAACATAAATGGATATAACTGCATCAAAAAATATTAAGAAATCAATAATTTTTCTTTTTGAAAAAAAAGTCCATGAATTTTTAGAAACCCTTATAAAATCCAAATTAATTAAGATATTTCAAATTTTTTAACACAGTTTGTCTTCTTTAACATATATGAAAATAACTGCATTAGAAAATAGTAGGAAAATCAATAATTTTTCTTTTTGAAAAAAAAGTCCATGAATTTTTAGAACCTCTTATAAAATCTAAAATAATTAAGATATTTCAATTTTTTTTACGTAGTTCGTCTTCTTAAATATAAATGGATATAACTGCATCAAAAAATATAAGAGAATCAATAATTTATCTTTTTGAAAAAAAAAAGTCCATGAATTTTTTAAATCCCTTATAAAATCCAAAATAGTTAAGATATTTTAAATGTTTTAACGCATTTCGTCTTCCTAAATATAAATTGATATAACTGCATTAAGAAAAAAAAAGTCTTCCTGAAGTTTAGTGAATGTAACTGTATCAAAAGTTTTCAAAGATCCTAAATTTTCTGTAGAAAAAAGTTTCTATGTATTTAAAAAAGGTGGCAAGAAGCCTAAAAAAAATTGATGTTTAAAGTTTAATCAAGTAGTTGCATGAAACCATGAGAAACAAATAAACTGTTATTTTTGAAAAAAGCCTATAAATATAGAAAAGATTAAAAAAGCCAGAAAATTATACATATTTTAAATTTTAATTTAACAGTTTAATAATAAGAAATCAAATAAATTATCATCCCTCTAGAAGTTTCTCTTTCTATAACAAACGTATAATACACACCCATTGCCAGGCAATGGGGCGAAGAGCTAGTTAACATATATTTCTCTAATACATTTTTTTAGTTTCTTATGTTAATATATAGTATGTTATTACAGCATTTGCAATATTCGTCAACGTAGTTCCAGTCGTCTTCAGGTTACTCATTAGCAGTTTGGCACTACGTGGAATATTAACCGTAAGTATTAAAATCTCATCATTTGCTGAACTAGATTATGCTTCAATATAAGCCATCGTAAATTTCAATTATCAGTAAATCACGCAAAACTCGTAAAAAATATATATTTTTATTAAAGAAATAACCATAGGAGAGAGACCTGTTTTCCTGATGTCCTGTCTGTTTCAGACATATATTCACCACTATTTTTACACACGTTTATTTCGGTACTGTGGATAGAGATTAAGAAATTTTCTTTTGTAATATATAAAGAAAGGATGAAATATCATTTCTGACGTAACACAATTTTCATTTACGAACTTAATATTACATTTTTTCAATGCTAAATCATTAAAATTAGGCCTTAATTTAATGTATCATTTAATTGAATACCTGGCATATATTGAATAAAATAATCTTACAGGACTATAAATACATCTTTTAGCTATAAATAAATATACACATTTTATTCAAATAATGATTTATTTTAAACAATATACATGTATAAAATTTGATTAAATACGAATTTCTATCAGTAGGTGCTGCCACATGAAAACACATTTTTTAAAAGTTTTTTTTTTCAATAACAGAATTTGAGAACAAATTTTTATATTTTCTTACATTTGACACTTTCTGCTTTTTCAAATAGTCATCTTACATTATTTGGGTGAACTAAAGATGGTTTAAAACTCGTGTTATAACCTCAGGGGAATACCTCTGTCCTTCAGCAGAAACTATTACGACTATTGGACCTTAACGGCATTGTACTTATAAATAAATTTAAATACCTCTATGTTTTTTGTTCAGTTGCTGTTTAAAATATTTATACTGGATTTCTTCACATTCAGTTATTCTAGTTTGAACTTAAGAGGTTAATTTAACGCATGATAAATGACCTAATAATTAAGATTAAAATTTACACTATTAATATGTTATAATTTAACTCTCATACTACATTTATCGCAGTTAATTGAGCGAATATTAATTAAGAACCATAATTGCTATGATGTAATTATAAAATTAATAATGTAGAATACAGCATTCTGTACTTTGACCTCAGCAACTAATTGTTGATAATAAATTTTGGAACACTACCACTGGTGCTGTAAAGGTCAATTGGACAGAATGTTAAAAAATAAAAAATAAACAAACTGAAGTATCTATAATATTTATATGTGCGATATTAGAAAGGTCTAGTATTGGGTCTTATAAAGGTCTTGACACAACTGTCTCAAGACAAATTATGTCTTTATCTTTGAAAAATGGTTTTCTTCCCATTGTACACCATCTCCAAATTATATATGAATACAATAATAATAAAAAGACATTAGTATAGTATTTAAACATTGCATATAAAAACCATATTAAATATTTCCAGGACAACATCAAGTTCATTAAGCCATGGTTGATCTTCACAGTAATTTTAATCATCGCTGGAGTTATATATGGAATTGTTAATGGAGTTGGACTCTTATCAGATGCAGATACAAGAAATACTGGCATAGGACAGATTATTGGAGGCATTATTGGAGCTCGTAAGTATTTACTATTACTTCTTTTAATGAATTTAATCCATGATCCATGTGTTTGAGATGTCTTGTTCTTCGTGTTATAATTTTTCGTTAGCTTCGAACGACGCTATTGTTTTTCAAAATACAAATAATAATACTTATCTTTAAATTTTGAAGAAACCGATATTAATAATTCGAATATTTTTTCTAGTGATTGAATTTTACTTCTGGATGGTCATGTACGCCTTGTATCTTGAATTCCAGGGGAACGACAATAGACCCGGAGTTGTACAAACACAGAAACGAGAGGATACCGAACATGGAGTGCCCCTTTATGGCAGGCAAAACTAATAACGAGTGCTGCATTTAAAACACAAATTACAAATATTTACTTTTAAAATTAAAATTAACAAAATTCTGAAAGCTTAAACTGCCATGTAAAATTATTTAAAATATTAAGTATTTGAAAAAGGAAATTATTTGTATCTTATTTGCTTAATTAAAATAAATACGTTTTTATTTTTAATAGGTGAGATAAATTGTTTTACATAATGAACAGATAAAAAGTCTTACGCAGATAACACAAAACTTAAATGTTACATTATTTAAATGTAAAATTCGTTTCTAAAAAATGGGTTTTTCAACATTTGTAGCCCGTAAGAGTAGCATTTTATATAACTTATATAAACGACTGTGTAAGCCAACTCCTTCATGACGAATGGAGTCGAATTCAATATATACTGTCACACTTTGAATATCATCTTAACATTTTTATTTGACTTATTTATTACATAAGTCATATTTAACAGTACCTTATTAATATAAATAAATGAAATATTTGTTTTTAATGTTATACATGAACGTAACCGTGTTCGCAAGTTTTTTTGCATTTTATTTTAACTGTAAACTATTGCGCAACTATATTTATTGAGTTACAGCGGTCGCACTCTGAGCACACGATTGTTTCCAGACAATTTAGTGTTTGTCGTAAACAGGTAACGACAATATTAAGTTAACAATAAGAACAAATAGAAAGGTAACGCTATCAATATTCAATTGTTCTCATTTGTTGTCAGGGCCGCACTGAATAGCCAGTGGTTTATGTAACATGTGATTATTATTATGTTAAATAAATCTTGAATACAGGTAAATGTGTTTAGAGGGTACAGTCTTAAACCAATTGATCGAAACTGGTGGCACACTAGATATACGACGACCAGTGTGCGATCGCTTCTAATCGCTAGTTTCAGTGTTGCATCATATTTACATATTGTAAAATCACAAAATATTAAAGCAAACTTAAATTAAGTAATTTTATTATTGTAGTTTATTTAATTTATAGAATTTTCTATCAACTTTGTAATCCACATTCAGAAATACTCGTAAATTTTATACAAAACTATAAAGGGCCCATTCTGAGTGCTGTTTTAGTTTTCATTTTGAATGTACTTAGTGTTTATACTAATTCTTTATTTTTTACAAGCAGAACTTCATTTACTTATGATAGATTGTAGGTTATTAACTATTATGTTTATTGTTTTAGTATTAGAAAGTATGCAGTTCGAATACTTTCTAAAACTAAAATTAAAATGAAAATATATGCAGAAAATAATTATGCATATTGGAATTAAAACTAAAACTAAAATAGAACTTGAGAATGTTATTTCTATTATAGTTCTAAGCATTTCTATTATACTAATTATGTATATTAAATGTATTTACTTATATATGTATACATCACAAATTATACCTGAAATATAAATATGACATACTTTACACTTGGCAACTTATTATGATGTTTCGAAATAATACCACTTATTTCCTTCCACCCTGTAAGTATGTAGCATTAAGCACCCTGTAAAGTTATAAAAACATGGATATCAATTGTGAAATGTTTTGTGGTTTGATCGCAGCTCGGCTGTTAGAATTCACTGCTATGAAAGGACTCCTCGTTTTCCGGGCATTCTTGTACTTGCGTTTGGACGACGCTGGGTGCGTTCTTTATTTCAAGATACAAGGCGTACATGACCCTCCAGCAGTGAAACTCAATTACTGGAAAAAATATTCAAATCATTAATATTAAATTATCAATACTTTAAGGAATCTCAATTTTTTTTTGTATTAATTAAAAATAATAGTAGCGTTTGAGTTTAATGAAAAATATGCATATTCTTCGCTACCATGTTGACGTGCTTAGTTTAAAGTAGGTACTCAACATGCTAATAATGCCAACCACTTACCAGACCAAAGAACGATTCCAATAACCGAAACAAACTGATTATATTCATCACGACTTGCAAGTGCGCATACCCTCAATATCAACCCTACGACGATTGCAAGGGCTTCGTAGGTCAACCACGGCTTAATTAGCTTAATGTTGCTCTGAAAATAATAAATGTTGTACTTATACATAATTAAGTGTTATGCTGTTGACATACGCAGTAAGACACACCAAGCTGCTAACATATGATGGATTAAATCTTTTGACCTAGGAAGACATTCAGACTATTATACAATATATATATTGTAGTATTTATTTATTTAATGTGTTTGCCGAGTAAGCATTACATTCTTCTACAATTTTATATACCTTAAACTTCACTCGAAGTGATTCTAAGACTCTAATATTGAACTAGTCCACTATTTCTCCTTGTGACAGTCCAGCTCCTCTTCCTCCTTATTTCTATTTTGTATCTCTTTCCTTCCCAGTCGCTTCGGTGCAATTTCTCTATCTTCTTTTCACTATTTATCCTAATTTCGCATTCCTTCTTTATATGTTCCAGTGTCTCGTCTTCTCTCTTATAGATTCTGTAGTCTCTCCCCTTCTTTTCTTTCCAATACATATTTATGTATGCTCCCTCTTTCTATTAACTTAAACTCCACATTTCTCTGCATCTTCCCATCTTCAAGTCGCCATTTTATTTTCCCTATTGACTTTTACTATCACATGTCTGTTTCTTCGTTTTTATCTCATTTATTATATTAATTGTGTGCCTTTCGGCTTTACAATCTACATTATTATATTTCTTAATGCATTTCATATAAATTCAAAGTTAAAAACTAAACTTAAACTATTCTAGACTATTACTACTCACACGTTTTTATCTCATTTATGTAACTTTTCTTTCTTCTTTTGTTTTTTCCTATAATTCCTTTGTTTTTTGCTATGCTCACCATTATCTACAACTCCTTTCTTTTTACATCCTCTTTAATTCCTTTTCCATTTTGACCATCTCTTCATTTAGAAGCAGCTCCATTTCAACCATATTTTTAAATATCTTAGAATTTGAGAATTCCTTTCTTCCTTCTTCCGATGGTTTTGCATTCTTCTTTCCCACTAGCATTGTGCGTCTTCACTGTTTATTACAAAAATAACCTCTGCAACCCAATTTTTCTCCAATTCAATTTCGATTTCATTCCAAGGTCACTTTCAAACAATAGAAGAGTACAAACACTTCATCCGCAATCAATATTATTTGTTTAGAACTATCGTTATTCAGTATCACTATCACTATCGACCGATTACTCCGCCTGGGACCATAAAAAAACATAAAAGGAGATGTAGGAAATGGAGAAAAGAGAAAAGAGAGAAATTACAGAAAAAAGGTCTCCTTCACCAAAGAAAAGGAATATAAAGAAGAGAGAAATACAAAAAAATTCAAATGCAAAACAAGCTGTGCCTAAGCGGCGGACGGTAATGTTTTAAAAGCCCTTTTGATGATTCAGATGGAACTTAGTGAATTCCATAAATACTTACGTTCAAAATTCCGTGCAGTGCCATGCAGTAAATGATTAGTTTGATGGTGAGAATGATTATTAAGATTATTTCTATCCATGCTGAAAAAAAAATATGAGAATATTAAAACAAATGTTTATACCGTCTCAAAGTGACGTTCGTTTTTAAATAAATCAAATAATTTACGAAAAATAATTTATCATTATAAGTCGTTTCGTTGTCATTTCTTTTCCAGTTTCGCAATAGAAAATAATCCTAGGAATGAGGAACATTTTGACTATAGAATGGATGCGTTATAAACGAAAGTACCAGATGATTTTATGTGTCTCATTTCTTAGTTAAAATACAAACTACAACACGAAGATTGCTAATCGTAGAAAAGTCAATTATACTTACCGATTGTTTGCTGTTGTGGTTCTTCAATGCCGTCTGAACTAGCTCCTGTTAGGGCAATACTAAAACCAATAACCATTAAACAGCAGCTTGCCTGAAAATAATTATTATGAAAGATTTACTTTTCAATCAATAGTATCATTTCTTAACTGTCTTTTAATGCGTCGCCATTTATCGGAGATTGAGTTGAGAAAAATTAGAATTACAACAAAAAATGTATTAAATGGAATATGTAACATAGAAACATATGCCTTTTGCAAATAAAATTATAAATAAATTCATGAGAATTTCTATGAAGAACAACAAGACGCGATGCAACAAGGAAACTAAATAATATTTGCATTCCCAAAATGACTTACGATTCCCAATCCAGTGATAGTTATACCACCGCATCTTAAACTGCATCCGCAACAGCATGCTTTGGGTAAATTATCTTCGCAAGCCATTTAAAAATTGAAATAAATCACTTAATTAAACAACTGCTTTAGAAATGAAACTGTTCAACAGGAAAATGCCTAATATCTCAACATCTGTTTTACTTCATGTAATTTTCATTGCCGAAGTGGGGTTTCCAATACAAACATTTCCACAGTGAGTTTATAAAAATAATAGGTGTGTTATTGTGTAAACAGTGACGCGATGCGCAGAACAACCAAAATTCATCCGTCCTTGAACCGATCAAATGTTTCAGAGTCTTACTTCTGGACCATACATTGTGTTCGAGTGCGAATGTTCAATATTAATGATAGGAATCGAGCAAAGATTAATGTACGAGTATCTATACATGTAAGGTAAATACCACACATCAAAGCGTGGAAATCTGATAATCGGCAAAGAGAACGAATAGGCGAATACGCATGTGTGGACATAGCGTTAGTATCATGCTAACAATATTTTTCTTTTATAAAACCACTTGTAACTAAGGGCGGATTTAAGTTAGATGTCGCACTTGTTATTTCTATATGTATAGCAATTTTCTTACATTTCGATAAGACATTTATTTTTAACTCTCTTGAGAAAAATCTATTGAATTCAGCTTCGCCAAAATCGATTATACTCGTACATACAATTCACATTGTCCTTTGACAAACTGAATTTGGCTTATTTCTAAGGTAGGTTTTATAATTTTGCAACTCGTACAATTTTAAAAACTTGTAACTTTAAAAAAATTAGTCTTTTGTAAAAGTGTTATTGTTTGTAAATTATGCGTAATTTAATTAGCTTCTGCCGAAGGAATAATTAAATTACGTTTACTGGTTACTTAAATATTCTTTATAACACTAAAGGCTAACGTCATGCACCAAACAATCACAGAGAACCCGATGCGCGTGAGAATATATTCATAGTTATGGTATGATGGTATCAAGCATTTAAAATACAAACGCATTTTTTAGTTTTATATATTAGTTTACACTTACCGAATCAATGAATCAGGTTCCTAAAATAAATAGGTTGAATTAGTAATGAGAATGATATTCAGTCGTTACTGTTCCAGTATATTCATTAGTTATTTGGTCTCGAAACCGATATATCTCGCATCCTTCCTGATCGTAATGAAGGATACAGGACAAATTATTTTAAAGTATGAAGTATATAGGAATCTGGGTATTTAGTTTGTTTAAAGAAATAAGAATATAATCTTTTAAAAAATCAAGAAAATGTTGATAATATGTGATTTTCCGATATTAGTTATTCAGATTGCATAGTATCTTGGCGCAATGATATTGATGTGCCATCTGTTGTATAAATAACGAAGTATACATTTTTTTTTTTACTTCTTAATTGCTGTCAATAGTAATATTTGTTAACTTTGTTATAAATCATAGGTTTGGATTATTTAGTAGAAACTTTCAAGATAATAATACTCCAATAATCGATAATCTAAATATTGCAGCAACTGAGTCTTTTAATGAAATTCTAAAGTAGGAAGCTGAAAGTGCTACAGAAACACGTGATAACTTCAAAAGCGTGTGTAATAAACCGAAAGGAAGCTAAATAAAAACATCAAATTTAGTGTTCTTCAAAAGATGAAAAATTATACGAAAAAATTATTGAATGGATTATAAAATTAGACTTATTTGAAAATTGCACGCAAAGAGTGATGTTTCCAAAAGAAATTTCGACAATATCATATTCGTATTCTTCGATTCTTGTTGTTATCCTACAATTATGAATTTGCTAATATAATTAAACAATAATAATTTCAAAATATTTGGATTAATTCAAAGATAAGTGCTATTGCAACTGTGTCCTTCAACGGTAAGCTTGTGTGAATGTTATCATAATTCCGCCAAAAAATAACGAGATACAAAGTAAGAAACGGATTAGTCACTGCTGAAATTAGTAAAAGGATCACGCTTATGTTTTATTTTGTAGCATAACTTTATAATTTTCGCTAAACATAATTATGAGTGTGATCATTAAAACAAATTACCATTTTCTTAAAAAATGTTACGTAATATACAACATTTTGTAGGTTATTTTACTACTTTTAGAAAACAAATCAACCTTTCTTAAAATTAATGGAATCATATAAATTCTTAAAAAGACCTTTCCAAGAATCAAAGAATTATACAAATTTTTGATAATTTAACACCAATTTTAGATTGAATATACTTGTATTAATAATGCAATAATTTGCAGATAATGACAGATGCCCACTTACTATACTTTCACAAATAATTATCACGAATATGATTGCGTAAATGAAAGGACTAAGACACAAAACAACATGGCGCGTCATATTCGCGGTCCTGTCGAGATATAAATATAATGCTGATCTTTTTAATGGCTAGTGTGCAATTATTTATGCTTCAGTGGCTACTAAATATATTATTTATCCTAATTGTTTAATAATAATTGAAATTCAAAATGCCGTGTAAAAATAATTTACCAACCAAGTGTTGTTGTGGATGTAGTTTAAGCACCGGTGGCAAAATTATTGTGTTACTGCAAATAGTAAGTTAAGTATCATTACGACTCACTGCTCTTGGTTTTAGTTTAAGGTGTTAACCTTAATTTTACACCTCAATGAGTAAGAACGAGACTTCTAAATATTATATTTTTAAGATTTATTACTTTTACAATTGATTGATTGATTGATCAGATTGATTCAGATTGAATTGGAAATGCTACTATGCTTTATTAGTTGATAAAGTTTGTTTGATAAGTTTGCATTGATTTGAATTGATTAAGGAATATGATCTTAAGAAAGAGATCACGACATGTGTTATACCTCGTTTTATAACAATCACTTTATACAAAAATATTTAAATATATGCGCGGTCTAATAAGATGATAATTTTAGTAAGACAAAAGTCGGGTCGTTTGAACTTTGACCGCTAGTATCGCTTCGATACTATTGATGTAGTAAGGTTTTTAACATCTGCTTTCATCCAACTGTATTAAAAATGTTAAGAACTTTTATTCTTCTATGTTTTTTATGATCATGCAAAACCCATTTTATAATTGCACAAAAATTTTCAACATTCAGAAAAGAGACACAACAACCTAATCTGAAGATCACGGCACAGTGCGTACACATACAGAATTTCAGGAAACTAACCTTATTCATGTTTTTCAGATAATATCCGTTATACTTATGGGTATACTTTTTGCGGGATTGGCGTATGCAGTAAATGGTGGTCTACAATCTCATGAATTAAGTGGTGCGTACAATTGGTATTTATCTGTTTTTGCTATTTATAAAAAGTCATATCAAATATTCATCCATCCGACATAAAAATTGGTTATTAGAAAACCTGTCAATTCTACTCCGATTTCTTTTAAATGTTGATAATTTAAAATATTAAAACCTTTACAAGCCAAATCAGTAAATTAATAAAAACTATTAATTCTAATTCTAATGGCTAATGAACGTAATCTCTATGTAGTGCATGTGTAATGTAGATAATAATTTATAAATAAACTCTAATATTTTTTTCAGATTTTTATATTTTCTTCAGTATTGAATTGATCATTTGTATTTGTAACATACTCCTTTGTGTTTTGGTTCTTTACGGAATTGCTAGAGTAAGTAACTAATAGATAAATAATTATTTCACATGATATATTACATGATTCATAGATAAGTTTATAAATGTTTTCAGCAACAAAGCAGATTGATAGTACCGTGGCTGTTCGTTTATGCAGTTCTAAACATTGTAGCGTTCATCGTATCGATTGTCAACCTAACGGTCTTCACCGCTACGTCCGGTGTAACAATATTTTCGATAATATTTCTTACCTTGATTTTCTGTAAGTAATTATAATCACAAGTTTAAATGTAAAGTAGCTTTATTTGTGTTTTCCAGTTTACTAAAAATTAATAATTCCTATATCATTTAAAAACGCTTAGACGAGAAAATGTGAAGACACGCACTTTTATTCCAAAGGTATAAACAAAATTGTTTAGCGATCACACAAACATAACCAAGATAAAACTGTGGTACGACTTGCTGCTTAATAAGGGAGGGAAGGGAAGTATGCTTAATAAGGGAGGGTGGTAAAGTTGGTGTTCTTGCAATCCCCTGTCATTAAGACAAAATACACAGAAAAAGATTAAGAAATAATTTTTAAGTTTGAATAAAAAGTTGAGGCGTCTAGGTTGTTGTCGAAATTTGTTCAACACCTTGTCAATAAATTCAGTTGGTTCCTTTACCCTTTTCCTACGAACACTAAGCGTGTACCTCCCTGATGCAGATGCACCTATTTGAAAGTAATAGTGCTAGCTCATATGCTCTAGCTGTAATCAATTTGTAACCATATACGCGGTAATCCTTGCCGCACGTCTACGTCTGTCCTTTTCTAACCTTAAGAATTCAAAAAGGACCGACATAGTTGGAATCACCTCTGTGTTCAAAGGACATTTTTGTACGTTCCCGTATGTTCCCAAAGCATGTACTGAGAGTCTTATTTTCAATGTGTGCAGTCTTAATATTTTGATGACATTAATGATTTGAATTGTCTTACAGTTTTACAAATTTACTTCTGGTCAGTGATGTTGGCGTTATACTATCAAATTCGAGGAGAAATCCCTACACCATACTCGGTGAAATGAGCAGAGGATGAACATCTTATCACAAGATTGAAAGCATTTCATAATTAATCATTAATTAATAAATATTGTGGAAGAAATAATATTAAAAGAAAATAAAGTGCATTATAATAAATTAATTTTATGTTTATTTTATTAACCTTTTGTCTATTTGTGATAATATTCCTATCACCGACAACCTTCTACTATGTTTTACTAACTCCTGTCAACAGTTTCAAAATATTTGGATTAGTTCAAGAGATAAGTACTATTGAATCAGGGAACGTTAAGCTTCTGTGAATGTTATCATAATTCTGCCAAAACGAGATACAAAGTAAGGAGCGGATTGCTAACGTTAACGTTTTATTTTTTGGCATAACATTACATTTTTCGTTAAACATAATAAATTATACGAATTTCAAAATGGCGTGTAAAGAACATTTACCAACCAAGTGCTGTTGTGGTTGCAGTTTAAGGACCGGTGCCAAAATTATTGTTTTAGTGCAAATTGTAAGTTAAATGAAATTTCCATTCACTGTTCTTTACTTTTAATTTTAAGTTTTAACCTTAAATTTACATTTCAACTTGTGAAATCATGTGTCGTACGTCAGTTATTAATACTATCTTTACTGAAAACTACATTTAAAGTTAAAGAACGACAACTAGACGTCGAGTATTCGCTGCGTATCTTCTATACGCTGGCCGTTTGTTTGTGCCACCTAAATTTAACTAATGAGGACGTGTAACTGATTTCTTTAGTATACTTAAGTTCTAACTTACTTCAGTTGTTTAAAGGCATTTGCGTACATTTAACGTCCATTTGTTGACATGTAGTTACACCATGGTGTAACTACATGTCAAATGTATTGTCTTACTGCTCATTCACTGTCATTGCTCTCAATGCAAATGATTCGAACTTTGATTAAATTTATTGCAAGTGTCTTAAGATTCTTCTTTTAATAGTTATAAGCTTATGTACTTAACCTAAAATTAACTGTAAATATATTTTTTCAGATATTTTCCCTGATAATGACGGGTATACTTTTTACGGAATTGGCAATTGAAGTAAATGGTGGCCTACAATCTCATAAATCGTTATATTTTGGTATATTATTTAAATAAAATATCAACCACATAATTTTTATAAAAATTGTGTTATTAAGAAACTAATCTATTGTAACATGACATATAGATGGCGCAAATGATATGCGTTAAAATTTTATGACATTCTGACCATTTGTTTATGAGTTATACTGGTTCTAGTAGGCCCTTGCGAATTGAGCTCTGGCTATATCGTAACTATACCAGTGTTAGCAGATGTATTTACTTATTCTAATATATTATAATAATTATCTATTACTTCAATTAATAAACTCTAATATTTTTTTCAGATTTTTATATTTTCTTCGGTATTCAATTGGCTGTATGTATTTGTAACATACTCATCTGTGTTTTACTTATTTACGGAATTTCTATAGTAAGTAATTAACAGTTAAATAATTATTTTATTTTGTAATATGATTCACAGATAATCTTAAATCATGGGCAACATCATCCCTTGAATTCAATTGCAAGCTAAACCAGCTTTTTTTGTCTCATGCCGGTTTCACACCAGAGAGACAGTTGTAGTGCTAGATTGTTCTTTGTTCCGGATGATAGTTGAATCAGATTCAGGGCCATTTGCTGTACTTATAGTTATCGCAATGGTTTCTAAACTTGGACAGTTAAGAAGAAATAACAGTAAATCTTTCTGCCGACCGTGTAGCAGAGACTGAATCGCCCGATTTATTTCATTATTTCTGTCCGAGGAAAGTAACTATACCGATAAGTCGACAACTACGAGTATAAGCACAACAACCAGCTCTAAGTAATAATTAATAAAACTCGTGCTATTAAAGTACCTTAAGTATTTAATTATAGATTAATACGATCACAATGGGCTTGTGTCCTCATTTTTTAGTTGTCGATTTTTCAAATGTTGATTGAATTTGATTTTAATAAATGTGTATTGGCGTGTCTATTTTATTAAATAGCTAAATATTGACGAAGATATAGCAATTAAAAGTTTGAATTGTAGTTTTAGCGCTAGAAATGGTCGGCCATATTTGTATGACGTGAAATGCATTTTAACGTCAGTTATTTGTTGAGTAGGTCAGTGCTATAGTAATGTTCTGTAGCTGTTGGCAGTCAAATAATCAAGTCAAATTAAAGAATAATAAATTTTTATTTTATTTAACCCTGCTAAGGCAGACATAATATTGAAATTTGATTGTGCCTTGAAATAGCTGTAAATAATATTTGATATTTTGATATATAAATACATATAGCAGAGATTTATGAGCTGTAAGGTTGATAAACTTACACAAGGATTGTGATGTCACATGCACTTGGAATGTGTACAACGTTGAATCCCTTTAATAATTAAACGGAAAAAATGACTTTTTTAATTGTTAATATCTCTTAACATATAAGGAGTTATTAAAAAATAATTAAACATTTGAGGTTCTAGTAACCACTTTATCAATATATAGTACACTTTTATAGAAATTAAGACTTAGGACACAAGCCCATTGTAAATTATTTTATTCTTAACACTTAATAATTATATTACACGTAGAATTAACACTTAAAATTAGTAAGCAATGTAATAATAATGTAGGGGAAGCAAGTAATGTAAAGCAGACCAGTAATTTTGCTCTTCAGAATAATAAAATATGTGCTCTACTCAATAACAGATAAGTTTATGAATGTGTATATACATATAATTATCTTTTCAGAACTTTAGCAGTTTGATAATACCATGGTTGATCGTCTACGCAGTAATAAATATCGTAGGGTTCATTCTATCGATTGCCAACATAGCAGTTGTCAGCACAGCCACCGGTGACACTGCATTCGTGATTGTTTTCTTTACTTTGATTTTTGGTAAGTAATTATAATCAAACATTAGAATATAGATTAGCTTTGTTTGTGTTTTCAAATTTAGGAGTTGAAATGATGCTTTAAAAACGTTTAGACAAGAGAGCGAGGGAGAGAATATGAAGACAGGTCCTTTGGAACAAGATCGCATATAAATAAAATTGTTTAGCGACCACATGAACAAAACCACAAACCGCATACTGTTATGTGATTTGTGATAGGAATTAAGATAAAACTGTGTCACGATAGTTACTTCCCTATTAGGATGTGGTTTAGAAGAAATAACTTAATAAGAGGAAGCTCTGACTGAACTCAATTTGGATCCGTACATTCCTTTCTGAACTCTTGAATCCAAAATATACCGAAAATGTGTATAACCATTTATTCTTAATACACCGTTTTATATAACGCAATCGTAAAAGTCATGTGGTAACTTGCACAATCCCATATTTTAATAAGGCACGTACTGAGCGTCGAGTGTACAATTTTGATGAAATTAATAATTTGAATGTTTTTACAGTCTTCCAAATTTACTTCTGGACAGTAATGTTGACGTTATACTATCAAATACGAGGAGAAATTCCTACACCATACTAAAAAAATCAGCAGAAGATGAACATCTTATCACAACTCAAAAAGCATTTCATGATTTATGATTGATTAACAAATATTCTGGAAGAAATAATATTACAACAAAATAAAGACCTGTATATTATTTTATTTAACTTTTGTCTATTCGCGATACCAATTCTGTCACCAATCCTACCTCCTACCAACAGTTGTTATAGTGCCGACTGACTTGTATCGGAGCAATAAATCTGCACCTGTTTAGCTACAAGAGATAATTAAGAACTTGAATAAATAAATTAACATACGAAGATATTTCGATGCAAAATGTTCTGTATTCGACTACGCTCCGTTGCAAAATGAATACAGGAAATTTGTTTATCTTGATCTAAACTAAATGAAAATTTTCGATTAAGTAGGCGTTAATCCTGTCACTAAATTTCTTATAATATGAAAAATTAAATTTACGTTTTTATAACACATATAATACATTAAAATTAACAGTTTATCAAGTATCAAGACTAACACAACAGGTAATAATTTGCACAAGTAATTAAGAAATAAAATTAGGGACTTAATTGTCGCCAGATTAATTATACTATTTTAGTATAGCATGCACTCAATTATGTATTCAAGAGAAACTCTCCGGTTTTACAAAATTTTATTCCACTAAATATTTCATGTAATTGACATTTGATATGTAAAGAAACATACTTCAAGTAACTGAAACAAAAGCAATATATAAATCCAGTTTAAAGAAAGTACAAGCTCGTGCAGTTTTATTTAGGGGAGGAGCTATCTTCGCTAACTTTTCTTAATTCCAATTGTGTTAAAGATTGGGAATCATATAACTTATTCAAAGTACCGTGAATTGAATCTGGTTCAAACCACTGTGCGTTGTGCATTAACCTGCAAACTGCTGCAAACTACCACTCGAAATTCCGTACACTCTGAAGTTAGCAATTATTTAATGGCCTTTTCTATTTATTGGCCTTACTTTTTGACACTGTCACTTCAAGACCCCATTGGGTATATTTATACATACCCCTGAACCACTGCATCCATAGGAATATATCTAAAACCTATTTGACACGCCGCATCGACGCTTACGGTATTGACATGTGCACGCACACCTCTAACTACGCGCTATTTTATTGAATCCATTTGATGTTTACGTATACGCCCTATTTAACGACTAATTACTACTACTTTATGCCTATTTAATAAGTAATTTAATTCAATTGCTTGATAGTGTTTTGGGTTCCAAAATGTCATGGAAAGAAAAATTACCAGCCACATTCTTACTTATCTGCAGTTTACGAACCGGTGGCATTATAATTACTATGATACAACTGGTAAGTTATTATTTGCTATATAAATTATGAATTTAAGCTAAAACCGACTCTGTTACACTACTCTTACACATTGCAACGAGCATGTTCGACCACAGACAGTGAACGCCAGCAAAAGCGAAGTGATTCTTTTTACGATATACCAAATGTGCTAAATATCTAGCTATAGCTAGGTTTATTTAAAAAAGACATAAAAACTGTATAACAGATGTATTCTCATTAGCAAACCTTATCAGAAAAAGCTACTACTGTAATGTTTATTATTACACCAAGGTGTTGAAAAAGCTAACTTGCTTTTAGAAGTGCTATAGCTTTTCTGTCAGAGTCTATTATACTCGTAGGTATACGTGTATAACAATTCATTTAAAAATGATTAATAATTATTTTTTAGATGGTCTGTTGTTTACTTATTCTTTCGGACATGGCGCTTCTAAGTGTTTTTGAGAAAGAACAAAGTGAGTATAACTTCACTTATCTAGTGATAAACATGTTAAGATAATATATAATCAATTGTTGTTAGCATAGTTAGTTGTTGCATACTAAGTGTCCTATTTTGTAACTTTGACTTTTTCTCGGCCATCTTGGAAACAATTAAAACGCGCATGTGATAAACATTCGTATACTTTTTTATGACAATTTGTTGCTCTATTAACACTTATAATAGTTCCGACAAAACAAGAAAATAGATCTTATACAAACGAAGACTGCTGCCACACTAATACGTCCACAGACACAGGAGAGCCGGCAAACGAAAGAGAATGGTTCACGCTACACAGCAGTCGGTAGTTGCCTGTAGCAGCATCAGTCTCGTTTAAAAACCGCCACTCCTCGTGTAACTTTTCAGAAATTATATTTAATAAATAGCTGAGATGTATTTTAAAGTAGGTGATAAAATCAAACTGTAATATGCTGCTAGTTCTAATAAAATACTAACATATGATTTCAGAATTTGCAATTTACGTTAGTTTATTTCTACACATTGTAACTGTTATCATCTGCAGTTTAGCTCTTCATGGAATTCTAACTGTAAGTGTTCAAACATTACTTTGCCTGAACCATTCATTTTCCTTTCATTGCATGTTTTCACACGTGACAGACGAAAATGAACATTCATTCGGCATTATACTCTTTTGTGTCGTCAAGCGATGTGCGTATTGGAATTCGCTACAGAACACGATACAAAAAGACTAAGCCCGAGTGCACGTTCATTTTGTGTACAGACGTTTCATTCGCTACTTGCGGAGCGCGAGAGAACTAAATGCCTATATGTCTAATTATGCTCCAATACTTAATATTTAAGGTGAAACGATACTTGGCCATTTTTTCTCTCCAAATATAGATGGCGACACTATACGGCTGGTTAAATATTATCAAAAAAACCATGTTTTTTTTATGTTTAAATCGTTTTATGTAAGTAACTATAAACGCGAATCAAAATCTAAAGCTGTAATTAGTTAGATGAATAACGTATCTACATTTTAAGCTTTCTTCCACTGACTTTTAATGAGTTGGAACCGCAAAAATAACTTTTGAAAATTAATATTGCTATATTTTCAGGTTAAATTCCAAGTTTTATATGACTGGTAACATTTCTAAGGGTTTGTTATAAATTTTATAACCTTTATTATGGTTCTCAAACTTACGCTTAAGACTTTAAAATATATAGAGTATAAAAATATAAAAATTGGAATTTATCTAGAAAATATAGCAATATTAATTTTCAAAAGTTATTTAGATTTTGATTCGCGTTTATAGTTAACATACTTACATAAAACGATTTAAGCATAAAAAAAACATGGTTTTTCTTATATTTAACCTGCTGTATAGTATCGCCATCTATATTTCACTAGAAAAAATGGCCAAGTACCGTTTCACCTTAAGTACTATAAACTATTTTTGTATATAATATTTTCAGAATAACGGCCATCTTATTTTACCATGGGTGCATGTCTTTGGCTTTATTCTACTCGCAAATTTTATAACTCTTATAATTCGAGCAGTTTTGGGGTTAGGAGAGAGCGTATGTGGGACGATATGCGCTATAATTGTAATTACCATTTATTGTGGTATGTATTTATGTATTTTATAAACCTTAAACAATGTTGATATACAAACAGAAAATCATATAATACGCTGTGAACTCATTTTTTAGGTTAATATACGCATATTAGCGTGTTAATTTTTTTAAATATTCAAAAGTAGACGAAGATACAGCCTATTCTTTATCGCTTATGCTTTAAAATAATAATTTAAATATTATTGTAGCGATTCAACTTTACTTCTGGGCGATAATGTGTGCCTTACACTTCCAAATGGTGGAGTCCTAGGAGTAGAAACGAAGAAAGAATGAAGTGGAGTGTCTTTTTGAAAAAAACTTATAGAAGAAAGTGTTTGTATTCTGACCGCACTATGTTTCAAAATAAATGAATTTTAATAAATATTATGAAAAACCAAAAAAGAATTTTTTTTAAATAAACTGCCGTGTAATAATAAATAGGAGTTTAAGGAGTTAAGGTCTGAACTAGTGCAACTCCAACATATGCGACAATCCAACATGCTACAATCAATTTGGATCCAAAGCGTATAAAATTATTTTACGGAATATTTTAATAAATTATATTTCGATTTTTATACATTATAGTAATGTTATTAATAGCATTATTAAAATAGTTTCCATCACAAGTATTTTGTTAAATATATGATAATTATAACGATTCAAATAACCCACCCATTCTCCTTTTCTAATGTTGGCGACTTGGCGTTTATGATCTGTAATTAATATGTGCCTGTTGACAAATGACTGACAGTTTATTAAAGTACTGTTATATTATATTTTTAAATCATTGTTATCAGATATAATACTTTTATTTATTGATGTTTGTATATTTTTAATTACTTGCATTTCAAAGTTTTTAGTTAGAATGGAAGAGATGGTAAATGTTATATCCGAACCTGACATAAATGTCATTGTTAATAGAATGGAAACAGAAGAAGTTCTTGCTACAATAACAAAAGAAGTTTGTCATAATTCAGAAACACATAAGCACATGTCAAATGATCAAGAATTGTACGTTAAAAGTGAAATGAAAGAAGAAACGGATACCTGTGTATCACTTTTTAGCAACATTACCGGTGAGAAAATTAATCTACATGGCAGCGAATTTGAAATACAAGTAGAAATATTTCCAGAAGAAGTTTTTCATGATAAAGAAAAGTTATCCGCAAAAGTGAATGATGGTGAAACGGATATGTACCCATGTACATATTGTGATAAAAGTTTTAACAAAAAAAGTTCGTTAAATAGACACGTAAATCGTCATATTCTGGGAAGAGCCTTTAAGTGTCATATGTGTGAAAAAGGCTTTTATAATGCGGGACATTTACGGCAGCATTTAACTATACATTCTGGAATTAAAAAGCATTCTTGCTCATATTGTGGAAAGATGTTTAATCAGTCAAGCAATTTGCAACAACATATTAGAATGCATACTGGTGAAAAACCTTTCTGTTGTAATCAATGTGGCCAAACATTTCGTCAATCTAGTAATTTAACTCAACATCTTTTATTGCATTCTGGAGAACATCCTTTTAAATGTAGTGAATGTGGTAAAGGTTTTAATCAAGCTGGAAGTTTATCAGAACATTTAAGATCACATGCTCAAATTAAACCTTTTAATTGTGGACTATGTGACAAGTGGTTTGGAAAATCTGGCAATCTTAAACGACATCTTAGAATACATGCGGGACTCAAACCTCATATTTGTGAATACTGCAATAAAGCATTTGAGAATATGACACATCTACAAAAACACAAAGCAACGCATGAGAAGAAAAATGATGTCTAATAAAACAGATGTTTCAATTTTGAAATATTGGTAGTTAAATAAATACTCGACTCTAATATTGATAGTCATTAATTAGAATAAATTGTTATAATAATTATTGCTGACCTATAATTTTTAATTAGCATATGTGTAAACTGATTTTTATGAAAACTAAATTATATATTCTTTTATTTTATTTATATTTGCACCATAATGTGAAAAATAAATAACAAACAAGATTATTTTAAAGTAAAAAATTCTTTTTATGTAATGAATGTGAACGATTTCTATCTTTGTTGCTACTATTCAAAGAAATGTGCCCTCGTTTTGCACTTCTTTATCTAACGGTACAACATAAAATTAACTGAACAATATTGTTTTTGAATAAGGAACGTCTTTAATGCAGCAATTATTCTCCTCGTGCAAATCGTCTATCCATATCGAAGTGAACCAGACTATCTTAGAATAATTTTGTAACTCAAGCGCAGTTTGACCTTGGGAACGGAAAAGCAGTTTACAACAATTCTCCGTTTGAGAACTTTTATTAAATTAATAATGATTTATAATCATATTATCATATGATTAGTCAGTATATACGTCAATACGTCAGTATACTGACGCACGCTTTTACAAGCCGGAAGTTACATTTAAGATTAAAACTTAAAGTAAAAACTAAAATCAATGACTGTGAATGATTTTTAACATCATAACAATTTTTAATTGACACTAATAAAAATATTTATTATTATGTAAAATATTATAATGTAAATATATTAAATTTTATGGCTAGTCAAATCATAAATACAAAAATATTTCCGTTATAATTAGTAAAAGTTATCTAATTTAAATTAAAATAAATTGTGGTTATAGCTCCACCACTCCTTATCAAATCCTTCCTGCACGTGCTCAATTAAAATTTTTCTACGACTTTCACAATATGTAAATTTATTTACAAGATTACTTTGAATTATTCTAATGTTCGTCGATGTTATCTCGCCTTCCAGTAATCCTGATAATGCTTCCGTTGCCTTTTCAAGATCACCTTGATTATCCTGGAAAATAACGAAGTTAACGTTCAGGAACGAAACGTAGTACGCGAATACATATGTATGCATAAGAATCTTTCGACACGCGCTCAAAACATTGGCAGCTTTTCGAAATCGGGTTTGCAGTGTAAAATTGTGAATTTCTTGAATTTTCTTTTCAATTGGTCCATCTGCAGAAGTTTCTAACTTCAGAGACTGTTTGTGCGCGTTGTAAAGGCCGTAAAAGTGCAGGTAACGTTGCACATCTTCACGTGCGCTAAGTTTTTGTGTGTCGTTTTCATCTTCGTTGTCTTTAAATCTATTACATTTATATGCATTATTATGTCCGTCCACTTTCTTCAAACACTTCCAGCAAAAGCTGTATTTGCACGTTTCATTTGCACACGTCATAAAATTGCAACCTCCATTTTTATTTAGAGTGGTACGACATATAGGGCAATCTTTTGTATTTGTCGATATCCAGTTAAGTGTATCCCAATCATCAGAAGATTTTTTGTTCCATTTTTTCAATATTTGACATTCTATCGGTTCATGCCCTGTTTCGCTGCACGAGAAACAAAACTCATGTCCGCATTCACATGTTACCATCTTGGACCGCGAAGGAAATTCAATTTCAATTGCATTGGAACAACCAGGTTTAGGGCACCATGTCAAATAACGACTACACGTAACATAGCTATTTGTAAGCAAATTCTGATATTTATTTTTCACTTTACAGTCATTCACAAGTGTTAGTACGATCGTGTAATCCACCAGGATGTCACAATTATGTCCCGCACATGCAATTGATTGTCCAACACCTTCTGACATTATCTTCATAGTGAGATATTCACGCCAACAATCTTCGCAGAACTGATGACCACATTCCAATCCGGTCATCATCGCAGGTAAAATATTCTGGAAGCAAATTTTACATTCGCTTGATGCATTTTTATTTGTTTCGTTTTCAACTTCTGCTCTCTGATTATAAGGATTAATCATATGGGCTTCTTGAAATAATTCGTCTCTGTCAGAATCATAAAGCCTCTCCATCAACGTCAATTTGTCCCATTTAAAATGGTTTAGCAGGGTACGTACTGCATTAGGATTTAATCTAGCAACTTCGTTGACTTCTTGAATAATAGCATCCATGCGTTGTAAAATATCTCCGGGTGATAAAACAGAAAACTCATGATTCTTTTCCTTGCTATAATTCACGTCAGTTGTAATTGGTTCAACTTCCCAGTCATCGTCGTGACTTTCATAAAAATTACTATATGTATCGTCGGAATCGGAATTTGGATCTTCAAAATCCATTTCTAAAGATATTTTTTTATATTTAGAAGATTATAAAAAGAATCTGAAAATAATAAGATGTGTTATACATCATATCATAATGTAGTAAGATATTTTCAGATGTTATCTCAGTTTTGATATTAGATTCATAAAGAAAATTTAATTATCTGAATTCTTAGATATTTGTAATATTGTCAGGAATACTCTTCAGATGAAACAGAGTAAACACGAATTAATGTTTGTTTTCATTCAATGCTACATAACTTCTTTTATATTTAAGCACGTATTGTTTGTAATGATCCGCAAACCGCTGTGTAGATCCTTGTAACAATATGCTTACTATAAATTATATGTACTTACCTAAACAACACTTGAATTAAACTGATAAATATCCTTCATGTTTTAGATATACTAGGGTAGTATGATATTTAATGAGCCTTGAAGCGATTTGGCAACACTGCTTCTTAATCTTACTGTTGTTTATTGCATCGACCTTCTTTGAAACGGTCACGATCAAAATTTCAACCAATTCCGTCAACTAGTTTCTGACTGACAGTTGCTTGATGTGGACAAGTTTTGTTTGTTTTGTAAAATGAAAAAAGAATAATATCGGTTGTTGATTCGCTTTCTATTTTCGAACGACCACAGATTGAAGTTGAGGGAGATAGCTAGGATATGTGGCTTGTCTTTGGATTGTGTGCAAAATATCATACACAAACATTTGGGTACGAAAAAGCTGTCGGTCTGATGGATACCGCGTTTGCTAACTGTGGACAACAAGCGGAATCCATTTCCACTTCCAAGTAGATTTTGGCGCTCTTGAAGCGCATCTGAGGGACTTACGTAACCGTGGACGAAACATGAATCCACCACTACACACCAAAAACCAAACAACAGTCGAAACAGTGGGCTTCTCCTGACAAAAGTGCGCCGAAGAAGTAAAAGCAATCCCATCATCCAAGAAGATCGACTATTTGGTGAAGGGAAGGGTTTTTTACATGTACACATAAATCATAAGCACGTATCAATAAAATACTATCACAGGATACGCATGACTTTCGACGTCTCTTTTATTATTATATTTACGATTTCAATGCCAAAATCAGCAAGAAAAAATTACTACTTTTTAGATAAACTTATTGTATACCACATAATCAAACCAAATTCAAATTATATAGCAAAAACTCTTCTAAAGTTCTGATTCTCATTTATATTCTTTAAGGTTACTTATTAAAATTATAGTAATAATATTGTATTAATAATCTAAACTAAGAAAAACACAACGGAATATTATAGGCAGAGCACAGACAAACATCTTTTTAAGAATTATTTATCTATAAAAATAAATCTGTTATTCCAGTGCATTAAATCGTACAATGAAGCGATGGCCTCTGTGAACTATATCAGATGACCTTTGTAGTGTTTGGCAGTAGTACAAATAAATAACAGCTACAAATTTCCTTATATTTGTATAAAAAGCGTTATAAAAACATTCAATTTATTTCAAAAAAATATGAAATATTTTGCAAAAGCCAACAGCATTACTGCAAGCAAAACCAAAAACTATCAAAACTAAAGGAGGTGTTTTACATTATTACGAATTAAAGACATTTATGATGATGAAATATCATCATTAACGGAGAAAGTTTTAAAAAAATATCATTTTAAATAAATGATCAAAATATTGTGATTACTGCACATTTACTAAAAGTTAGGTTAGGAATCATCAGCCTGTTTATTTACATCATGTGAATCAAGTACACTTATTCTTTCATAAAAAATGCAAGCCAAGTGGTACCGGCAGCTTCACACAAGTGTCCACTTGTCTTGTTGCCCGTAACAACTTCCCAAGCTAGGAAAAGTCATAAATGTCAAATGTGCCGACGTGTCGACCACTAGATTTTGGCTCATGTGTGTGCTTTTATTACCTACAGTTGTGTTTCACACATAAAACTCTTAAATAAAACCGATAAGTTATAACCATAGAGATATAAGAATAGAGTACGCGAAGGGTACGGTCGCGTGTAAGA
Organism: Panorpa germanica; assembly: GCA_963678705.1. Lineage (NCBI taxonomy): Eukaryota > Metazoa > Arthropoda > Insecta > Mecoptera > Panorpidae > Panorpa > Panorpa germanica. The sequence continues at coordinate 8,473,758 of OY783211.1, read as the reverse complement.
GATAACTGCCGAGTGTCCTATCTGTCTCTTTCTAACCGAACCGCTACTGCTGGCTTGGCTGTTTGGCGGTGAGGTAGGGGTTAACCAATAAAGCAGACGCAGTGCTCGGCTAGAAATAGACACAGAGGACACTCGTTAGCTATCTCTCTCTTTGTCTTTATCGCAGTATTCAGTCTCTTGCGTACTCTATTCTTATACCTCTATGGTTAGAACACTGCCATCCTAAGGAAGAAAGACTCATGTATATTTTCTCAATTTTTTCAGGAGAAGCAAGTTTCAGAATTAATGAATTTTGATTTATGGAGCGTGTGGCTTTAATTTTAAATAAGAAACCAAGATATAGGTGTTTCTGGATAACATTATTCGTATCTAAGCTCCCGAAATAATATAAAGGAATACTTTTTAATTTATTAATTAATAAACTGACATGAGTCTTTTGACCGAGTGAAAACCTTAAAATGAAAGACTCATATCCGTAATCAAGGATTCGAGTTCTTTTACACTGGCTGGTTAACAAGTAGCCTGCTGAGGTTATAACCAAAATCTGTGACAAGTAGAGAATGAATTTTAACTAAAAGCGACTTTTGTGTACCACTTTTGAACTATTAACGAACTTGCTAAGACTACATACATCAGATTTTATTTCACAAAATCTTGACAGGTAGGGAATAAATTTTAACTAAAATTGGTTTCTGTGTTGTTGCTTCGAACTTGTAAAGCGTTAGAATAAAATTGTACGAGTGACTCGAACGTCACTAAATAGGACACTTCACCAAATTGTTTACTGGGTAGTCTTACTCTTGCAACCAAAGTAAAAAGACATTCATATCCAAAACATATCATATCATGACAAAAAAATCATACGCATCTTTAATATGATGCCAAAGTGGCTCCAAAATGTTTACTGCGGTCGGTGATGACCACTAAGAAATAAGTTAACAAGCTCATTAATTTTGACTGATAAAAGATCAATTTTTATTAAAACGGTAGGATGAATCGTACTACACCACTGAATATTTCTTATAACTTGATAAGAATAAGAAGCTGCGTTTTCTTACATAAAATTATTTTTTTTAAATCTTTTCCTTGAATTCTACTATAAATATAGCGCAAAATTATAAACATGTTCATAGATTATTTATATTTTGATTTGAATTAAGAGTCACAGTGTTAATACATAAAGAAACTATTGGACATTCAGTATTGTCAATTATCCAATATGTGCAACTTCAAATCTTTCTTTTCGCATGACCTGGAAACTGGAGGCTTTTCTTTAGGGTGGTTTGGAACGGTATGTACTTTCGATTTCTTATGTAGTTCTTCGATCCAGTAAACATTCAAAGTACGTCACTAAAAACTGTATGCAAAATATATCACTTTGCCATCATATTGAGGATGCGCATGATTTTTTTGTCATGAAAAAGTTCATTTACAGTTCGGTTTCTCACACATCAAATGTCAATTTTATCGGCTACAAATGGAGGAACCACTCCATCTGTCGCAATACAAATGAAGATGAACTTGATGCAAACTATAAATGAAGTGATAGAAACGTCACAAAAAAGTACACTTGACCAAATACTTTACTGTGTGGGTTGCTAACCACAACTGATAAAGTTGACTGACGAGATTTCAAATGTCCAATTATTTTTTATTAAATTGCACTATTGTCTTTTGTATATACATCTTATTTAAGTTACTTCCTTTAACACCGCCTTTACTATTCACTGTTTCAAATTTCCAGATATGCGGATTTTTAACAACATGTAAGGCTTATATGCAACTTATAGATACATTACCAATCGGACAGCCAGAACTTTACACAGAATCAGTAAATAGTAAGTAACGTATAATTTCATATTTAGCCTGTCATCTTCTACTCAATTTTTCTAGTGTCCATTTTTTCCTGTTCAACGAATCAGCAAATACATTAATTCTTGATTACAATTTTATTTTCAATTATACGAATTATATCTATTTGGAATAGGAATGCGTTTTTAATAGAAAATATATTTTGAATACCGTAATAAAATACTTTTTAACTTAATAGATTTATACAAATCAAGCTCACTGAGTTTTAGAGCTAGTTTCAGGTTTTTACCTTGAATACAAATTTCAGTTTGTAAAATATAAAGAAACAAAACTATTTATATTAAATAAATTATACTTATTGGTGATACTAATTGGCAAGCTATCGCAAACTGCATAACAGCTGACTCAACTACAAAATATTACAAAAAACATAATAAAAGTTTTTATTTTAAAAATGGCGCCTGAGACTGATATACTTAAGATTCTCGAATCAGCGCCACATTTTTGAGTTTGGTTGTTATCATACAATTTATTAGAAAGCGCTGCAGCTCACACAAATGAGGCCATGACGCCATAGAAATCTGTGAACGTAGCAAGTGGTCTTTGTGACAGCTCTCAGCAGCGGAAATTATTAAATTAGCGGTTTAATGAATTTAAACCATATTTCCTCTTCCTAATTCTATTCTTTCTTGTCTTAGGTGCTGTGTCGTCTATTTTAGGAGTCATGCTGGTGGGAATCCTACTGCTAATTACAAATATGATACTAGTTTATGGAACAAAAAAAGTAAGAGAAATGTTATATTTGCAGAGGAAGTTTAAATTTTGAATAAAAACAGAAGCTGTATATTGACAGAAGATCTAGCACAAAGTTTCTTAAAAAATTCAATAAATCAATAAATTTGAACTCAAATTTTGACAACTGTTCCATTTTACTCCAATCAGGTTTTAACAGTATTTTATTTAATTGATTTTAATGTTCGCATTCATTTAAAAAAGTACTCCTCGAAGAAGTAACTTCATTAATTCAGCTTTTGTTTTTATTTAATACAAACAATAAGTGGGATTTTTTTAAATATTTATAAATAAATAATCTTAGTTTATAAGGTAACTAATACACAATCCTAAACATCTTAAATTTATTTCTAGAAGATACCTGGATTGCTGTTGTTTTGGCTAATTTTTTATGGAGCTGTTATAATAATATTAGCAGCTTTAATAGCAGTCACAGGATTTAACCCATCACTAAAAGTACCAAAACAGTTTTTCTGGTATATGTTTCCACTATTTTGTAAGTAATATTACCTTATTTCTGAATTGAATTTGATGAATCTATCTAATTTATTTCTAACAAACGCTAACTAGTTGCAGAATTAAAATACATTAAATTCCAATTCTGTTTATATTATATTTTATTTAATCTATTTATTAATACACTAAATTTCGAATTGACCCTTGCATTTGAGTAGACAGCAATTGGTTCTCCATCATGTACACAGATTGACTCTTTAGAAGATGTCTTAAATTAAGTGGAGTGATGAATAAACTGTAAAAAGAAATTTACTACATTTTTCTTACACCGTTTTTATATTTCAGTCTTTTTTGGATATTTCTGGTGGTGCATAAAAAGTTTGCGTCGAAAACAATTAACAGATAGAAAACGTGGCAGATTGTATACTAGTACTTATCATTCAGAACTCGAATCTGTTATGACTAAACCTGCAGATCCAATTATTTATAAAGGTGCTACTGCACCTTTCTTCGAGCCATGCGAAACTGTATCAAGTGATCTTAACATTAATCCTGCTGTATCTAAAGTTCAAGAGAGTGCTGGTAAGACGCATAGTTTTTTATTTTCTTTACACATTGCTTTCTTAAATTTCATATTTTAAGAGTTGAACTAATGTATACTTAATCTCTTTTTATCTGAATTTGCTATCATTAATGTTATCTCAATGTTAAAAATAAATATAGAACGAGGAAATTTAATAAATTGTTGCAAATCTTATTTGTTATCCTAAATCACCACATCTATCATTAACGTAATATAAATTTAATATATATTTATTGTTATATTTAAAATTATTTATATTATAATTGTATATTAATTAGCAAATTATTTTTATCATTTAAACAGAACATAGACTGTCCCGGAAGTAAAGCCCGGGTTAAACATGGTAGAACAAGCTAGGCAATTATCATGCAGCAATGGATGACTTTATAATTATTTAAATAATAATTTATTTATAAATTATGAAAATACTCTTTAATATAAATATTTTTACGAATTACACAATTTTCTATTGTTTATATTTTACCACAAATCTTACGGCAACGACCACATAAGAGTTTTAAAGACTTATATTTAAGTATTAATATAATTATTAATATATAATTGGTATGTTATCAACTATATAATAGAACACTTACCTACTCTGCTAATTTTCAAGGTGATAAGAATTAAAACTTATTCTATAATATTCATTTTATTTGCTTCTAGTCATAACTTTATTTCAAATGTTGTCTGTTTATCCGGTTGAAGCTTTATCACACAAATATGTTAAATAATTAATATAAATACTTAAACAGAGAATTAAGAAAATATTGATTACAAATATTGAATCTTTAAGATATTTTGTTAGAGTTATAATTTATCTACAAAAACTATTAGCGCCTGACAATACGCAATCATTTAAACGGAAAATTTGTTCAACATGTAATTACAAATAATTATTATTTATATCTTGTTCGGTGAATTATTTTCTCTTATTCGTAATAATACGTAAATTAAACTATTCATGCAGAAAGGTTCATTGAGATTGTGGGAAAAAATAAATAAATCCTCATCCAAGAATATGTATAAATTAATCTATTTTCCAATCAAAAATTTAAAAAACGACCGTTAAACTAAGTACTATTATTTAACTGGTTAACTACGCACAGTTTTTATTAAAACAATATGATGACGTACTACCCACTGAATCCTGATAAGAATGAATTTCCGGAATAATTTGATAAAACTACGAAACTGAGTTTCCTTACGTAACTTTTCCTTGTGTTCCACTATTAATATCGCGTAAAATAATTAAAATATTCATAAATTATTTCTCTCTTGATTTGAATACAGCACGGACCATATAACGTTATGTGGTGTGTGGAATAGAGTCACAGTGTTAAAACATAAAGAAATTATTGCACATTCAGTATTGTCAATTATCCGATATGTGCAACTTCAAAACTTTCTTTTCGCACGACCTGGAAACTGGAGGCGTTTCTTTAGGGTGGATTGGAACGGTATGTACTTTTGTTTTCTTTTGTAGTTATTCGATCCAGCAAACAAAAAAAAAACACCAATATGCATATATTAAAATTAATTTCAATATATACGACCTCTAAAAATGTGTTCACAAGCCCATTGGGTTGACTACCTGGATATCAAATGTTCAATTATTTGTTATTAAGTTGTAATATTGTAGAAGAAATTAACAATTCAAGTAGTAATTTTGTCTTAAACAGCGGCTACTATTATCTTTTGTATATACATCTCATTTAAGTTACTTTTTTGTCTATTAACTATTTGTCATATTTAACGTCGCTTTTTAACTTTTTTAAATTTACAGGTGTGCGGATTTTTAACAATATGTCAGGCTTATAAGCAACTTATAGATATATTACCAATCGAAGAGCTAGAACATTACACAGCATCAGTAAATAGTAAGTAACGTATAATTTCATATTTAGCCGGTCATCTTCTACTATTTTTTCTAGCGTCAACTTTCTTCTGTTCAACGATAATTTGTGACTAAGGTTTTAACATTTAATGTAAGTTTCAGTTTGTGACGTATAAAGAAATAACAATATTTATATTAAATATAATAATTTACATTAAATAAAGGTATAGCTTTTATTAAATGATACTGATTGGTGATTACTAATAGGCAAGCTACCTTGAACTGCATAACAGCTGACTCAACTACAATAAATATAATAAACTTTTATAATTTAAACATGGCGCCTGAGACTGATGTGTCTTATGCCGGCAGTTCACTTTGGGCCGAGAATGAACATGACTATTGGTCTCACCTTTCGTTTTCTTTGACTTGTGTCAAAATACCGCTCATGAACCGAGGCGTACCAGCGCGAGGCGAGAGCTACTTTACACACTCGATCTCGCCTATCTAAGCGAGAGTAAATTGCCGGCATTACGATTCAATCTTCGAATCACCACCAAATTTCTAAGTTTGGTTGTTATTATACAACTTATTAAGGAGCGGTGCAGCTCACACAAATGAGACCATGACTCCATAAATAGCTGTGAACATAGCAAGAGGTCTTTGTGATAGCACTCAGTAGCAGAAATAAGCTATTGTTAAATAAATTAAACATAAAAAATAATAAACTACATTTCTTCTTCCTAATTCTATTCTTTCTTGTTTTAGGTGCTGTGGGGTTTAGTTTAGGAATCATGTTGGTGGGAATCCTACTGCTAATTACAAATATGATACTAGTTTATGGAACAAATAAAGTAAGAGAAATGTTATATTTGCAGAGGAAGTTTAAATTTTAAATAAAAACAGAACAAACTAAAGCAGTATTTTGACAGAATATCTAGCACAAAGTTTTTTACAATGTTCGCATGCATTTATAGAATATTGTGCAACAAGTGCGACAAGTTGTCGATTGCTCACGAAAGCGAAGTTGAACAGGTCATTCGCTTGAGTGGGTAATCGACAACGTCGCACGAGTTGCACATACTATTTTGTATTACAAATGCGGCGATTTATGTGGGTACAAAGTCGGGGTCCACGGGCAGAGCCCCGGTGGGGCCCAGGGGCAAAGCCCCGTTGCGGTCCAGGGGCAAAGCCTCGGCGGGGGGTCGGGGGGCGGAGCCCCCCAGTCTTTACAAACAAATAACAAGTTTAAAAAGAAGAAAAAAATATATTTTGAACAATAAATAAAAATTAATTAATATTAATAAACAAAAAATAAATTTTATATAAATTTGCGTGTGCCAAGAATAATTTACGTGCGACAAGTAAACTTGTCACACTCAAATAACAGTTTTATTTATGAAAAAACTCACGCGTAATTTTTAAATGGGCAAACGGCTCTTTTTCAACCGCAACAGCGAGCGTCAAGATACTACTTTCCCCGCATGAGTAATACAAAAAAAATTACTTTTCAAAGATTTCATTAATTCAGCTTTTGTTTTTATTTAATACAAGCAATAACTTGGATTTTTTTTTAGATATTTATAAATAAATAATTTTAGTTTATAAGGTAACTAATCCACAATCCTAAACATCTTAAATTTATTTCTAGAAGATACCTGGATTACTGTTGTTTTGGCTAATTTTTTATGGAGCTGTTATAATATCATTGGCAATCTTAATAGGAATCACAGGATTGTATCCATCACTAAAAGTACCAAAACGTTATTTCTGGTATATGTTTCCACTATTTTGTAAGTAAAATTACCTTATTTCTGAATTGAATTTGATGAATCTATCTAATTTATTTCTAACAAACGCTAACTAGTTTCAGAATTAAAATACATTAAATTCAAATTCTGCTTATATTATATTTTATTTAATCTATTTATTAATACACTAAATTGCGAATTGTTCCTTGCATTTGAGTAGACAGCAATTTGTTCTCCATCATGTACACAGATTGACTCTTTACAAGATGTCTTAAATTAAGTGGAGTGATAAATAAACTGTAAAAAGAAATTTACTACCTTTTTCTTAAAACCGCTTTTATATTTCAGTCATTTTTGGATATTTCTGGTGGTGCATTAAAAGTTTGCGTCGAAAACAATTAACAGATAGAAAACGTGGCAGATTGTATACTACTACTTATCATTCAGAACTCGAATCTGTTATGACTAAACCTGTAAATCCAATTATTTCCAAACGTGCCACAGCACCTATTTACGAGACCTGCAAACGACAAACAAGTGATCTTTACATTAATCCTGGTACATCTAAAGTTCAAGAGAGTGCTGGTAAGTTGCATAGTTTTTTATTTTCTTTACACATCACTTTATTAAATTTCATATTTTAAGAGTTGCACTAATATATACTCTATCCTTTTTTATCTCATTTTGTTATCTCAATGTTACAAATAAATATAGAACGAGGAAATTTAATAAATAGTTTAAGCTTTATTTCTTATCTAAAATCACCACATCTATCATCAAATTTAATATATATTTATTATTATATTTAAAATTATTTATATTACTTACCAAATTATTTTTATCACTCTAACAGAATATAGACTGCCCCGGAAGTAGAGCCCAGGGTAAGCATGGTGGAACATTCTAGATAATGTGGAGTACCATTACAATGCTCTTTGAAAACGAATTATCATACAGCAATGGATAATTTTATAATTACTTAAATAATAATTTATAAAAAAATTGTACAAACACTCTTGAATATAAATAATTTTATGCATTACATTATTGTTTAAATTTTAATTTTAGTTTAAATGTTAAATTTAACATATCTGCACACTCCACGAACTTAACTTGTGAGCACACAAGTGATGCGGTAACGATCACTACTTGTCTTTTGTTTTTTTGTATCTAGTTTAAGTTTGATCTTGTCCTTAAGAATGTTTAATATTTATATTTAACATCAATCAAAAATTAAGCCCAAAAAATAAGTTTATAATTTTTATTGTATCAATATTGTTACAGTAAAACACTTACAGGATCTGCTTATTTTAAAGGTGATAAGAATTAAAACACAAACTGTAATCTTCAATTTATTTGTATTCAGTTACAACTTTACTTCAAAAGTTTAAATTGAGAACCTTTATCACACAAATATGTTAAACAATTAATATACGTTTAAGAGATATACTTAAACAAAGAATTAAGAAAAATATTGATTACAAAGATAAAAAATATATTTTATTAAAATTAGTTTATTGAAAAATATAACATATCTACAAAAATATAAGCGCCTGTCAATAAGCAACCATTTAAACAATGAATTTGTATTAGAACTAATTATATACTCGTATATTGTTCGGTGGATTATTTTCTCCTATTCGAATGTTATGCTGCAATGTTTATGTTATGTTCCTTAGTATATTTCAAATTTGCAACTCATTGACTTCCATGGTTTGATCGCTTTGATATCTTTTGACATGTTTCAGGTAATATTTCTTGTAAAAATTATAAAACAAAATAACAAGCACAACGCTAAGCAATATAATTATAATAATCAAAGATGACTTTATTTCGATACTACCATTATTATCTTTGGTGTTAACAGATTTTAAAAAGCTTGGAATGGACCCATTTTCAAATTGATTTTTATTTATTTGACTGTTATTAGCTTGATTCATTACATATTGACCTAGTGTTTTAATTATACCTTCCATTATTCCTATTTTCTCATTTATGTTATCAATTTTCTGTAGTTTATCAATTATAACATCAATTTGTTCTATTTTCTCATTTATATTATCAATATTTTGAAGCTTGTCAGTTCGAACAACAATTTGTTCTATTTTCTGATTAATATTGTTAATTTTGTTTTCTAAATTAAATGCAAAGCTTGTTATGGCCGTAGTCTGCATTGCTTCTGGTATAACAGCAGTGGTTTTGAATTTAGTTTCCGTTGTAACGTCTTCATGATCTTCTGGTTCTGTGCTGACACTACTGTATGTCTGCATTGTAGTTCCCATGGTCGTCTCTGGTTGGGTGACAGTTTTACTGACCAATGGCAACAAATTTTCTTTCACATGGTTATTTATAATCTCGGTTATATTTGAGTTTTGAAGACTAATATGATTATGAACTATTTTCTGAATGTGATCTTTTACCAAGTCTGATATAGTTTCATTTAGAGACTTGTTATTATTGTCAACTGCAGATTCTTTAACACGACATGTTATTCCATTAACATTAGAACTTTTCAACATCTTTGGAGCGTGATGTACGAGCTCTATTCCTTTTTCTTCCAAAATATCAACTAAGTCGCTCAAACTGTCACAATACCAGAGATTGTGATTCAAGCCAATTTGACGTAACATTGGTAAATTTGATTTCGTCATAGGAATGTTTAAAGATTTTAATTGATTTCCTCCAATTAAAAGCAAGCTAAGATTTTTAAGAGGTTGAAATATTTTTGAATTTATGGTGGACAATTCATTAAATGATATATTTAAGACGATTAGTTTGTCTAAACCAGTAAAACTTCCATATTCCAAATCTGATATTGCATTGCAATCTAATCTTAATTCATTTAATTCCGGTACTTCGCTAAATATTCCCGGTGTAAGTGTTCCATTAATTTTGTTATTATTTAAAAGTAATTTTTCTAATTTATTTCCTTGAAAATGATTCAATTTCACAATGTTATTAAAACCTGCATCTAGAACTGTTATATGTGATAAATTTCTATTCAGAACTGTTATATTGTTATGACGAACATTTAGACTAAAGGGATACCGCGATTCAGGCATAAATAAAAGTGTAATATTTTCAATTTCCATCAAATTATTATTAAACAACCATATTTCTTCAAAAGAGTTTGAAAATTTAAATAACTGACTCTCCAATTTTGAAATATAATTATTATCTAAATATAAGTGTGTTAAGTTCTTTTGCATTTTAAATGTCAGTGGTTTTAGATAATATATTTGATTGTTACTTAAGCTGAGCCTTTTTAAAACAGGTAAGTTGGAAAAGTTTCTACTATCCAATGTGTCGCCAATCATATTATTCGACAGTATCAGTTCTTCCAAAGCCACTAAACCCACAAATATTGCAGGTGGTATGCGTGAAATTCCCGTTCCTTTTAAATTCAGATATTTTAATTGATTCAAACCCAAAAAGGCAGACATTTCTATTTTGTTAATGCTAACTCCTTCGAAAGATAATTTTTGTAAATAATTTGCACTGGCAAAATGAGGCGTTAGTGTTTCAATATGACCAGAAGAATATACTATAAATGTGTCGTGGTTTGACAAGCTCTGTCCTATATTATTGTCAGTAACAGAAATGCATATTTTATAATATTCCCCAGTCTTCCATTCTTGCATATTTTCACAATATATATTTCCTGAAACACCGTTATTAGCCTTATCTTCGTATTCTGATTCCTGCTCATAATCATCATAATATTGTCCATTTATAACAGTTAATGTTAATGTAACTAATATTATCCAGCTAAGACTCAGCATTCCTAAAAAAATGTTAATTTCATTAAATAAAATTAACAGACAAATGAAATCAATAAGTAACATACGCATAATATAAACCTATATGACACGATTAAACATATCTCCTATATACTCGTATATGTTCATTTCATGCTCACTGTTACTTTACTAGATGAAATGTTTAAGTTAATATAACACTACTAGCGCAGTAAATGGTGCTCCATTCTTTTAAACTATATCGCTCATATGCGAAAGGAATGACATAAATTAAAAAAATTCAGTTAAAAACATTCCAAATGATACACTATATCATTTAGAAAGCCACATCTATATTTCATCTATTTTTATTATATGGCATTTTATATTCTGCATAGACTGAACACAGTTTGAACTTGTTTCTGAAAAAGGATAAATTTTGGGTCGTCACACTTCTTGCAAATAACCGACGTTTTCATGATCCGTACCGATTAGTTAAGACTAAGACAGTTTTGCATTCAATGTGTGTTAAATGTTGCATTCCAATTATATGCACCACTTGTACTCACTTTGCAATGATTTAAACAAAAGTCATATTTAGAAAACACCTAAGATTTCACAGCGCTCTTAAAATTACTGGGTTCTATTATATATACTACAATTATAAAATAACAGAAAAACTTTGCTTTAATTAAACACAAAGTAGTTCAATAATAAAATAGAATCCTAACACTTGAATTTACATTAAGAAGTTCTTATACTTACTTAAAACTTTACCTTTAAGTTTACTTTTATTACTTAAGTCACTGTGTAAAATCAACTGATAGTAACAAATGCAATAGCAATAGTAATAAATGCAATTCTTTCAACTATAAATTTAAATAGCAAAAATATATCAGTGACACAGGCTGCGTATGAATATTCAAATCAAAGTTTTATAATTACTTTTATTACCTAATTCATGCTAATACTTATTCGTGATGATTCCTAATTTTTAAGATTTGAATTAACCAATTTTACTGCAATTTATTTGCAGACAATATTGTGTTTGGATATAATTGATGTTGGGGAAAGGCAATTGTGTGACTAGAAACGTTTTATTAATTTTGACAAAGTAATCGTGACTAAATACAATTTATTTGAAAGGATATTATAACTAAGCTGTCACTTATCTAGTAATGTATGTATAGTTAAATAATTTTGTTTAGCTCTAATTCACTGAATATTTCCAAAAGTTTATTAAACACTTGTTTCTTGTGTAGATAATAATAGAAACACAAAATCAGGTCTTACGGCTTGGTCCTCTTCAACCTATGCCGAGCTGCTCTGGTATTGAGTAGCTAACGAATTCCTTGAATGATTCTGTAGGCTCAAAAAATTCATTTACTTTATAGCAAATACATTTGATTTTGTAGAAAAGAAACTACGACTTGCTATAATTAATTTCGTGCTGGAAGGAAACTGAAAATAAAGATCGCCGATTTCATTGATTTTGTTAAAATGCTGTTGTGACAAAGTATTTTGGCAAAGTAATTATGACTTCATAAAATTGGTCTCCTTACGCCAGGCGTATTAAAAGATAAATGCAGCCGTGTATGCGCATCTCTATATGATCATGCCACCTAACAGAATACGCAGAAAAAGTGTTGGTAATATTATCCAGTAGCTAATATTATATATTATTAATGCTTAATATAATTGTTAAGTTTAACCCAGCATAATGTATACAGACTTGACAGCCATGTTTTTAAGATTTTTTGTTTACTTTATTTCTCTTCTTACTTGAACTCTTGCATACCCGATTCTAACGCCACTTTTTTTGTCTATCTCTTTCCTTCATATTCGCTACTTTGATTTTGGTTAGTTTTTCTCACAATTGGTCAATTTCAACCACATGTTAATCATGTATACCACATACCAATATGCAATATCAATCTTCTGTTCAATTAACTTTGTGCACACTCTTTTGCTGACATTTACATGATACCAGATGCTCGGAAATCATTCGGAAGTAAATGTAGATAACTACATATCTTATAGCACAAAAGCTTTATTCAGCAAAATATTCATTAGATAAGCAACAATGATGTTTTACATAAATTAATAGCAGATTTTTAATAAATATATTTATTTCTCATTTAATACATTTGCAATTAAAAAAACCCCGTGCGCATAAAAATAAAACCCCGTGCTCTTCACTCAAAATACATTATCTATTACTTTCCAAATTAATCAATCTCATTCGGAAGTAAATGTAAATAACTACATATCTTCAATAACTCTATCCAGCAAAATATACTTTAGATAAGCAATGTTTTATATAAATTATTAGGAGATTGTTAATAAATTTATTTATTTTGCATTTAATTCATTTGCAATTAAAAAAAAACCCGTGCGCATAAAAATAAAACCCCATAAACAATTCATTCTAAATACATTTTCTATTACATTTTGAAAATTTATCGTTTATCTTATTCAAATATCCAAATTTTGTCCAAAATATGTTACAGTTTCCGCTCTATTTCTTTTTTGCTTCTTTATATGCGTTAAACTATATTATATATAAGTAATAAACTATAAATATAATTAATAAAACACTAGCTAAACCCAGCCACGCTGTGGCTCAATCTGATATAAAATGAATGAAAAAGAAAATAAAAGACACACAGAAACAGACGAAAACACTGACGGCAATCAACTGGAAAAAATGAATTCGATTTTGAAAACCGACTACTTTTCAAGTTTTGCGAGCACAAACATAATATATTGATAATCTAACAAAAATAATCTAAATTCCGTGTCTAATTCGGTATTTTTTCACATCAAAAAGCAATGCTTTATCAACACTCAAAATTTGCATTTTTCCATTGTTTTGAAAATTACAAAAAGTAGCGTCACTAAAACCAGTTTAAGTTGTAAACTAATGGTCAGATTGCTATGAAATTTTGACGCATATCGTTTGAAGGTTGATACTATCTAAATCACATGGATTTAGCAATAGTGGCGCCATTTATATGTCCTCATACGAAGTTATTTAGTGATGTGTTATGCCAATAATACGTATTTATAGTAGTGGTTGTTTATTTAACATGAAGTGTATTGATACCACATACATAAATTGTAGCTTTTACAGTCTTCATCCTTGAAATAGTATCGATAATATATTCAATACCAAGGACATCTTCATCATTAACTTGCTTGCACCAGGATTGGTTTCCTCATACTTCTTCAATCTCCCGCCTCCTCATAGGTCATATAGCTACTGAAGGTTGAATCTTGCGAACTACTGTCCAGTACGATATTTTCAATAAGATTCCTTTTGGTTTCTGTTTTATCAGACACAACCATGTCAATATTTTCATGGTCAGGAAAGACTACATTCGCAAGGTTAATGTTTCCACTCGCGTTTTCCATTTTCACTGTAAAATAATATTATTATAAACATTAAATAAATAAATATAATAGTAAAGTAACATAAATGATGTTAAGTTCATTTAAGAAACTCTATAAAAATAAAAATATAAACTCTATACCATAATATAAATATTATGATACATAACAAGTTATGGATTTATTTAGCTTTATGTACACAGCTCTTTCAAAACAATGAACACACTAAAAAAAATTACCTTGCTTTTTTCTTTCTCTATACAGTCTTACTCGTTCCCGGTTTTTCTTCCTATTTTTTTCTAACATGTCCTTCTCATTAAGCTCTTTTTCCTTGGCCTTTAGCCGCCTGGCCTTGTTTCGTTGCTTTTCTTTATTTAAGTGTTCTCTCCACTTATCTGGATCAGATCTCAACTTTTCTCTGTATTTTTCCATTCGGTTGTTCTTAAATGTTATTGGTGTTATTGGCTGAGAACAAAGGCAAAATTATTTAAATACAGAAAAATTGAATTCAGAAAGATTCGACTGTCGTTATTAAAATTAATATTTTTTTAAAAATTAAGTATTTCAGTCCTTAAACCTAAGCTGTTTTATACTATCATAAACACCCCGTGATTGGGTACGCATAACGTCATTCACCAACTTTACAGAAAGTAAAATGTTTCCCCACTATGCTTTCGTTTAGTGTTTATACACATTGTATGATAAGTTATTTCTCCAATATGCTTTCGTTTATGTTACTTTAAATCACTTATTACATACAAAACTAAAGTTTTTATAAGATTTAGATTTAATACTAGATATCATTTTAATCGGTTCAATGAATAAATTAACTAAATATATTCCTTATTAACACTTACCTCATATTGATAATATTCGCGAATTTTCCAGCTTTCATTCTGTGAACCATTATCAAGAATAACTTCACAAATACTTAGGGCATCTTTATTAAATTGCTTGAAATCTGGATTAGTTTCCTGATGGTTTTTCGAAGTCTCTGAGTCTTCAGCGTATGTCCAGCAGATCTCACGCTCCACACATTTTGAAGATTCTTCATATTTTACATAGTTACTAAGAGATTCTTCTTGTAAAATTTCTGGTACTATAATTTCAACATGCTCCTTTTTTATTTCTGTTTCAACATTCGTTTCATTAGAGACATCACTATTAAGTGCGGTTTCCACTTTAATGTTGACAATTTTATTATCGGGAGAGATTCTAATCTCAGGTTTCATGTTGATTTTCATTTCCGTATCTGTAAATTTACCTTGTTTCTTTCTCTGCCTGTAAAGTCTTACTCTCTTTCGATTTTTCTTTCTATTTTCTTCCAATATGTTCTCTTCTTTAAGTTCCCTTTCTTTCAACTTTAACCGCCTGATCTTGTTACGTTTCTTTTCTTTTTCTAAATGTTGCTTCCATTTTTCTGGATCTGATTTTAGCCTTTCCCTGTATTTTTCCATTCGGTTATTCTTAAAAGTTATTGGAGCCATTTTCTATAAAGAACAAATTTAAAATAGCTTAAATTCGAGAAAAATTCATGCAGAGTATGGTTAAAAAAAGATGATGATTTAGTTATTTCTTTATTTTATTGTTTTAATAACTTATTATATTAAATATGTAATCGTTTTGTGAAGGAGCAGTAATATTAAATAGTCATTTTTAAGTTTGACATTGTTCCACGTAGCACTAAGCACGTAAATATTAATATTAAATTAAACGCTAATAAAGCGCTTGTATGTTTGAATAATATTTTACGTTGGGGTATAGGTTATTCTCAAAATAAGTACATAAACATTACAAACTTATTGAGTGTACGTACACAGAATATATTATAAAATATAAATACCTTTATTTTAAAAAATTAACACTGTTAGTAAATAAATAATTTTTATAACACATGAAAGAACGAAAAGCACGTTCTAGCTGTCACTATTGGTTGTCATCGCTGTCACTTTTTTCAAAGAAAGCGTTCCACTTGTTTGTGGCTGTTAATAACGATACAACTATTAAATACTGCGTTCAGATTGTCTAAACCAAAGATTCTTAATCTGTGTTTCGTGAGCTTGTTACTAGGACAAATTAAAACTAATACACATTTTTCAGTAAAAATTACTGCTCTGTTATATGTTTTTATGCTCCTAAGTGCTCTGTGACGATTCTATATTAATACAGACGTACCCATATTAATGTATTTCTAATTTAATAAACAAAATATTTATTGAGGAAAAAAACTATTGTTCATAACATTGCACGCAGTAATGGCATGTTGAATTTTTACGCGATATCACTTTTCAAAGTGCCATTAATTTTTTTACTGTTTAACTATTATGGTACTACGTGTTAATGCAAACATAAAGATAAGCCAATAACACTAATTTTTAATTCGCTACGCTCATGTGATGTTTTTTTTAAATATTTTTTTAATAGTTTCTAGAACCCTCAATCTTTTTTTCGCCATATTAGTCATGTGATGTTTGTATATAATATTAATAATTTATATAAAATTTGGTCGAATTATTTCAAACATTTAAATTTTAATTAAATAGAATCATACAATAAAAATATACAAAAATATTAAAATTAGTATTGTCTGTTCACAACTTCATACAATAAAAATACAAAATACAATCTGAGCAATAAAAATTACTTGTACTAGTAATCGGTCATTCTGACTTACTGTTTTAGTTTTTATTTTCAATGTACTTAGTATACCCGAGTAATATACTTTAGTTTATAATAATTATTATCTATATTTAATAATAATAATTATCTTTATTTAATAAAAATTATTAAATTTAATATAATTATTTTTATTTCTCAATTTTTCAGAAACTGAAACTTACATTTAAGAGCAAAATTTAAATTAAAATTAAAATTCAGTAAGAATGTCCGTTACGCTCTCTAAAAGTAAAACCTATGTGCCTTATTTTGTAACTTTTCCTCTGACGTAATGCGTCATGAATTGGACTAGTGTGATATTAATTTATTTGTTTGGCTGTATGTTTTTGTTTGGTTTGAGTATTAACTAACTTAAACTTTGGCTGTGCTTGGAGCTAACACATCAGAACATCGCAATATCACTCGCGAAACAAATGTAGATTTTAATAATAAATGATTAAGTGCATAGTCGTTATTTGAATTTAGTTCTTCTTCTTGTAAAACAGGAGTGTGATGATCAGGACAACAATTCTCTTGATTTTGTCGTTGGCCGTTCAATACTACTCGGGTACTTCCAGTTGTTGATCTTCGCAACAAAATGGAAGTACTTCTGAAAAAAATTATTAATGTATTACTAATAGTAATTACAATTCAGTATTTATTAAATATTACTGTATCAAAAAACGCGGTCATCGTTATGTATTTTAATAAAGTTATAAGTTTCTGATCTAAATTAGTAATCCCAGTAAACATTTTGAAGTAAATTCTACTTAATTTCTATTACATATCATGAATTTTTTGTCTGGAACGTGTTCGTTTTCTATTCAGTCGTTCATAGGAAAGACCCTTTTTATGAGCTTTTTACTTCGTTTATATACATTATATTCGGGGATTGAGGGAGATAGCGTCTGTCTATTACTATTAAAGAAATATTTGTTGAAAAAGGATAGCATATACTTTAAACTACTGTACTGAACGAAATATTATACAAGTATACAAGTGTAACGGTGAAAAATATATTTTACTTGTCTTACCGCATCTCGTTTCTCTCTCACTTTGAAATAAATGAGATGAAAGTGAACTTAAAAAAAATATATCCATGTGGGAAAGAAACAGAAATACTTAATGAATGATGTTGGAAAAAGAAAGAATACTAGAAAGAATAACTAACACAAAATCTGTGACAGGTAGAGAACTTGTAAAGCGTTAGAATAGAATTGTACGAGTGACACGAACTTCACCAAATAGGGCACTTCACCAAATTGTTTACTGGGATGCGACTTTTTTACCTTCTAGAATCCCTTCGCCCATTTGTGTTATGTTTTCTCCTGGGCCAAAGATGGAATGCTCCGTATATTAAAGGGTTAATTAAACTGTTGGACATCCCAAAGGCAAATATATAAGACAGCAATGTTTCACCAAACTGAAAATAATTTACATATTCAATAGATATGTTAATATTAACTCGCACTTATGTGAACATATTAAATGAATACATTTATTTAATGACAATATGACAAACTTATTAACAAACTTAATTACAATGTGACAAAAATATGTTAAAGTTGGGTAGCTAAGAAATATTAAGTTATTACATGAATTTAGCGGGTAATATAAATATTTTTATAAAATTTAAATAGTTGTGTAATTCGAAATAATGAGGCTGTTTGAAGTACCTGTTTGTCCGGATTCAAGAACATAAAAATAATCATCATCGTATAGTACGGTGTCCAGCAGACAATAAATGCAGCAACGATCACAACTGAGATCCGCAAGGATTTCATCTTAGCTCGGTGAATTAGACGCCGTCTGTTTACATCAGAAGCTGACGATTGATTTCTTCTATCAACTTCAGAACGTAACACACCTCCGCTACCTGTAAAATTATCATCAACATAACTGAAAATACATGGAAACTTTTCAAAATATATAGTCGTAATTACTTACGGGTTATTGTAGCTATCGTACACACGTAAGTACATATAAGTATCACCAGAGGCAGCAGAAACATAGTAAAAAGTGAGAAAGTAGTGTATAACTGTTCGTGCCAAAGTTCTTGGTAAAATCCATGAGTAACGCACTGATGAAACGTCTCTATGAACGGGCCAACTGCATCACGGAATATCACCAGCTGCAAAACATACGAATGTATAAGTGTTGGTCACTCTCGTTGGCTTCTTATAATTTACTTAACGATTAAAAATGCATAACAATGCCATACAACCGAAAATCCCGAAACAAAAAAGTCAGAAAACTGAATTTCATTTCAGACGTAGAGTTATCATATATTCAAACCATTATTAACTTTATTAATGGGCTTGTGTCTTCATTTTTTAGTGGTTGATTTTTCAATTGTTGATTGAAATTAATGTTAATAAATGTGTATTGGCGTGTCTTTTTCATTAAATATCTAAATGTTGACGGAGATAAAGCAATTAAAAATTTGATTTGTAGTCGAAATAATCAAGTCAAGTCAAAGAATAATAAGTTTTTATTTTATTTAACCCTGTTATAGCAGAGATTTATGAGATGTAAGGTTGGTAACCTGTAAACTTATCAGAGTTCTATCAAGAATATATCTCTTTTACGCTCTGTTGTATAAAAGAAATAGCAACATAGCGGTTGTGAGGTCACATGCCTAAAAAGACAAAATTACTTTTTTAATTGTTAATATCTCCTAATATATAAGGAGTTATTAAAAAATAATTGAACATTTGAGGTTCTAGTAACCCACTTTATCAATATATAATACACTTTTATAGAAATTCAGACATAATACGATTATTTAGTTGTTTTGTGAATATTTTACAATTTTATATAAAATGTATGTTCTCAATATCGTACCTGAGGAATACTGAATAAAGTACTCAAGATCCAGGCTCCCACCAGAAGTCTGTTGCATCGCTGTGCAGTATTCAAAGACTTCAAAGGGTAGCGCACCGCAAAGAAGCGGTCAACTCCAATAAGAACCAGCACAAATGTCGACAAATACAAACTAAACATTTCCAAAAATTTAAATATCTTGCACGCCGCATTTCCCGCTAGCCATTCCACTGTATACGTCCAAGCAGCTTCTCCGCCAATGCAGAAAATCGTCACCAACAAATCGGCGACAGACAGGTGGAAGATCAGCGTGTACACTGCACTCCACGAATGACGGTTGACGCTTGTTCGTTTTGACTTGTGAATGCTGTAGATTGTTGCTACATTTCCTATAAACGACAACACTGCTAACACGGTGAGGATCAACGATTTTGTGGCACTTGAGGATGTTAGCACGGGGGCGGCTTCTAAGCACAACATCTGGCTCGTGTTGTAGTACCCGCCGTATGTATTATTCGATTGAACACAATTCTCTTTAAACTTTGTCGTCCAATATTGACTGCCATTATCGACATCATGTTTTAACGAATAATTCAACATGTCCGACATATTGTAATCCATTTCCATTAATTTCGTATGTGTATAAACAAAAATGATGCGCTACTGTATTCACACGATCCTTCTTTCAAACTCTTAGAAATTGAATATGTTGTAGACAAGGCATTCTTATTCACTTTTCTTAAATCTGACATGAATGATTATTGACAGTTCAGTGAGTTTTGTGGTTTTATATCACTTTCTTCAACCAAGTGTACTTCAAGATCATAAGTCCATCCATTTCTTTTGACATTTTAAACATACTATAATAAAAAAGCAATTTGCTTTTTTATTATAAATGATTTTAACCTATCCAAGTACATCACTCACAGTTTATTTATTTATCAGTATAAAATATCAATGTTCGTTTTCTTTATCTATAATTTTAGTTGTTTTTATCATGTATACCATGTATATACCACGTATATCATGTTTCATATCATGTATACTTTAATATTTAAAATCTATACTCGCTATGCACAAACCACAACTATTACGAAACCTAACCTAGATTAAGAATAATCGGATATCGATGTTTAGTTCTAAGTTAATTAAATTTGAAAATTAACTGGAAAGTTTAATGTAGAAGAATGTAATTCTTAACGGCTACAACATTACATTAAATAAATACAATAAAACGGTAAAATTGTTTACGCAACAGGTATCTTTTCTTACAATAGACAAACCTTAAATACACATAACTGGGTTAAGCGAGTTATTTTTATTTTTAAAGTAGTTGTACTGTCAGCACACTTGATAAAGTAGTTGATGGTCTTTTGACACTTCTAGCAGCAATTCTAAGATGGCAAAGGAAGCTCAAAATGTTCTTTATACTGCCAGTTCTGTAACAAAAAATAGACAATTAATAGTCTAAGATATTGGATCTAATAGAATAGGATTAAGATATTGGAGGCCATATAGTTTACAGAATAAAAATTATATTAAAATAATGCACATTTTTATGATTGCCAAACACGGAAACACTACATTATAGCACCCTTTATGTACACAAAGAATAGAGTAGATAATCGAGTACTCAGAAGAGATACACAATTTGCAAGTGATACCTCACGTTTGCAAAAGTTATCTAGCCTTTTAATAATAACGTTTTCTTGGTGGTTATGCGGCTAATAATATATGTTCTATAAGCAAATTGTCTTATAAAAAATGATTGAATATGTAAGGGGTTAACCCACCCTTGTTCGTAAAAACTAGCGTTAAAAGAATATTTTTTATTTTAGCGCAACTTTAAATAGTATATATTTTACTTTATTATCATTAAATACATTTGTGAATATATTTACATAAAAAATTATTTAAAAAAAATTAAAAAATGATACGAGATATAAACTGATCCGTGATACAAGTTTGTCGGGAGGCTTCTCGACTGTCGCCACTGTGTAGCATCATCAGGAATCGTTAAAAATTAACAATATAAATATTTTCTTGCGTGCAAATGTAATAGTTATCATAGCATATTTTTGAGGAAATAACGGTTGCTTGAAAAAAAAAGTTGTTTTTTGTTAAAATTTGCATCACTTAGGGGCCTATTTTGTAACTGCTTACCTGACGTCTGTAAACTTCTGACGATTTTTCAAAGGCCTTTGTTTTCTAAATTAAGCTATGTAAGTTTACACAAAACTATCAGAAGACTTTAAATAAAGAGCAAAATGGATCCCATACGTAGAAACTGGCGTAAGTAGCCTAATTTGTACAATATAGGGCTTTGTAAAATCGTCAGAAGTTAACAGAGGCCAGGTAAATAGTTACAAAATAGGACCCTTAGTTCCAGCATTGACCATACAATGTGTCCAACCATCAAACGTCTATCGTTGGAAGGTGTTCGTAGCATCGTTTGGTACCGGCTTTTGTAGTACAATCTAATAAATATTAATTAGTTTTGTTTAATCAATCTTTTGAAGAATAATGGTATGTAAAAAATAAGAAAAAAATTAATGATTAAAATAAAAGTTTATAATCAAAACAATGTAGTCATTTCTACAGAAAAATACTCAGAAAACAAATACTAATAGAGTGTTATTTCAATATTTTACTAAACTATAAATCGAGGTATTATTTGAACAATAGAAGCCCACGGACGCGAACCAAAACAACAAAAAACAACGACGTCGGGCGTCTTACGTCATACGGCATACTCCTAACGCACCGCAGCAGTGTTTGACGCACTATTTGTGTCTAAATGCACTCGCAATCCTACACGTATATCAAAAAGAATATTATGAATTACCAAAAATAAAGTAACTAATCTTTTCCACTAGATATAATAAAATATAAATAGTTATTAAAAAAAAATATTTGCAAATAAAATAAAATAATGTTGTGTACTGCAAATGTGTAAATAATGTCTTAAATTGTTGTGTACAAGTCAACTGAAAGTTACTGTCATATTTAACAGATAAAAAACTTAATATTCATCACAACCAGAGCCGAATTTAAGTCGGATGAGCGCACTAAGATGATTCGGTGGTGTCATAGAAATGATTTATGACTCACAATGGGCTTGTGTCCTCATTTTTTAGTGGTCGATTTTTCAATTGTTGATTGAAATTGATGTTAATAAATGTGTATTGGCGTGTCTATTTTATTAAATATCTAAATGTTGACGGAGATATAGCAATTAAAAGTTTGAATTGTAGTTTTAGCGCTAGAAATGGTCGGACATATTTATATGACGTGAAATGCATTTTAACGTCAGTTATTTGTTGAGTAGGTCAGTGCTGTGGTAATGTTCTGTAGCTGTTGGTAGTCAAATAATCAAGTCAAGTCAAAGAATAATAAGTTTTTATTTTATTTAACCCTGCTAAGGCAGACATAATATTGAAATTTTATTATTCCTTGAAATAGCTGTAAATAATATTTGATATTTTGATATATAAATGCATATAGCAGAGATTTATGAGCTGTAAGGTTGGTAACCTTACACAATGATTGTAATGTCACATGCACTTGGAATGTCTACAATGTTGAATCCCTTTAATAATTAAAGAGACAAAATGACTTTTTTAATTGTTAATATCTCCTGAAATATAAGGAGTTCTTAAAAAATTATTGAACATTTGAGGTTCTAGTAACCCACTTTATCAATATATAGTACACTTTTATAGAAATTAAGACATAGGACACAAGCCCATTGCAGAATTTTAGTTTCTATTTATTTTGTACAAAAAAATTCAAGAAATAATGAATTGAGTGTATTCTCTTATCTTCAATTATTAAGTTAGAAATTGTGAAAACTACCATGTGTAGTAGTTGTATAATACTCATTGTATTTCATTTCTATTACACAAGGTGTTCCTTCAATGTTTCGCGAAAGTCAGATCCTGAATGTTGTTCCACAATTTGTTTAATTCATTGATGAACAATCTTTTTACTACTAATTTATTTTCTCTTTTTCTTTTTTATCATCATCGTGCCGTTTTTTAATGCATTTGACATCCATTTGTATTGCGAAATATATAACCAGTTCTTGAATTTGTTGTTTAACATCCAGACTCGTCTTTTGGGTCTTTTATGTGGCAAATATTTTTAAATATCTTATAACCTTCAGGGCCAAGGTGCAAGGTCACTAATAGCACCGTTCATTATGAAATCAACCTGCAAATACTATACAGGGTTTATCGCAGGTGAAAACATTTATAACCTGCATCCAAAGTGATTATTAAAGTAAGGAAATGAGCCTACAGCTAAACTTCTGTTACAGTTTACAATATCTAGTAAATATTCTACTTTTTCATAGGTTATTTCTTTCAGTCACAAATTCATAAATTTCCTCGCGCCTCACACATTTATGTGTCTACTAGTAAGTAAATTGTGACACGCAATTGAGTTTTCCACTTGGAGAGCGTCAGTCGCTTCAGAAATCTTACTTATGATGAGAGGCTCTCGCTCGCAATTCTGGATGCCTTCTAATAAGCTTTTTATCTAATACTACACTCTACGGCAATAACAATCTTCAAACACCCTGTTTATAAAAACTAAACGAACGATAATATTATTAACAAACAAAAGAATATAATAAATAATTAATTAAATGGAAAAAAGAAACCCGAGAAATAAGAAAACATAATGTAGTCTGGACTATGACTTGTTTACACAATCCTTAATTAAAAAAAAAGTGTTATTAGATATGGATTTACGAATAAAACCCGATTAAGTAGTGTTGAGTGTTTCGTTTTAGACTCGGCGAATATGACCTTAACTAAGACTTCACAGTAGCCGAGAACGTGATTCGTTAAATCCAAACTGCTATTCGGGTTCAATTCCAGGACCATTGTTTAATTTTTTGTGTTTGTTTGTTTGTCATTTCATTTAATTGATTATTTATAAAATATAAACATACATTTATTAGACTACGATGTAGTTCACGATAATTTAACTTCGACTCTATACCAATAAATTATAAATTTACTGTTTTGATTGCATAAATGTTAAGATTTTCTCATTAAAATGTACCTTGAACACAAGTTTTACTGGTAAACGAACAAACATTAGCGAATATAAACATACCATGTATGTACTTTGCGATACATTACATAATATGCAACACATTAATAAATATGTATATCCAATGAATATACATTTCATATCATGTGGGGATATTCATAAGGCCATATTTAAACCATTGTTGCATGTACATTATACATACTATGTAATGTCATGTTTATACATTTCATGTATATGCAATATGTATACAGGATATATTTTTAACATTATGGACCATGTATATAAATATACAAGAAATATCTTATTTCTATTTGTGTCTTTGATACAATGGGCTTGTGTCCTATGTCTTAATTTCTATAAAAGTGTACTATACGAGTATATTGATAAAGTGGGTTACTAGAACCTCAAATGTTCAATTATTTTTTAATAACTCCTTATATGTTAAGAGATATTAACAATTAAAAAAGTCATTTTGTCTCTTTAATTATTAAAGGAATTCAACGTTGTACACATTCCTAGTGTATGTGACATCATAATCCTTGTGCAAGGTTACCAACCTTACAGCTCATAAATCTCTGCTATATGCATTTATATATCAAAATATCAAATATTATTTACAGCTATTTCAAGAAACAATCAAATTTCAATATTATGTCTGCCTTAGCAGGGTTAAATAAAATAAAAATTTATTATTCTTTGATTTTACTTGATTATTTGACTACCAACAGCTACAGAACATTGCCACAGCACTGACCTACTCAACAAATAATTGACGTTAAAATGCATTTCACGTCATAAAAATATGGCCGACCATTTCTAGCGCTAAAACTACAATTCAAACTTTTAATTGCTATATCTCCGTCAATATTTAGATATTTAATAAAATAGACACGCCAATACACATTTATTAACATCAATTTCAATCAACAATTGAAAAATCGACCACTAAAAAATGAGGACACAAGCCCATTATAAAACCACAGAAAGTTTTCTCAAAGGTCTTTTAAATTTTAAAAGTTTATGTCTCGCTACTGGACCTAATATATAGAAGTTGAAAAAAAACAAGTACCCAACATTTTGCGCGGGTAAATTGTATAAAGCTACCACCGTATAATTACTTGTAAACTCATCATTCATTTTTAATTATACCCCGCCAACAATTAATGTAATATTTAATTCTTAAGGAGTTATTTTATAATAAAGTTTTTAAACCTTAGGAACACCCCTTCCTAAGGTTTTATAACCCTTAAAAGGTATTCTTTATTATGTTAAATAAACCTTAAATATACATATCTGTGTTTAACAGGAATTTTGTGACTCGATATAAGTGAAATGGAAATTATTTTTCTTTATTATAAACGATATAAAAAGAAAAGAATAGCAAAGATATAATTCGATAGTCCCAAAAAGTAATAACTAATAATAATTATTATTTTAGACTCACTAGAAATATAAATTGTATAAACCACCTCTGACAGCTCAAGCAATGTTGTTTTCAATACGTTATGCACTTTCACGTTATTCAATATTTTAATAATGTCTTAAATAAAATACCACCGCGAATAAGAATATGCATTTAGTTCAACATATGTTTATTTTTTTATTGTTATGTTATTTATATATATACACATTTGAATGATTTGATAATTCTGTTACACCATGCACTAACTGACTTACGTCTGACTTGGTCAATACAGTGAAAGAGACTAAACACCAGCGAATTCAAATACTTTTTTATTATATTGGCATCTCCCGGAGCAAAATATTTTCAAAAGACATAACAGCAGAGTGCAGAAACCCACGTTCCATGCAAGCGCTGCTTCTCATTGCGGTGGGACCCAGTGGGACCGTTGACCGCGCACTACGATAGTAACGGCAACCCACAATACATTCATAACAAATACAAAGGATCAAGCAAGGAGCACTCATTGTCAGTTGCATTTACGTGTTATGCATTACGAGTTATTAACGATGTTGACAAAACAAATTGCATTATAACCAGAAAGATACCATGTTTTTAGTAAATAATAATACAATTCTAGAATATTATTAATCCACTGAACGCAATGGGCTTATGTCGTCAAATTGATGTTAACAAATGTATATTGGCGTCTCTATTTTATTAAATATCTAAATGTTGACGGAGATATAGCAATTAAAAATTTGAATTGTAGTTTAAGCGCTAGAAATAGTCGGCCATATTTGTATGACGTCAAATGCATTTTAACGTCAGTAATTTGTTGAGTAGGTCAGTGCTGTGGTAATGTTCTGTAGCTGTTGGTAGTCGAAATTTCAAGTCAAGTCAAAGAATAATAAGTTTTTATTTTATTTAACCCTGTTACGGCAGACATAATATTGAAATTTTATTGTTCCGTGAAATAGCTGCAAATAACATTTGATATTTTGATATATAAATACATATAGCAGAGATTTATAAGCTGTAAGGTTGGTAATCTGTAAAATTGTCAGAGTTCTGTCATAATATATCTCTTTTAGAGTTATTAAAAATAATTGAACATTTGAGGTTCTAGTAACCCACTTTATCAATATATAGTACACTTTTATAGAAATGAAGATATAGGACACAAGCCCATTGAGTGTATTTAAGTTTTATGTAACATACAGAAATTACTTAATGTTTTGTAAAGGTTTAAGAAAAATTAAACCTATCTTTTACGCAGTTTGAGCTGCTACTTTGCCATGATCTATGCAGGTCGAATGTTTAAATCCAACACATATTAAAAGTCAAATAATTTATTGTAGCACATATGTATATATTCTCTCGGACCGACACTAGTGTGAACTATTTCTTTGTTGTGCATGTCATGTGCAAAACATGTCACATGTTAAAGTCGCCTTGGTCTGGACAAAAGTTATCCATTATTGTGTTATAATTTGCATTTTCTCTTTAACTGATTACAGCACAGCCACTGCGATGCGATGGTTGCGTAATGACCCACATGCATCTTTAGAATAATTAAACATACAGTTATCGCCTTTGTGTATTTGTTGTTCATATCGGAGCCTTTTTAGTTGAAGTACAATAGATTGAATATATTAAACATGCAATTTAACCCATAATAACCCAGTTCTAATTTAATAGACTATATAAACGTTATTTAATAGTTTTTAAATCCGTAGACGTCATCTAGCTATAAATATGTTTCCTGGCCATTATTCTATAATACATTATTCAACAATTAAAGTTCAAATTGGTATTTGATCCCCTTCTTATTATTTTAGTCATTGAGTTATTAATATTCTATTTTCCAAAAACCCCTCACACACGAGCATGTACATTTGGTTTGGTGGGGATAACTTTTGTTCAAATCTAGTTGTATCGATAGTGCTATACAACACGTCCTTGAATACGTAGTGTTTATTAGGGGACAGAAGATGTTATATTGTCACTCCGTAACAACTTCCCAACTTTGGGAAAGTTAAAAATGTCAAACCCACTCACGGGGCATGTTGACTAATAGATGTTGGCTCGTGTGTGGGGCGGGTTTGGGGATGTACATACAGCGCCAAAACTTTAAAGCTGTTTTATTCGCAACATTGATTTTGAAATCAACGAGACACATAATGGGCTTGTGTTCTCATTTTAGTGGTCGATTTTTCAATTGTTGATTGAAATTGATGTTAATAAATGTGTATTGGCGTGTCTTTTTTATTAAATATCTAAATATTGACGGAGATATAGCAATTAAAAGTTTGAATTGTAGTTTTAGCGCTAAAAATGGTCGGCCATATTTGTATGACGTGAAATGCATTTTAACGTCAGTTATTTGTTGAGTAGGTCAGTGCTGTGGTAATGTTCTGTAGCTGTTGGTAGTCAAATAATCAAGTCAAATCAAAGAATAATAAGTTTTTATTTTATTTAACCCTGTTACGGCAGTCATAATATTGAAATTTGATTGTTCCTTAAAATAGCTGTAAATAATATTTGATATTTTGATATATAAATACATATAGTAGAGATTTATGAGCTGTAAGGTTGATAACCTTACACAATGATTGTAATGTCACATGCACTTGGAATATGTACAACGTTGAATCCCTTTAATAATTAAAGAGACAAAATTACTTTTTTAATTGTTAATATCTCTTAACATATAAGGAGTTATTAAAAAATAATTGAACATTTGAGGTTCTAGTAACCCACTTTATCAATATATAGTACACTTTTATAGAAATTAAGACATAGGACACAAGCCCATTCAGCCACAGTTATTCAGATTTATTTAAAATCGAGTGAAACTTATTGACAGACGAAAGGAGTCTGGCAATAGTGAATGTTAATTTTTAAGAATATTATGTGAAACATATATAAAAATCAATCATCATGGTTTTATGAGGCTTTTAAGTACCTTTTGCATCCGCTACCTGTAAAGGGGCACAGATTTCAAGCTAGCAGATACACATACATCCTTAGTACAGTTTTGCTAAAGCGATGTAAGACTTTGGGCTCTGGGATCTTGGACTAAATTACTATATACTTTATTAAAACAGTTAAGATGTTGCGGAGCTTTTCAGATATCAGTGTTCTCGCATTTAAATACGTCTCTGCGCACACATTCCTGAAAATACTAGAAAGAAAATTGGATACGAACCAATATTTCTTTACATTGTTGTTCTGCATTGTGTTATGCATAGTTAATCATTATGATGGCTAGGTTTAGAAACAGTGGCGTCGAAGACTTTTGTGACCAATATAAGATTAACTTGTATGCATTTGAAAAACAGATTCCTTTCAATACATTTCAGAAAAATTGTCCCCTTATTTAGCAAATAACACATACACGTCCCACACGTTTTTAAAACGTACTAGTACGCTTGTTTAACGTTTGCAATACCTGCCTTAGCTTTCATTCCATTTAGCAGCACGCGTAGAGTTAGCGCACCGGTGCCAAGACATTGAAGATCGTAATAATGTTCACAACAAATTGTCTGTATAAATAATGGCACTCTTGAGAATATCTAACGTTCTTTCAATTATGATTCCGCTCGTGCAAGAAATACGAGTTAAGAATCCTGGAAACTAAATTCTACGCTTTTCCGACTGTTGTGCACCATATTCTTAGAGTATAAATTCAGGCGCTTCTTTCTAAAACTTTGAATTTCATTTTCTTTTTAATTTTTGCTAAAATAATATCTACTACACATTAAGTTTGAAATATCTTAGATTTTCTGGCTTTTATTTAATTCTACCTTTTTTAAATTCATGGACATTATGGAGACCTATGACTTCATTTCTATAGTCTTTTATATAATATAGCGACTTATTAAAAATATTGACATTTGAAATTCTAATAGCTCTAAGCCATGGAATGGATTTGTGTCCTCATTTTTGAGTGGTTGATTTTTCAATTGTTGATTGAAATTGATCTTAATAAATGTGTATTAGCGTGTCTATTTTATTAAATATCTAAATGTTGACGGAGATATAGCAATTAAAAATTTGAATTGTAGTTTTAGCGCTAGAAATAGTAGGCCATATTTGTATGACGTGAAATGCATTTTAACGTTAGGTCAGTGCTGTGGTAATGTTTTGTAGCTGTTGGTGGTCAAAATAATCAAATCAACTTAAAGCAACTAGCGGTTGTGAGGTCACATGCAGTTAGAATATTGTACAACGTTGAATCCCTTTAATAATTAAAGAGACAAAATGATTATTTTAATTGTTAATATCTCTTGAAATATAAGGAGTTATTAAATAATAATTGGACATTTGAGGTTCTAGTAACCAATTTTATCAATATATAGTACAATTTTATAGGAATTAAGACATTGGACACAAGTCCATTTCTAGAGTGGGACTGGGTATATTGCAAAAAATATTGCACTTAAGATATACGAGTATATTCTAAGTTGAGTGTATCTGTGTATACTATAACTTACTGTTTTAATCAAATATGCTGTGGGTTATATTTATGGGTGTAGGAATACACCCCGGTTAAAATTTTAAACCTGTACCATCGTTTGGTGTTTGGATAGCGCCCAGTAGACTAAACCGCGCGAGTTATTGCAATAATCTGCCATCTACTGACTACGCATGCTGTCTAGTGGCTACCAGACTTCATGATTTAATATTAGAACTTTATCATACCCATACTTCTGAAAAAGCCAACTAAATAACTTTGAACACTTTGTGAATATAAATAAGTTTTTATCGATTTTATAACTTAACTTTTTCTGTTATATAAAGCTGAATTGTAATCAATTAATACAGAGATCAGGAAAAGTTTGAATCACATCTAATATTTCACTATTGAATTTTGATCTTTCTAAACTATAATTTATGCATTCAAATATAATATGATCCAAAGTTCCATCTTCACCACATTGACATCTATCGTCAGATTTAATATTAATTTTGTACAGGTGAGCTGGAGTTTTACAATGATTACTTTTGATTCTGATTATAGTTGATATAATTTTGCGGAACTCATTTCTAAACCATCTTTTCTTTCTTAAATTTGGATGTAACATATAATAATCTCTTCCTTTTAACTGACTTTTGTTAATGAAATCTTGGTTTCTCAAATTGAAGTTTAATTTTTTGATTATATTAAAAATTTCATATGAAGGTAATTTCACTTTTATCTCAATTTCCAAATTTATTGATTCCTTTGCCAATTTCCTCTTATTCCACAATGTCCTGGTATCCACATACATTTTATGGTATTATTTTTATTTATTGTATTGAAATACAGCTCCTTAATTTACATTAATATTAACAAACTATTAGTTATTACAATTTTTAATATTATCAATATTTTCAAATTTTTTTTTTTTAAAGTTTTTGTTTCTTTTTGCTCATGCTCCCTGTAAAAAGAGCCCCGCTTTCAGGCTAGGAAGTACACGTAACACACTATTTATTCTTTAAATGTCAGCTTTGCTAAAACGACGCAGTTCTGGAGTGTCTGTGATTTTGGACTAGGTCGCTTATTCAAAAACATATTTAATTTATTTTTAACCTATTTTCTACGTCATTTGAATTTATTCATAATGTAGTACGCAGGTGTGACACTAAGAACAGACAAATTACTACGAAAAACGCGTTGGAGTGATTGATATATCAATATAGTTCAGTTTCTCACATTTTTTCATATAAAATGTCTACTTAATCGGCTACAGATGTCGGAATACAAATGAAGATAAAGTTGATGCGAACTATAATTGAAGTGAAATAGTGATAGAAACGTCACTAAATAGGGCACTTCACCAAATTGTTTACTGGGTAATATAAAAATGAATTAATATACCAAATATCAAACCAAAACTTTACGATTATCTTTATTTATAATCTATAAATCAAAACTTCTAATATAATATCTTTAACTAATACGAGTAAAAAAAAACAAATTAAATTTGCGTCATTGGTTATTTATGAGTTTAAAAGTTATGAGTAAAAACTAACGCGAAACTACGAAATTATAGACATAGAACCCAATTAATGACTCAGCTTATTTTTTGTAGTAATAAAAATAAAATTATAAGACGATAATGGTCTTATATCTACGGAGCAAAATTGAGCAACTTCATTAATTTTAAAAACTATACCCATGATAATAACAATAACAATATTCGACATATGTATATTTCTTGACCATGGGTGCCCGAAAATGTTTTAAAAGGTGGGCAAAATATTTAAAACTCGGTCCTAACATATAAGGAGTTATTAATATATAATTGAACATTTGAGGTTCTAGTAATGCACTTTATCAATATATAGTACACTTTTATAGAAATTGAGACATAGAACAAATGAGTGTACATTTTACGCATTATCCAGGGGCGTTGCGTAAGTCATCTATTTGCCCCCCGTTACGGACACCCATGTATCTATGTCCTGCGGGCATCAAAACATTTTACATTCTGTTTTTGTCGAATAAAAATTATGTTCTACGCAGTAATTTGTTATTTTATACATTCAAACTTACATCAAAACAATCTTAATCTTCTATTTTTTAGTAGCAGCTTATTTGCAATGTATGCGCTCATTGTGTTTATTAATTCACTGAGGGAACGAAATAGTGACTACAAAAAACTGTATGGATTTCCAATGCTGATAGTTGTGTATAGATAAAGAGTGATGTGTTAATAAACATTCAAATAGATGAGATGAACCAGCACTTCATTTCATGATAAAGTGTACTAATGCGAAAAGAACGGTCGACGTGGAATGTAGTCGGCTGCAATGTGGGTCAGACCTTTAAAGGGGATGATGTTGTCTTGTCGTCCATATCAACTTTACAACATAGGGAAAGCCATAAATGTTAAGCTCATACAAGGGGTAACCCGACGTGTTGCTTTCCAGATATCAACTAGTGTGTGGGGGGTTTTAGATAAATAACCATACATATTTTAAGCTACTTTTCAATAGATGTCGCTTCACTGTGGAGAATATACTGGCAGGTGGTGCTAGAAGTATATTATAACTGTCAAACTGTGTTAACTTTGAATAGAGATAAATAATATAGTAGTGCTCAGTAGTGGTTGAAATTAAGGTTATGTCAAATATTATTATTCACAAGATTATTCCTTTGCGTGTCTTCTTTACAAATCTCCGTATGGCTTGCTCATAACGATTTTGTTCAAAAGTGTTCAAAACATTTATCAACTTTTATGGAATACCTGTGATAATTTAATGTATTGTTTTATTATATTTAGAGCTGAATAATCTTTTCAATTTCATTTTCATATAAATAATAAGTTTCAATATGAAAAAGTTGTTGGTTTGTTGTGTTTGTGTAAATCATAAAGATCTTTCTAATATATTTGATAATTCTTCAAATAAAGAAAGTAATGATGAGGGCTTGTGTGCAGATTTAAGACAGAAAATATTCTATTGTTTGGGGATCAAGGTAAACAATCTTTATCATAGTTTTCTTTTTATAACTTACAAATGTAGTTATTATACTGCAAACTGCATCAAGCTATACTTAAAAATATTGTTTTTTTATTTACTGAAACCAGGTGAAAAATTCTAATTACATTGCAGCTAGTGTTATTTATTTATTGTCGAGGCATTCATGAAGACTGGGCTCTGTAAATATTACAGTATCCTACTTCTCATCATCAGACCTAACGACATGTGCCCCACTGACGATAGTGTCTTTTAATTTTAATTGATTTTTATAATTTTTTAAATAAGTTATTGTAAAATACTCATTAGGTATATTAATTATAATATGTTTTTCCCAGATTGTTATTTTGTAACCTTTTCAACATGTTATGTTTGTGTACTGTTATATGTTTACTAATTTCCTTTACTTTAAATTTATTTTTCAGATTGATTCAGATAGCAAGTCGAATATGCTATGTAAAAGTTGTGTACTTTTCATTAATCAATTTTACCAATACAAACTGCAAGCAATCGAAGTTAAGAAGTTTTTAGAAGACATTTCAGACTTGATACATCCTGATGCGAAGGTATAGTTTATATAGAAAATACGTTTTTTTAAAGTTCGAGATAAAAAAAAAAACTAATGCGAAAAAACCAATGTTTAATCCAACAATTAACTTAATTAGATTTGCTATACTCTAGCGCAACGTATATAACAAACATCGCCAACGTATCATAAACTATGAAAGAAAACTTTTATTTTAATTATATTTCAATAAAAATCTTGCATTTTTGATTAATATATGTTTTCATTTATAGGCTGAAAATATTACGAATTATTACAAAAAATTAAAACAAAACATTAATGTTGCTGATGTTCCACAAAATTTTCGAAAACGAACATATCCGCAGACTTTCGGTCAAGATGTGGGCATGTCTTCAATTTGGACTCCATCAAGCAAATGCAGCAAAGCTGTTGATATTGAAATGATTGATGATGAGGATAATAATACATCGTCCAAAACGATCGGTATCAATGAGAATCCAACTTTACCTTCTTCCACAATTACCAAATTAACAAATAAGGAAAGTGCTTCTGAACCTAATAAACATAAAAACCTTGATTCCCAAAATACAATAGAAATTCTTGATGATGATATTCCTGAACAAATTTCTACTGTTCAGCCCAGTGCAGCTGTTGGAGATTCCATGACTTTCTCTTCAAAATCTTACGATACTGAAGGAACTGCTGTTACTAACAATGTACGTGGTTCTAAGAATCTGATAAAATCAAACGTTATGGCAATTATACCAGAAAATATCATCTTGCCGATCAAAGAGGAGGCAATAACCTTGGAAAGGGCTAAAAGTGAATGTTTTGAATTACTCGCCAATGAACATGGAATCTCCAGCTCTGATATATATCTAATTGATAAGGTAATTCAAGAATCAGGCGCATTAAACAATATATCTTCAGATATTGATATGGATGAATTTATTGAATCAACAACAACGCAAATTTTAAATAGTATTAAGCAATTAAATTGTTCAAATAAAAGCATATCAAAAAGTGAATGCAATTTACTAACTAATACGGTTACTGAGGAAAAGTTAATTAACGCAAGGGTCATAGAGGGTCCCCCTGAACTAGTTGTAATGTGTAAAACACCAATTTATTTCTGTTCATATTGCGAAAAGAACTTTAAATTTAGAATACAATTGTCTCACCATATAAAAAGAAATCATTTAAATAAATGTTTACAATGCAACAGAAGCTACAATACTAAATATAGTTTAGTACGACATCAAATAAAAAATGGTTGTGTCACCGATCCAAATGCCAATACCAATAGTTCTACTTATGTTGACTGGAAATTAAACGTGAAACCCATGTTACTTATAGCCGATTTCAAAAACCCCGTTAACGGAAGAGCAGATATAACCAAATATACAGGTAAATTACAGAGCGATATTTCCGCAGCAATAGAGTACTACGAGAAGCAACTCTGCCTGTATGATGAAGAAGTCATTGAATTAGAGTAACAGATAACAGAAAGGGATATATTTTATTTCGTAAAATGGATATGGATATATTATCCAGATTAGAAATACGAATTTTTTTTTTTTTTATCATGAATTTTGTTATTTTAGTTCCTGATTTGTGAATATGACAACTGAAATTTAATATCAATGTGACTCCTAAATAAGGCATTATTGTAACATCTAAACTATTATTTCACATTTATTGTTACTTCATAATACATTTGGGGTTAATAATTAAATAATTCTTAAGATGTGGCTTTTCTACCTTGTTTAGTTGTAGTTAAGTTATTTTAATATAAACATATAAGAAAGAAATAATTCTTCAAGAAATATCGTTTTGAAATTTAGGTATGATAACTATTAACT
Organism: Panorpa germanica; assembly: GCA_963678705.1. Classification (NCBI taxonomy): domain Eukaryota; kingdom Metazoa; phylum Arthropoda; class Insecta; order Mecoptera; family Panorpidae; genus Panorpa; species Panorpa germanica. The sequence goes on along the minus strand of OY783211.1, from coordinate 8,437,601 downwards.
TACGTATTTTAATATTTGTAAACAATAGTTTAAGTATTAAATTAAGAAATCATTATAAATATGACAAAACTGAATTAAATTGTTTCATTATTTTGAATGACCACTAGCGACATTCGAGGACGACAAAATCTTACGCTTTGTCTCTATGAAATTTTCAAAAACATACAATGAATCGTTTCAAAGCCACAGTATAAAATACAGTATCGAACAAATAAGTACATAAACATACGCCTGAAAGATGAATATATAGGATGATACCAAACGATAATCTTAAAATTTTAATGCCATTTATTTACCAAAAAAATTATAGATTTAATTTAAAATATGCAAAAAAATATGTTAAAAGCACTTAATTAAACTACTTTATACCGAGCCTTGTTAATAGCATGATGTGAGCTTTGAAGTTTAATTAATTCTTCTTTAATAAGACGTGTTATTTCCGCTTTCGCTCTGGACACTGCCAACTCATTAGAACTTTCTATGGCTAAGTATAATTTTCGTTCTCCTTCTGGTGGAGCTTTTCCATGCGGTACAAATGTTCCCCTAACTGTTAGTCCAGCCTCAGAATATTCACTAATCTGAGTTAAGGCCTCCTAAAATAATACAAATATTGATATATTAAATTTAGACATTGATTATAATGAATTTGTACAATACAGAATTAAAAATAAAAGTTTTTACCAAATTATCTGATATTATCATTCGTGTACTATAGTTTTGGTAAATATTTTAATTTTGCACAATACACACAATAATATATTATAAAAAGTTTAAAATTATACCTTTGAGGTAACCCTCCATCGAGCTTGTTGTGGGAAATCATTAATTTCCAACTCTTCTTCAAACTTTCTAAATGTTTGATCTGGTTCTTCCAAGCCCAATCGATCATCTTCATCTTTGGGTTGATAGTTTAGTTTGTTATTCAGTTTTGCTGCTAACTGCTCAGCAACTGTTTTTGCCTAAAATTGTAATTGATATTTTAAATGTATGAATTTTTTTAAACAATAGTATTAAAGTAATAATATTAATAAGATGTTAATATAAAGAGTATAACTACAACAAGCTTTAAATCATTAGACTATCATTTAAAATCAACGAAATTAATCTTGTTATTTTTTTGTACATCTTACTTAAATAATAGTTTATAATGGTAACAAATTTTAATGCAAGGATATGACAAAAATTACACATTACGATGAATGAGATATAGAAAAATATTTACTGTAATAAGTGGTTGTGCAGCGCCTCCTTTAAGAATAGCTTCTGCAGTTTGTTGAGTAGCCCCTTTAGCTTCAACTCCTAGGTTCTTAGCAATGTTAATACGAGACGCCAGTTTTCTTGCTAATTCCAATTTATCTGTTGCAGATGCAGCAGAGGATATTCCATTAGCTGACAAAGTAGTTAATGGATTCTGTGAAAAGAAAATATAGATATTGAATAAAAGAAGAAACAAAATCTATATATATATTTTAAAATTTGTTGGTAGTTGGGTCAGTTGTAATTATTAAATAATTAATTGTAATCAATTTAATTAATTGAAATAAATACCGCAATTTCTTTCACAGTAGATTTTGTTGCAAACACATTTTCAATATGTTGATCCAAAACCTGTTCCATATCTTCATCATCAGAATCTTGAAGGCCTAAAGCAGCTTTTTGGAATTTCTTTCTTTCAGAAACAGCAGCAGCCTCTGATTCATCGAACTTAAATCCTGAAAAACGTACAAACTGTAAATCACAATTTTTGATAAAGATAATATTCATCTGAAAAGAAACTTTCTCCATGATCATATTACAAATGCACTGGATCATTTTTTAAAATTTAATTTTATTTAACGTCGGTCTATCATCGAAGAGCTCCTACTATGTTGGGAGTTTCTATGTTGTCGTGGCGTCATATATGTGAGGTACACCGCCGGTTAATAAGTTTATGAATATGTGAGTATATAATCAATTTAACTTGGTAGCAACCAAACACTGAAAATATAATTGTGGTTCAGGGATCGAACCCGAAGATATAATAGTCAGTGTCATGCACTAATGCTCTCGTCTACTGTGTCGTCTGCATTGGATTATTAATGTGTTAATATATTACCTTTTCCACTGAAACCTCCCCCAGAATGAACTTTCTTTCCTTGAGACTCTTGTTGAGTTTTGTAGGAATCCCATAAAGCTCGCAAGGGGTCTGGAATGGGAGTATTGGATAATTCTAGAGCTCTTATAATATCTCCAGCATAACGTGCTTGTTCTGATGTTAAAAATGTCCAAGCATAACCTTTATTTCCAGCGCGACCAGTACGACCACATCTACAACACAGACAATATAGTAAAAAAAAAACATACCGTTACAATTTTAACGATTTAAACAATTATATATTAATCCTGCAAAATAATATATACACTATATTATACCTGTGAACGTAATCTTCATAATGATTAGGGCAATCGTAATTGACCACAAGTATTAGTTGTTTTACATCTAGGCCTCTAGCTGCAACTGATGTCGCAATTAATAATTTTGTTTTACCGTTTTTAAAATCTACAATTGTGGAATCACGATCAAATTGGTCAATTCCTCCATGAAGACTCATGCAGTTGTAGCTTGCTTTCATAAGATCTTTAAGTAAGCTGTCCGCATTTTCTTGCTTATCAACAAAGACTATAATACTTCCGTGCTCCTGGTATAGACCTAGCAGTTCCAAAAGTTTAAAAAATTTAGCTTCTTCTTCGAGAACAACAACATTTTGTTCTACCTCTTTGCAAACAACACTTCGACCTCCGACTTGAACTTCAATTGGTTTTTGTAAAATTCTCCTAGCTAACGCTTCCATTTGACGGGGAAATGTAGCACTGAACATTACTGTTTGTCTATCAGGTCGAACATTATCAATTATTCTCATAACCTAAACAAAAATAAAGTTTAAATTTATATATTGTGGTATATTCATCAAACATTGAAGCAAAGAATATTATCAGCATATTATACTAAGTATATCCATTTTTGTAGTCTCTGTAAGGTGTTATAACTTGATGAAGTTAAAGTTCTTGTTATGTAAGCAATTTTTCTTGATACTTACTTGTGGTTCAAACCCCATATCAAACATTCTATCAGCTTCATCCAATACGATGTAAGTAACTCGCCTTAGATTAGTTACTCTGCCGGAATTAGCAGCTAACATATCAATCATTCGTCCGGGTGTACAGACAATAATTTCTGCTCCGCGTTTTAATTCCGCAATTTGTTCGGAAATACCTGAAAATATTTGTAAATAAGAATAAACAAGAGTTAAGTATCGAAGTAGTATTAGAAGAGTATTATTTCATATATCATGCACGTAGTGCCATGTTCCTCGCATATAAACATATTTTTTTGACTTAGGAATGCAAACTTCTCTCGACTATCTGTTGCAAGAGCTCATAGCCGGTCGTAATAAATTTGTACAATTTTAAAACTTATAGATACTTTGATATTTTTAGGAAATTATAACAAGATAAATAAGAACCATCGGAAACTTCATACCAGAAATGAAGAGTGTTAACGTTGTTATAGCAAATTAATGACGAATGTATATACATATATATATATATATAACATACCTGTTCCACCATAAACACAAACTGGTCGAATATTTAGACTTTTTCCAAATTTCTTAATGTCTTTACCAATTTGCATGCAGAGTTCTCGAGTTGGAGTCATTATAATGGCTACAGGTCCTTCACCTTCAATGAGAGGTGGCTGATCTAATATATGTCTAAAAATTAAAAAAATAGATTGCTGATTATAATACAGAACACGTAATAAAATATGTGAGTAGTATAATAGTTTAAACACTTTTAAAAGTAATTAATTTTTATATTATCAAACGGTTTCTTCAAAATTAATAAGTCTATATCATAAAATGTATAATATATAGCGTAGTTTATACAGAAGTTGAACTTTGTTATTTGAACAGTTGCTTGAGTAGCATTGTTCTTGAAAATTAATAGACATATAAAATTAATTCACTTTTATTTTGAACTTATCTAATTAGTTAATTTTCAAAAATAAACTTCTTTACGAAAATAAATAATAATTTTAAGAGATTTGTTAAATTTAAACTAACCGAAACATAGGTAACATAAAAGCTAGAGTCTTTCCACTTCCAGTTTTAGCAATACCAATAAGATCTCGCCCAGACATAACCGCGGGAATAGCTTGTGTTTGGATTGGGGTAGGTTTCTCGTAGTTCAATTTCTTCAAAACATCTAGTTCCTTTTTAGAAACACCACAATGTGCCCATGCCTGTAGAACATTTAGAAGAAAATGTGTATTATTATTAATTACAGAACATTATTTTTAACTTTTAACAAAATCTAGAAGATGTACCTTAATTGGCTTGGGACAACCCTTTCCTCGAACACGAATTCCTTCTAACTCTTCTTTATACGCTTCCACTTCTTCATTAGTCATTCTAGAAATTTCAGGAACCTAAAATTAATAAGTTTAAACACAAAATAGAAATTTTTGAAACATGTAGAAAGCATTAAGTAACGTAATAAGAAAATATAACATGGAAACAAATAATACCTCAACATAAAAATTCTTCCTAAATGGTGTGTAGTCTATTCCTTTGTGATCTACTTTAGCTAAATCCTTTTTCTGTTTATTTGCATAATTAGCAGCTGTATCTTTTATATCTTCTTGTTCTTCTTCGGAAGAATATTCTAACCCATCTTGATTTTGCTCAATAAGTTCACCTTTCTTTTTTTCTACTTTTTTCTTTGCAACTCCTGTAACAATGACAACTCCAGTTTGTTTTTTTGTTTTATGAAGTTTATTAACCTAGAATATATACAAATTATAATAAGTTATCATCAATTTATCAGAGTGTAATTATAACAGAAAAATACCTTTCGAACTTCCGACTGGACTCCTTGCATGAAAGCATCCAAAGGATCAACTTCATCTTCAAGATCTGCGGTACCCTTTGATTCTTCTTCATCATCTCCACTGTCATCTTCTAGAGACCATTTCTTAGCACTAGGCAATTGAAGATTAGTCAAAATGCTCGGTTTTTCTTTCTTATTAATTTCTAACTCCGTCTTTTTTCTATCTGCTCGCCATCTTTCTATTCGCTCACGTCGTTTTTGCATTTCTGCTTCCAACCGTCTCTGTTCCTCCTCCTAATTAAAAAATAATAGACAATATGATATTATTTCCATTAAATAAGTTCAAAAACCAATTCCAAAATCAATTTCCACGAAATAACTGTATAAATAAAATGTTTGATATGTGTACCTTATTAATTGTAGCCGGATCAAAATATTCTTCTTTTTCGTCATTTTGGTCACGATTCTTATCTCTATCTCTTTCCTTTGAAATCGATCTAGAATGGCGTCTGGCATTTCTACCGCTTCGTCTTTCTTTATCTTTATCTTTGCTGTCTCCTCTGAAATATTAAACCTCTCTTTAATAAATTTACAAAATCATAACAGTTTTGAGAATAAGTCTATGGGCACTTGTCTCTTGAATCTGAAACATATTTGAAACTTCCGCAAACTGGAAGCAAGTGAATTAGGATAAATTTGTAGTCGTTTCCGGTATAAGGTAACCGGAAACTTTGACTGATATGTGGAGGTACACCAGAAAGAGTATATTACATATAGAGAAAATGTGCAACGCAGGTTTTCCTGTGATAATGATATTAAATGGTATACTTTACATATATACATTTATAACATTCTAAATAGGTAATCTGAGCATCCAAATATTAGCCGTTATATCACCTTAAGCTATGTCCTCACAAAAAAAAAACATTGTTTTTAAGCTTGGTGAAATAAAAATAATTTTCTATTTCTGTGACATAAATTGTGAAGAGCCATAATTTGAATAAATTTATTAACTGTAGATATATATTACATTTCTATTATATAAAGCTATTTATTGAAACAAATTAAGTTAAAGTAACAACTAAAGTAATTGAAAACTTAGAAAAAAAAAATTTATAAAAACAAAGTTTTATCTCATCCAATAATTATAATAACAGAGTTTCATTGGGAAACGTTCGCAACTTCTTAAGTTTCTGTGCGCGCAAATTGCGCCTCCACCAAAAGGACATTGCGTTTTCTAATGTTATGCGAGCATGGTGAGGACTCAGCTTTAGATGACGAGATGTATGTGACCGCTGGGTTAAATATAAAGATTTGATCCATTTATCATTGTGTTCGTATTAGTAAGTAGTACAATATTTAAAAAAAAAATGTAATTGTTTTACCTCCTGCGATCCCTATTGCGGTCCTGACGGTCTCTTGATCTAGAACGCCTACTCCGACTTACTTTAGAAGGTCTTTCACGGCTACGAGATCGCCGTCGCTTTCTTTCAGGACTCGCTGATTTACTACGACTTCGACGACGATGTTCTCGTCTACAAAAACAATAAACGGGTTGTCAGGAAAATATAACCTTAAAATTATACAAATAAAGTTACATAAACTTACCCACTATTTCGAACCATAGCGTATTGTTAAAATAAGCTGTCAAACATTAAAAAATATTCACTATACGGTCTCTAATTTTATATTGTAATAGATTTTCTTATTAAAACAAATATCATACACAGCTTAACATTTTTACTGATTGTTAATAATTATTACAGAACTGTACAGAACTATACAATAAGATTGCTAAAGAAACGCAGTTAAACGTCAGAAAAATTTAGAAAAGTTGAGCTGACTTCGGGTGGTTGGAATATCAGCTTTAAATCTGCGATCTCCTTGAGTGCTAGAGAATGACTATTACGCGCGTGATTTAAATGTTACGTAGATATATATTTGCTTATATCCCATTATTTCAAGTGTTAATATTTAGTTCTGAACTATCCATTTCTATAGAACAGTATTATATATTTTATGTAGTATATATTTTGTTTTTAGTCACAATGTGATGGAATAATACAATTACAATTATCATGAGACCAAGAAAAAGACCAACCAATGGAACCCTTTTCATGTGTAGCGGCTAACAGCCTAATACGCCATCAAATATGTATATGTTCTGTAGCTGTAGGTAGTCAAATAATCAAGTCAAATCAAAGAATAATAAGTTTTTATATTATTTAACCCTGCTAAGGCAGACATTATATTGAAATTTGATTGTTCCTTAAAATAGCTGTAAATAATATTTGATATTTTGATATATAAATACATATAGCAGAGATTTATGAGCTGTAAGGTTGGTAACCTTACACAAGGATTGTGATGTCACATGCACTTGGAATGTGTACAACGTTGAATCCCTTTAATAATTAAAGAGACAAAATGACATTTTTAATTGTTAATATCTCTTAATATATAAGGAGTTATTAAAAAATACATTTGAGGTTCTAGTAACCCACTTTATCAATATATAGTACACTTTATTTAGAATTTCTTTTTCTTTATTTTCTTTCATCTTTTTATAGAAATTAAGACATAGGACACAAGCCCATTGTATCCAATCACAATGGGCTTGTGTCCTATGTCTTAATTTCTATAAAAGTGTACTATATATTGATAAAGTGGGTTACTAGAACCTCAAATGTTCAATTATTTTTTAATAACTCCTTAGATGTTAGGAGATATTAACAATTAAAAAAGTCATTTTGTCTCTTTAATTATTAAAGGGATTCAACGTTGTACAAACTCCAAATGCATGTGACATCACAATCCTTGTGTAAGGTTACCAACCTTACAGATCATAAATCCCTGCTATATGTATTTATATATCATAATATCAAATATTATTTACAGCTATTTCAAGGAACAATAAAATTTCAATATTATGTCTGCCTTAACAGGGTTAAATAAAGTAAAAACTTATTATTCTTTGACTTGACTGGATTGTTTGAGTACCAACAGCTACAAAACATTACCACAGCACTGACCTACTCAACAAATAACTGACGTTAAAATGCATTTCATGTCATACAAATATGGGCGACCCTTTCTAGCGCTAAAACTACAATTCAAACTTTTAATTGCTATATCTCCGTCAATATTTAGATATTTACTAAAATAGACACGCCAATACACATTTATTAACATCAATTTCAATCAACAATTGAAAAATCGACCACTAAAAAATGAGGAAATTTGATTGTTCCTTGAAATAGCTATAAATAATATTTGATATTTTGATATATAAATACATATAGCAGAGATTTATGAATTGTAAGGTTGGTAACCTTACACAAGGATTGTGATGTCACATGCACTTGGAATGTGTACAACGTTGAATCACTTTAATAATTAAAGAGACAAAATGACTTTTGTAATTGTTAATATCTCTTTACATATAAGCAGTTATTAAAAAATAATTGAACATTTGAGGTTCTAGTAACCCCCTTTATCAATATATAGTACACTTTTATAGAAATTAAGACATAGGACACAAGCCCATTGTATCCAATCACAATTACCTTCAACAGTCGGCCTAATTCAAATATTGGGCTTGCGCAAATGGACCTTCTGCACTATGGTTAATAAGGCCATTCATATATATTTATACGGTAGGCTGTCGGATCTCAACAGTCGAATTATTTCTTAATAAGTTGTAATGTTATAGGAATCATTGGGTGCATTAACATTTAAAGTAATCATTTTTGTTCTTTTAATCAATAAAGGAGATATAAGTTATAAAAAACAAGGTACCTCGACAAGCTATTTTTTTTATACAACCCTATTACAAGTACTATTCAGTACTTATTACAAGTACTACGGCAGCTCCTCTACTGCCATTTTTGTGAACTATAAGAACGGTGTGATTTTAAATCTAGTAATTTAATAATATTTTTTAAAAATAAAAAAAAAACATTGAATTAGATAATGTATATTATTTTATTTCTTATTAATATATATAAAGATATATCCGCAGAAGAAACTTTCAGCATTTGCTTTAAATATCAAAGAAAAACTGCGGAAAAACTTTGATGAAAAGTATGCTAAATACAAAATAACAATAATAATAATTAATCTAAAATAACTACAACTAATACAATATATATTTAATTTGTTATTATATATAAGTTATTTATTTGAGATATCGACAAGCATTTTACCTAACATCATTACAAGGTCTTGCAGTAATTCTAATCTGGAAATTATAATATACATGATAAATATATAGTATATATAATATATAGTATAATATATAATAAATATATAAATATATATATATATATATATATATATATATATATATATATTTGATATACTCAGAGCCAACCACTGAAGAAGACATGTCTTCTTCGTTTGAGGTCCGGAGCTTGCAAATGTTACCTCATGGACCTCAAACGTTAGGCTCTTAACTCAACAAATTGTGATAATATCAGATTAAATAAAAATGATATAATATCAGTGGTCTGTGTCTCATATTTTCTCTGAAGGGCCCCGTACTGTTTTTATATATCACATATAAAACATGTAAAACTTACTTGTCATAAATCCTGCCATACTGATACGTCATTTCTCTAAATCTGTAATATTAATTCATTCAAAAATAATATTGAAGGAAAACATTTTAAGTCAATATTAATTATTAAACTAAAAAATAAATAATTACCTTCCGTCTAATTCTTTAGTTACAATTCTAGCGATATTGCCCTGAATGTCGTCCACCCTAAAAACAATTATTAAAAAAATAAGGATTACAGAATATAATTACAGTATTTGAAACTAATGACATGAACAACATGAAACTAATACGAAGTTTTATTTTTTGCACAGTGTTGGTCATAACTTAATTGTACTCAACTCACTTATGTATATGTTTATTAAATAAATTTGCAAATCACTTATTCAAACTGATGGAGATGAAGCTTTTGATGAGTTACTTGCGATTAAGATTCTCATTGTCATTGTCTCATGTTCATTTATTTGTCCAAATCAATTTAAATAATAAACTTTAAATGTCACTTCTTTGATTTCAGGTAAGATAGTATGATTTAAGTTAAACAGTTAGATTTGTTTAACCATAAACAAGCGACATTTATTTATTCTTAGTTTCCTCTGACTAATTGTAAAATAATGGGATATCTAATATTAAACTTTATCAATGCAAAACTTATTCTACAGAATTTAAGAGTAAGGAGCTTCACAACCAGGGCTATAAGTTTACCTTTTATTCAGTTTTTCAGAAAGAGTGGTAATAATGTTGTTCTCTATGTTGTTGATTCTGTAAGAAAATATATTTAAAATTGTATGTATTACACAGCTTTCTGAATATATATTAATATATAATTAATCTAAATAAGTATTAATTATCATAAAATAAATGTTGAAGTCTTAAAAATATTAAGAGCATTATTGCAATGCAAATGAACAAGGATAAATATGCATGTACGAATATGTAAAATATTTAAAAAGCTTTGACCATGCTTGTCGCAGTATTTAGAATGAGATTATGTAAGAATAACTTATTTACCTTTTCCTATTTTCTAATATTGTTTCATTTAAGTTCAGAGAATCAATAGTATCTTCAATGTCTTTGAATCTGTAATTATCATAAATATAATGTTGTATAAAAAAAGCTTTAACTTACAGAAACCAAAAATTAATCAATGAAAGTAATTTACCTGTTTTCTAGATACACAAAATTATTATTATTTAGTGTCGAAGTCAGCTCAGACAATCTGAAATTAAATTTGATATTTAGTAAATCTCCGTATATGGATGTGTGCATCCTAAGCATAATGACCTTGTGTCCTCATTTTTTAGTGGTCGATTTTTCAATTGTTGATTGAAATTGATGTTAATAAATGTGCATTGGCGTGTCTATTTTACTAAATATCTAAATGTTGACGGAGATATAGCAATTAAAAAATTAAATTGTAGTTTTAGCGCTACAGCTAGATGTCGGATATATTTATGATGTAACCATGTAGTACTATTATGGGTAGGTCATTTATATTTATATGGATAAGAGTTCTCTGTTGATTATGTAATCTCTTTTACGCTCTGTTGTATAAAAGAGATAGCAACTTAGAGGACGCGACGTTACGTGTCTTGAAATGTTCTATTAAATACTTTTAATAATTAAACGAAAAAAATGACTTTTTTAATTGGATTCAAATCATACACACTAATAAGGCGTCGTTTTGAAAGTCGTTGAACGTCGTTTAAATAAGTATTAATTATCATAAAATAAATAGTGAAGTCAGAAAAATATTAAGAGCATTATCGGAATGCAAATAAACAAGCATAAATATGTATGCATGTACGAATATGTAAAATATTTAAAAAGCTTTGACCATGCTTGTCGCAGTATTTAGAATGAGATTATGTAAGAATAACATATTTACCTTTTCCTATTTTCTAATATTGTTTCATTTAAGTTCAGAGAATCAATAGTATCTTCAATGTCTTTGAATCTGTAATTATCATAGATTCATAGTTGTATAAAAAAAAACTATAATTTACAGAATCCAAAAGTTAATCAATAAAAATAATTTACCTGTTTTCTAGATACACAAAATTGTTATTATTTAGTGTCGAAGTCAGCTCAGACAACCTGAAATTAAATTAAATATGTAGTCAACAAGGATCCTAAACATAATCATGTAACAGTTGATAACTTCTTTTCTAGATTCAAAAATATAAAATATTTTACATACTTTTTTAACTGCTCTCTATTCTCATTGCAAGAACATATTTGTAACTGTGTAACTCTGAAATAAAGATAACACTGAACTTAGCTAAGAATATCTTAATACATATCATTTTAACGGCTATTATCCCGCTAATATTTATAAATAAATAATTAATCAATTTACCTGTCACTCAGTCCAGACATTTGTAGTTTCGTTGCACAGGTTTCACTGGGGTCCATTGCAATCTATGATTAAATAAACATTACTAACGAATTCAATATGAAATCACTGAACAAAATGTATAATCAAATAAAGAAAAAAAATTGTTGCATTTTCCTTCATGTGCTACATCAGAGTAGAGTAATTAGTATACAACGTTTACCATAATGAGTATCTTTGTAAAATTTGGTATCTAGGAGAGACAAGTACTTACCAGTGGTCTAATCATCATTTTTGTTGCCTTAATTAGACTTCCTTCTGACAGATTGATTCCATTTAAATTACTGTAAAATATTAATAACAAGTTAAAGGCTTAAAAATACAACTAAAAAATTAACATTATATAAATACTGCGCTAAATTTCTTTTTATAGAAGTAAAATGAACAATAAAAATTGTGTTGGCTTACCTGTTTTTACACGTATCGCCCCACCACCTGCCCTTAAACGCATCGCAATCACCCCCAATTGTGTTAGAGCAACTATCTGATGATGTAAATTGTTTCAAATTATGTGCAGCAAGTATATTTTCTAAAATTCATAAATTGTAACAATTATTATGTTTGCTTTTATTAAATATTTAAAATAATGTAATAAAATTTCATTGTTTACCAGCGGTTCCAGTGTAGTTTCCAACATGCAAATCATATCCGTCATAATCTGCACCTACACGGAAGACTTTGTAATTTGCAGTTGTCACTACATTGTTTCTATCTGTTAATTCTATCAACAGTTCATAGTTTTTATTTTTTGTTAGTTCATGAAGAGCAGTTAGTCCCACCCACCGATTTCCGTCATTCATATCAAACCCATTCTTATATGTTTCAAAATCTACATCGAATGCTTCATTATCACCGGTTCTTTGTTGGATCACCTGGAAACAATAATATCAGATATGCTTACGACAATTCGACACAATTATTAGTGGAGCAAAATTTGACAAAAGTACGTTATTTTGGAAGTGGTTACCTACTCCGATTTCAATGATTTTTTTTTAATGTCGACGCGAAAAATGAAAATTTATATATCTGTCTCGTTTGCTGATTCATATTAAATTTAATATTAAAACTAAATGAAATGAAATATATTTTTATTATTTTAGTGAAAGAAATTAAACATTTATTGGTCACATTGAGCATTAATGGACCTAGTCATATAATTTTAATGTTTATCTAATTTAATGAGTAAGTGAGAAGCACTTATGTATTCATAGTTTAAGAACACAAGAGACATAAGACAACGAAGGAGAGGTACAATATTTTAATTTTTTCGAGTTTTTCCTGATTAGAGCGTCAACTTCTGGCTTCTAAAGGTTATAATATTTTACTTTTTAAACATTAAAAAGAAAATCATTAAAATTGGAGAAGGATTGACTGGTTCCGAAATTATTGTCAGTTTTGGGTCACTATATATATAAACACAATATAACTTACAGTCCACTTTCCTCCATAAGATTCAATATCGCAATAAACATTAATTGAATCGGACGCAAACAACGGCTTCACTTGGTAAGTTCCCGAAACATAACCCTTTTGTTGAATTTCAGAACAGTCTTCTGTAAAGAATAATTATTATTTAATAAAATGATAGTACATACACCTAGCACTGGCAACTTTTCCCGTAGAAGAAGGCGCTGTTTTTAAATGTATTAGATAGATTTAATTAAAGATTATTAGATTAGATTATTTGATTAAAGAATTTTAATTGACTAATTGGCTCATACAATAATTTATATAAATTTTAATAAATAAAGCGCGTTTTGGAGCTTAACTTTAATTAAAGATAATAGCACATAATTTAAGACTAAGCAATCTATCAAACTTGAATATATGCCTAATTCAATCAAGAATTCTTAACCTAAGTTATTATTTTAAATTCTCTTGTAGCCATATTACATATAATTTGCAATAGTAGTCTGCAGAAAGATTTTATTCTACAACAAACCTGGAACGTCTATCAAAGAAGAAGGAACTTCCGAAAAAGGCGCGTGTAATCCATCTTCACTTTGTAATGAGTTTCTGAAACTGAATAATTAATGTTATGAGTAAAAAAAATTAATAAAAGTGTAACTTTAAGATGAAACGACTGTTCTTTGGGTGAAGTATTACTTCATGGTTCTACAGTTAGATATAGGTGGAAACAGTGTACTAAAATAACAATTGATTTGCAATTTCGTATTGGCATTCCGTGTTTTCAAATATAAGAACGTTAATAGCTTTGCACACGATTCATCTATTTAAACCAATAGTTTAAGCAATAATTTAGAAAAATATTTAAACTTTGTTTATAAATAGATCAACCGTGTTCTATAAATAATATTTAAAGTATTACTTAGAAAACAGGATTTAATTTTCTAATTTCAATTTTAATTTATAAACTAACCTCCCAACAAGCAGCAAAACCGCAAATATTTCTTCTATCTTCATTTTGTTAACAAGAACACTTTAAACAGTCGCTAACAACTGACTATAATTCCCAAAAACAAAAGCTATTTATTTGGAATTCTCAAATGAGATAAGCCGATTCGAAAACAGTGGCAGACTGGGAATAGGTTCTAGCAATATCTCAAGGCTCCGTGCTATTAATATATTAATATTATTATTCTTTTTCCAATTATTAAAGTGCGCTGTTTCATTTACATCATCATCGGTTTTTAGTAAAGGTTAGTGATTGAACAATGCGAAATTAAGTCTAATCAACTTTATTACTGCGAAGTGTGCAAGTTACTTCAGTACAACATAATCTTATTGCTTAACAAGATTTTTACTGGAGAATGGTCGAATGACAGTTCTTGCAAGATTCGCACTTAATATAATTACTGGTTACGCAGAAAGTAATTAGATCAGGAATTTTCCGCGTATCGGAGTGCCAGCATTTAAGCTCTCCAGTGGATATCACATTCAATCGATAGAATTGCATACAGCAGCCAGCTTGGAACTCCACTCCAACGAGAGATATTCTACATAACCAAATCGATAGAGACAATTACTTATCATCAGTAAGAGAAATGATAAAAGAGAAATAACTAGCCAAAAAAACCTCGGAAAAGACTAAGTTTTCGAGTCAAAGGCGTGATCAACGAACTAAAATGTCTTTTAACAAAGGAAAGAAACAAGGAGTTACAATGTTACTTAGAAAAACTAAATACAACAGTTGACAATATTCCCTATGGGAAGTGATGAAAATGTTAAAGATACCTGTAACATTTCAGCAATTAATACGTAAAACCAAAGGTATGTGGGCTCGTAGTGAAAAAGCGGAAGTATTAGCGAACATTTAAGTGCCAGATTATAAGAGCATTTATGCCAAATTTCGATAATCCCGCATTAAATAAATGTGATATCTTAAAACCTAACTGAAATGCAAAAACCATGTATAGAGATGTGATAAAATATAGATAAAATTTCGAACAGCTAGCTTCAGGCTTAATGAATCCTAAGACATTATTTTATAGGCTACAAAGAGTAACTCCACAAATCTAATTAGAATAATTTAATTATTGTATTCTTTGACTATCGGATATGTCGTTGGACATATATCGTACAAGATATATCATCGTATGTCTTCATAAACAGATGATTATATACCTCTTGAAATCCATACTATCTTACAGATATACGTATCTTACAGATAATATAGATGCATTGAAATTAAATTTCTTAGTTAGTCCAGGAGCATCGAGCCTGAAAAATATCGGTAAACCGAAAAAGCGTTTATTAACGCAACTGGAAATGATGAGAGGAATTCTGGGCTTTATCCTATGAAGCTCGCTACTCCGTCCGGCACTGAACAATATTGAAAAAGTCATCAGGGGAAAGTAAGACTAAATACTCAAAAGAGATACTAGATATTACAAGGAAGTATTGTTACATATGGATTAAATTTATTATTCTGGTAGAGATAAACGTTCTGGGGTTTTTCTTCCATTTTTCAACATCTTTGAGTTCTTTTGTATAATTTTCCTTGTTATGTAAGTGAACGCAATTTGTGTGTAGTTCCAAGAAGTACAAACCGCTACTTGCGAGTCATTTGTGACTTTAAATTTTGCGTAAGAGATTAAATTTATTATTCTGGTAGAGATAAACGTTCTGGGGTTTTTCTTCCATTTTTCAACATCTTTGAGTTCTTTTGTATAATTTTCCTTGTTATGTAAGTGAACGCAATTTGTGTGTAGTTCCAAGAAGTACAAACCGCTACTTGCGAGTCATTTGTGACTTTAAATTTTGCGTAAGAGCTAAAATAAAAGTAATTTCAGACTCTTCAAAGGATACGACTCCTATGACTAACATGAGCTTATTAACTCATTGTTTTAGGGGTCGTTTTTTAAATTGATGATTTAAATAAAGGTTAATATATGTATATTGACTGTTTTATTTAAAAAGACGTCATTGTAGCTATATCATATTTGAATTACAGTGTTGCCGCATGTTTTAGTTTTGCTTAAGATTTCACAAAAGATCTAAGTAATTGAGATTATTTTTCCTTTTTTAAAACAATCGTAATATAAAACTTTAGGGGATACACAACCTAGCTGTTAGGACTTTAGGAGTAAATGACGTATCACAAGGTACTCGCTTTCTTCTCTGTTGTCACGTAAAATATAGAGATGGCTAAAAAAAATAAATGGACTTTTGAGGTTCTGGTAGCCAACTTTATACCAATATATTGCACAGTTTTATAGAAATTAAGACATGGTTTACAAACTCATCAAATTACAACAATATGCA
Organism: Panorpa germanica; assembly: GCA_963678705.1. Taxonomy (NCBI): domain Eukaryota; kingdom Metazoa; phylum Arthropoda; class Insecta; order Mecoptera; family Panorpidae; genus Panorpa; species Panorpa germanica. Next base: position 8,421,054 of record OY783211.1, on the reverse strand, counting down.
ATTTTTGTATATGTTCAAATATAAATAATTGCTTCATGGTTTTTTATCTTGTTATTTTTTAATAAATAAAACTTAATTACAAATAAAACTTCTTTTAAATAAAGATTACTAAGTTGTAAAGGTCATCACCATTTAAAGCGAAAAATAAAAACAAACAAAGATTATTTATGAATTTATGCTAATTGAGGAAAAAATTCTATTTAATTGTGGGAAAATCCAATATACTCGTATCAATCTCCGGATAAATCCTAATGGTCTACAGTAAACACATTTTGATAAATTTAACATAAAAAACTTTTTACACACAATATATTAGGTTCTTGTTCTTAAGCTTCAGCTATATTTCAATCAAACATCAAAAAAGCGACCCTTAAAAAATGAGTTCACTAGTTCATTCCATAAGACGTTTATACAGTAGTCCACAAACTATAAATGCAGACAATACGCAAAATCTAAAATCGAATAGAGGGTTGCCAACCAATTTACTATCAATGTACACTTACATGACAAGGAAATTTAAACAAAAGAGTTCAAGGATGGGAAATTTACAAGGAAATGGGAATTGGAAATCCCAGAACGCAAATCGTTACGAAAATAATTTAATCTATATCATTGTAACATTTTGTTTTGAATATCTATTTATTTTATTAATCGAATAGAGGGTTGCCAACCAATTTACTATCAATGTACACTTACATGACAAGGAAATTTATACAAAGGAGTTCAAGGATGGGAAATTTACAAGGAAATAAGAATTGGAAATCCCAGAACGCAAATCGTTACGAAAATAATTTAATCTATATCATTGTAACATTTTGTTTTGAATATCTATTTATTTTATTAATCGAATAGAGGGTTGCCAACCAATTTACTATCAATGTACACTTACATGACAAGGAAATTTATACAAAGGAGTTCAAGGATGGGAAATTTACAAGGAAATAAGAATTGGAAATCCCAGAACGCAAATCGTTACGAAAATAATTTAATCTATATCATTGTAACATTTTGTTTTGAATATCTATTTATTTTATTAATCGTTTTATTAGTCGTTTGTGATGACCTTTTCAACCATGTTCAGTGACGGACGAAGGACAAATTTCATAGGAGGAGCCCGGACAGCCTCTTATAAACGCTTTTTTCGGTTAATGACGGAAATGGCATAAGCACCTAATTTGATAATCAACTTGCAATCATGTATACAATTAATTCATTTAATAACTGGACATCCATATTATCCAACAACTAGAAATATTGCATGGAGTCCTGGGAATATTACTCCAACCAATTCCCAGTCTGCCACTGTTTTCGGTTCGGCTTATCTCCTTTGAGAACTCGGTATAAAAAGCTTTTGCTTGGCAAAAAATTTAGTCACTAGTTTGCGAATGTTTGAAGTATAATTTTTATCAAAATGAAGATAGAAGAAATATTTGCCGTTTTGCTACTTGTTGGAAGGTTAGTTTGTAAATTAAATTGAAATAAATTAAAAAAATCCCCATTCCCAGGTAATAAAGTGTTACTTTTAATTTTATGTTTTAATCTTAAATGATAGTTTTCAGCTTGTGAAAACATTCTTCGTTCATCATTAATATACTTTAGTTAATAATAATTACTATCTTTATTTAATATAACTTATTATATTTAATATAAATATTTTCATTTCATAATATTTCACAAGAGATGAGACTTACATTTAAGGTTAAAACATAAAATAAAATTAAAACTGTGTACCTAGCAATGGTGTTTAAGAATCATAGTTTAAATGCAGAGATTATTTATTCACAGAACAATTAAAAAACTTTTTGTTTTGTTTATTTTCATTCTCACCAAACCTTGGATATTTTATTGTAATTGTTTATTATAAGAAATTATCGGTTTCTGTTAGGAACTGAAAGACTTTTTGAACGATTTTACATTAAAGAAATTATATTACCAAGCTCGTAAACGAAATGAAATTTCATTCCATTTTTACTTATTTTTTCTAAATTCTATGCATAGTACCAAAATAAACTTGAATAAAAATAGTAATGAACATTGGTCTGAAATAGAGTGGATGACCGGGCTTTAATACTAATTGTGTGATGTTAAAATATAGTTAAAAATTAAACGGCAAAACAGAAATTCAAATTTTAAATAGCTGTATCTCCATCAACTATTGGTTATTTTAAAAAACACCAGACACATATTAGCATGATACAAATTTATAAAATCGAAATGATTAATCAGTTTCAGAAACTCTTTGCAAAATGAAGATGGATTAGACGCGCCTTATACGGAACCTCCTTCTTCGAAAACCGTTCCAGGTTTGTTATAGTTTTAATCTTTCTGCAGGCACTATTACTCTTCCGAATTTTATGTATAGTATAGAATGGCTACAAGAGAATTTAAAATGATAACTTAAATTAAGAATTCTTAATTTAATTAAACATTTATTCAAGTTTGGTAGATTGCAGACTTAAATTATGCGGTATTATCTTTAATTGGATTTACACTCTTTAACTCCAAAATTGCATAAGCTTGTAAAACAAAGTAATTCAATGAAATAAATAACAAAAATCATAGTACAGATTCTGGTTTATACAGCCTACCATATGTAGGTTTTGAGACAACTTTTAGGTGTCAATATACAAGTATTTACAGACTTACAGCTGGGTATCTCGAATTCCGAGGTGAACTTACTATAATGACTGGGCTATAACGCCTTCTTCTAAGAGAAAAGTTTCCAGGAAAGTGTCAGATACAGACAGTGCAGATGTTCTTGTATTCCGGTGGCAGGTGTATGTACAATCATTTTTAAAAATAATATATATTCTTTACAGAAGACTGTTCTGAAATTCAACAGAAGGGTTATGTTTCCGGCAATTACCAGGTGCAGCCTTTGCTTGCGGAAAATTCAATTAATGTTTATTGCGATTTTGATTCGTATGGAGGAAAGTGGACTGTAAGTTATATTGTGCTCACATAATTGCGTCAAATTCTCGTAAGAATAACTGAAATGTTTGTTTCCAGGTGATCCAACAAAGAACCGGTAATAATGAAGCATTCGACGTAGATTTTGAAACGTATAAGAATGGATTTGATATGAATGACGGAAATCAGTGGGTGGGACTAACTGCTCTTCATGAACTAACAAAAAATAAAAACTATGAACTGTTGATAGAATTAACAGATAGAAACAATGTAGTGACAACTGCAAATTACAAAGTCTTCCGTGTAGGTGCAGACTATGACGGATATGATTTACATGTTGGAAACTACACTGGAACCGCTGGTATGCACTGAAATTTATTTACATTATTTTAAATATTTAATAAAAGCAAACATAATAATTGTTACAATTTATGAATTTTAGAAAATATACTTGCTGCACATAATTTGAAACAATTTACATCATCAGATAGTAGCCAATCGGATATTGGGGGTGGTTGCGTTGCGTTTAAGGGTGGCTGGTGGGGAGATACGTGTAAAAACAGGTAATTCAACACAAATGTTATTGTTCTATAAAATGAAATTTGACTCAGCTTTAAGCTTTAACATGTAATTAAACTTTTACAGTAATTTAAATGGAATCAATCTATTAGGAGGAAGTCTAATTAAGGCAACAAAAATGATGATTAGACCACTGGTAAGTACTCTGTCTCTCCTGGATGCCAAACTTTACAAAGCTGCTAATTATGGTTAACGTTGTATACTAATTACTTTACTCTGATGTAGCACATGAAGGAAAATGCAACAATTTGTTTCTTTATTTGATTATACATTTTGTTCAGTGATTTCATATTGAATTCGTTAGTAATGTTTAATTAATCATAGATTGCAATGGACCCTAGTGAAACCTGTGCAACAAAACTACAAATGTCGGGACTGAGCGACAGGTAAATTGATTAATTATTTATTTATAATTATTAGCGGGATAATAGCCGTTAAAATTATAAGTATCAAGATATTTTTAGCTAAGTTCAGTGTTATCTTTATTTCAGAGTTACACAGTTACAAATATGTTCTTGCAATGAAAATAGAGAGCAGTTAAAAAAGTATGTAAAATATTTTATATTTTTGAATCTAGAAAAGAAGTTATCAACTGTTACGTGATTATGTTTAGGATCCTTGTTGACTACATATTTAATTTAATTTCAGATTGTCTGAGCTGACATCGACACTAAATAATAACAATTTTGTGCACCTAGAAAACAGGTAAATTATTTTCATTGAATAATTTTTTGATTCTTTAAGTTAAAGTTTTTTTTATACAACTATGAATCTATGATAATTACAGATTCAAAGGCCTTGAAGATACTATTGATTCTCTGAACCTAAATGAAACTTTATTAGAAAATAAGAAAAGGTAAATATAATCTGCATTTTAGCCATCACCACATTTATTTTATAATATATCATAATTATGTAGTTTAATAATACAATATAAACTTTCAGTTTTATTACCTAACTTTATATACAAGACAATTCAAATATATTTTTTTACAGAATCAACGACGTAGAAAACAACATTATTAGCACTCTTTCTGGAGAACTGGATAAAAGGTAAACTTAAAGCTCTGGTTATTTTACAATTAGTCAAAGAGAACTTAAAGTAAGAATACTTAAATGTCACTTGTTTATGGTCAAACAAATCTAACATACACGTTTAAACGTTAGTTTACACACCTAGTTTTTGGTACACTTTAATAACATGATTTTGTTTTGCAGGTTTAGAAAAATAGAGGACACTAGTTCATCAAATAACAAAGATATTTCGAAAAGGTAATATACTTGTATTTAATAGAAAGGTAAATAAGTAATGGGTGTTCATTTCTTAGAAGAAATGTGTAGTTCTATTTGTTTTCTTTTTGTATATTTCGGTATAGTGGACTCATTTTTGTGTTCAGGCAAAATTTTGAGTAATGAATAACCAAACGTTTCAATCTTATTTTCTTCTGTGTTCCAGATTGAATGACTTGAATGTTGTTGTAACAGAACTTGCAGAGAAGCCCGTGGATGAGAGGTATGGGACTTATTTTTTATTCGAATTGAAGTGAAGTGTGTTCTTATTTAATCCGGCTCTGTAGATACAGTATAATAACTAAACATATTTTATTTTCAGAATTAACCAGCTAGAAAAGGCTGTGGGTAAAGATCTGAAGAATATAGAAAAAAAGTAAGTTTTGATGTAGTCTGTGTGATTTTAAAGGAGTAGAGCTCTTATCCATGGATATTTAAATAACTAAATTATAATTTTTAGGTTGGATAATGTAAAGACTGATAGCCAAGTGAAGTTAGATGATTTACAAAAGAGGTGGGTAATTACGATAAAAATTAGACTCCATCTCCCTCGTTGTGGCGTCACGTATTTAAAAAATAACTTCTTTTACGCCAATATTGTTTCTTTTTCTTCCAAATATGAACAAACAAGTAACATGCAAAACAACATCGACCAGAAACATAAAAATATCATGCATATTATTTTATTTATTATATTAATTGTGTGCCTTTCGGCTTTACAATCTACATTATTATAATTCTTAATGCATTTCATATAAATTCAAAGTTAAAACTAAACTTAAACTATTCTAGACTATTCTTACTACTATTCTTCTTTTCTTGATCCTCTCTCTTCATGTCCCCTACTCCTCCTTTATTCACACAGTGTCCTGCTTCTCCTTCCTTATTGCCTGTATTTTCATCTATCACCTCTTGCCTTCCTTGTCTCCTCTCGACAAACCCTCTCTTATCTTTTCACTATTCTTCCTGCCTTCACCTATCATGCATATAATAATATATTAATAAATATATATATATATATATTAATTAAAGTTAATTATTTGTTTGCAGATTAACCGCGATTTTAACAGCTATTAGTGAACTTGATTTAAACGATTTAAAAACAAGGTACAGTATTAGATTTATTAAATACCAAAATCTAATAATCGAAGCTCCACACTTTTACACACAATATGGTTTTCATATTTTTAGCGCTCTAATTATTATTAGCATTTAAAATAAATAGAAGTTTATTTTATATAAAAAAATAATATTTTTTTTACTTTAAAAGTGTAATAAACGTATTGCTTGCAGGTTAAGTGGGTTAACAGACGCAAACAACCAGAGAAATAAAGAGTTCCTAAACAGGTAATAATACAGATATCCTTTAAAACTCTAAAACGAGAATATGACATATGAGTTTATGTTTAGTTTACCTTTGTTACTTAAATTATATATCGCTGTTTTAGGTTCGATGATATTAATAAATCAATTAAACAATTGGACGTTAAAGATGCTGTCAGGAAACATGGAGAAAGGTAATTACTTCAACTTTCCTATTGGTAGAAAGCATATGAAGAATATGCATTAAAATCCATTAAAACATTTTACGCGGTTATGGGAGATACAACGTACATTTAGTAGTATTTGTACATTCCGCGCGCTTTCTACTCACTAAACTATATTTATTCACTTCGAATTTACTTAATTTTCGATCAGACGAAGTACAATCCTATAAGTGTTCACTCAGACTTCGCTGCTCCATATGAAATGTCTCAGACGAGGAATTCTTCACATTTTCCTTTAACTTAACATTCAGTACATCGCTAATACCATTATTTTTGTTTATTAACATGATTGTGCTTTCAGATTGAATGAAGTTGAAAAGAATATTTCTGAAATCATAGCTGCTGAATTAGATAAGAGGTAGTATTCAACACAAATTTAGATACAGTAATTTTGTTATGTTTCTGGTTATTAAATGTTTCATTTTTATGAGCAGATTTGGACAAATGAATGAAGTAGTCAAAGGCAATGATGAGAACCTTAATCGCAAGTAAGTCAACAAAAACTCCATCTCCGTCAGTCTGAATAAGTGTTTTACCAATTAATTTAATAAACATGTGATTTGACACCTTTGAGGTTACCTGCTATTAAAGTGCATATAAGTTTTTATAAAGCGTAATTATTAATATCAAAAGAAACTATTACAAAACAAGAAATATCCTAATGTTTAAATACTTAGACTGTGTAATCTTTAATTCATAATAATTGTTTTTAGAGTGGACGGCATTCAGGGCAATCTCGCTAAAATTGTAACAGAAGAATTAGACAAGAGGTAATAATTTATTTTTTACCTAAATAATTAATATTAACTTAAAATATATTACTATTCAATTTTATTATTTATTGAATAAATTTTATAGATTTAAAGACGCAGAAACCGTAAATGAAAGGAAATATAACGACCTGAATCAAAAGTAAGTTTTAAATGTTAAATTATGTGATGTAAACAGTGTCTTTCAGAGGAAATGAGAGAAAGAGACCACTGATATTGCAAGGCTACTTACGGACGCGAGATTCAATTGCATCCTATCATAACCCAGTAAACATTTTGGAGTCACTTTGACATCATATTGAAGATACGTCATGATTTTTTTGTCATGAAAGAGTTCATTTATAGTTCAGTTTCTCACATTTTTTCATATAAAATGTCTACTTTATCGCCTACAAATGGCGAAATTACTCCACCTGTCGGAGTACAAATAAAGATAAAGTTGATGCGAACTATAATTGAAGTGATAGAAACATAGATAGAAAGATAGAAGAAGTAGTGATAGAAACGTCACTAAATAGGGCACTTCACCAAATTGTTTACTGGGAATGGACTTGTGTGCTCATTTTTTAGTGGTCGATTTTTCAATTGTTGATTGAAATTGATGTTAATAAATGTGTATTGGCGTGTCTATTTTATTAAATATCTAAATGTTGACGGAGACATAGCAATTAAAAATTTAAATTGTAATTTTAGCGCTAGAAATGGTCGGCCATATTTGTATGACGAGAAATGCATTTTAACGTCAATTATTTGTTGAGTAGGTCAGTGCTGTGGTAATGTTTTGTAGCTGTTGGTAGTCGAAATAATCAAGTCAAGTCAAAGAATAATAAGTTTTTATTTAATTTAACCTTGTTATGGCAGACATAGTATTGAAATTTGATTGTTCCTTGAAATAGCTTTAAATAATATTTGATATATGAAAACCTAGAGCAGAGATTTATGAGCTGTAAGGTTGGCAGCGGGTTGTGATGTCACATGCTTTTAGAATGTGCACAACGTTGAATCCTTTTAATAATTAAAGAGACAAAATGACTTTATTAAATGTTAATATCTCTTAACATATAAGGAGTTATTAAAAAATAATTGAAAATTTGAGGTTCTAGTAACCCACTTTATCATAGGACACAAGCCCATTCATTGAATTAAATAGAGGCTAAACATGGCAGCTGCTTCTCTTGTCTTACCCTCTGATAGGCCCTGTGTACATCTCTTCTTATATTCTTGATATTTTTCCTTCATTTATATTATAATTTACAGATTGAATGAAGTGACCAGACATTTATCCGGATTAGATGGCAAGGCCACGAATAAAAAGTACGTGATTTTAAAATCATTACAATTGTATTTTTGCAGTTTCTGGAGTGGTAAAACTTAATCAATTGATATTTTTTTAGAATGGAAAATATAGAAAAACTGATGAATAAAATAGTAAATGAGAATACCAAGCTAATAGAGAAAATTGAGGCACTAATAAAGGGTAAGTGAAGAATTTAAAAGAAATTACGACTTTTTCATTATGTTCGTATAGTAAAATTTATAGAAGTTAATAACTAATTGCTTAATTTAACTAACTATAATTTTGGCTTAGTAATAATTTCAATATTTATATTTCTAGAACGAACTATTCCTGACCCTCCTATCGTATCTTCTCCTGAAGATTGTGGCCAGCTGGATACCTGCGAATCCAAACTTACCTACATTAAACCAAAAGGAATAAATCAGTTGTTGCATGTGTATTGTCATAAAAATAAGTGGACTGTAAGTACAAGCTATATGTTATAATTATGAACTCTAATTTAAAGAGATGTTTAATAATCTATATCTTTACTTACATGATTTACTTCTTATTTCAGACCATACAGAGAAGGATAAATGGAGCTGTTGACTTTTTCCGAAATTTCAACGAATATCAAAATGGGTTTGGATCTCCGGATGGGGAACATTGGTTGGGACTAGAAAATATTTATCAGGTTTGTTACGAGATTCCTTGGAGTGATTCTTGATAGATTGTAAGAACGCATTATAAATAAGTATTAGGTTGTGTTTTGTGTTAGAGTAGGTGGGTTTTGGACGAATATTAGGTACAGCTATTTAAAATCGTGTAATAATATTCAATGGGCTTGTTACTTATTTCTTCTAACACATATTATGCATATCTAAAACATGCGGTTAAATAGAAATTCAATTTGTCAGTTTTATTGTCTTTTGTAATATATAATTCTTTGATCTACAGATGACTAAGAATGGGGAATACGAACTCTATGTTGAGATTACAGATTTCGATAATTCTAAAAAGTTTGCCAAATATTCATCATTCTCTATTACATCAGCTGCTGACGGGTATCGCCTTAAAATTTCGGGATACAGTGGAGATGCAGGTAAGACTTGCTAAATGCGTTTACTTATTTGTCCATTTATTTTTATACACATATATACGGAAATGTATAACCACTTTGAATTTGCAGGTGACTCGCTTAAAGTATCAAATGATATGAAGTTTTCAGCGCGTGATAGGGACCTTGATAACTCTACATGGAATTGTGCTTTTGAATATTTAGGCGCCTGGTGGTACAACCGTTGTCATAACAGGTAAACGAATAAACATACGAGGTTTAGCTGTTAATACATATTTCCTTATTATCACCTTCAATAAACACTTCTCCTCTATTCCCACAACGGTCCATGCGAGTCTTCAATTGTTCGAAACAGTGCTGGAAGTCTTCTTTTGTCAGTTCCTTCACGACGCGTGCCGATTCCATTTTCACAGCTTCAAAGGACTGAAATATTGTTCCTTTTAATGCAGATTTTACCTTAGAAATCAGTTAAAAGTCGCACGGCGTAAGGTCTGGTGAATAGGACGTACGGTCTAACACTGGGATGTTATACTTTGCCAGAAACGTCTTCGATTGTGAGAATTTTCGACATCATTTTTGCACACACTTATGGCATGTTAAAATTTGCCGTATAGATTCGTTATCAATTCCTACAGTTTCACCAAACGAATACTTAACCGACGGAATCTTAAAGTTTAATATTTCCGCCGCGAAAACATAAACATTTTACTTAATGAAATACTTGATTTTAACGAGTAGGAGTATATTTTCATTAAATCTTCTAATTAGTTGGTTAAGTAGGTTATTTACGTACTAACAATTAAAGATAAACGAGTATGTTTACTATTAAACTTAATTTTTATGAGGAAAGCTACGGGCCATTCAATTTAAACCCAAAAACTAAGTAATAGAAAATAAAGGCGGTGTTTTGATGTACAATGCATCGATAATAATTGCAGCAGGAGCGTAGCCAACGTATAGGGGGTTAAGATGGATAAATAACCTGCATTTAAAAAGTCCATGCCCCTAAATATCTTAAAAACCCATTCCGGAGTTCAATGCGCCCTATTTCAAATTTCGGATGGCTTGTCTCAAATTTGATTCTAGCTAATGCGGTTTATTTAGGATTGGCCTGCAGTTTTATTTATTAAGCCACATCCCATATTTGTGAAACATTACCTTACAGAGAATAAAAATTATGTAAACACTTCAAATATATTTTTGGTTGATTTTTCAGCAATCTTAATGGAAAATACTTCACGACCGGCGCTTTAAATAATGACAACTTTGGAAAAGGATTGGTGTGGCACACGTGGAAGGGGTGGAAGTATTCCTTCAAGAGCAGCCATATGATGATAAGACGTAGAGATCATCAGTCACAGATATGTGGATAATAAGACAAGGAAGCCAAATCTAATACATAAACAAATATCTTTAAACTTACAAACTCAATTCAAAATATGTTTAGTAGTGCACAAAGTACTCATAAAGTAGGCACTAAATTTAGAATTAAATTTTGAGTAAAAACAGAGAGAATATTGAAAGAATCTTTGCAGATCTTAAATGTACTGATTATTGTTCTTTAGTTAAGATTTTCTCTCAATTAAACAGAAATTAGTTTAAGTACATAATTAATTTCGTTTATTTATATTTTTCGCATTCACCTTGACGACATTTGCAAATGATTTGAAAGAAATTTTATTTGTAATTTTGTTTGCAAATTTGATTTTATTTTCACAAGCATAAAATCATATCAAACGTATTTTTATAAGCAATCATGTCAAATATGTAATTAAATATTATTATATAATAAAAATATTTAGATTAATAATAATTTTATTTCATTTAATGATTACTTTTATGACTAAAAAGTATAATTTTTTAACTCTAAATTATATATAAAGTTATTTTTGTGTTCTATTGCAAAATGACTGTTATCGTATTTTATTAATAAAAATTATGTCAGAGGCTCTAGTAGGAGGCTTGTGTCCTGTAACTTAATTTCTATAAAATTGTGCTTATTGATAAAGTTGCCTATCACAACCTGAAATGCACTATTATATTTTAATACCTTCTCATATTATAGAAGATATTTACAATTAAAAAAGTAATTTTATCTCTTCAATTAAATTTAACTTTATTCAACATTGTAGAAAATTCCAATGCATGTTACATCACATTCGACGACTTGCCATCTCTTTTATACAACTTTTATTTTTCTGTAACGTTATGTATTATGCATATCTAAAACATACGACAAAATTGTAATTCAAATTTGATATAGCTATAACTCCGTCAAGTTTTGTATATTTAAAAAAATAAAAACACCAATACACAAAGGTATATAAAAATTTATTTCCTCCTAGAAAAGGAGTTCATAAACCCATTCCTAAATAAATTTACACCAGAAATTTTATACTGTTTTTTTAGTGTTCCATAAAGTATCTTATATTACTCAAGACTCTTATCAGATTGAACTAGAAGACGGTGAAATAATATTGTCAGATTCTTAACGTAAATTACTTGTAGGGATCTGAGTTACTTTGGTATCATATTGAACATACGTATGATTTTTTTTTGTCATGAAACAATTCAATTTGATTTCACTCGTTCAAAAAAATGTCTGTGATATGAACCATAAATGGCAAAAATCACTTCCCCATGTCTCACTTCCGTACCAGTATTAAATGAAGTTGCAGATAAACCAATAAAGTGTAACAGAGACAGGTATAACTTTTTCCTGTGATGTTTTGGTGAAATGAATATGGAATTTTATCTCTACTAAAATAAATATTTGCAAATATAAAAGAGACAACAAGTATATTTCCATTTAATTGTACGATGTTGGAAAGAGATAGAATAATTTTTTTTTACTGGAACCACCTATAGCTATGCCATTTCACCAAAATTTTGACAGAGTTAGAACGGTGCAAAATGCATTAAATCAGAACGGTATAAAGAATAATTTGGTACAAGATGATCGGATCTCGTGGTTTTAATAGGTAGTCTTTGATAGCAGTTAATATGTTAAAAGGAAAAATATGTAATAAGGTAAAAAAACTCAAGGATGAAGAAATGGGACGTGAAACCCCACGGAAAATTAAAATAAATGTAATCTGTAGTCAACTTAATTTGACATTTTGTTTTGAGTACGTAATTACTTTATCAATCGTTGGCTTGCTCTGTGATGACCTTTCCATTAGTGTTCAGTGACGGACAAAGGGGACGGGCTTTATAGGAGGACCTCTAGTTTTCTAGTTGTGTTAATAAACGCTTTCTTCGGTTAACCGAAATTTTTCCGCAGGTAACGTATCGCTCCGCCTCCATTATTATTTCGCTTAACACAAAACGTAAACTCATATTGTTTATAACGTAATAAATTTGGGTTACGTTTTATTATTTACCGAAGCTTAACATAATTTTCTTACATTATCATTAAATAAATGCAAAACACATTAAAAATCTTTAATAATACGTATTTTCTTTTCAAATGTGTTACATCATGAGGTTATGTCGAAAGATCTAATTAATCGTAAAAAAATAATGAAGTAGGTTAGTTATGATTACAATCATATATGTATACAAGTAAATAGTTCAACAACTAGATATTTGTATTATCTAACAACTCGAAAATTTGCACGGAGCCCTCGAGATATTGCTAGAACCCATTCCGACTCTGCTAATGTTTTGATTGTCTATCAGTATATCATTTGGCTTTGCTTACCGAATTTTATTCAGTAGTTAGCGAATCTTTGAAGTGTTAATAATATAAAGATGAAAGAAATATTTGCAGTTTTGCTGCTTGTTGTGAGGTAAAATATATTTAATTTTTATTTAGTTTACAATTGAAGTTGAAATTTCCATTCCAAGTAACTGACATTTAATTTTAATTTTATGTTTTAACCGAAAATGTAAAGTCTGATTTTCTGATTGCTTCTCCTCCTTGTTTGTTCTCTTTTCTGTTTCTCCTTCTTTCTTTTTCACCATTCACCTCATTTAACATTTCTAAAGTATATTTTAAAAGAGTATTGAAAAAAATTCAGTTTCTGTATATTAATTTTATTTTCCTCATTTCCCATTCTGAATCTCACTCTTCTCCTTGTATGTATTGTGTGTTTCTTCTTTATGTATGTCAACAATTCTCTTGTCTAGATTATTTTGTTTCTCCATTGAAACTCAATGCAGACACTTCTACCTTTTTTTATCATCCTCTCTTTATATTATTCTTTCTTCTTTCTCGTTCCCTCTTTCCTCTTTTCGTTTCGATGTCTGCCATATCCATTACTCTTTATATCTCACCTCTCTTTCCCCTGCTGCAATTTTTATTTTTTCCTCATTTCTTCCTCAAACGCTGCATTTAGATCAATAAATAATGCAAATATTTTTCCTCTTTGCTTTCTTAATTCTCTCTCAACTACAAGTGTTAATATAAATATAATAATTAAAATACTAATCTTTGTCCATTTAATCATAGATAAATTCAATCGTTTACTTATTAATCTACAGACTTAACACTAATCGAGTGATGTAAGAATATGACTAAAAAATAAGCTGTAAATAGTGATTAATATGTCATCAACTTTTGAAAGTATCATAACCCATTGTTTTTACTCATAAAATAATTTATTCAGTTTCAGAAACTCATTGCAAAGCGAAGAAGTAACAGCCGAACCCCCTCTCTGGAACTTTCCTTCTTCAAAACCCGTTCCAGGTTTGTTATAGAATAAATTCTTTCAGAAAGCTATAGTTGAAATTTTTAAATAGTATCAAATGGCTTCTAGTGAATTTAAAATTTGTAATAAGAATTTTTAATTGGATTGGATTGGATTGTTTAGCCTTAAATTATGTACAATTATCTTTATTAAAAGTTACACCAACTGTTTATTAAAATTTGTATAAATTATTGCAAGACGGTGTTGACCAAAGTCATTCTATGAAATAAATAACATAAACCATAGTACAGATTCTGACAAATACCAAAAATTTAATATTTGACGAAACTGTAACGTCTACATTCGTTCGTGCAAAAGTACCTTCAAATTGCAATGAATGTGGTGCTGATGCACCAATTCCAATTAAATTTTTATAATCAAATAAAATGTATCTCTGCATCATTGAAATTAAATAATAATATTCTTTACAGAAGACTGTTCCGAAATTCAACAGGGGGGTTATATTTCTGGCAATTACAAAGTGGAGCCTTTGCTTGCACCCTATTCAATTAATGTTTATTGCGATTTTGATTCGTATGGAGGAAAGTGGACCGTAAGTTATATTGTGTTTACATAATTGTAATTGTAGAAGTCTGATAAGAAAGACTGAAATGATAAATGTTCGTTTCCAGGTGATTCAACAAAGAACCGGTGATAATGAAGCATTCGATGTAGATTTTGAAACATATAAGAATGGGTTTGACATGAATGACGGAAATCGGTGGGTGGGACTAACTCCTCTTCATGAACTAACAAAAAATAAAAACTATGAACTGTTAATAGAATTAACAGATAGAAACAATGTAGTGACAACTGCAAATTACAAAGTCTTCCGTGTAGGTGCAGACTATGACGGATATGATTTGCATGTTGGAAAATACACTGGAACCGTTGGTATGCACTGAAATTTATTTACATTATTTTAAATATTTAATAAAAGCAAACATAATAATTGTTACAATTTATGAATTTTAGAAAATATACTTGCTGCACATAATTTGAAACAATTTACATCATCAGATAGTAGCCAATCGGATATTGGGGGTGGTTGCGTTGCGTTTAAGGGTGGCTGGTGGGGAGATACGTGTAAAAACAGGTAATTCAACACAAATCTTATTGTTCATTATTAGTCTATAAAAAAAATTTTAACGGTTTAACTTGTAATTCATCTTTTACAGTAATTTAAATGGAATCAATCTGTCAGCAGTAAATTTAATTAAGGCAACAAAAATGATGA
Organism: Panorpa germanica; assembly: GCA_963678705.1. NCBI lineage: Eukaryota > Metazoa > Arthropoda > Insecta > Mecoptera > Panorpidae > Panorpa > Panorpa germanica. The sequence continues at coordinate 8,405,676 of OY783211.1, read as the reverse complement.
TTAGACCACTGGTAAGTACTCTGTCTCTCCTGGATACCAAACTTTACAAAGCTGCTAGTTATGGTTAAAGTTGTATACTAATTACTTTACTCTGATGTAGCACATAAAGGAGAATGCAACAATTTGTTTCTTTATTTTATTATACATTTTGTTCAGTGATTTCATATTGAATTCGTTAGTAATGTTTATTTAATCATAGATTGCAATGGACCCCAGTGAAACTTGTGCAACGAAACTACAAATGTCTGGACTGAGTGACAGGTAAATGGATTAATTATTTATTTATACTTATTAGCGGGATATTAGCCGTTAAAATTATATGTGCCAAGATATTCTTAGCTAAGTTCAGTGTTATCTTTATTTCAGAGTTACACAGTTACAAATATGTTCTTGCAATGAGAATAGAGAGCAGTTAAAAAAGTATGTAAAATATTTTATATTTTTGAATCTAGAAAAGAAGTTATCAACTGTTACATGATTATGTTTAGGATCCTTGTTGACTACATATTTAATTTAATTTCAGATTGTCTGAGTTGACTTCGACACTAAATAATAACAATTTTGTGTATCTAGAAAACAGGTAAATTATTTTTATTGATTAACTTTTGCATTCTGTAAGTTAAAGCTTTTTTTATACAACTATCTATGATAATTACAGATTCGAAGACATGGAAGTTACTATAGATTCTCTGAACTTAAATGAAACAATATTAGAAAATAGGAAAAGGTAAATATGTTATTCTTACAGAATTTTATTATTTAACTTTAGGAATAATATAATCAGAAAACTGTGTGATGCATACAATTTCAAATATATTGTCTTACAGAATCAACGACGTAGAAAACAACATTATTAGCACTCTTTCTGGAGAACTGGATAAAAGGTAAACTTATAGCTCTGATTGGGAAACTCCTTACTCTTAAACTCCATTAAATAAGTTTTGCCTTCATCAAATTGAATATTAGGTATCCCGTTATTTTACAATTAGGCAAAGAAAACCTAATTAAGAATAATTAAACATCATTTGTTTATGTTAAACTAATCTAATATACACGTGTATACACGTTTAAGCAACGTTACTTTACAAACCAAGTTTTTGGTACACTTTAATAATATGATTTTGTTTTGCAGGTTTAGAAAAATAGAGGGCACTAGTTCATCAAATAACAAAGATGTTTTGAAAAGGTAAGATATTTAATAAAAAGGTAATACAGTAATTTTTACTTTGGAAAAATGTTAACTTCTATATGTGTGATCAGTTTTACCCTGCATACCAGGTACTTAAAAAAAAATGGTGCAAAAGTAATGAATGTGAAAGTAAATAAAAGAAACACATACGACGATCAACTGGAAAGAAATGAATTCCATTTTTGAAAACACGCGCATATTCGAATGCAAAGTTGTGCGAAAATTTTAAGTCAATCGACTGACTTCTTTTCGAATTTTGCGAACGCAAATATACGCTATATAGGGTGAATTTTTATGTATAAAAACAACCAAACAGTTTCATCAATCTTATTTTTTTCTGTGTTCCAGATTGAATGACTTGAATGTTGTTGTAACAGAACTTGTAGAGAAACCCGTAGATGAGAGGTATGGAAATTATTTATTATTAGAATTGAAGTGAAGTGTGTTTTTATTTAATCCGCCTCTGTAACTAAAAAAAAATATTTTTCAGAATTAACCAGCTGGAAAAGTCTGTGGATAAAGATCTGAAGGATATAGAAAACAAGTGAGTTCATGCTTAAAAAACGTTGTCCTGTATAAATCTACGTTACAATAAAAAAGCATTGTCCTACTAATTTTTTGATTATGTATATAGAAACGAATAAGATAAAATTTACCGTCGTATCGTTGATTTATACGGCTCGTAAAACTTCGTTTAAGAATGAGTTACCACCGATTAACTCTCATAATTTAAACTCCAAATTAAATTTTTTAGATTGGATACTATAAAGACTGAGAGCCAAGTGAAGTTAGAAGATCTACAAAACAGGTGAGTAATTACGATAAAAAAATATTAAAAAACCAATATTTGAATATTCAATTATTCTTAATTCTCATTTCAAATGCTAAGTGTTTTTAACGTTGACGTTACTACAGCAGCATTGAACATAAAGCGCATTTTGCATATTAATGTATTAATTGAAGTTAATTATTTGTTTGCAGATTAACCACGGTCTTAACAGCTATTAGTGAACTTGATTTAAAAGATTTAAAACCAAGGTATAGTATTAGATTTATTAAATACCGAAATGTTGTAAACAAGGCTTCCGCTTTTTATTTTTATTTAACTATATGATTTTCAGTTTGTAGTCCATTAATTATTTTATGCATTCCAAATAAGTAAAAGTTTATTTAAAAAAAAAGACTTTTATTTATTTTTACTTGAATAGTGTTAATAAATGTATTGCTTGCAGGTTAAGTGGGTTAACAGACGCAAACAACCAGAGAAATAAAGAGTTCGCAACCAGGTAAGAACTTTAATTCTCTTAAAAGAGAACATAACATATATTGGTACAAGTTTTACCTCTGTTACATATATTGTATACCGCTGTTTTAGGTTCGATGATATTAATAAATCAATTAAACAATTGGACGTTAAAGATACTGTCAGGAAACATGGAGAAAGGTAATTACTTCAACTTTACTGTTGGTAGTTTGCATATGAAAAATATGCATTTAAAAACATTAAAACATTTTACGAGATTATGGGATATATATAGATATATGTAAAAGAGAAGAAAAGAAAGAACGCAAGTTTACACCGTAAGAATTCACTTAACATTCTCTAATAAGCATTCTCTTCGAAGTCATTTGATCTTTGATCAGATGAAGTGCAGTGCTATAAATGTTCACCTAGACTTCGCTGTTCCAAACGAAATGTTACGGACGTGGAATTCTTCACATTATTCTTTAATTTTACATTCTGCCTATCGCATTATTTTTGTTTTTTACTAACTTGCTTGTGGTTTCAGATTGGAGGAAATTGAGACGAATATTTCTAAAATCATAGCTGCTGAATTAGATAAGAGGTAGTATTCCACAGAGATTTAAATTTTTGTTATGTTTCTAGTAATAAAATTTTTCTTTTGGATAAACAGATTTGGACAAATGAATGCAGTAGTCAAAGGAAATGATGAGAACCTTAATCGCAAGTAAGTCATCAAAAGCTCCATCTGAGTAAGTATTTTGACTGTTTAATCTTTATTTCATAATAATTGTTTTTAGAGTGGACGGTATTCAGAGCAATCTCGCTAGAATTGTAACAGAAGAATTAGACGAGAGGTAATTCTTTATTTTTTAGTTTATTAATTAATATTGACTTAAAATGTTTTGCTTCAATTTTATTTTTGAATGAATCAAAATTACAGATTTAGAGACGCAGAAATCGTAAACGTAAAGAAAGATTACAAACTGAATCAAAAGTAAGTTTTAAATGTTAAATTATGTGATTTATACAAAAAATACAGGTTATGCAATATTCAATTATTTATAGGACCTATATATTTTTAATTCATTTATATTATAATTTACAGATTGAATGAAGTGACAGAAATTGTATACAGATTAGATGTCAAGACCACGAATAAAAAGTACGTTATTTTACAATCATTGCATTGATTAAATAAAAGATTTTGAATATGCAGGTTTCGTAGCGATAAAACTTAATCATTGTATTTTTTTAGAATTGAAGAAATGGAACAGCTGATACAAAAATTAGTAACGGAGAATACCAAACTAGTCGAGAGAATTGACTCACTAACAAGAGGTGAGTGAAATCCCCAAAAATGTCATGGTTCTTTGAGGATAGTATTTTCTATGAAATGTCCTGACGGTTTATTAATTTATTTATGAGCATTTTATTTGCTTTTCTCGCCTTCTTACAACCACTGGGAAAAAAATTAACGGACTACGTAATACGTAATACATAAAAAAGTTTATCTTTTACATAATTTTTTTAGAGTAATTTAATATTACATAACAAAAATTATCTTTTGACATAAATTTGTTTTTATGCACTTTTTCAATTTACTCATAATAATATTTTATAGAATGCGACTTATAAGTAGTTTTAAGTGTAATAGCTTAAGCTATTCAATTTCAGTTAATGTAAGTCTAATTAATTAATTAGCTTTAGGGAATTGGTTCAATTAAATTTCAATATTTCTTTGTCTAGAACAAACTACTCTCGCGCCTACTCCACCACCTACTCCCGCGCCTACTCCACCACCTACCCCAGAAGATTGTAGCCAGCTGAATACTTGCGAATCAACACTTGCTCTCATTCAACCAAAAGGAGTGAAGAAATTGTTGCCAGTGTATTGTCATAAAAATAAGTGGACTGTAAGTTGTGTTATAATTATGATTTATAATTTAAGTGGCCATCCATAAATTACGTCACACAAATTTAATGCTATGCCGACGCCCTCCTTTTCGAAAGTCACATTTTGCGTCACTTTTTTAAGTTTCTGAAAGACGTTTTTCTTTGCTCAAATTTTAGATATATTTCAAATTTTAGGTTATATATCATATAATCGTATTGGATTCGTACGAGATTCAGTAAAATTGTTTGTAGGGTTCTAACCCCTTGCTTGTCACAATTTGTGAACCACCTTCCCACTTTGCATGTGACCTAATTTATAGATGGTCCGTAAAGAGATATTTTATTAAAAGGGTATCTTACATGATTTACTTTTATTTCAGACCATACAGAGAAGAATAAATGGAGCTGTTGACTTTTATCGAAATTTTAGTGAATATCAAAATGGGTTCGGATCTGCGTATGGGGAATATTGGTTGGGACTAGAAAATATTTATCAGGTTTGTAATACGAGTATTTCATAAGACGAATATTAAATAGACCTATACAATGGGCTTGTGTCCTCATTTTTTAGTGGTCGATTTTTCAATTGTTGATTGAAATTGATGTTAATAAATGTGTATTGGCGTGTCTATTTTATTAAATATGTAAATATTGACGGAGATATAGCAATTAAAAGTTTGAATTGTACTTTTAGCGCTAGAAATGGTCGGCCATATTTATATGACGTGAAATGCATTTTAACGTCAGTTATTTGTTGACTAGGTCAGTGCTATGGTAATGTTCTGTAGCTGTTGGTAATCAAATAATCAAGTCAAGTTAAAGAATAATAAGTTTTTATGTTATTTAACTCTGCTAAGACGGACATAATATTGAGAATTTTATTGTTCCTTGAAATAACTGTAAATAATATTTGATATATAAAAACATATAGCAGAGATTTATGATCTGTAAGGTTGGTAACCTTACACAAGGATTGTGATGTCACATGCACTTGGAATGTCTACAACGTTGAATCCCTTTAATAATTAAAGAGACAAAATGACTTTTTAATTGTTAATATCTCTTAACATATAAGGAGCTATTAAAAATAATTGAACATTTGAGGTTCTAGTAACCCGCTTTATCAATATATTGTACACTTTTATAGAAATTAAGACATAGGACACAAGCCCATTGTATAAAGCTATTAAATTATCAGTTTAGAAAATAGTGGTTTCGTTTGCCAACTTTCAGAAGTGCTTTGAAATTCTAAAGTAAACGGTGTCAAGGAACTATTTGTTAATATAATTCAAGTGTTAAAATAACATAATTAACAAATTTTGTATGATTAATAATGATTATTATCGCTTTATTTTCTTTTTGTACACTAATATATAATTCCTTGATCTATACACTAATTCACAGATGACTAAGACTGGGAAATACGAACTCTATGTGGAGATTACAGATTTCGATTACACTAAAAAGTTTGCCAAATATTCGTCATTCTCTGTTTCATCAGCAGCTGACGGGTATCGCCTTAAAATTTCGGGATACAGTGGAGATGCAGGTAAGACTTGATCAATGCGTTTACTTATTTGCCCATTTATTTTTATATACGGAAATGTATTAAATGTATAACCATTTTCAATTTACAGGTGACTCGCTTAAAATATCAAATGATATGAAGTTTTCAGCGCGTGATAGGGACCTTGATAAATCTACAATAAATTGTGCTGTTCGTTGCAATGGCGCCTGGTGGTACAACCGATGTCATCACAGTACAATATATATATGTTGCTTTTTCAGTAATCTTAATGGAAAATTCTACACCACTGGCCCCTTAAGTGAAGAAAATTCTTCATCAGGATTAGTCTGGAGCACTTGGAAGGGGTACAAGTATTCATTTAAGGCAAGCCATATGATGATAAGACGGAAAGATGTTCTATCAAGGAACTGTGGACAGTAGTGCTAAAGAGTAAAATCTAATACATAATGTATAATTATGTTAATGTACAATAATCACTAAATTTACAAATTCAATCAAATAAAAAATATATTTTATATGAAATATACATAACAGATAAAAAAAATTCCTTTTATAAAGTATAATCTTCTGGATGATACAATTCACTTAGTAGACGATAAACATAGGAAGGCGCATTTCCACCCCTGGAAATAGAAAATTACATTAGTATGATACATACTTTTATACCGAAATCGTTTCTTAATAAGAAGAAACCAATTTTTTTTTTGAACTTACATATTCGATATAAACAGTGTTACAAGTTCTGGAGGTACATAATCAAATACCGGATTGTAAACATTAACCATTCTTGTTACTGCACCGGAACTATAGGGTAGGGTTCCTTCGGGGCTCTCCAAAAGGTTAAATGGATCTTGTTCCATGGAGCAGAGATAGACTGGAGTCAGTTTGTACATAGGTGCCAAGACAATAACGGGGACTGAATGATGTTTCGCGGCTAGAGCAACTGTGTGTGATCCACAAACTGCACGAAGCCCTCCATTAGCCATTACAGAATGTGTACCAATTATTACCTAAAAATAAAAATTAAGTTAATTAAAATAAAAGTAAAACCTTTCGGCCATTTACTATTAATCCAACTTGACAATTTCTCTAATAAAATTATGAATACCTTATTAACTCTAGACATAATACATAAAATAGCGGCGTCGGATATAACTGTAGTTTGTATTTTACTTTTAGCTAAACTTGCTGCAAGTGTATGGCCCTAAAAAAGAAAAATTATGAGTATAATATTGTCTTATATTATTTATAACTAGTAAAACATACTAACATTAATATATACAATATATAATATTCACAAAAAGTAAACTACCTTGTTGTGAGGGGCGCATTCCGCGACAATAACTTCAAATTGTCTCGTTTTCCCAGCTTTTTGTAAAAATCTTTCAACTGTTTCAGAATGGCCAATAGTCAAAATAATTTCTGAAGAATGAATATTTAGTGCTGCTTGCTCAGATATATTATCCGCGCTAAAAATTATAATAATTGTTTAATGTACTCGTAGTTTATAGATACTTAAAAACACAATTAAGCACCTTGTTTCCAACTCCGTTTCGAACTCCAATAAGTGTTCCAAAATTGCTTCTTTTAAACCTTCTTGTGGCTTTGAATAATCATCAGGTGCGGCACCTAAGTAAATATGTTTCTTTATAAAGTTAACACGTCAAATTGCAAGATAATGAATGCAGACAATAAAATATATATTGTACGAGACGTTAACATGAACTACAAATAAAAATCACCGTTGAGTTTGAAAACTCCTTCATGATATAATTAACTTGATTAATTTTCATGGACAAGAAATCAAATTTTCGAGTGATTAAAAATTAAACTGTGACTTTATATATTGAATTAATATTACCTTCACTTGTTTGCGTTACTAATTTATGAAGAGATGCTTGAACATCACCCTCTTGGCCTTCTGCACGATTCTGCAATAGAAAAGTACGTTAAGATTTCATACTTATTTATTGTTAATAAAGCTCGCAACATATGTATATATAAGCAATCAAACCTACACACCTTGTGAGCTGCATCATATTCTTCGCGAATTATTTTAAGCACCCTTCGTGCCATATTTGATAACACTGCTTCGTGTGGAAGAGAAGCTGCAAATGCTTTTCCTTGAGATGAAACTTGACGTAGCAAATCCCTTTATCCACAAATAAATTATTGGAATTGGTAATAAATAGTAAGCAGCTGTCAAAAATGTTACTTACTCGGCTGTATCCCATTCTGAATGTAATATAAGATTCCTAAAAAATGCAACCGTATTAATTGCTATTGCATATGAACCAGATATCTTTCTGAAATAGTACACAAAAATAATGATTAGTAAATCTTACAGTAGTTTTCGTAATACGTGCAATTTGTTTTAAAATATTCTTACCCTAATTGAATGTCTCTTATAAGTTTGACAGATTTATCATTAGAATATTTCAATATTTCAGGCATTGTATATTTTTATTTATTATAAATATATAAAGAAATATAACACAAATTACAAAAATAGTTATCCCTTCTTTTAGGTTATAATAAATATATATTACACTGAATTATACTTTTTAAACAATACCTATAGCTTAATATATTTTTATATCTATATATAAACAGTTACATATATTACAGATTAGGTGGAGAACATTTTTTTTGATTATTTAATTTAAATAAATATTTAATCTCAATAACTAAATTTGACATATGACGAAAGAAGTTAAAAGAAGTACTGAGAAGTACAATAATACAAGATGCCAACATGCTGCTTTTTTAATATAACAAGATTCGAACCAAATATATAAAAGGTTTGAAAATATAATAACTTTCTGCTTTTGCATTAATATTTAAAATTGTTTTTAGTTTTAATTTGCAATAAACAGATCATTTCTTATCATTTTATTTTACTTGGAATTTTATTTACTGATGAATTTAATTTCCATATACAAAAACGAGTATATGTGTATTTAATTACATATGCGTATATATACATTTTGAAATGTATTATTGCTATTAAGTATATAAATAAAATTGTATGTACAGATAATTATCATGGGAAATATGTTCTTCGAATTAACATTTTACTGGACTTCAGGGAATAAAGATGCCCTCGAAAATGATACCAGACTACTCCTTTGTAATACTCGGCGATCCGCCCGTGTCCATATGGGCCGTTCAGGTTACTAAAAACAAATAATTACTTAAACAAATGACGTAGAACTGTTTAAATTTGCATTATTGGACTATAATCTATTAATACCTGTGTCTGCAACTATTGTACCACCATCCGCCTCTACTTTTCGCTGCGCAATTGTCAGACTTGGACTTGTCAGCATCGTGGTCATATGTTGAGAAGAACATTCTTTTATGCAAGTCCATGGAATCACCTGTAAAAAGGTGAAGCTATTTTATAGTAGCTAGAATCCAAAATTTGAAGAGTGATAAAAGAAAAAGAGTTGGGAGTAAGCGGAATTCTGACTGATAACACTAAGATTTCAACAAAACAGTGTAGCCAACATTAGTCAGAAATGTATATTACCTGCATTTCCAGAATACTTGTCAATAGTTAATTTATATGTATCTGGACCACCTACAGAGAATTCTCCATATCTCGCAAATCGTGTGTTGTTATCAAAGTCTGATAACTGAACATGCAGCTCATACTCTCCTGTTTTTGTTATCTAAAACACAAGAACCTTCTTCTTCTGAATCTTCTTCAATTACGTAATTAATTAATTATAATTAATAAAATATTACCTCATGAATTTGATACAAACCAAGCCAGTGTTCTCCATCCAAATTTCCAAAACCATATTCATACTCAGAAAATTTTCGATAAAAATCTATTTTGCCGTTAAATCTGTTTTGAATGACCTACCAAAAAAACATTTATTATGTGAAGATTATATATAATTTAATGAAAGAAGTTTGACTGTTTCTTACTGTCCACTTTTCATGTAGTAAATCCATATCACAATAAACCGGAAACGGTTGTGCAGTGCCCACTGGCCTTATTTTGTACACGCCGGAAACACTGCTCTGTACGTAGGAACAATCTGTCGGGTAGGACGACATTTCCGTATGACTGCCACCTGAAGCCGAAGCTAAATTAAAAGCACATTGAAACAAGTACCAACGATCAAACCATGTGTCAAAATTTCATGACAGGTTGACCATTACCGAAAAGTACCGTTTAAGTAAAGCGGAGATACCGTTGTAACTCGTAAAGTAATGGTCAATCTATCATGAAATTTTGACATATATCATTTGAAGGTTAATAGTGGCGCCATCTATATGTCATACTAAGAACTTATTGTGAGATAGGTTACATGTCTTTAAAATAATAATTATAAATGGGGAATAATAAATCTAGATATTAAAAATAAATACAAAAGTTAAAACCCCTATTTTATAACTGATTAACTGGCATCCGTTAACATCTGACGAACTTCTGTTGACGAAATGCCATTATTTTCTAAATTAGGCGGCATATGCCCACTCCAAAGTATGGGATTTATTTTCTCTTTATGTAAGGTCGTCTGATAGTTTTGGGTAAATTTACATAACCTAATTTAGAAGATATAGGCCAATAAAGAAACGTCAGAAGTGAACAGACGCCAGTTAACTTGAACACTTACAAAATAGGGTTTCCAAGTTTAGTTATGGCGCTTTGAAACTCGGCCTTGTCTTAGTAAATGTCATACCATGATGTGCCGCTCTGTTCATTCTTTGCAGAAGTTCCTCAGTGTGAGCCAATCTGAAATATAGTTTTTTTTTTAAATTTGGATTGAAATAAACAATAATTTATATATTGACGTTTTTATTTTTTTAAATATCCCAAAGTTGACGGAGCTATATCTATATCAAATTTTAATTACACTTTTGCCGAAATAAGTAATCCAAATTATTTTTCTTATTTCACAACCATCGTATAATACTTGATGGGATACTTAACTACTATTAGTAATTTATTACCTCTTCTCCAATCCTCTTAAATATTGAGGGGGTGAACATTCACTACGAATTTCTTCAGCTTCTCTCTGCAATCAAAATAAACAAAAATGACTATTTTGAATATAAAAAACTTTTATATTTAAAAAGAGAGTTATGTTGCTTTGTTACTTTTGCTTTAACACATGTTACTTTTCGTGTTTGTTAAATGTTACTTACAAAATACATAATAGGTCGTATCATCATTTTGGTTGACCTAAGGGAATATTGGACGCCTTTCCAAGATTTCCAGACAATTCCAGCGGGGTATTCATGCGTGTGACCATGAAGATACCGTCCATTAAGATTACTGTAAAATTAAAGTGGACAAGTGTCTAAATACGAAGAAAGTAGGATCATAAAGAAATACCTACCTGTCCAAGCACTTGTTGTACCACCACGCTCCTTTGAACAACTCCGCACAATTATTTTCATAATCATCGTGGTCGACGTCACGCGTGGAAAATTTTCTCAAGTTATGAGCAGATAGAGAATCACCTAATAGTAAAAAATATATCTTCTTTGGATAAATGGTAATGGGCTTGTGTTCTATGTCTTAATTTCTATAAAAGTGTACTATATATTGATAAAGTGGGTTACTAGACGCTCAAATGTTCAATTATTTTTTAAGAACTCCTTATATTTCAGGAGATATTAACAATTAAAAAAGTCATTTTGTCTCTTTAATTATTAAGGGAATTCAACGTTGTAGAACGTTCTACGTTCCAAGTCATGTGACATCAGAATCCTTGTGTAAGGTTACCAACCTTACAGCTCTTAAATCTCTGCTATATGTATTTATATGTCAAAATATCAAATATTATTTACATCTATTTCAAGGAACAATCAAATTTCAGGGTTAAATAAAATAAAAACTTATTATTCTTTGACTTGACTTGATTATTTGACTACCAACAGCTACAGAATATAACTACAGCACTAACCTACTTAACAAATAACTGACATTAAAATGCATTCACGTCATACAAATATGGCCGACCATTTCCAGCGCTAAAACTACAATTCAAACTTTTAATTGCTATATCTCCGTCAATATTTAGATATTTAATAAAATAGACACGCCAATACACATTTTGGTAAAGCAAAATCCTCTTTTAATTGTAATGTATTTTTTGTATTTTTTAGTTTAAAAGAAACATTGTACTATTTTGATTATTTGTTCATTTCTTTTATGCTAATATTATATTCTTTGTTATTTAATGTAACTTCGATTTGCTCCTTTGGTTTTTAACTCACTCTATTAACAGCTCTCAAGCCAGCAACAAGGGCAAATTGAATCAATTATATTGTATTGTTATATGTATTCAATTGTGCGTGTATTATAAAAGCATTAAAAAATAAAACCAAGGTACTTTTTACTAAAATCCTAATCTACCAAGTTCAGCGAAGGTATTTTTTATCAAATTAAACTTTTACAACAAAACATGGTCCTTCGAGCGTCGGATTAATTCAACGTCTTACAAACGGAGAATTTCCACTGAGTTATTCGAAAGAAAATTATCTTCAAGAACTTGGAAAACATCATCCATACAAGCAAGCTACATCGTGGCCTTACATCCGCATCCAGCGTTCTACTATCACCACGAGGAAGTCTCATCATGGATCGAGCGTTCAAATAAGTAAGTGACCTGGAATTTTCCTTTATATGCTTCCTTTATATTTATTCCATATCACTTTATCCTTATAAATTGTACCATTTATGTTGTTTTGGAATTTTCCATTAATTAGTTTTGATGAGTTTTACGTCGTACGTATTTGTTAAGATGAGTCAACCATTGTGACCAGACCAAATTGATCACACCTATTTTTTCTTGACAAACGATTTGTCAAGAATTTCCATGTTATAATTTCCGTTGGTTTTGAACCCCTATCAAACCAATCCCTAAGTATTTATAATTGTGAAAATAGATATAAGGTCGTACCTAGAATCTATGAGCAATTTATAAATAATCAACCCATGTGGCCAGACCAAATTGGTCACATTATATTTAACTTGACAAACATTTTGTCAAAAATTATGTTTACCGTTGGTTTGAACGCCTATCAAATCAATCCTCAAGTATTTATCCTAATGTTAAAATAGATCCAAAGTCATACGATTAATCTATTATAAATTTTAAAAATAATCAATCCCCATGGCCAGACCAAATTGGTCACATTATTTTAACTTGACAAACATTTTGTCAAAAATTGCCTTATTAAATTACCGTTGGTTTTGAATGCCTATCAAACCAATCCTTAAGTATTTTCTAAATGTTAAATGAATAGATCCAAAGTCATACGTTTAATCTATTATAAATTTTAAAAAATAATCAATCTCCGCAGCCAGACCAAAGGTCACGTTTATTTTATATTGGAAAAGCGTTGTCAAAATTTCCTTATTTAAAATTGCACATGGTTTGAAACCCTTTTCAAAAACCAATCCATGCAGACATTTATTATTGCCAAATAACAGTTCCTTCCTGATCGAATTTGTACCTTTAATTATTAAGTAAATTGTCATAAATAATTCACAGTCATACAGCACTTTCAATTATTATTATTGCCGAAAATAATATTCATTTTTGATAATTAGATTTATTGTTGATTATAAAATTACTAGTTTCTAATTCAGATACAACCATCATAGTTTCTTTGACCTTCATGCAACGTTTTATTTGGAATTTATACTCAATCTTTTGTTTTAATAAATTTTTAGAAAACTTTAAATTTCTGTTTGTAAAGAATTGTTGTTTCCTTCATTCAGCGCTATTTGTTTTCATATCTTTTGTACAAATTATTATTCGTTTTAAATATTTCTAAAGTCATTGTAGCAAATTATAAAATTATCTTTCAAATTTTATTTCCATATTTTACAATAGTTTGTTTAAGATAATTTATGTTTACCCGTTTTACAATGTCACTGGCTAAGAGATTGAAATTTCAAAGCGCATCCTTAATGAAGAAACTAGACATTTATATTCAGCAATCTCAGTCAATTATTTCATATGATCCAACCACATATCAGTTAAATGAAGTCAAATTCCGACATTCCTTAGTCACTCCGCTTTTAGCTCAATTTGAAGAAATCGCCTTAGACAGGCAACTATTATACAATTCTGAAGACGACCCAGAAATAAGTCAGATAGATGCTGAGGTCAAAGAGTTTATAATAAAATACATTAAACTTATGGCGTTAATGAGCGAAGCTATTGAGTATTCAGAAGAATCCAATGAAGAAATTAATTTATCAATTTGTGGTGGACAAAATAATTTAGACAATTTATTCCAAACTAACATTAAAATGTTTAGTGGAGATATTGCCGAATGGCCGCAATTCAAATCTTTGTTTACTAAATTGGTACATTCCAAAGAAAGCTATGACTGTACCATTAAATTTTGTTACCTAATAGATTTATTAACGGATGATGCCCTAGATGTTATCACGTCTTTAGAAGTAGTGCCCGAAAATTATAACACAGCGTGGCAACTTTTACTAAATAAATATGATAAGAAGCCTCCAGTCATCCCTCATCATTTACAATCCTCAATGCATTTGCAATCAACCCCAGTCACAACCGTAGAATCAAACAACAACGTAAAAATCTTTACCATACCATTCAAGGAACCTTCACCAATATTAAACGAATCCCCAATAATTACGAATAACCTTAAAAATCATATTTTATCTAAATCAATTTTTGTAGATTACAAGTTCAATAATCTATTTATGTCTGACAAAGCCAAAATATTAAAGAAATATATCAGCGCCAAAGCTAAATCAAAACTTAATATATTTAATTCCTCGTTTAGCCCCCACAATAAAAATATCACATACTTTAAGCATATTGGTGAAACATTAAAGTATTCACATTTAGCTTCTGATCATGCGTTAACCAAAATGAATTTGAGTTCCAAACTTTTTATACCATGTCCAAAAGTCCTTCCAATTTTCAACCTATTTATCCAGGTCACTATTTCATTGAACCCTATACCAACTATTGCCCAGAATCTTCATTCAAGTAGTAGAGATATGATCCAGCCGCCTCGCCTTAATTATAGTCTACAGAAGACTGCAGTGAAAAGTCGTCCGCCCAGAGCTAGACTAAAAACTTCTACGAAACATCAAACGACGTTTAATTGGCAAGGATTGATAAAAGAAGATTTATCACCACTTAATTGCAGCGTATGTTGTATACGAAAATCTTTACTGGACCAGATCAACAGCAGCGTGTTGCAGCCGTCCAGACTTTCTCGTCTCAAATTAATGGAGCATTTTTGTAATTTACCTTAACATGGATATTAAGAAATTTAGAAATTCCCATGGAATTCCAACCCGGGAGTTATGGTAAAGCAAAATCCTCTTTTAATTGTAATGTATTTTTTGTATTTTTTAGTTTAAAAGAAACATTGTACTATTTTGATTATTTGTTCATTTCTTTTATGCTAATATTATATTCTTTGTTATTTAATGTAACTTCGATTTGCTCCTTTGGTTTTTAACTCACTCTATTAACAGCTCTCAAGCCAGCAACAAGGGCAAATTGAATCAATTATATTGTATTGTTATATGTATTCAATTGTGCGTGTATTATAAAAGCATTAAAAAATAAAACCAAGGTACTTTTTACTAAAATCCTAATCTACCAAGTTCAGCGAAGGTATTTTTTATCAAATTAAACTTTTACAACAAAACACATTTATTAACATCAATATCAATCACCAATTGAAAAATCGACCACTAAAAAATGAGTACACAAGCCCATTTTAGTTTATAGTGAATAGAATGCATAAATCGAATATCTTACTGTTTTATTGAGGACAAATTTAAGAAGCGTGGGACGGGACGAACCAATAAAAGGTGCACAAAAGGCACGCATCTCGAACATGATTCCTAATTTCATTATCTCAAATTACCTGCAGTTCCAGAGTAGTTGGAAATTCTTAAACGATATCCATTATCCTTAGAATCAATGGAGAAATGTGTGTAAGTTGCAAACACCATATCATTTTCAAAGTCTTTTAGTTCTATATACAGCTGGTAGTTCGCTTGGCTAGTCAACTGATACATTAGCTCTAGGCCAGTCCAATGTTCGCCATTCAAATCTCCAAATCCATCGGCATACTGATCATAAGTGCGGTAGAAGTCCACTTCTCCGTTGAATCGTTTTTGCAAAACCTTTGTAAAACAAACACGTTATACATGAATGCGTTTAAACCAATATGGAAAATTTCTTGTAAGCAAAACGCGCGGCTGAACTCTCGTAATTTGAACTATAGCTAATACTATGTATATGTTTATTCAATTTCTTACTGTCCATTTTCCACCTTCGAAGTCCATATCACAGTATGTCAGAAAAGATCTCGCTGTTCCTATTGGCTGGATGCGATACACCCCTGAACGATGGCCATTTAGTCGATCATCTGCGCAATCTTCTACTGTGAAATTAACTACCAAGTTCAACGTATTTCTGCAAATAAATAAATAATTTATTGATGTAATAAATATAATATATGTTTGAGGCGTTAACACGTTAGTTTGCAGGAAGGTAACAGGTGATCCTTTAAAACCACTGTTACACTGCATATTTTAACACAACATTAATATATTTTAAATGCGCTTGTGTCCTCATTTTTTAATGGTCGATTTTTCAATTGTTGATTGTCTATTTTATTAAATATCTAAATGTTGACGGAGATATAGCAATTAAAATTTGAATTGTAGTTTCAGCGCTAAAAATGGTCGGCCATATTTGTATGATGTGAAATGCATTTTAACGTCAGTTATTTGTTGAGTAGGTCAGAGCTGTGTTAATGTTTTGTAGCTGTTGGTAGTCAAATAATCAAGTCAAGTCAAAGAATAATAAGTTTTTATTCTATTTAACCCTGCTAAGGCAGACATAATATTGGAATTTTATTGTTCCTTGAAATAGCTGTAAATAATATTTGATATTCTGATATATAAATACATATAGCAGAGATTTACGAGCTGTAAGGTTGGTAACCTGTAAACTTGTCAGAGTCCTATCTTGAATATGCTATCTCTTTTACGCTCTGTTGTATAAAAGAGATAGCAACTAGTGGCTGTGATGTCACATGCAGTTGGAATATTGTTCAACGTTGAATCCGCTTAATAATTAAAGAGAAAAAATGACTTTTTTAATTGTTAATATCTCCTGAAATATAAGGAGTTATTAAAAAATAATTGAACATTCTAGTAACTCACTTTATAAATATATAATACAGTTTTATAGAAATTAAGACATAGGACACAAGCCCATTACATTTTTTCTTTAGCTCATTTATTCTGTAGCAACTTTATCAATATATTGCACATTTTTATAAAAATTAAGACATGGTTCACAAGCCCATTGTTAATCAATTTATGAGATATTTAATGAAAGAAACTTATCCGCCGATCTAGGTGGAAAAACCCAGCACACTTTATTTTGATGAATGTTTACACATCTGCATCTACAAGTTTCAGTAAAGATTTGTTAAATGAGTGTAAAAATAACCTCAAATATTTCCGAGTATGCATAACTACATACATAGATTTGTGAACTACAGAACCTCAACACTTATAAACTAGTTCACAAACTAATTAAGCATTGCAAATAACACAATAACCAAGGTAACACGGTTAATGTAATGACCCTTAGCTAGTACTTACATATCTACATTCTCACTGTAATTAGTGTCAGCACTGCAACATTTAAATACACCCGCACACACACCGCAAATAAATAATGCATTTATTATAAATCTCATAATGTTTTGATCGCATCACAGTGAGCGAGAAGTTTGCGAATGCTAATAATTCCTTCACGGCTTTGCTCTAAAAATAAAATGTTTCTTTTTATATCGTTTACCTTAGGTTAGTAAATAGTTTGAACCATCTGTCGGAAGATTGAGAAGGCATATGGCGGTGTGATGAAAATGGGAAGGGGGCATAGTGTCAGTGTAGCCGATTTAACACAGTGCGCCAAAATGTGTCGGTGTATATGATGGAAGTAAATAAACAAATAAATGATCCAAGTTTGCCAAGTCATTGGTTTGTTTGAACGGTAGTTTTTCTTTGGAGAATATAACTAACCTCCATCTTAACACTAACAACTAAATGGGCTTGTGTCCTCATTTTTAGTGGTCGATTTTTCAATTGTTGATTGAAATTGATGTTAATAAATGTGTATTGGTGTGTCTATTTTATTAAATATCTAAATATTGACGGAGATATAGCAATTAAAAGTTTGAATTGTAGTTTTAGCGCTAGAAATGGTCGGCCATATTTGTATGACGTGAAATGCATTGAATACGTCAGTTATTTGTTGATTAGGTCAGTGCTGTGGTAATGTTTTGTAGCGGTTGGTAGTCGAAATAATCAAGTCAAGTCAAAGAATAATAAGTTTTTATTTTATTTAACCCTGCTAAGGCAGACATAATATTGAAATTTGATTGTTCCTTGAAATAGATGTAAATAATATTTGATATTTTGATATATAAATACATATAGCAGAGATTTATGAGCTGTAAGATTGGTAACCTTACACAAGGATTGTGATGTCACATGCACTTGGAATGTGTACAACGTTGAATCCCTTTAATAATTAAAGAGACAAAATAACTTTTTCAATTGTTAATATCTCTTAACATATAAGGAATTATTAAAAAATAATTGAACATTTGAGGTTCTAGTAATCCACTTTATAAATATAAAGTACTCTTTTATAGAAATTAAGACACAGAACACAAACCCATTGTCATTACATACAACACAAACATTTTAAGCATAAAAGCGATTTATTCAAGTTAAGTGTATACGTATATACGACATTGTGCATTTAATAATTTTTGGTTTTCTGATAAGTGTTTTCTCTTGTAATCAGACCTGAGGTCTTGAGGTTTAGTTTCGGTTTGTATCGAAATGATTTTCATTGAAATAAAGAACATCGTCACGGTGAGGATTTTCTTCAGTACTTTGAGCTGCAGCAACTATTTCTTCAATTGTTTCGCGCTGAGGTTCAGGCAATGCAATGCAATCACCTTTATCAAAAAATGGAGGTATGGATGGAACCTCTGCTGGTCTTCGAATTCTCTTATCACCCCCTGATCTATAGTTAATTGATGTGCTTGGATTTGATAAATTTTCACCTCCTTGTGCAAATGTTTCAGGTGGCTAAAATAAATATTTATGTAATATTTTGTAAATTTTCTCTATAACTAACTTCATACAAATTTTATGGTTTCGTTGGTTTTTTGTAGTTGATTTTATATGATTTGGTTAATAATATGACTTAGTAAACAAACCATGGTTATTTATAAGTTTGGAAAACATAACTGATAATAAAACGTTAAGAATGTATTTTACCAATAAGTAGATGTGATTCAAAAGAGAGCCACTAGGTGGGGGATCACAGAATGGTACTTCGATGATGTTATCTTGCAAGTTCAGCATCAATAAGTACATGAAATCATTTCTTAGTCTTCCTTCTTCAGGGGTTGTGTTACATTTAGACAACTTGTGGAGCCACTTCGTTACATTTATGCGATCTGTTTAAGAAAATATTAGTATAAGTTAATGTGAATAAATCATTCAGTTTTGGAAGGTGTTAGCCGGTAAAGTTTAGCCATGTTCGGCATGAAATTCGCTTCTATTTCGTCGACAAATTATATTTAGACATTAAATTTAAGGTTAGGAATCATTGCGGCAATATCAGAGGATAAGGAATGAAATAACGTTGAGGTGTTTTGTTATTTCTTGGTAACTTTTACCCCATTCATTATTAACGAGTCAAAAATAACTATTTCAATCGTTAATATTTGAGTTTCTAATAGCAAAAGTTATGATTCACAGTAAAGTTGACTTTTAGAGCATCTAGACTGTAACTGTCATTTTAAATTCGTGCAAATAATCCCAAAAATGCTTTAAAACATATTATTTTAGTTCTTCTATATTAAAAACAAATACCTTGAGCTGATCGAATATTTGGTAGCATTGATTTAGCTTCTGTGATGTTACCCAGGAAATCATAATTAAGATAATTAATCATAGTTTGATTTGCCATTTTTATGTGTTCTTCTTTCAGTTAAAATTTCCACGTATTTACTTTATAATTTATTATAGTATTTGATAAAACTTATTTTATTTAAAATAAACTTAAAATTTTGATATTGTTCGACTAAACCATTCTATTTAAATAGTGTTTTTCAAATACAACTTTCATTTGTTAATGCTACCTAGATTAAGCGAAATTATTCTAAAGAGTTTATTTGCATAGATATCTATAGATAAACGACTTTATACAACGATACATAAATTCGTTTTGCGTATTGTTTTCCACAACCTTTGTGACATCAACAATCGATATCTCTTCGTTAATTTGTGGATTAATAATCCTATGAGCTTCTATGTTTTCTTTTACCTCTTAAAACTAGCCGCTTCTGCTATAAGGTAAACTTTTTAACAGAAACACCCCATGTGCTTGCCTCGCAATTTGCTACCAGCGTGATGTGAATTTAATTAAAGTAATCTAACATAAATTAGTTCCGGATTTTGTTGATAGAAGAAAATAAAAGCTGTGAAGTTTCACATTATGTTTGCTATGGCTTTGTCATTGATAAAACAATTGAAATATTAATTTACATCATCATTTTAAATGTTAAATTAATTTTAGTGTACTTCATATTTTAAAGTAAAATTATCAGTTACAAAATGGCGGAAAATAATTTGAATTATAGTTTTAATCAAACTGCATTTCTAATCAAAACGCTATCGAAAATGCTACCGAGAGTTCAAGGTAAATCCCAAATTTATGGAGTAGTTATAGATGGGAATAGCACTTGCTTATTAAGCAGATATCCATCAAGGAAATGTTGCTTTTATTTGTGATCGACCGCATCCTAATATGGAAGCACGTGATAATTCTTACTTAGCACAGAATGTTTGATGTACAAAATTAAATTTATTCACTGACTAAAATTGCCAGATAAACCATATATCTGCTCAATGCTGTCACGTGACATCTGTCAATTTAATAATATACTCTGTCTTTTAAAATTTATTTAAATTTTATACTAGAAAGTTGAAAGGAACCAGGTAAAAACGTTCATAGCCGGCAACGTTTGCAGTGCTACTTTATCACAAGCTAATTCCATGGTTATTTTCTACTTCGTTCGTCTTACTAGCTTACTATAAGCTAGTAGTTAATTAAAGTGTTACATAAGACATAGTATTTTCTACCATCTTAGGGTGAAAATCTAAAAATTAATTTAACGTATTCGACAAATTTATCTGCATTATAATTTTGTTTGGTTATATTTGAGTTATCTGAATATTGATTCAGATAGAAGGTACAGTTTTACATATAACAGCATACTCAATGAACTGGACGATCAATATTTTACTACAAAAATTTTAGTTTTTTGTTCTTGATTAAAATCTCTTGAAGGAGCCCTGCAATCTTGGGTTTTGTTAAAGCTGCTACTTTAGAATAAAATAAATTAAAATAGTTTCTTTTACTCTTTTATTTTTGTTTAATAAAGTATCATTACAGAATTCCTGAATTTATCATTTTTTCAGTAACCTCTGGGGTGGCATTGCCACTTAATGTATTTTATATATCTTAGATGAAATTTATGAAAATTTGTTGTAATGTTCAAATTTTTGTATTCCTATAGATCGCATGGACGTTGTCAGATGGCTACAGAAATTGTCGACATGCAACCACAATATTGAAGAAGCCAGACTTAGAAATGAATTTGCAGAATTATTGTTGTCCAATTTACAACGGCGTGTTCTAGAACCACCTTTTAATGACCCACCCCCTGTTGGTTTGTTACTGGCACATGCTCATCTACTGGTGAGTAACGTGGGTGAGCTGGTGAGATCAAGTATTAGGGTATTTTCCTTGTTTAGGGGATACATTTACCGTAGAAAGCGGTACACCAAATGAAATATTTATAATTGAAAACAACATTGTATAATCATTCAATAATCATATAATTTTGTATGTACCTTTCTACAGCAAAGATAAAATTATTTCAAGAATGTGATTTGATAAACATTCTCAACAGTTTCGATTTTTTATTTTAATATTTCAGCCAACATTCCAAGCGTCACAAAATCTATCTAATGCTGACTGGTTGGAAGGTCCGGCTCAACCATCTGAAGATGCTACTTGTGATCCACGGAAGAATGCAGCCTTATTTAATCTATCTCCGGACAAAGGAAGTTTCCTATTGACGCAGCCATTACCGCGATGTGGAGTCTTTTGTTACATGGCTGTTATCAGCAAGAGAGACAATAATCGTCGGGAATCGGAAGATATGGATAATGACGAATGTTGATTCATTGGAATAGAAACATTTTACCTTTCATATGCATTTCGTGACTAAACCACAACTAACAAAGTAACTGATAATTTTATTTTAATAACATTTTGTCGTTAACTGAAGAATTTTTGTTTTATTTATAAGTTTAGTTTACAATTTATAATATATACTTAATTCTTCTTTACTAGAGAGCTGTCTAGAAAAATTCGTTTTTGCCGACGCTTCTAAATTTAGTGGGTAGTAGTTCAGAATTCGAAACTTGCATCTAGTCACACAATTGCATGTCAAAATCAATAGGGTTATGAACCATGTCTTACTTTCTATAAAGCTGAACTGTATATTGATTAATATAGTTGGCTATCAGGACCTCAAATGTCCACATACTTCGAAATGTTATAGGTTATATCAATTATTAAAATAGTTGATTTTAACCCATTTATCGTTAAAGATATTCAAAGTTATAAAAAATAAGTCTGCGTATGATACACATACCAGTTCCAATCCCAACGCAACTAACCCAATCGGAGAAACACATATTTCAACTTGAAATATCTGTCAAGTTTTTGATATTTAAAAAATAAATATGCCAATATACTCGTATTCATTCATATATTAACCTATATTTCAATAAAAATTAAGAAATCGAAATTGTACACAAAATCGTTTTCAGCTCCCTGCTTGTGTTGCGGACCTATAGACTGCAGCCTATATAACATATGTAAACAGCGGCACTCTTACGTTATTTATTTAATTTACCTGACCTGGTCATTTAAATGTATATTTTAATTGTTAATGTCATGTGATATTCTGTCTAATTAAAAAAGTATTTTAAAATTTTAATAATTGCGATTCTACTACCCCTCTTGTACATACGTAGAATAATTTTATAGATTTTAAAACATGGTTCACAACTCAATGGGGTTGTGGACTCTTTTATTAAGGGTTGTTTTTTTTATTTGATTGAAATAGAGGTTAAATATGTATATATTCGTTTTTATGAACCGGATGTTGCACAGTCTAAAATAATTATCAGTTAATAATAAAAATGAAAAATGCTTAATAAATTATTCACGGAAATCGGGTCAATTACTGTTAATTACGAGTAATACATCAACTGAAAATGAGCTCCTGCCATCAAATTGAACTCCTCACTATATTCGGTACAACGTTCTAAGTGCCATGGACGCACGCAGTGCTCTGAATCCGGTAATGTTGGCGTCAAAAATAATTGGAGTAACACCATTTTGGGCCGACCATAAAAACCGGACACCGACCTGGCGCTTCTTCAGCGGATGTTGCTTGTTTTACTACGTACTGGCGTACTACATTTGCTTTCAATTCTGTATTAAAGTGGATTTCTCTTTAAAAGACTCGGGACTGCCATATTTAGGACAAGTTCTCCAGTTACTTCTGGAGTTGAGTTTTGTGTTCTTTACTTATTTCAACATGTCTTTTGTGTCATATAAAAATCTACAATTTTTCGATAAAATAAATAAAATTGACACACAATTTCATTTTGTTGGAGTTAATATTTCTTATAAAATGTTACGTGCTTTAACTTTAACATTGGTGACTTGCAGTTCTTTTCTAATTGCTTTCAATTGTGTTAAAGCATTATATTCAGTTTCTATTATCTTCAACGGATATTTTCATGCAACTATGCTAACCAGTTCTTATTTATTTCCTAATATTCTTATAACAACGACGATGTTGCAATTCATTGTTATCACTTATGCGATATATCAACGATTTCAATTTATAAATCGATATCTGCAAAAGCTACTGGTAAATCGACACTTGAATAACGTACCCAAAAGAAATGATAAATTAACCATTCGGTATCTTCAAAGACATCTTCGTACTGATTATATTAATAGAGATGTCCACAAAATTAATCATGCAAATTACACTTACAATATCAAATTGAATACAAATGAACTTTCTCTGGAATCAAAGATTAAGATTTTACTGTCGATGCACGATCAGTTGTACCAGCTAAATATCGATGTAAGCAGAATTTTTGGACTTCCTCTTGCCATTATTGGCTTCTTGATCTACTGTACAACACTTTTTAAGATTTATTTAATACTTGACCTGTACACAAATACAATTAGTAAAGATATGAATATTTATAATATTATTCATGTAAACAATATTATGGGACTATATTTTATACTAATTTGTCTTCTTCTGGTTCACATCTGCTCTTGCACCAATGACGAGGTAAGCTTGGACTTGTTCACCATTTTGAGGTTAGCAAATAATATACTCGTAATTATATTTTACTCATGTAATTGAATTGACTTTTACTATTTGCAGGCTAAGGAGTCCTCCAAATTAGTACACAGGGTTATACATTGCAAATTATTCCCAGACATTAAGCATTGTCTCATTAGCTTCTCGTTGAAAACAATGCATGACGACTTTACTGTTTATGACATCTTTCCTATCGATAATATAATATTATTTAATGTAAGTTATACTATGCTTCTTCTTTTTCTAACACTAATTCATCTAAGAATATTTCATTACTAATTTAAACTTAAAAACTATTCTGAAATTGTAATGTTATTCTACATTTTTACATTTCCAACAAATTGCATTCTTGTTATTCTCCCTCTCGTGTCTCTGTCTCTACTTGTCTTCCACCATTCGTAGTTTTACTTCTGAGTTCTGCTCCTATTCCTCTATTACTTAATGCCACAAGGCTTTGTACCCTTCCTTTTAAATCATTCCTTTTAAATGTGTATTTTTTTTGTTGCAGAACTTCGCCTCGGTGATTTATTATCTAACAATATTGATACAATTTGCATCTACGTTTGATAATTTGTTTGATCTTACAAGTTATCCTACTTGTTGTGTTAACAGCACTTTAGAGTAATTACATGCGGTAGGCTCACAACCCAATTTGGTGAATTTTTAATTCTTTATTGAGATATTGGTTAATAAGTGTTTTTATTTTATTAAATATACAAAAATTGACAGATTTTTATTTATTTTTCCTTTTATATCACGACAATATATTGAAATACGAGTATAATAGACATAACAGCTGCTATAACTGTGATGTTTAATTCTGCATCTCTTTTGCACTTCTCTTGTTTTACAGTGATTGTAAAGGTTTGCAAATGGTAGTGGGGAAAATGACGTTGTGAACTCGTTAATTCTTTGCTAATTTTTACTTCTTTAATTACAAAAGACAAAAAAAAAGACTATTTCAATCGTTACACTTCTATAATTTCACGAATTGAATAAAAATATTTAGATATTTGAGGTTTTCATTGTCAACTTTGTAAATATGCAGAGCAGTTAATGCACTTAATGTTTCTTAAGAAATAAATCTTATTGCATAAATATTAAACAAGTTTTTATTACTTATTTAACCACGTGTTAATTATACGACGAAGTGTTATTTTACGATCATCAGCAACTTGCAAAGGAAGCCTAAAAGTAAGCTTATTCCTAGTTTATGGGATATTATAAAGTATTATCATAATACGACGATGACATTGAAATTACAAGGTTATTGCGAAAATTTTGTAAAATAGAAAGATTTAATGAAATCTATCAGAATTGTAGCAGGCTTTAAAAAGAAAATCACTAGATTAAAGAAAAGTAGAAAAAAATGAATGTGTTAAAACAAACAATATAGCAAAAAAAAAATTAATATTAGATCGAGCAGCTATCAAAATTTCTATTGCAACGCTTTAGAACTAAAAAAGTTAATTAAACAATTAAAAAAGTAATAAATAGTGAATAATATACAGAAAAGTTTTTCCAAATTACAATAAAAAACTAAATAAAGGTAATATATATTGGTAAAATAATGTAGTATCTCTTTGATTTTCCTTTTTGGTAATTACAAATATTACTTAAAAAGATTTTGTTACTAAAAGTTCAATACTTAAGTTAAATAGTGATTATTTCTTTTTCAGCAATCTTTTCAACGTTTATTAGCATCATGTCTTCCCCAAATAATCACAACACCCCTGCCCCATCACCTTGCTACCCACCAAGTTGCTACCCACCAACTTGCTACACACCACCAGGTTGCGTACCTTACTGGTGTCTCGGAACAGCGGCGCAAACCTTCAGCTTGAAAATGGGAAACGTAACTGGAAAGGTAAGTTTTGTCCGCTTCCATTGATAACAATAGATCTGCCTAGACATGCGCGTTCGCACATTCGTGCACTGTAAGAAAAGAGACATAGTTCACTTTCACAGGGCAAGTATTCATGTATTTGTACAACAAAACGAAAGTAAATCAAAACAAACCGAATAAGTGAACACGAATGTTTACCCTAGTTAAGAATTAATTTATCTGCCATTGCAAGACAATTAACTGAATGTTATCTGGTTGTTACAAAAAGAAAAATATTGCGAATCTGTTGAATTGTTCTGCTAAAATTTTGAAAACTAGTTCCTTTATACTAGTAGTATCAGGAATGGAACAATTGGATGGCTGTTAGACAATATTTTGCTACAGAACAACTGTAAATTGTGCGCTTAAATTATTGCCAAACTTCAACTTATTCTCTTATTATTCTCCTCAGCTTAGAAAAATAGACAATTGAATTTTGGGGTGTATATTGAGATTTTAATTGTGGACATTTAACAATAATTGTAAATACAAAATTTGAGTTCTGTATTCTGTATTTGAGTCTAAAGGACCTTGTAATTAAAATTGTGTTTCTCAAAATTCGGTACCAAGGCTTATGGCGTGTACAATTATTTGTGCTGTTTGTCAATTATTTGAGGTCAAGCACAGATATGAACGAATATTTGCCGAAACATCTGTGTCCACACTTATTTCTAAAATATGACAAATATTCAAATCCCAAAACATTCATCTAAATGTTTGAACCCAAACACGCAAGTCTGAACCTTCCATTAATTACACCGTTTAATTGGTAATTTGTTTAATTGAATTTCAAATATCGAGTATACTACTAGATGCAACGGATGTAGGGGATGTAACACCATTGGAAATAATATTTCTAAAAAAATGTCTATGATTTTATAACACCATGGCCATTTTCCGCACGTGGTCCGTTGCAATGCGTTTTTATTAATTATGAACTATTTGATATGACATTCAATGAAAAATATTTTCATGTAACGCAGTGTGCTGGAGGAAAAGGAAGTGAAGGAGACAGCACAAACAACTACTATGAATTTAATTATGAGAACCGTTGCGGCCCGCCTGCACAGAACAAACACTGATAATCAGAGGTTGAACAAAGTACTAAATTAATATTCTATTCCTAATTGTTCTGTTTAATTGAAAGAATTCTAAAGATTCTGTTTTCTCTCAGGTATTTATTTAAGCATCTTTAAAAGATTGAGGCTTTCAACAAGGTGCCAAATGACTGCTCTGTCAATGCAGAACGTGCAGCAGGGTTGCCTGATGTGTTTCTTTTATTGTGTTTGGACCATCTTCACTACCTAAGGTAACAATCTTGTTAGTACAAATATCTACATATATTTGTTACATCAACGGTTTACTTGACTAAATAATTTTTTTTTTCAGATGCAAGAAATACTGGGAACACTTGTCTTCAAAGTTATTTTCATATCATAGTGTTACATATTCTGATGCAATGTAATTAGTTGTAATCAAAAAAATTGTTAACGTATGTAAAAAGACTAAAAAAGCAATTTAACATAAATAAAGCTGCTCGGTAAATCATAAAGTACAAAATGTAGCTCTTCCTATAATAATTGTTATGTTAAGAAGAGGAAATTTTAGATTAAATATAGAGTTAGTGGTTGATAACATATTTACAATTTTTAATGCTACGGTGTTTAGCTTTTGCTTATATCAACGTTGTCGATTTGTGAGTTTGTGTAGGAAAAAGTGGTTATAAGAAATTCTTCTCTGCGGTGGCTATATTTTATATAAAAAGAACATATGTGTATATGTCTGTTTTGTGTAGCATAGGACTAAATAATTGTGTATGTCAGTAGTCTGTATTTGATTTTGAAGCGTAGGCTATGGTGTATGTATCGTCACAGGCGCTATATTTTTGGTTTTACATATTATGCTTTTGATAATAAGAGCAAAACATAAATAAAATGACAATAAAATAAAGAGAGCCGATGGAGCAAGCGTTGAAATGTGTATGGAAAATGATATATTTGTTTGCAGAGATGTGGACAAATGCTTTTCAAAGCATTTAAATACAAAATGCGAATACCTCGTTATTTTCCTATTTCAAATACAAAATAAAAAATAAATTTTATACAAAATATAAAATACTTTTGAGAAAATAGAATATTTTTTATTTTACTAATATAAATTATGTTATAATTAAGTTATGGATTTTAATATCACTCGTCGATGGAATTATTTTTATTTTATAAAAGAATAAAATATTTATATGTACTGGGGGTAGTTTAGGGATTAAAACGGACAAGTGTTAAGGTTTGTAGGTCAAATAATCTATATTTATGTATATATACTCGTATTTCAGTAAGGAATGTAGTGGAGTGATTGCCTTGAAGTAAAACAAATAATGAACGAGAAAATTTGATAAACAAATTTAGGTAAACGAAAATCAGATGTCTTATGGTGGGGATAACAGGAAGGATAATAAAATAATAGGCACATCTATCATTTGAAATTAGAATTAGACAATTGTTCAGATACTTTTAGATCATAGATGGTGCTTATGTTGGTGGGGTTTTAAGTTTATATTCAAAAAATAATGTTAACTGATTAACACTATGAATTAACAAAAATGAAAATTTATTTTATATTTTCCATATAGGAAAAAATAGGTTTGTAAAAGTTTTCAAATAAAATAAAAAATTCTATAATCTTAAAAGATATTTAAATACAAAATAGAAAATAGGTATTTACTATATTAGTACGGTATTAGTTATATTTTAGTATGCTTTGTAAAGTGGATAATTTCAAATATTTAATATTTATAATATAAATATTTAAATTATGTCACGATAAGGTTAAGTAAAATGTTAAAAAAGAATGTAACGCCAAAAAGCAAAAACCAATTCAGAATATAGATAACAATAAAAGAAAAATGTTTGAAATAAAAATAATAATCATTGTCCTGAAAAATGTATCAAGGTGTTAATTAGTTTGCAAACTGTCCAGGCGTATTGAAATTTAAGTTCAATTAAGTTAAATAAATAATCATATATTATATTTTTCATACATTATATCCTATATTGTATATTTATGCTCTACAACTTTACTAATAACTTTAAATGTCATTTAAAAAAAAAAAGACACTTGCAGACACTATATACTATGAGATTTTTGAGAGGACTTAAATATCAAAACAAATATTTATATCCTATATTATATAGTAATTATGTACGTAGTGCCTGCTTTTCTTACGACCTAGATTTTAATTTCTTTTTCATTTAAAGATGTAACACCAATTCTAAATTGTCATTTCAGGCGTTCTATTTTATTAATAGTAGTAAATAGAAATTGACCGGTCGCAACAATTTCAGCTCATTTACAAATGGTGCTTCAAACGTTGCTGTTGTTTTTTAGAAATTTTCAAATTTTACAAAAAAAATATTTTATTTTTTTTGTAAAATCTTTCTGAAATAAACAGAAAACAAATCCTGAGGATATATTGTGTTTTAGAATTTACCGAGCAGCTTTATTTACATTCAAATATTTTTACAATTGATTTTCTTATTTTAACATTTTTTTGTCTCAAAACTAATGATTTCGTCTTCATGTGCAACACACACTTCATGCAATGCAACGTCATAATTCTTGAATACCTGAAAGAAAATCTTAATTGAGCAAGGTGTTTTTAAGATAAAATGTCCAACTTGTATGAAAATGATTATATTCTTACCTCGTTTAAATATAGCTTGATTAAAATAATCGCAGCAATGCCTTTGTCAGTAGGCTGCACAAGGTCTAGAAAAGACATGGACTGCAAGACACAAGAATATCAGAAGCCGAAATGTAATCAACTAATGGAGAACACCACTTTGTAGGATAAACATTTAATATAGACTGCTCAGTCTATATTTTTTAGTTGTGGTAGTTATTTATGTGGCTCTACTAGCTCACTAGGTGTATTGGGATGTACTGTCCATTCTATAAGACATTAATTATCCTGAGTGCTAGACAATAGTTGCTCGGTGATCTGCAAGAAAAACTTACATAAATTTAATGTTTCAAAAACCGATTCAGTAAGAAGTAAGTAGTATGTCAAACGGTAGTAACCTTATTCGGTAGTAAACAAAAAATAAGTCCAGAAACTTGTGCTGGAGAATCAAGTCACATTATTGAAGTAGTCGTAAGAAATACATCTGTAAAAAAGAATTGATATTTCACCTGCCTAATTCTAATTAATAATACCAATATCGGTAATTGTCACAATTAATTACTTTCATACATTTTGTTGTGCAGTTTTTGTGTTAAATCATAATCAAAGAATTTTAAAGAAAAACCTGAGAAAAACTACAGCACACCCTGAATAAAAAAAATACAAAACAAAGCGTGGTATTGATTACACTTGTTCAATGGTGATAGTTTGCCAAATTCTAATTAGCATACTTTTAACAATTTGGTTGGTACTGGACTTTTTGAATTATTTCAATTAAACTAAATAATAAATAATATGCTTAAGAATAACCTTGAAATTTCGCATTGCGATTAGCATGAGGGTCCACCAGGTCAACATCGATTTACATAACTGAATTCATAGTAGTTGTTCTTGTCGGAGGAATCTGCTGCCTTACCTGGATTGCACATAGCATACTAGAGGAATAAGAAAAACCTTATTAAACATTAGGAATGGCCAATCTCATAGAAATATATAAATAAATATATATATATATATATATATATATATATATATATATATATATATATATATTATTCATAGAACAAGAGTCTTCTTATTAGGCACAAAATCATCAGTCACAAAGAAATATATTTCGCCTAGAACCACCACCACACTAGCACAAACCAACAGACTCCAAGAGGTGTTATATGAAATATACTGAAAAGTGTAGTCCTTTACGAGAAAACCAGTAATATGACGGCAGCCTATTCGTATTTTCACAGAATTCCAAATGTCTTTTAATCAAAAAGAAAGGTTATGTCGCATTACTAGTGAGTGACAACTAGGAATAGCGCCACAAAGGCGGCTGCCGCGATCTAAAAGCAATCAATCAGTTGCTCCTTTCTATAAAAGGATAAATCATGAATGACATACCCTCCCTGTTGCGTTTCCCATTCTCAGACTGTAACTTTCTGACGCCATCCTTGGTGCGGTACAATATGGTACATAGTAAGGTACAAAATATACGACAGGAGGAGGTGGACATCCTGCAGGTTTACTTGGTGGAGGCATTATGCTATAATGTGCAGTAGTTCCCCTGAAACTTAATAAAAGATACACACGGAAATAACTAATCCGTAGATTTAGAAACACATAAATGAATTTAGTTTATTACCTGAAAATTAATTCTTCTTGAAATTTATAAGAAATTTTTAATAAACGAGTATGTTAACTAATAATAACTTTAAATTTTGATAAGTTTAGTTCTAAATAAATTGCGACGAAACATATGTTGCTGCTCGGTATAAAGTTTTTGTGTGCATTTTGGTTTACATAATTTTAGAAATGATTGTTTTACTATTTGATAATAGTATTTGCTTGTTTCACTTTCATTTGTTTTTATTTTTCTATCACATCTAGTGCGTAACCGTTTATTTCTAAAGCAAGGCTTACTAGTATTTGTAACAGACGTTTCTGCCACCCGGACTGAGTTTCCTACTTGTAATTTGCCAAATCTGTCAAAAAGAAATTTTCTTCATCAATATTCTGCAGTCGGTCGAAATAGACGACGCACGCGAAAGAGCGAACGGACGTTATCGAAAAACATGCACATAAAAAAAGCGCGTTGCTCTCAATTAAAAATTCTCGAACCACGCTACGTAACGCTGCGCTCCTGTCCCCACTCTCGATGTATCGCACCATCTCGTTCGCACTTTAATTAGTTGGATCTTTATGTATTCGGAAATAATTTGAGCACTCAGTGTATAGATATGCAGTAGTAAAGTACCGGCTAACGTGCAACCTGGTGCATGGCTAAAATACCTACTCAAAATGCGTTACCAGAGTTCAAAACAATTTTATTATAAACAAAATAAGACCAAATTATTTAAATATGGCTATATTATCGTATTTAGAATTTCTTAAGTTACGTCACAAGTATACAAATACATTACTATCGATAATACATATTTATATTTGAATATTGAACCGGTGAAACGTAGAATTTAGGATATTTGCAACCTGAAAATAAAAGCACTGATTAGTACGAAACAGTATTTAAACGCCTAAACAGTTCTCTTCTACTGACACACAGAACGCACAGCTATTGTCAACTTACCTGTTTATATTATTTTAATGAAAGAAATGTCGAATGACGACGGAAATGATGACAATGCGTAGAACTGAAGATGGAACGAGAGAAGTCGCTGATGACCCTAAGGAAGAATATTACAATGAATCTGTGATAATAATAATAAATCATGACAGTAAAGTTTATATAGGAAGTACGTTTGATTAGTTACTAGAACAGTGGTCGTCTAACTTTTAGTAAAACATATATTAACTATTATGTTATATTCTGTCATCTATTTTATTGATAAAATCATACTTTTAAAAAAGATCTTTTCTGTTAAGAAGACTTTTTAAGGTTAGAAATCGCGGGCATGTTCATAACCATATCATAATTACATAACTGACTTACAGAAATTGAAGAACACTGATTTTTGACGTTGGTAGTAAATTAGAAGGGAACATAAATAATTCAATTAGATTAAACATTAGATGCTATGCTTTATAATATATTATTTAAATATGTAAAGAGATTTACTTCCGTTTCTGCCGAAGACTGACAAATTTCAATAGTAATAAATTCAAATCAGAGAGAAATAAAATAATATCATTAACTGTTACTATCATATATACAGAGTGTCCCTTACTTATCGGAGATTGGAGGAGGAGATCGGATCAAATCCTACCAGAATAACAAAAATTTGTCCCCTACAAAATGTTTGGACTTTTAAAATCACTCACCTCACATCGAATTTTGTGGTGCCATAGTTTAATGATTATTTATGAAAAGTAAAGTACCAACTTAAACTCACCACCTTATTTGAGTATAAAATATAATCATAATCAGCTATAAAAATTTTCTAATCGATTTAGTTAAAAGTGTAATTTAAACTGATGAGAAACGTATATTTAATAGAACACTTACGTCCTGTTTTACCACAGATATTCAAATATTCAAAGCTCCTTTTTTATATATTTGATTAGAGATTATAGCTTAGTAATGGTACAAGCACTTACTTCCTATACACAATGTATATAATTTTAGCTGACGTAATACTTAATAAGTAAAAAACTAGTCAGAATTCTATTTAGCATGCATTCCAATATTTACCCGGATTAGGCAATGGATAAGTAAGACACATGTCTAGGACTTGAAATTTTGAAAGGACCCTAATTGTGATTAGATACATTTAAGTTCAGCGAAGAAATTGTGACTTTTCCAAAGGCTAATTGTGACTAGCTAAAAGTGATTTCGGCCGAGCAATTATAACCAGATACAACTGAATGCGATATTGCAAAACCATTCATTTCGCTTGGTATTCACAATTTCTTTTCTTAAATTGAGAAAAAGAAAATATTTTTAAAATTAAAATATAAAAAAGAAATTCTGAATGTGGATTCTATATTTTGTCTAGGGCCCCTTGTTATTTACCAAAAATGATACTTTTAAAAAGTTCTTGAATTTTCTTAGAATCGTTGAAATGCGCCCATAGTTTTTAGAAAATAATACGTACTGCCTGTAAATAAAAGCACCCAATATTTGATATTAAAAGCAATTCGTTATGTTATTTGGAAACATAATGGATAATTTCATTTTGTTATCGTAACACTAAATTTACTTACATCCTTGAAAATTAAAATATATTTGTATTTATTTATGTAGATGCGGTACTCGTACCTTTACCTTTAGGGAATGAACATAGGGAAAGAATCTACTTACGTGCTGATATTTAAAATAGTTTGTTGTAAACATGATATCTGTAATATTTTTTACTATTACTCTTCTCTATCGGCACAACAAGGTCTCAGCCTTCGATACGGTTTGACTAGATACAATTGATTCGCAATTTGACTTGACTTACGTTCTATTTTTGTTGATATATACATTTTAAATGTATATAATAAGTCTTAATTACATACAAATAATATTTTATAGTCAAATGAAATTGTAAATGGAAGTAATTTATTATGCATGGATTTATCAATCTTGTTTCTTAACATAATGGAATTATTATTGTGTCTTGTATATGTTTACGAGATGTGGGTATAAAATTATAAGACTGCTGCAGTGAAACTTTACCGAGTAGCCAGATTTAAGAAAATTGTGTCTTCCACTGCGCAGCCACCTTAACTGCAATATTTAACAATTGCTTTGAAATTGTTCAGTAATACTAGAATCTACAAACGTTTTTATTACAGTGTACTTACTGTCTGTTAATATATAATGTAAATAATTAATGTTTGTATAATAATAATGGTACAAGTATCGGACTCCAAAGGGCGGTGCTACAGACTTCGCAGACGCTTCCTGTTAACACCGCTTTTTTGATTGAGAAACCGAGATTTATAACTGCAGTAGCCATGAATAGATCATTCTTGTTGTCTGGGTATAATATATAAGAAGAGGCAGAATAGTATTAGGGGCGATAAAAGGCTACGTGCCTACGAAGCCCGAGAAACTATATTTAAAATTAAAAAATAAATGGTACAAGTACAGACATGGAGGATATAAAATGATGAACTTACATTCTGTTAGTGCAACAAGGAAACATAAAAGAAACAATAAGAACAAATAAGTATGTTGACTATATTAAGCGTCTTGAGAGCGTCTAATAAATAATATATGAGTATGTTCGTATGACGTTTGCAACACATTTATTCGAAAAAAACTAAGGCAATCATATTGTATTTGAAATAGGACAGACTGATATGATATAAAAATATATTAAAGGTACGTACTGCCTGCATATATCGATGGCAAGTAATAGCAACCATTATTTAAAAGAGAACAATTTAGACATATTCATTAAATATATTTCATTACCTTAGCCTGAATCAGATTAATTGAATTTTCTTAGATGTTCATTTGACTCTAAATACTGGCTGGTAAAAGTTTTGCACAATACCAATCAGAGTTATCGAGAGGAAGGAATTTTTTTTTATTTGATTTCTAAAGATTATTACAATCTGTCCTGCTTAGAGGACATTTAGTGATAGGTATGTCAAAATAAAGTGTCTTGCGTGGGATGTGCCCATCGACTCATCTCTCAATTTTAATAGATCCTAGATTCTGTTTAGTTGGCTAATAGGTCCTGAGGTACTTTCTTTTTAGTCTGCGTACTATAGAAATATTGGACATTAGACAGCTGGCCAAATTGTTTGGGTGATGTGATTACGTACAAACCATGGTGCATTCGTGACAATCCTTAGCATTTTGGATTGAAATCTTTGGATTATCTAAATATTAGAGGTAGATGCAGTACTCTATAGTTGGATACCATATGACCATACCGGTTTAAGTATGGATTTGTAGAGGAAAGAATGGTGGAAAATAATACCAAAGGTTTTCCTAAATATCTCGATGTAAATGTAGTAAAAAGTCGCAGGGGATTGGAAATAGTTTGAAGTTAATACGTTATCAGTCAGTTATTTATCAAAAAACTCACGCTCTTTAACATTTGTACAAGTTATATTTATGTAAGAGATACGTTTAGATGTAAACTATTGGCAAAGGTATTGTAGGAGTCTTGTGTGTCCCCTATGACTGATCTATGAAATGAACTACTTAGAGTAAGCGTCCACAGATCAGCATGGAAGTTATTGCACGCTTCATATTAAGTATTCTTTGTATGGTTTGTAACTAGCTTCAAGTAAATAAGATATGTATTAAACTTTAAGTAAATTATTTTATAATTACTTTCTATTGTGAAATTATTAATAAATGACGTATTGAATATTTAATAACAATAATTATTTATTGTATCTGAGCTTATTTCCAGCCTTAAACCTTATTCCAGTAGCTAATTTCCATCCTTGAATAGCGCTATATTATAAATTGGCTAGTTGCCACTCGAACCAGTTATAATATAAATAAAATTAATATAAAAATTAATTTGTTTACGGCAAAGAGTCGGAGTTAGAGACTTTCTGATTATTGCTACCTCTTGTAATTGCTAATATATTAATATAACAAAATAAATGAATTAAACTTACTATCTAAGAGGGTCAATAGGAATATTGATAGAACAACAAGAAAACAAATAATGGTTTTGTTCAATATATTTCTTTACGATAGTTTTTATATCTTAAGACAGAAGTAGGAAGTTGATTGTAGAGCATAAAAGAATAAAACCCACTACGTATATCAACTCACCACCTATTTATTACGTACTTAGTATTTAGTTTTCCACAAAGAATGACAAATACCGGATATACATTAAATATTTTATTATAATTTACGATTGACAAACCGTAAGGGGCTTTGTTTATTAAATTTTGTTATGTAGAAGTTAAATCCTCGTTTCTTTTCATAAAAATACATTATTTTTATCTTTAGTTCATTAATTATTCTATGTAAGAAAACGAAAAGAGAAGAAAAGTTTTAGAAAAAGGAACAATTTTACTCACAGACTGCAATTATTTAGCACCGATATGTATTCAATAACACAAGTATGAAAACCTTTTACAAACTTTTATTGGCTACACGATTTTTTATATAATATTGAACATATTTAACTCCTCTTGAAGCCCGATTATATTTATTCAGAAAAGCAAAGTGTGAATCAGTTTTAAAAGTTTACTTACAGCCTGTCATTAAAAAAGATTTAAGAGAACAGATATTATTAGCAGAGGTCACAACCAAAAAGCTAAGAAAAGTGAAACCGAATATCAATTACCAGATATTTCTTAAGCTGAAACTTTCTTTTTTGGTTAGAACCTTAGATTAACACTAAAACTCAGTGAGTGGGAATGGGATTTAACCTTAATAAATCTAGGTTTAAAAACAAATTACGAAGTAATTAGTGGCATTAATAACTGTTTACTAATTGGACAGATATCTTACATACATTACCAAATCTTTAAATACGCGTAGTATACTCACATCCTTTGGAGATTAAATATTATTACGTTTTGCTTTATTAAAATATTACATAAATGTAAGGTAATATGCATGTTTACCGAGTTATTCATTTACTGTTAGGTAATTTAAAATATTTACCGTCTTCGAAAAATAGAAATATATCATTCTTAGTTATCATTGTTTAAGTGCACAGTACAGAACTCATAGTTAGCTGTTTTATTTTGTATTCTAGTTCTATGTTACTTATTCTTGCAGTGGATTTTGTTTTTCTACTTACTTACTTTAAATAAATAAATACATGTAAAGTTAGTTGCAAATTATTTTTAGTCAGGGGCTATAATGAATAATATTACTTACAATCTGTGTATCAAATGAATTATTTATTAGACCTAGTAAGTACTAACGCAGTAAGATATCTCAGTCAAACTCAGATTCAAATCGTTACTTTATGTCTTTAGATGGCTTACCCTCTGCATTTATTAAATTGAATTTCAAAATATATCTTAACACTCAAATAAAAATATTTTTGTTCAATAAATTCAAAATATAACATTTACTAACCAGCTGATATTATTATAATACGCACATGATTTTTATTGAGATTCAGTTTTTTGATTCTTGATTTTTTTGTTTATATCAAACTCACGAGCTTAGCAACAACAATTGAATTATTAACATGCCATACCAATATTTAAGGTAATATCCGCATTTTGAATGTAGCGTAAGCTACTTAAGGCATATTAATTAAACTTACGTGCTAATAATTAAAAGAATAATTGAAATATGATAAACTGAAGAAAAAAAACAGTAGCCCATTATAAGGTAGAAGGAACTACTATAGAATCTACTATAATTTTTTGTAAGACTAGCCTTAGCAAAATTTTCAACTTTTAAAAGTTCTATTATTACTAGATCACAGAAGTATACTGTTTCTTACACAAAGAAAATATTCTTATGAATTTATTTGATAATATGACATAGGAAGTATTATAAGTTCTATAATTTACAACTTACTTCCTATTGTAGATAGAAATATATAATACTAGCTGTCCCGGCCACGCGTTGCTGTGCCTAACGTTTTTGTCATATTACATTACATAGCGCCATCTATTGAATATTTACTCAATCTAGTCAACAGATTTCGATTTACTCAACAGAATATTTACTCAATCTAGTCAACAGATGTCGCCATCATCGTCGCCCGATGTCATATGTCATATACAGATAATTAATAGACAAATAATTAGCAATAAGATAAATAAATTGAGATGTAAGGTATCCTATCTTTCAAGTTGGGTCAAACTGCACACGGTGTACAAATTTCATTAAAATCGGTTAAGTAGTTTAGGAGTCCATAGCGGACAACACAGTGACACGTAATTTATATATATTAAGATAATAAGATTAGTTATATACTTGTATGTATATATGTATAAAACATTTTTCTTTTTCGACATCCAAATATATATATTTCCTTTTAACAGTACACATTTGTGAATATATTTCTATCATAAAATATTAACAAACGATGGGAGATATAATTGTTCCGTGGACTACGTTTCATTATCAGGAATTGTAAGAAATGGAATAATGAAAATTTTATAAATCACAAGATGAGGTAACTAAATATAGATACAAAATATAACTTACGAACTTTGAATGTTATGATTGATTAATAACACCAAAGAAATGTCATTGAGAAAAAACTGTTATTAAAGTATATATTTAAAATTAACTCTATGTACTAAGCAACGGATTGTGCTGGGGATCTTTCTTGGTAAAATTTATCCTTTAATATTGCGAATAATTAAAATATCAATTGAACATCCGAGTTGCTAACTAGTGACTATGAATAAACAAAATAATTTAATAGAATTCAAAAACAACGTCTAAGTCAATTAATTCGCAGAAGTCCTGATATCCTCTTAATTCGTCCCTGATAGTAATAAGTAATACTCACAATCTAGAATATACAATAGGTAGGTACAATAGATTAAGTTCTTGCCCCGGTTCAAAAAAATTGAAGATCCGTTACTGTGAAAGACCCTATACATACCGCCTACATTAGTACATATGGTTTTTAGATAATAAGTGTTAGTTTATAATTATTATTACTAATCACATGGACTGCATTTTAAAATGAGCAAATGTTAAGAATACTTTGGAATAGGAAATACTTCGTACAATTATGCAAAATAAAATTTCGCTTAAATGAAGCTACTTATCGTTATCAGTCATACAGTCGTTAAGCAGTAAGGGAATGAATACAAAATTAGACAACAAAATTTATTATGTCAAAGAAAAAATAAATAGGGAAATAGATAAGGGAAGAAATATTAAACTAATTTAGATACCGTCACATAAGGGAATTAAGGGAAAAAGCTGATCAAATGGCCAAGGTAGCTACTTCCTGTGATAAATATATTTCATTTTTTATAAAATCAGACATGAAAGCAGAATTAAAAAAAAATGAAATGAAAAATTGGCAAGACAAGTGGGATTATTCTGATAAAGGTAGAGAATTTTATACAATACAACCAATACTGAGACGTAAGCCATGGTTTGCCAAACTAAAATGGCCAAGAAGATTAATTACAATGACCTCAAGACTAAGAATGAATCATACTGGAGCTCCGAAACATCTAGCAAGAAACAAAATCATTCCAAACTCTAAATGCGAATGTGGTGAAGAAGAGGCAGACCCTGACCACATTCTGTGGCAATGTAAAAATACAGCCATGGCAAGAAATGGACTCCAACGGGCGGTGCTACAGACTTCGCAGACGCTTCCTGTTAACACCGCCTTTTTGATTGAGAAACCGAAATTTATAACTGCAGTAGCCATAAATAGATCATTCTTGTTGTCGGGATACAAAGTATAAGAAGAAGCAGAATATATTAGGGGCGATAAAAGGCTACGTGCCTAGGAAGCCCGAGAAACTATATTTAAAAAAAAAAAAATGAAGCTACTTACATCCTAAGAAGGATTGTTGACGCTAAATTGAATAACAAAGCTAAGCAAAATGATTGCTCTTAAATAAAGTAGGCGAATTATTTATATTCGATAAATATATTTCGTACAGAACGCGATTGTAAGAATGCGCCATTACACCAAATGAAGTGTTTGTTGAAGTTTGTGAATCAATAACCAATCTTTAGCAATAGTGTATTGACCAGGACGATAATCATTTTGAACATCTTCGGTTGGAGGGAAGTATGGTTATAGATTGTATGTAGATTAATTTCCAATTTAAACAATAATTATATGTATATAAGTCCAAATAGTGAAAAATTAGACTTACTTTCTAAATTTTTAGAAAAAAATATATTTTGGGAATGTTGTTTTATCTTCGAATCTTGTGTAATATCGTGCAGCTTTCCAAGATATAAACCACTCACTATCTAATGGATAATAAACACCACATACGATAAATACTTTTAAGAAAATTGAAAAAGCTTTTTGTTAACGTGAACTTTCTTAGTTCAACAGGGCTTACCAGCTGTAGATGGTATTTAATATCATAACTTAATTTAATTGAACAAATATTTTGAAGAGAATTATTTGCGTTTTCACGTTCAAATCTTTTGCAATTATAATATACTCGTATCAGTGTCGGTTCTAAGCATAGGCTACAGTAACTGCCGTCTTAGAGGCCCGCACCATAAAAGAACTGTTCCAAATTAAATTGAATTAAGTTAAATTTCATTTAAATAATTTTGAATAGATTAAAACAAAAAATGTCTTTGTTTCAGCACTGTGGTGCGGGTCCTAAAAGCGGTCCTGGTTCTATGTAATTAATAATATATATTTGAAAATCTAGACATTGATAAATATTCAGTTTACCGTCTATTCATATTCAAATTGATAATAATTTTCACAAAAGTTAATTAATATCACTTTGTGTTTACCGAGATATATCTCGGTAACTAAGCTATAGCTTAGGGATAAGATTTTGATAAAAATTGAAAGTGTTGCAAATGTCTTACAGCCTTTACGTATGTTATGAACCATGTAATATTTCTCCGATATGTCGATATAAGATAATCATCGATTCTTTTATCGACAATCTTTTATTTATCTTATTTAAATGAATTCGAATGCAACGTAGTCTTAACATTTCTAGTCAATCAATCGACTACTTTAAGAGTTTTGCGAGTACAAGCACACGCAGGCTGAATTTTTATATATAAACATAATTTATATCTCCATATATAATATATGAGATAAATATTGGTTAATTTGCTAAGATAAAGTAAGCCAAGTTAAGAAGAAACAAACTTACAAACTGTTTTATGATATAGAACTTCCTGTAGAATTTGGTCTAGTCTAAGCAGAAACACAAGAACGTTTATTTAATTAATAACAAAAGAATGGAGAACTTGTAACAACTTGCTGTATTTAATATTAGTTCACTAATTTTTTATTATATTCGGTGAAATTGTTGTTATTATATACACTTACCTCCAGTGTCTGCATACGATGGATAAAACATGATATGGATTACAATACGACAATATAAAAGCATATATACGAAGGCTATTTTTTTTTTTTTTAATATAGTTTCTCGGCCTTAGCCTTTTATGGCCCCTAATATATTCTGCTTCTTCTTATACTTTGTATCCCGATAACAAGAATGATCTATTCATGGCTACTGCTGTTATAAATTTCGGTTTCT
This sequence comes from Panorpa germanica, assembly GCA_963678705.1. Lineage (NCBI taxonomy): Eukaryota > Metazoa > Arthropoda > Insecta > Mecoptera > Panorpidae > Panorpa > Panorpa germanica. Next base: position 8,363,620 of record OY783211.1, on the reverse strand, counting down.
CAATCAAAAAGGCGGTGTTAACAGGAAGCGTCTGCGAAGTCTGAAACGAGGGCTATTTAAATATAAACCGGAATTTTGTTGAGTGAACAGAAGGAACCAGCGTCTGTTGTACAACGCGTGAAATTTTGGAGAGGCAGTTCGATAATGCTACTTTAAGTGTTTAATTAGGCGTAGAACTTTCGAAATAGTCTGTTGAAGGAACCTATTGTATTTTTATTAATCACAAATAAATCTGTATTGAAATATGTCAGCTTATATGTTAGTGACCGTCGTAGGAATCAGTTTAGGCGACATCCTGTTCTACTAATACTTACTATCTAAGAAAGATAATTAATAAAAGTCAGGACTAAAAGAGTTGAAATAAAGAGTTAAATATTTATTCATCTCTTCTATTTATATTGCTCTAGCGGTACGCAAACAGGGCAGTGCTACTATTTATATCTAGGATCAAATAAAAAGTTGATCATATTACTTACTATTTTCACCTTATTGAAGTAACCAAAAAATAAATAAACATGTAATTAACATTTCAGTTTAGTAAGTACTTTAGTTATGTATAGAGTATCAAATAACTGCAGCAGCTTACGTTTATCTAATGGGGAATTGAGTAGTAATCAAATCATTTTGAGCCTATTGATAGAAGCGCTAACAGAATCTTAATGAAAGATATCACGAAGAAAATGATGTTAATGTTTGAATATTACACAAAAGGTAAACTTCTTTAAATATCGGTAAATATTACTAGGTAATTATAAGGTAACATTCATGTTTTGTGTTTTGCGGGTATAAGTAAGCGGGTATAAGAATGAATACTTACGCCCTATAAATTTTATTTACACATTTGTAATTAAAATGTCTGCGAATTAGTTTTAGTTAATCTATTTTATCCCGACCGTACCATTATTCGTACAGTAAGAAATCGCAGTCACAAGAAAATGTGTCTTCCCGTATTACCTAAGTAAATGTATAGTAAGATCTAATGACTATAAAGGAAAGAAAATTTTTCAGAAAAATCATAAAAATTGAAGCTGAGTAAATAAAATATTTTATATCAACGCCCCTAAACTAGTCACATAAATTTATTTAGCAACATTTCCGCCAATTTGTCACATTAAGATTCTGATTCATACATATTACGTTGTTTTTTGAAAAACCGGCTTGAACTATTGGGAGAATTCATTATTAGGGGTTACACTAATTCAAGATGCTGGTATTTTAGAATTTTTACTTACAGCCTCAAAGTTATACAAAATATTTGATTCAAGTATTCAACAAATACAAATACCATTTTCCGTATCTATTTTATTTTATAATTTATCGATACTTCATTATTGAAGACCATAATCTTACTCTGTGAGAAATACTCAGTAAGAATTACTAAGGCTCGGTAGAAAAATATAACTGAAAAGCATGGAAGAGAAGGAAGCGGAAGCAGCTTTTCACAAAAGCAAGCTTTTTCAAATGCTACGCACTTTTCAGTCAATAATGTCAATCCGCTTCCTTTAATGAACTAACAGTATTTCAAGATTTTCAAGATTCTCACCTCCTATAAAGAGTAAAATATCTATTGATGTAGGTTTGTAAACAGCCTAACTTAAAGCCTACTGCATCAATAAATTTCTGAAATAAATTACAGGTAGTTTTCGACTTATGACCGAAGTGGGTTCCTAGTCACGTCGGCAGTCAAGTTCATACAATAAAAGCTTTCGAAAGCTTTAGAAAGCTGGAGCAGTCCTAAATTACTCTGAGGGTTAAAGCCTTTTAGAATACTCATGAAATATTACTCTTTTTGATTAAATATTAGTTAGGTTTTGCCTAAGCAAAATATTTATATTCATTCTAAATATATTAAATTATTTGACTTACGTTCTGTAAAATCAATGAATTTTATGACATCGAAATATGAACATTTAATCCTTTTGAAGAATTGAAGTATCATAAAGTATTTTTAGACTCATTAAATAAAATAATTCTAAATTATAATTATTCCATCTAAATTAAAACCTTTTCATTCCAGAATTCAAATATTTTATATATAATGGAACTCACTGCCTGTTTCCCATAAGTAAAACAATTGGTATAGGAACATAAAATATTACTCAGTTGTGTTTAAAAGTGAGAAACACAACATAACATGAATTTGATTGGTTTAAACGAAACTGGTTTAGGTTATCTGATTTAGCATTTCAAGCTCCGCTATTTAAAAATTCCCAGTATTTGTAAGTTTTGAAATGTACTTCCAAAAATACTACGATACATTATATGACTTACAAACTGAAAATAAATATTAAATAGCTTATAATCTACTCTACTTATAGTCTACTCTTGCTAAGCCGCTACTGAACTCAAATTTTGATTTCCCGTTATTGTTAAATGTACTAATGTTAATGGTAATGTTAAAATATCAATACACTATATTTGAACATTATTATTGATTATTATTCTTAGATTTTTTCAACGTTAATGTATGCACATCTAATGTAATTGCAACAACAAATGATTACATTCATGAATTCGGCGCCTCTGGAAAATTGTGACTCGGGCCACTACCCAGTCCTGAGTAAAACCATTAAATTGCATTGTAATTTCTCATATTTTGAAATACATCATTACTTACCACCTTTTAAATTTTATTGATATTAATTTTTGACATTTTTTATTTAATTTATTTAACGTCGACCTATTTTCGAAGTCCTTTCTCCGTCATGGTCTCACGATGAAAAAACAAAATTAATAATAAAATTCAGGAATAGTTCAATACTGACAAACTCACCAAAACGGTACAAATGGGAGCTTTACGTAAGAAGCTGATCCCGCAAAAGTATCAATTTGTTTTTAATTTAATCAAAATAACTCTGGTATAGCATATAGCTAATATAGACTTAATTAAAATAATAATAATAAAATTATGATAAAATATTAAATCTTACACTCTGTATTCCAAATTATAATATTTATCTAAAATATTCATATAAAAACGGGCAGTATCGTCTGAAAAATACCAGCAATTGTTCTAAATAAGATACCGAAAAATTTCTAGAAATCCGCTGCACACATAACATATTTGTCTTAACATAGTTGGTATTTTTTTCAAAACATTACTACAAATTGGTGTATATTTTTGTGTGATTTGGAGCCTAAATATATACGTATTTATATTGGTATACTAACCATAGGGATCTGTATAAGAAAACCAACAAAATAATAAGAAAAATAAATATTAGTACCTTAAATGAATAAGATTTATTTATTTCAATTGGGTAATTTTTAATAACGTAAAGTTGCCGGGCCTTACGATCTGTTGTATTTAGCAGTTACGATTTAATTGGCATTGTATTATTTACATAGGTTAATGTTGTTTATTTGAACCTAAATTAAAGGTAAAGATAATTAAAATAATTTTCTGAATATAATTTTACCAATATGAAGATAGACAGTACTGATTTAGTCTAAAAGGGATGATGAACAAAATTGGAGTTGTACCAATGTAATGTAATAATAACACAATATAATAAGGAGTGACACTTACAATCTAAGCATACCCAGTTATTTATGTAAGTGTTATGTAAAAAGCAGGTAAACAATAAAATTTTAATAACTGTATCACCGAGGCGGTCTGCATATCAGTGGCGAATTTGTGAAAGAGTTCTTACTGACACCTATCTTACCGTGACGCAATTGTACGTTTGCGTAAGCATTGCGGTTTTTATTCTATGCTATACTTATAATAACTGCAACAATTTAATAATAAAATATAAAACAATATTGCTTACGATCTACAAAATAAACATGAAATCCATATCATTTATTACTCGAGTGCTATATCAATTTTCTAAACAGAAAACCCGATGACGGGACAAGCCCTATTTGTGCTATAGATATATATATATATATATATATTATATACTATATATTAATTGTTCGCCTTTCGGCTTTACAATCTACATTTTTAATACATTTCATAGAACTTCAACTTGAAATTAAACTTAAACTATTCTAGACCTTTTTATTTCCAAAAGTACTTTCTGCTTCTTCTTCTCTTGACCCTCTTCCTTCATTTTCCCCAGTCTTCCTTCATTCTCACCGTTTCCTCACCTCTTGTCTTCTTTGTCTCCTCTCGACAATCCCTCTATTATCTTTTCACTATCCTTCCTGCCTTCTCTCTTCGTTTTCACTTCTCCACTTATGTCTATTACAGGCATAGACGCTCTATCTTTACTATTTTCTCTTGACTCTCTTACTATACTCTTTCTTCTTGACTCTCTACCTTTACTATGTTATTATTGTCTCTATCTCCGTCATCTACCTCTTGTCCTTATCACCTTTCCGAAAATCCTCTATTTTTCTGGACTGAAGTTTAACTGTTTCCTCGCTACTTCTTTCTTTCTCCTGCTTCCCTTCACTGCCTCTTTTAGTACTTCCTCTCTCTTCATGTTCCTTATGCAACCCAGCCACAAGCTTTCTTATTGTACTGTTTTTTCTTTCCTTTCTACTATTTCCGCCATCCACCTCTTTCCTTCACTGCCTCCCTTTAATAGCTGGCCAATATTCCTTTCGCTCACTACTTTTTCCTTGCAATCAAACTTAATGTGCTCCAGTGTTTCGTCCTCCGTTCCGCACACTCTACACTTTCTTTCCTCACTACTTTCCCAGTATCTGTTTCCTTTTTCCTCATTTCCCAATCTAAACCTTGCTGTCCTTCTTCTATTAGTGCTATATATATTTCTATGAGGTAAGTAACAAGCTACGTTTGAATACCCTTAAACTATCACATATATAAAATATATAATATGTGATTCCGTAGATTCACTGGATTTAGGACAATAAAAAAACAATTTTTAACTAATATTATTATTTCAGAAATGATTTTAATTCAAGAGAACTGTTCTCCATCTAAATGAAATTTTATTTTTAATTGTATTAATAAATTTTATTTTTTTTTTTTTTTTTATTTAATTTATTTAACGTCGGCCTATTTCCGATGCTGAGTCCTATCACCGACGACCTCCTTCAATGTTGGCAGTATTTATGGTGTCGTGGCCTCATATATGTGGGCTACACCACTGCCTAATAACTGTATGATTATGTATGACCATAATCAATATAAGTTCATAATAACCAAACCCAGAAAATATATATCTGGTCCGGGGATCGAACCCGAAGACACAACAGTCGGCGTCAAGCATCAGTGCTCTCGCCCACTGTGTCGTCTAATAAATTTTACCCTAGAGTAGAGCTAAGGATAGCCCGACTAGAATCCTACCAGGTAGACTCTGGTCACACAGCCGTGTTACCTTTCTTACTAGAACCTTGTCAGGAAGTAAGCCAAGTCTTAGAAGACCCCGGGATACTTACAACATTATTTACCATTATTACAAAAATAGTATAGTCATGAATAACTTACCATCTGAAACAAACAACATTACGTTCATTGTAAATGACACATCACACTGGGACAAATCTGCAGAAGTGACGTATAATGGCATTGAAATATTTTGGAAACGTTGAAACTCTTTAATAATTAAATAGACAAAATGCCTTCTTTAATATCCTAAAATATAGCGAGTTACTAAAAAATAATTGTACATTTGAGGTCGTGTTAGCCAACTTTGCAGTTTTATATAAATTAAAACAGACTTCACAAGCCCATTAATAATTTTCCAATGTGAGTAAACTTACTGCCTACAAGTAAAAAATTCTTATTTTTTATTGAGTACAGAAGCGTAACGAGTGCCATCCCTACCCTGGCCCAACATAGTCCATTCCGGTCGAGCTGTTTTGACTAGATATAATTTAACTGATTCAAATGTTTAAATTATTATACATTTTTTTTTTGTTGTTTAAATATAAGGAAGTGGGGATAACACTGCCTTTTTGATTGAGAAACCGAAATTTATAACAGCAGTAGCCATGAATAGATCATTCTTATTGTCGGGATATAAAGTATAAGAATAAGCAGAACAATATTAGGGGCGATAAAAGGCTACGTGCCTAGGAAGTCCAAGAAATTATATATAAAAAAAAAGGAAGTGTGGCAATTGTATTTTATATTTTTTCTAGGACCTGGTGAAGTCTCACTACGGGGTGGTTAGAAGAGTTCCATTAAACACTTTACTTACAAACTGATGTACGTACAAAAAGTTTTTGAAATCCATACAAGATGTTGGGATAAGGGTCTTTCACACTGGAACCGATTATTTGCGATATTAGATTTATTTATTATGGTGTAGTCATATTAGTACACTACATCTACATATGTAAGAAGCATAAAATGAACATGAATGTAGGAACCGAGAATTATTTTACAACAGTCGTGTATTGATAAAGATTAAAGTACTCATAATAAAGTCAACTCAAATTCACTTTACTAAATAAGTCGGCAAGTACTTAGTTCTAGTGTGAGAGAGCCCTAAGAACAGCGTGTAGTATTACTGTATTACTGAAATACTACGACTGTTAAGAATATACAGTTTTTGTATTTTAGGGTGTTGCTGACTTACTGCCTATGATGATGTCGCAAGTAAGGTAAAACAATTTTGAAAATGTTATAAACTTCCAATAATTTTTGTAATTGTAATTTGTAAATGGCGTTAAAACCTAATTTGTATTTTATAGATTTATAACAGTGAACTTAAAACTTACAGTCTGTTGAATAATAAAACAAAAATTCTTAACCTAAATGAAACAGAACTGAACTGAACTCGTTAAACTCGAACTCGAACTTGAACATCGCTAGTGCTAGTGCCTATAGGTATTCGACTTACGCGGAAACCGCTGGAACGTATTACCCGCGTAAGTAAAGATCTTACTGCACATTAAGAAAGAGAAATATAGGCAAATTTATTACACATAAATCTACTGCGTTTGAATTTTAAAAGAAGTTGAAACGATTGCAATCAATACGAGTATACTATTGTAATTATTAAGTCTGTTGACATGAAAGCGGTGCACTACATTTTCAAAATGAAGCTTTTATTGTACTCACTCATCTCCTCTGTAGATGTGACGACAATGGTATTGGAAGAAAAAGAAAATGTACAAATAAGTTACTAAAAATGTGTTCTTCTTTTTATAATTGTAATGAGATTTTCATAGAATTGTATTGCTTATCATAATATTTTACAAAAAAATTTATTTATTATAAATACTTCAAATATATTTTTAATTAAAAATAAAACTTACCATGATAAAAATCTGTGAAAAGTAATTTAAATTTTATAAGAAGCATAAAATGAACATGAACGTAGGAACTGAGAATTATTTTACAACAGTCGTGTATTGATAAAAATTAACATATAAACTTCTCATAAATAATCTCGAAACTCTTAATTCATTATGCGAATTTACTTGAAAACTTTCCATATAAATTTGAATGCAGGTATAATAACACTAAATTAGTGCTCTTTACTACTTGAACACTTGTAATTCAATAATATTTTGACAAGCAACTCCCACTTTAATTCAATTTCAAAATCATCTAATATCTTACCGTCTAGTAAAGTAAGTGATTTATTTATTTTTTTAAATTTGTTATAATTTAATTTACTTTAAATATATTTTTTTTAAATTAGTTTGTTAATGATATTGATATAACTTGATTTATTTATTAGCTAATAGTTAACATTGTTTTCTTTTCTAATTTTTAAATTTATTTGTTTAAATTATTGTTTTCTACAACGCGAGAAATGAATTGATGCTCTGATAACACTAAAAAACTAAATTGAATAAAAATATGTATCAACAATTATATGAACGATGAAATGATCAGATCATTCTGTTACGAACCTTGCTTGATCATTTTATTTCCCTGCTCTCATTTTTGTTCCCGTCATAACTGTACCAAGAAATATACCTCGGGTATATTATGTAATGGGCTTGTGTCCTATGTCTTAATTTCTATAAAAGTGTACTATAAATTGATAAAGTGGGTTACTAGAACCTCAAATGTTCAATTATTTTTTAATAACTCCTTATATTTCAGGAGATATTAACAATTAAAAAAGTCATTTTGTCTCTTTAATTATTAAAGGGATTCAACGTTGTACACATTCCAAGTTCATGTGACATCACAATCCCTGTGTAAGGTTACCAACCTTATAGCTCATAAATCTCTACTATATCTATTTATATATCAAAATTACAGGTATTTCAAGGAACGCTCAAATTCCAATATTATGTCTGCCTTAGCAGGATTAAATAAAATAAAAACTTATTATTCTTTGACTTGACTTGATTATTTGACTACCAACAGCTACAGAACATTACCAAAGCACTGACCTACTCAACAAATAACTGACATTAAAATGCATTTCACGTCATACAAATATGGCCGACCATTTCTAGCGCTAAAAGTACAATTCAAACTTTTAATTGCTATATCTCCGTCAACATTTAGATATTTAATAAAATAGACACACCAATCCACATTTATTAATATCAATTCCAATCAATAATTGAAAAATCGACCACTTAAAAATGAGGACACAAGCCCATTTGTCGATATTGGCAAAATTCAAATTGAAAAACGAACCAATTTCTTAGACCACATTTTCACTTGCGTGTTCGATTATTTGTGCTGTTTGCCAATTATTTGAGGTAAAGGGGCCGTGCAGGATTATTTGCTGAATCACAAAGCCACACTTGTTTTAATTACGAGTATATGGCAAATATTCATCACCGGAAGATTTGTCTAATGTTATGACACTGGACACTTAGAAGGTTTAGAATACAAAATACTTACGGCATCTACCTATTTGATATATAATAATATTTAGAAAAATAAGTTGAAAATAAACATTTCGTTTTATAACATTCGGAGGAGAATGATGAATTCACATTGAAAATTATAAAAAATTTCTTACCATCTTTTTGTCATAGATGTTGTTATTTAGGAATAAAAACTAGATGACTAGGAATAAGAACTACATTATGTTACATCGTATAACTTCTTCCAACAAATGTTGAATGCTCGCAAAAAAAGGTAATTAATTCATTTCGGTGGTAAATAATTGTGACTGGATAAAAACAATTCACTTTAAGATGTTTTTTAAGATGATTATTATTTCCGCACAGTTTAAACCCGGTTCGGTTTAATTTTAAAATGTCAAACTTAATGATTCTGTGGAAAACATTTCAACAAAATATCAAAATGATATAGATACCTATTTTAAAGATGAACTTGTCCATTGTATTTTATTTCTAAAAGAAGAAAATATTGAAGCAGATATTATATGCACAGTTATATATTAAATATTTTATTAATTAATAAGTCCTCAGACTGAAATTATACAGTAAGAAATTAGAATTAGAAGAAAGAATTATTGTCCTCAGACAATATTTCTTATAGACATAAAACAATTGAATTTAAAATATTTCTTTTTTATATAAACAATAACAAAACAAGTTTAAGTAATTTAATTTAAGAATGAATGTATTGTAATTCCAACACACCCCCTCAAGACATTCATTTCAACAATTTAAATAATTTGAAGTCCCAATCCTTCAGTGAATTTTTCATGTAACTCTCTTGGCAGTGCTTTTGTTAAAATATCCGCAACCATTTCATTAGTTGATACATGACGTAATTTAATAATTCCTTCATCAACTACATCACGAACAAAATAATGACGAATATCTATATGTTTTGTACGTGCATGATAAATCGAGTTCATTGCCAGTTGTTCAGCTCCACGATTGTCAATTAATATTTTAATTTTCAAAAATTTTTCTTGCTCTAGTTCAGTCAATAAATCATTTAAATATATTGCTTCTTTTACAGCTTCTGATAAACTAACATATTCTGATTCAGTAGATGAAAGTGCCACAGTTCTTTGTTTTTGAGATTTCCAGCTCACAGCACCCCCTGCCAACATAAATACATATCCAGAATATGATCTTCGATCTTCAAGACAACCTCCCCAATCAGCATCACAGTATCCAATCATAGATTTTGTTTCTTTAGTATAAAGTATTCCTAATTCTATTGTACCAGCTAAATATCTCAATATTCTCTTAACTCCCAACCAATCTTGTTTACTTGGTTTGTTTACAAATTGAGCTAATCTTGAAACAGTATTTGCAATATCTGGTCGAGTTCCAACCACTAAATACATTAGTGCTCCAATAACTTCTCTATAAAATTTACTATTAATTTCTTCTTTTTCAGTTGAATAAAATATTTTCTTCTTTTGTAATTCTGCTGGCGTTTTAACTGGATTGCAATTATTCATTTCATATTTTTTAAGTAAATTGATAATATATCTTGATTGATTAATAAAAATATATTGATCTGATTGATTAATTTCTATTCCCAAACATTGTTTTGCAAGACCTAGATCCTTAATTTCAAATTCTTCTTGTAGTTTAATTTTAATTTCATCAATCCAATCAACATCTGATGATGCAATTAAGAAATCATCAACATAAACTAGAAATAATAAAATATCTTTACCACGTTTTGCATAATACAAACAACTCTCCTTTTTTGTTGACTTTAGTCCAATACTTTCCAACTTATTTGATAATTTTTCATTCCATTGTCGAGCAGCTTGTTTAAGACCATAGAGAGCTTTATTTAATTTACAAACATCACCTCCTTCTTCAATACATTTTAACATTTTTGTAGCTTTATTTTTTAATTCTTCAGACACCTGACTATCATCAATTATCCACATCAAAATTTCATGTAGCATATCCGGTATTTCCATATAAACATTTTCTTCTAATATTCCATTTAAATAGGCAGTTACAACATCAAATTGTCTTATTACAAGTTTTAATTCCACAGACAATGCAATTAAAAGTCTCATTGATTCCATTCTTGCAACTGGAGCAAAAGTTTGATCATAATCAATACCATATTTCTGACTATAACCTTTTGCAACAATACGAGCTTTTCTTTTTTCAATAAGCCCATCTGATCCAAATTTATTTGTTAAAATCATTCGACTTCCCACAACACTTTGACCTTCAGGTAATTTTACAATATTCCAAGTATCATTTTTTAATAAACTTATGACTTCTGATTTAATTGCTCTCTTCCACTCAGCACACTCTTGAGAATTAATAGCATCTTCCAATTTAACTTCAGCTACTCCAACAAATATATTATCATTATCATTATCATCTTCATTAAAATCAGATTCAATCCTTTCTTTAACTTCACAATTATTAACTTTTGAAAATAATTTTCTGGGACGTCCTTTCAAACCTGTTTTAATTAATTTTGGTCTTCCTGGTCCTCTTCTTTCTTCTCTAGTATATTCTCTTGAGTTTCTTCTAGGAGTTTCTTGAATAGATGATTGAATACCAGATGAATTTTCATTTTCTTCATTATCTTCTAAATTTTCTTCTGGAATTCCATCTAAAGTTTCTGTCTCATTACTATTTTTAAATCCTGTTATCAATTCAATCCATGGTTTATCCTTGTTTTCAAAATCATTAATAATCAGCTGTTTAATCTCTTGGTTCTTTAAAACTGTAGTAACATTATCTTCAATAAATTTCACATCACGAGCAACAATAAATTTTCTCTTTTCTGGTAACCAAATTCTGTATCCTTTTGATTCACGTGGATAACCTACAAAAATTCCTTTCATTGATCTATCAGATAATTTGCCTTTTGTTGGATCTTTATCTAAGACATATACAGTTGATCCAAATGCTCGTAAATAATTTAAATGAACTTTATCCCTGTTGAACCATCTCTGATAAGGAGTATCTCCATTAATACTTCTTGAAGGACATCTGTTTCTCAAATGACATGCTGTAGCTACAGCATCAGTCCAAAACATATCCGATAAATTTGATTGAAGTAATAAACATCGTCCCATTTCAACTAATGTTCGATTTAAACGTTCAGCAACACCATTTTGCTGAGGTGTTCTTACAACACTTAATCGACGTTGAATACCTTGATTACGCAGGAAAGAATCCATCTCAGTATTACAATACTCTTTACCATTATCACTTTGAAGATACTTAATCTTCTTCCCTGTCATACGTTCAGCTTGATTTTGATACATTTTGAAAGCTTCTAGTGCACCACTCTTCTGTTTAAGAAAGTATACTTCACACCATCGAGAATAATCATCAATAAATGTAATAAAATATTTTGCTCCATTCACTGATTGTGTCCTAAACGGTCCAACAATATCTGTATGAACTATTTCAAGAAGTTCTTCACTCTGTCGTTCACTTCCTGAAAACGGTAACCCTGTCATCTTGCCTCGTAGACACACTTCACATCTTGACAAACATTTCAATTGTTCAGAGGTTACTTTACTTGTAGTATTCTGATTAATCACCCGAAATAAATCCTTAGCATTTAAATGACCCATACGACAATGCCACATCAATAACTCAGAATTAGCTTTATCTTCTCCAATACAAGCTTCTTCATTACCTTCTTGTAAATAATAGAGATCACCACGCCTTTCAGCAACAAATTTAACATTTCCAGTCATATCCATAATTACAGCTGAATCTTTTTTAAATAGAATTTCATGATCCTTATTAGTAATTTTAGCAACTGATACTAGATTTGACCTTAAATCTGGTACAAATAATGTGTTTGAAAAATCTACTGACCTCAGCTGTTTACCATTACTAATCGACAAATTAACAGTACCTTTTCCTTTGATTTCACTATTTGCTTGATTAGCCAAATTTATTTTCCCACTAATTTCTTCATTTAAAGACTTAAATAATTGTTTATCACCACATAAATGTGTTGTACAGCCACTATCAAGAATCCAAGGTCGACAACTTGGAACACTACCAGCAAATTCAACATTAAATACTGCAAAAGTATCATCATCCGCTTGAGAACATTGGTTTTCTTGTGTGTATCTATTCTGTCTATCTGGTCTATTTCTTCTGAAATTTGGTTTCAATTGAGTTGGACATTCAGGAGACTTATGTCCTTGTTTTCCACATTTAAAACAATATCCTTTAAAAATATTTTTGTAACTCGGTTGATTTTCAGCCCTTACATTTCCAGCTAACTCAACAACTGAATTTGAACCAATTTCACTCTTCTCAAGTATCTTAACCTTAAGAGCTTCAACCTCCAAGAGTTCATCACGTGATTCCATAGCACATTTAAAACCTTCATAGCTATCTGGTAGACTATATAATAACATTACAGACAATAAATCTTTATTCACTTCAATATCCATAGCTCCAAGTCGATCAACTATATCCGAAAACTTGTTTACATGATCCCTGACATCACCACCTTCAGACATCTTGTGAAGCATAAGTTGCTTAAGTAATAAAGCTTTTCTTGCAGGTCCTTTGGAAGCATAAACTGAGGCAAGTTTTTGCCAAACTTCATGAGAAGTATTACAACCTCGGACATGCTGCAATTCCGTTGAACTAATTGCTAATATTACTTCTGACTTAGCTTTACGATCAATTTTTATCCATCCATTTCTTTCTTCTTGATTATTATTATTATCATTATTTTCCGCAGCAACAGGAATCGGTTTTTCACCACTGACATATTCCCACAAATCATTTTTGATCAATAGCGCCTCAACATGAATTTTCCAGGCTTCATAATTGTCCTTACTCAACAGCTCAAATCTTGTAGCACTCACTGATGTCGTCATATTAATTTTTAATTAAAGCTGGGCCCATAACCTATTGAAGCAGATATTATATGCACAGTTATATATTAAATATTTTATTAATTAATAAGTCCTCAGACTGAAATTATACAGTAAGAAATTAGAATTAGAAGAAAGAATTATTGTCCTCAGACAATATTTCTTATAGACATAAAACAATTGAATTTAAAATATTTCTTTTTTATATAAACAATAACAAAACAAGTTTAAGTAATTTAATTTAAGAATGAATGTATTGTAATTCCAACAGAAAATAACAGTGGTTCTGTTAACATGTATAAATTCTTAATAGGAGATTGGAAAACCACATTTTCTAATGTAAAAACAATTATGAAAATATTTTTTCAATATGTTGACAATTTAAAAATGGTGTGTGGGTGCAAAATTTAAAGAGACACCTTTTGCTGATTGTCGGTTTATTGATTGATATATAGATATATATACATATGTGTATATGTATATACATATGTACAGTGCTCAGTTTTTGCTGTTTAATATCTGCTGCGAGTAACGGACTACATAAGTATTACTAAATTTAACAACATTTGACTTACCCTTATGTGGGTCACATTCTGTGAATAAAAATTCAAACGTAAATACATTGTGTACATATATAAAGAAATAATACATCTGAACAAAATGGGCAATAAACTTCTGGAAACGATATTAAGATCGAGTGGAGAAATTTAAAGAGAAATGTGGCCAAAAGAAGAGAATGGAGAATAATCTTAAATTTAAATGGGATTTTACTTTAAAAGACAATTTTGAAACTAATTTTTTTTATATATTTTATACTGCATGTGATTTCACGTTTGGCCTCTCTTTCACATCTTGTCACAATTTCTGTGACGTCATTTATGGATAATCCATACTGGTACTTAAAAACGGTGATAAATGAGTTTATATTTAAAAACATTCATTGAAATTCTTAACGTGAATTGATATTAATTTCATAATAATAATAAACAATCATCCTTCACTTCTCGCATACCGAAATGCTATTATAAAATTATTAAATTACCATGTTGAAAATTACTTACGTAAGGTTATGTCTAATCAGAAAAAGAATTAAACATTAAATAACTCACGTAGAAAATTGTCTTACAGTGCAAGGTTGAAACTTGTTTAGATTAGTACGCAAGACTCGTTTGGTAAGTTAAGCTCAAAGTTGCTACTAAAAGATTTTCCAATAAGGGCGGGATCGATGTTGACAGTCTGTAGCGGCCATGTAACTGTAACAGTAAGGCCTGTCTCAGTATGGCACCGTATTTAAGCGAATTTCTGCCGGACGTATACGGGCTACTACGCTTTACCTATCCGAACCCTGTAAATGTAATGAGATCTCTCTGGACCTCTCAGACTGCAAGCTACAAAGCCGTCCGAATACGGGCGGCACTACCTCGCACATTAGAACCGTATAAAGGCGAATTTTATCCAAGCGTTACCACTACTACAACGAAATGCTACCCGAACCTTTGTAAATGCAAACAGCCGCCTCAGACTGGAGGGGATCGCTTGTTGTTACGCTGCAATACGGTTCAAATGAGATCTATCGGCGACATCGCTTGTGACGAGTATGTTCTGCATGCAGTTTATGTTTGTATTTCAGTGAATCATGGACACCGATGCCGATACCAATACGATAGAACTAAATTTAAATTCACGCCCACCAGAACTCAGATATATAATAAATGCTAAAGTCCCTTTAATACCAGTAGTGTATCGATAAAAATTAAAGTTAAAGTTTGCTCTCATAATAAATTATATTAGTGCTAAAGAACTCCAATACACCCCCTACAGTACACAAGTTAGTTATCTGACGACTGACTACAGACATCTGTGACACACATAGGCGGTTTGCTTTGTAGCTCATCCAACCCGCCGATTTACGTCCGAATACGCCGTCGCTTAAATACGGTCCCATACTGAGACAGGCCTAACTGTCAAATCTGTTGTTTATTATACGATCACTGATGCCAAATCACCATGAATAGTTTAGAACACGAATAAGCAGCGCGTCTCAAGCAAAGTAATAAAACTTAATCAACCTAAACAAGGTTCACCTAGTGGCAATACATTCACAAAAATTGCGATTGTATTGTAAATCATTGCAAACAGTATTTGCTACACAATTACATTTGTTTACACTTTATTTTTTAATTACAATAACTGTATAGTTTCCCTTACTCCCTGTGATTCAATAAAGTAAAAAGTAGGTAATTATGACCCGGTACAGACCAGTGCCACTACACCATATGACATTTAACATTCCTGTTGATAATTATGCAAATGATATATTTGTAATTCAAGGTCAGTACTTACAATTAAATTTCCTATATTTGCTGCAACCTGCGGGCCAAATAATATTAGTATTAAAAATATATTCAATGGAAGAACACAGACGTCTTGTCCAATAATTAATGTTAATAAAGTTTTTAACGATTCAACTGAATTAACTTTTCGTCACTATTAGCTTAATTTACATTTTGAAAATCATCTGCACAGCTAATAGTAAAAATTCTGTAGAAAAATATCACTTTCAATATTTCAAGTTTTCCGGGCAAATTTTTCTAGTTTTCTTTCCGTAAAAACCACATTTTAAAAAGTGGTATAAGGCTATTGTTCTTCTTGCCATGGACCATAGTTTTTACCGTTATTCTATTAATTATAAATTAATTACATGTGCAAAACTTATATCATTTGCCTCCACTCCATATTTTGAAAAAAAAAAACAGATTACTGAAGCTTTACTTACTGCCTGTATTCGAATATAATTTACTGTCCTTATCCTATTAGATAGATATCAGCTTAAATGATACCTTAAAAAAAGGCCAATAACCGAGCATGTTTTAAAGAGGTTTGAATGGTCGAGACTATTTTATTTATTTTTCTAAATGCCAAAAACTACGCAGTATTTTTTACATTTTAAAAGTTTTTACAACTTCAAAAGCGTCTAATATTTTTTTAAACAACGCAGATGCTAGGAACTTGGTTTATTAGATTAGGTACACATTTAACAAGCCCTAAAAAATGCACTGTTGGTATTTAACTGTCAGAAATGTATTTTTATAAAAATAACATTAAAATAGCAGTTAAAGATGAAAAATTCGATTTCGCCAAAGACATGTATGGCTCAAAATGTTCTAAATAGTGTCAACTATCATCACCTTAAGGCTTTGCACCTTGCTACCAAACACCCTATATAATAATGTATATAACTAGAGCCCGGACTAATATCATTTTGCATATTTGATGAAGAATATATTTATTTACCTCGTTTTAACATATTTTTGTTGCTTATTTTAATTATTTGTTTTCTTTTATCATATTTTATTTTTTACTTGTAAATTTTTAATTTGTTGTATTTTTACTTGTGTATTTAAGGATTTCTATTGCATATAAATCAGGGCACTATACGTAACTCTATAATAGATGGAGACTCAAGTTGATATGGTGAATAGAGATAAGCTATGCCTATGAATCAAGTTATAATATGGACGATAAATGAAATATTTCCATGCGGTATAGATTCTTAACTATTTTTAATGATTCTTATAATATTTGCAGTATAGATATAAGAAAGTTGAAACAATTTCACTTACAGTCTATTTTAGTAGTAGTGATTGATTATACTTTGTTTGATTATGAATCAGCATTGTGTAGTTCGCATACTATCGGACGTACTTATTGTTCAATATTTCGGTAATTACATTTGAATGCGTCTGCTTTTGATGTCCACCCAGTGTCACTTATTCTTTTTATATGAAGAGATTGCATTCTCATACTATTTATAAGTATATTATATAATCATAAATTTTTAAGTAATTTAATTATGAAAAAAAAAACAATATTAAATAATTTTTTCAATTTAATGATAATATTAATCATAAATGAAGAATATTTTAAAGTTGATAATGAGTTTTATTCTACATTAATTACAGTACGTTGGAACAAAACTACGCCAGTGTCAGAGAACCCTACGTTCTCATTTAAAGTTATTGTATTAACTAATTACTATTCATTTTCTTTACATACTTACAATTTGGTTCTGGAAAAAGAATTATTACATATACATATAAATAAATTCGTAGATTTGCATTGTTTCAATGATGGCTGGGTAGAAATATGCATGTTGCAATAACCCAAGGAGTATAATACTGTAGAAAAGAACTTGAAAAGAATTCACAACCTGGATCAAAATCAAACCCCAGATCTTTGTCTAAATACGACAACTCTTTATTTAATTGTCGCATCTCGTATTAAAGTGGTCAGGGTTGATAGAACTCTATTGTACACAGATAAAGATCCAGGTTCGATCTCCGATCGGTTGTTTTCTTCTGTAATTCCGAGACAACGTTTAACACTTTACTAAACGTTGGCATCGTGTGGATTTTTCTGAACAAACGTGTATTCGTAAATTATATTAGACAAAATGAAATCTTCTACAAATGTATACTGTCGAGAATGAAATGCGGATGCTCATGAATATACATGTTATATGAACATAAGGAATCATTAATTTCCTTCACAGCCACTACTCTCTTAACTTACGGTCTAAATTAAATGAGAAAAGGAAAACTTAAATCTCCTATGGTACTCAACTTGTATTTTACTTACTACTATTAATAATATTTGTTGATAGTTCTTATCTTTTATATTGTACTACATCAATCTAAAAATAGTTGAAAATAATGAGCAAAATGAAAAAAAAAAGGTTTTATTGTGGAACAAAATAACTTCTATCTGCTTGTCAAATTATTTAATATTTTGCATAAGAGAACTTTCTGGAGTTAGTATATTTATAAAAAGGAAGTTATTAAATTTAATTTTTACTTACGATCTATTTTATGAAATATTTTATATTTTCACATGTACGTACATATTTTAATAAGTAGGATTTTGTTAGCACTTAAAACAATATGTACGCATATTCATTTTTATTAATGACTCTTGCTTACATATAGCGATAAGAATATTTATATTTTATACTTACTTTCGAGGCCCTCTATAAAATACATAGTAATATGGAATCAAAATATAAATTATTATTAAAATATATGAACTTTACTTAAAAAGCGCTAAATATACGAGTATTATGATTTGATTAATTTCTTTTAAAACATGATGTTCCATTTAAACAGTTAGGCACTTGAAAAATTTTTTTTTTAAAACTTCTAAATATATATTTGTTCAACTACCCTTATTACATATAGTACACATTTGTGAATATATTTCCATCAACAATTATTAAAAAATATAAAAAGTGATGGAATTATAAGCTGTTCCGTGGAACACGTGTGCAAGGAGTCGGCAGGAATCGTCACAAATAAAAAAATTAACTATTTTCTTGCAAACAAATATAATATCTGTCGTGCGCATAGGAACTTTTTGTGGAAATTACGGTTGCTTGAACAAAAAATCGGCTTTTTGGAAAAGATTTCTTGTTAATTTCTTTTATATTAAATCGCAAGAATCCTATGCTACATGATAAACAATAGTACAAAGAAACTAAAGTGTACCTTTATGATAAATGTTAAAGAAGAAATAGTATAATGCTGTGTTTACTTTAAATTGCTAAAATTCAGGCAATTTTGGCATATAGAAACCGCAATTAAATATTTTGAAAAACTAAAATAGGGGCTTATGGCCTAAATATAAATCGGATTACCGTAAATATAATCATGGTAACTGTAAACATGGCTCCGTTCTCTCTATTTCCCTCTCTCTCTGTTTACTTACCTACTATAAAATATATACAAATATACATTTATGAAATCCAATCGCTAAAGCGTTGCTAAAACTATTTCAAATTAACTTACACGCTTTAATGAGAATATGTTCAACACATAATTAAACATCCCGCTATCGCAGTTACATGTATGTACGGGTTATCTAATATAACCTAATGTTACCTGTTATGTAAACAATTTTACCTAATATACAACGTTTTTTAAATTAATCTTTCCTATTAATCTTTTCTTCTTAAAATGCTCCTTTTAATGATTGTAGAACCTTAAGGATACTCCAATAAGAATTAGAAACATTTTTACAGAAACAGTTAAAAAATAATAAAAAGAGATTCTTTCAGTTTTAATATGTAATCGTTTATAACCAATTAATAACATATAACATAGGCCTGTATGTAGAGTTGGTAATATCGCCCGCTATCTGAAGACCGTAGTCAGGCATGTATTTGAGGGAGAGCAGGCGGGGCTACTGCCCCGGAGCCTCCACAATAGAGATCAAAGCATTAAATTTTTGAAAGACTTGACGGAAAAAGAATGTTCCTTTTATTCGACACCTCTAAATCCGGCACTGACCGTAGTTCAAAGTTCAAAGTGATGTCTCTAGTCAGGAGTTCTGTGTTTAAGTAGTATGTTTGTTTTTAATACTCACGTAAAGCTGTTTACATTAAAATATAAAAGTTAAGTAATAAATAAAATTAGCAAAAGCATTTACATACATAGACAATGATAGTCGGAACGGAATTTCCCGGGTCGTGAACTCTACGTTAATTATAAACAACATAATGTGACAACTAATCTCCATATTACTATTCGTCTTTTTTATTTTTCGTTGTATGCCGTGCTTACCCACTATAATGAAAAGACCACCACTTTAATACGCCTACTAAATATAATACTAATATTTAGTTATTACAGTTATGTAGCATTTATGTACCTTACATGTTTATAGGCTATAGGCTAATGTATCTATGCTACATTAATTTACTTAGAGAATAAAGAGTGTGCACTTACTTTCTAATTAATTCAATAAAGACATAAATGTGTATTTGATTTCCTTATAATTAAAATAATCTATTTACAAGTACAAGTAAATTCTGAATATTTTCGAAAACAACATCAATTTCAATGATTTGGGCACTTCGGCTTGAATTGCCTTATAGGGCTCGATTTCCTATAATAATACTGCTTTTACGGCAATTTGCCGCATTAAGTAATTTAAATATACATTTCTGGATAGTTATGTCTACACTGTCAAAAAAGGCATAAAACAATACCAAGATATCTTCATTTTCAAGTGCTTAACTTACCATCTATAATGACAATATATAAATTATTAGCGTTTACCCCACTATTCGCACTATATGCACTATTCGCACTATTCGCAAAATATTTAAATAAGATAGCTTTACTTACATGCTATATTATTAAGTAAAATTGGTTTAGTTGTTAAATTCCATACAATGTTTCTGATTCCTATATGACTGAATAAGCTAAAGAAGATTTATTAATTGAAGATACTTACTTGAGTCCGCTATAGTTTGTATATATTGACGGCATAGGCAAACAAATATGGATTATATATCGATCGTATGTTATTGTATGTGGATGAAATTTATCTTAATTGATACGCCTTTAGTAGTGGCCCTTTTTACATTTAAATATCGCAAAATATATCGCACAACAATAATTAAATAAAATTAAAAAGAAATGTACTAGCCACTGATTTCCCACTGACAATATACGACATTTCTTTAATATAACCATTCTTTAAAATAAAATAATGCAAAATAAATCGGTTTGTTCCGTTAAGATCAGGAGATAAATACACACCGTAAATTTGCATAAAATAATTTTCGGCGCGAATTTTAAATCGTTAGTGCGTACACACCAGTAGTTTACGTGTGTTCTCTTGCAGTGCGTGTTAGCCCATACTGCCCTTTATTTGAATGAATCTGATTAAAATTATTTCCCTTCATTTATCCTATCATTTATTTTATTTTCACTTACCAGACACTAAAATGAAAGTTTATAAACATTTCTGAAATATCATTTCTTTCTTAAAAATTTCTTTATTTTTATTATTAAGTTTATCCTTACTACCTTTAAGGTGGTAAATATTTATATACACTTTTAAAACTTTAACCGGGAAAACTATTAAGATATTAACAAAAACTATAAAAATAATTGAATATAGGCAAATCTATAATATTTTTTATTTATTTTTATAAAATCTTTTACTCACTGCCTATTAAAATATTACAAATATTAACATTACGGCTTTTAAACATTTCTTATTATTTAATTTTTGAATTAAAATATTTGTACCACATAAAATATTATTTTTAAATACGAACTTTAAAAGGACTTACCGTCTATAACATATTAGTAAAAAAAAATTTAATTTAATTTATTTAACGTCTTAAATAGATAATGAGTATTAAATTGTTATTTAATTATCTAATGTATTTAAATAGTTGTCATGTTTTAGAAACAGGTCAAGGAGCAAAAATCGATCGTGATCCGCTAACTTAAAAATAAAGTTCATTTGGCACTCACTGTCTATTTAGTTTATTTAATATATGTTTATTGATAAATTCAATCATAAGCTGAAAAATGTAATTAACAGATCCCCACTTCTGAGTTTTTCCACCCAGATCTGAGTTTCTTTATTGTCATTTGAATGGATAGGTTTTTTTCATGAAAATATTTTTGACAACGTTTTAAAAACAAGTTATTTTCAAATAGAATGGAAGGGAATTGTGACTAGATATTAAAGGTTTTCGCTTGGGACAAAATTATAACTATACCAATATAAACTCAGATATATAAACATTGTAAATACTTACTACCTGTTTATATGAATTTATATTACACATTACATTATTATAAATTAAAACATAACTTGCAAATATTATCAAGAAGCCATTCAAACCATTTTGAAATATAGACTTTGTAGTTCATTTTTTCGTCGCTATATTAAATAGACAAGGTAGACAACAAAGAAGCTAAGCAAATTAAATAAAAATAGATTTCAGCTACACAAATAATATAATGTTTTACCAAATATAAGTAAATTTGTTAATTATAATACATAGTTATAAAATCATACTATTGAAAGAAACCAGGAATAAAACCTCGGAGCTAGTTGATAGTATGTCAGTGCTTTAACTTTTTGAACTACTTCGGTTGCTTGGTTATAGTCAATGACACGAACGAATAGCTGCTTTACACTCTTAATTGGCTCTAGCAAATAACAATATCACTTACAATCTACAAATTAAAAAAAATAATTAAAAACCTCGCAGCTCTTTCTAAGGCATAAACATTTTGTTCACATGTTAATCTCTTAACTTATTATAGAAAGGACAATATCTTACAACCTATAAGATTTCAAATGCAAACAAAAATCCTGATGAAAAAAAGAGTTTACTTTTCTTAATTGTTACACGGATGGGTTATTTATCTAGTTTGCTGTTATACTGATTAAATACAGAAGCGAAAGCATTTCTGCTACCACGTTTATCATGTAAGTTTAATATCAAAGTATTATTTTTAATTAAAATTATATTAATTTTGTGCCTTTCGGCTTTACAATCTACATTATTATATTTCTTAATGCATATCATATAAATTCAAAGTTAACAAACTAAACTTAAACTATTCAAGACTATTAGTACTTCGAATTGTACTTTCTGTTTCTTCTTTTCTTGATCCTCTCTCTTCATGTCCCCTACTCCTCCTTTATTCACACTGTTTCCTGCTTCTCCTTCCTTATTGCCTGTATCTTCATGTATCACCTCTTGCCTTCCTTGTCTCCTCTCGACAAACCCTCTATTATCTTTTCAATATCCTTCCTGCCTTCTCTCTTCGTTTTCACTTCTCCACTTATGTCTATTACAGGCACAGCCGCTCTATCTTTACTATTTCCTCTTGACTCTCTTACTTTACTATTTCTTCTTGACTCTCTCCCTTTACTATGTTATTATTGTCTCTATCTCCGTCATCTACCTCTTGTCCTTATCTCCTTTCCGAAAATTCTCTATTTTTCTGGACTGAAGTTTAACTGTTTCCTCGCTACTTCTTTCTTTCTCCTGCTTCTCTTCACTGCCTCTTTCAGTACTTCCTCTCTCTTCATGTTCCTTATGCAACCCAGCCACAAGCTTACTTATTGTCCTGGTTTTTCTTTCCTTTTTTCTATTTCCGCCATCCACCTCTTTCCTTCACTGCCTCCCTTTAATAGCTGGCCAATATTCATTTCGCTCACTACTTTTTCCTTACACTCAAACTTAATGTGCTCCAGTAAGTTTAATATCAAAGTATTATTTAATAACTTACATGCTGTCATGAAAATATACGTTCAAATGAATTCCTTTTTAATAAAATCATATAGTAGTTTTCTTAAGAATTAACCGACCGTAAGATTTTTGTAAAAGCAAATTTTTTTCGTTTATAAAGTAAATCATATCTTCACATATCTTTATGTAAATTAAATAATATAGATTTCAAAAAGATAGTTTTCTCACTTACGCAATGGGACTGAAACGAAGAATTGTAATATGAATAGCATAACGTGGTTTGAACAAATAACATTTTATAATTGTTATAATTATGTTTAAAAAAAAATCAATTTATTAATTTTATATATAAGACAATTTGCTTACCATCTGTAGACCGGTAAAATGAAATTGCTATTAAATTGAACATTTAATATAGTTACTCCGTAAGATCGAACTGAATTAAAAATTACTATTTACTAATTTTGAACGGAACTTATAAATAAACTGTTCTCTACTCTGTATCTAGCCCATAAATTGATGCTAATCTAAAAACTCACATTCTTCTAAACATACAAATATTAAACAAGTTATAAAAAAACTAGATATTTGTCAAAAGTTACATTTTATTTTGCTCTGGAACTATTGCTGCGGTGTAGCTGGAGTCAAAGGAATTAATCGATCTCTTTAAGTTATACTCCATTTGATTTAAATACTACATGTGGGCTAAGTTAAAAATAAATAGTGTTTACAGTATGAAGTTAAACATTTTTAAATTCTACATATCTATAAATATATACATACCACCTGCAATTAAAAATTTAATTATTTAATTTAAATACTACTGATAAAATATTACTTTAAAAAAACGTTAATTTAATGTAACCTAGCACAGTCTTAGAGTAAGCATCGACTTGTCATGGCAAGTGCAGCTTGGAAATCAGTCAGCGCATTGAATATATTGAATGAAACATGGAAAAGGAAGAAGCCGTGTAGGATGTAGGCGTTATGTTTATTCGTATACCATAATCCTGTTGTCAACCACCAGCAGCATTTTAGTAAGGGTTGGTTAAAAAAGCAGCAATGTTATTGTTGATGGTGCTATCAGTAAAGACATTTATACAAGAAACCACTGTAAACATTTTCATTCTTTTCCATGCTGACAAGTCTACTCTTATCGCAATTAAGCAACGAGCGCAAACGATTGGAATTCTTGAGTCTCAGTATGAACAATTATCAAAGAATTGAAAACTTACCAGCTGTTAAAATTGAACGCAATAAGAAGCGTTAAGGTGTTATCATTCGAAGCTGACTCGAAGGTACATAAGAAAGTACTCATAAGAAAAGTGTAGACTAGGACACTGAATTTATTGGCAAAGTGTTGCACAACAATTTGAACAACAACCTAGACGTCTCCTTTAACTTAGTTTTTAAGCAACAAGTTTTTATTCAAACATACACATATAATACAATTTATATTTCATAATCTTTTTCATTAAAGTTAAGTTTAGGTTATTAAAGTAAAAATAATAGTAAAACATTCATACGTTCTGTTCGATTAAAACATGAATTTAATTAATTTACTATTGGAACAGTTTTTACAATAGCTGTACTATTGTAGCCACAATGCGAGAAGATAGAAATTCATTTTTACTCACTGGGATCTGCGACAAACAAAAAATCAGGCAGTTAATATGGTGCATGGCGTCTATTACTTAAAACTCATGTAAAACTTGTGTAATATTGTTAGATGATAGAATATAAATCTTATGGTTTAATCTTAACGTTTATTTTTTAATTTATTAGATTTTTATAAAATTGCTTGAAATTGCAAGTCACTGTACATCCAAACATGCGAATTTTTAGGTCGCAACCGTTACATATTTTTTTAGTTAACTTACGAACTAGAGAAAGCATTAAATTTATATATATATACACATAATATATACATATAAATATACATATAATTAACTTAATAAGCAATTTGCTTATTTCTTTAATCTAAAAATTATCACATGTTGCTGTCCTAATGCTAAACATACAAGTAAAGATATACTTGGAAAGTTTATTTGATCGGTATACCTTCACGTTTACCTGTTTAGGTGGTAACCTTAAATATGAATGGTCCTTTAACACTATATAATGATCACTTACTTTCTATTTGAACAACATTTACAGGAATTTTAAAGGGTGTAAAGACTTCATGATATAAAATAAAAGTAAATTTTTACAGCCACATGCTTTTTTAATACAGTATATGAAATGCCATTGTTAAAAAGATCAAGGGAAATATGAAAATACTTACTGCCTATTAATTAAGAAGATATTAATTATACACTATTACAAATGGCGACTATATTGCGTTGCGAAAATATTAAGTTTTAAACAGTACGATACTTACAAACTGTATTAATTAGAATTGTGCAGAAGAACAAATATAAAGGAAAATCAATGATTCTTTTAGTACAGGTTATTACGTAAAAGATTTCACGGTGCACTTTTATTGTCCAAAAATGGAATTTAGAGATAAAAATCTTTGTTATTTATGAACATAACTATACTTACATTCTATACAAATAAAACCGATATTTTAAAATGGAATTAGTGTTCCTAATTACTACCAAAAATATGTTTAATAATATACAACAACTTACTGGCTGTTATTTAATTAACAAAAGTGTGCTAGTCGTGTTATGTAATTAATCAATGCTTCAACATTGAAATTTAACATATTGGTTTAAGTCACGAAAAGGACTGTCAATTCTTAAAGGCATTACTTTAGAAATTAAAAGCAGGAATTTAATTTATTACAAGAACTAAAACAAGTGGGATAATAATTTGATTAGCTTGATTAATAGATGTGTAATTTTTCTTTTAAGTAAAAATACGTTATTAACTTAAATTAAATCTTGTTACTATGCATCAAAGAAAATACATTTGAATAATGACTTACTTCCTATATGCATAAGAACAAGTAAATACTTTTCAAATACCATCTCAAACATATACATAGGTTAATATTGAACGAGATAAATATGTCAATTTTACAAATATTTTTACGAGACAAATTTGAAATTTTAATGAATTCGCGACGGGGGTAAACTCTGGGACTAATTATAATGTACTAATAATATGATAATAGTACTGTAAATTTTGCTCGTTAATAATGTTGCCGATCTGTCAAGCGCAATGATGTCCTTAAGTTTTATTAACTTCATGGACATTTTTTTCTAATTTTCTTTTTGATTCTGTAACTGTATCAAAAAAATTGAAAAAAAAAACACTTTGTTATTAAAAAAAGCCTATTAATTGAGAAAAGAATGCAAAAAAGCCAGAAGAGCGTAGATATTGAAAATTTAATGAAACAGTTGATCAATTTAAAGTGTAGCGGATATGCTCAATTAAAAAATTAAACACATTTGAAATATTAATTAAATACTCGTTGTCTTGTATCGGGATGAACAGCTTATTATACTATGTTGAGTATTTCTTACCAGCTACAAGAAATTTTACAATGCAAATAATTAAAGGAATTATATTGATAATAAAAGATTCAAGAACTACATATACAGGCCCGGATTTGAGGAAGGGCAGGCGGGGCTACTGCCCCGAGGCCTTCACAATAGCGATAAAAGCAATAAATTTTTGAAAGACTTTACGGAAAAAATTGTTCCTTTTATTCAGAAAATAATTAGAGGCCTTCACTCCTTCGTTGCTCCAGGGCCTCCACACCTCTAAATGCGGCACTGTACATATATATATATATATATATATATGTGTGTATTGTTATAACTTACGAGCTGAACAAATACAATAATTTATTTTCATCAAAAAGACCAATAAATTGCTGAAAGAAATAAATAACGTAAATAAATATTAACGTAAAAAAAGTAAATAAAGTATTTACTCTATAAAAATCTATACTGTTATTGTAAGCGTCTGAAAGCATTATGCAAAGTAAAAGTAACAATTTAAAAAATATCAGTGAATCGCTTAACAAAATTGTTTCTAACAGCAGTATGTTTTATACGCCTTTACTCATCTCCGCCATGGTCAACTACATCTATACAACATATATTTAAATGTAAATCGTTTCTGTTACTTACGAGCTTTTTATAAAAAGTTATTATATAAAATTAGTGTTCAATAAGACAACTATTCTTTGTCTATTAATACAGAAGTAAGCACAACAAGGTCTTCGTTCGTTAGCCCCATTCCTCGATTGCTAAAGAGGTCAGGTCTTCTACAGGTCAAAGGTAGAATACCATAGTTGGGAATGCGATTATCCATGCACTACTCAGCATAACGCATGTATATCAGCAGCATTCGATTTGCTGACGTCACTTCCATTCACTCACATTCATTAGAATGACGTAATCGGCAATGTTACCTACTAGATCTTTTAAGAATACTTATTGCGATGCGTGCAATGACTTCGATGCGGATATGTCGACGTGTACCTTTATACTACTTTTTTTTTATTAATACTTACGAGCTGAATATATGCAGATTAAAAATTGTTTATTTCACTTATTTTATTGACTATGAGGATAGAGCATTATTTAGAAAAATTCTTCACTAATTCTCTATTGTGATTCTACTTTGTAGTAACTGTAGTAAAATTAAACTGAAACCCAGTTATGTTACTAAATACCTATATTGCAGTAACTTACGACCTTTTTAAGTAAAGTACAAGACACATTATATTAGCCGTGCTATGATGCATAGATAAATCAAAATACAATTTGAACTATTAAATATTTTTTAAAAATTGCACAGTTAAATTTTGAGCTAAAATATATTAGAGGACAAATAAATACTCAAGAGCATGTTATCCTATGTGTCTTTCTGTTTTAAATAATCTTTAGTTGTGAATAATGCTCCGTCTTCTTCTACAGAAAGAAGAACTTATATTTTTATTGCACAAGACAACAAGATTTGTACAAGATTGTACATGATTTATTGTACTTTAAACTTTGTGGTTTTCCAAAGCATTGGGCAGGAATTCAAAAATATGTTCAAGAATCAATTGAGTGCTATTAAGTAATCAACTAGAGTAGATGCGTTAAGACCTTTATATGATATCACTCTGAATTAACTAGCAAGAAATATTCTTTTATTTGAAATAAATTCAGGTATTTTATTTGAATTAAATTCAGTCAATTCAGTCTATTCAATTCAGTCAGTTCCCAAGCTATTGCAGTCTACAAGAATCTGATAAACTTATCAGACCTAAAACAATATATACATTTATAAACATTTGTAATACATAATTTATAATCTATAAATACGAGTATAGGTATTTAAAATATAGAAATTAAATTTTTTAGACATTCTCTGCTTTGAAATATCTACTTATAGTCTAGAGGCATATTAAAAGTATTTTATATTTTGTACATTTTGTTCAGTTTTTCTTTAAATGACAATCTGAAGTTATTTAAAATCATTTGAAAGGCAGCATTTGAAGATTTGCATCATCCTAATAAAATCTTTGACACGGCGCTGGTGATACCTCATTCAATGTGACCATGACCATAGTAAAGATTCAACATAAATAAGATTATATCGTAAGCATTACTTACATTGGGCACCTTGAAGAAATATGAAGTTAAATAAAACCAAGAGCAAGTAAAATAATAAAGTGTATTTTTTGCATAATATTAGTAATACTTATATACGAGTATAATAGTTCAAATTACGAAAGGTTATAAACGTCGTATAAGTCTAAGATACTGTGAATTTTGTCTTATTCTTTCCTAGACGAGATAGTATTTTTTCATTGTATTGTAGTTTTATACGGCACAATTTGTTTTAAGCATGAGTTACCACCGAACTATCGACTTATCGTATGAACGTGGAAGAGGAACAGCCTTAGGTGATTTGCAGTTTATAAAATATATAAATCTCTATATAAATATAAGACAGATATAGTGCAAATAATATCTCCCAGTTTGATGAGACAATTTGCACACAGTATAGATTTTCCAAAATGAATTTATTCAATGAATTCCATGTATGCAATTCTTACCAACTAAATTAGTTAAAGCCAATAAAGCAGCAATTACGGCAATAGCGGCATATAGATAAAATCCTTTCAAGAATTCCATCATTAAAAATATTATATCAGCTATCATAAATGATATAAATAAGTTTTGTTTGTGGAAATGTTATGTCGAAAGCAACAATGTAACGAAATACACCAATTAAAGAATTCCAAATTGCAACTCGTAGTTGGCCATGTTAAAAAATACCTTCGCACTAACAAAACAATTAGTTTAAATGAGTGTTTTGTTTTGAAATAGAAGAAATGTAGTTAGTAGTGTTAGAAATATTGAGACGCTCGTCTAGTCTAGAGTTCAACTAGGAGAACTACATCTACTAGTTAGACCGATAATCTAGTAGTCAATTATTAAATCTTACGTTATGATTATGTAAAAATGAATTATATTTATTCTTATATACAAAATAAACTTACTATATTAGAAACCGAAATTTATAACTGCAGTAGCCATGAATAGATCATTCTTGTTGTCTGGATATAACGTATAAGAAAAAGCAGAACAATATTAGGAGCGATAAAAGGCTACGTGCCTAGGAAGACCGAGAAACAATATATAAAAAAAACTTACTATATGAATTAAATTTGATGGCTATATGTGTTAGTAAAATACAAATAAATCATAAGCAAGTTATTTTATTGGAAATGTTTGCTGAAAAAATGGACGTGTAAAAATCTATATGTAGCTAGCAATAAAATGGTTACGGAATTTTTAAGTATAAATTGAGATAAATGAAAAAATCTCAAGGTCTAGTTTCGAAGCTTCCCGGTAAGCACTCTTACCTGTATTTAATTTTCCTCTAACATAACATAAATTACTTAAGTTACTTAAACGATTTTGCCTAATATACTGTACTCTTTTGTGTATTAGCGTACTCATAAAACTTCTTAAAAACTTTTTTAAGGATTATAAAATATTAATAACAAGGGTCCAAGAAGGGTGTTATCACTTATCTCGAGACTGACAGTAGACCATACAGGGGCATTGGCACATCTGAAAAGAAATCACTTGGTGCAAGAAGATATGTGTAATTATGGAGAAAGGGTAGCAGATCATTTGAATATTTGATCTTCCAATGTACAGAAACGGAGGCCTGCAGAAATAATTTGTACAGAGTTTTGGAAAAAGAAGGAGTGGTGTTGCCAACGAGTTTGACGAAACTGCTAAGATATTCGACTTGGCCAGTGTGCTTAGTGAAAGACAGGATATGGCATATAGCGGGTTTAAAAGTTTAGGTGTAATAATAAATGAAATGTAAATATGTAAAAAGTTAATAAAATGATTGAGAAGGGCGAGAAAAGGACGTGAATTTTTATTAAAAAAATATATATAATAAGTTTTTAAGGTTTAAAGGTTATAAAATAATGAAATGAGACCCTATCTGATTATAGGTTTTGCTTAAGTAAAATATTTTATGAATATGAAGTAACATGCATGTTTTGTGTTTTCGGTCGACCTTATGACTTAATATATCATGGTATATATAATTAATTACATAATATTTAATTGAATAATGCGAGAAAACATATATCAATGCCCTTGGAAGGCAGTGTATCCTTTTTTAAATTATTCTCGCTCAAAAAATTTTAATAGGAAATGCTATTTCACTGTGAATCCCACTCTTTATTGGCAAGAAAAAATTGCTTCTAAAAGAGTTGGTAATTTTACTAATTCTTGTATACTTATTCTTCATTATTCTATAAAAACTAAAATAATAATTATTTTTATGAATAATGATTTTAGCTATTCCTTCTTGCTTCCCAATACACCTCATTCAAACTGTACCATGTAATTCCCATGATTATCTTATTTAACTATCTCTTTTAAATTTAAAGAAAACTAAACAACAAAATATACATTGTTACTATGGCGCATATATTATCAAGTTTAAAATTTTATGTTTACAAATAATGCATCAAAACTAGAAAGAAAAATATTTAAATACATTTACTGATAATATAATTATAAAATAATCAATAGTTCTAATTAAATGTAAGATTGAGTAGAATGTCACTGGAAGTTTGGAAAAGACGCCTCAAGTATCTGAAACAAAAGAAATATTTTGTATTAGATATAATGTTTATAATGTAATTCAAGTAGTAAATTTAATTCAAGTTCTCATGTTGCAAAGATATTGTCAGTGGTGGAAATAGCATCGTACTTAGGCAGACCTCAGACCAAATAAAAATTTATAAAAAATCTAAATGTAAAACAATTTCATTAAGTTTACGTCACTTAAATGTTAAAAATGATTTAAATTTAGAAACAATTTAATGTAATATTTATCAAAATTAGGAACGTCATAAAGTTACTTAGGGTATTATTTCCTGACGTAGTTTATTTAATTTCTGAAGAACTTCAAAGCGTCTTGCTCTATTTACTCTCAAAATATCAGCTTTGTTAAAGCGACGACTGCGCTTAGAATATTAATCTAATATGATTGGTAAAATGTCCACAACACGTGGCAATAATTTCTTACTCACAATATGTAATAGATCTGCATATCTTCTTCCTATACTCCTAAAACACAAAGGACGATGCCACCAACGATGCATAAAATCACTGCAATTATGTATCCGTTTGGAATGATCGATACTCCAGCGTCTATAATAAATCAATCATTATTAGATAACTTCATAAAGATGTCATAACTATAACAAGTTACAATATGCAGCAATTAATATTAAGTAAAATTTTGATTTGATCAGAATTAAGTAAAAGAATTAATAAATGGAAGAAGACCATCTTCTTATTTGTTAGCGTTTGGCAATTGTAATAAAAGCGTTTAAATATTTACTAAAAAATACAGAAGAAAGGAACATTCTTAAATTTGTTAAGTATTTGTAGAACACAAAACAAACGCATATTGACAAATTATTAAAACCGCGCTTATGGCCAATTCAATCAGCCAATCAGAAAGTATGCACATTCGGAAAGAGAGTTAAAATAATCGGAATCTTTATAAAAATATGTTATTAAATTACAAATTTAACAAAATATATTTGATTACGTACCATCCACTTTGTAAAAAAAGAAACGTACATTAAATAATCTACTATTTAACATGTGACGTAATTAATGCATGACCTTAAGTATTAATTAGAAAACAACTAGAAAACGAGTATAGTGTATATACACTTACTACCTTTAATTCAAATTTAATTATTTATTTCGATTTTTCTACATATTGTATATACAAAATATTGTAATAAGTCGCAAACATTTGCCCTTAAGATAAGAAAACAATTGGGAACACTAATTGTTTTTAAATGTAATAACGGTCATTCCGACTTACAATCTTGTTTAGCAAAGAAAATTCTGATGTCAATCTACAACATTATATGTATAACTACCTCATATTATTTCACATTTTAATTTAACGTCTAT
This sequence comes from Panorpa germanica, assembly GCA_963678705.1. Classification (NCBI taxonomy): domain Eukaryota; kingdom Metazoa; phylum Arthropoda; class Insecta; order Mecoptera; family Panorpidae; genus Panorpa; species Panorpa germanica. The sequence continues at coordinate 8,330,522 of OY783211.1, read as the reverse complement.
AAAATCAAAAATTCTAGTTCTTACCAGCTGTTGGCATCAGAATTAAAAGTTATTTGTGTTTTATACAAGTGACCTTGGATATTCTAAGTCATGAAGCAGCTCCCACAGGTTATGTGGGAAGAACCGTATGGTTTCTCTTTCGCTCAAGGCTGCATTTTTATATAAAAATATATCAACATTTCCTTACCGCCTATTTGTCATTACATGTAATAATACATAAAAGCTCATATACGTTATAAGGCATACGGGTTATTTCCATTTTATAACTTGTGCAAGAAAATCAAGCATTCACACTAGCCATAGCATCTTTGTTCTTATCACTTTCTTCCACTAGCGTTAAGAAATCGTTACAAGACTTACAACAGCATGTGTCCGTCATGTATTTTTCAAACTATGCGGTATGTCCTATTTGTTTTGTAAGGTTTTATTACCTACTTAGTATTATAGACTTACCAACTAGTTTAAATTATACCAACTTTGTGATTATTCGATAGTGACTTCTATTTTATTTAACATCGACTTATTTACGATTTTCTAAATTTAATTTCTTTTTTATTTAAACCACCTACATGTATGGGTAATGGCAGCGCTGCCTAATACGTTTATGATAATGTAAATACATAATCAATTTAATTCGATAATAATCAAACCCAGAAAATATAACTCTGGTCCGGGAACCGAACCCTCAAGGACACAACAGCGTCAAGAACTAATGGTTTCGCCAATAGCGTCGCATCAGTTTCTAAGATCTCTTGGCATCAAAAATATAAACAACACCGCTATATAAATAAGTCTTTTTGTTTATGCAAGCATAAATCAATTTGATTTTATATCGTCATCGTCGTTAAGTATAGTAAACATTCTTATTAATTTCTTACATCCTTTTTGGTATAAAAGCAAGTCACTATTTTTATTTTACTCTGATAAATAATTAAACTTAGTTAATTTAAACTCATTTTGTAAATCTTACCATCTAATATTTTTTTTATGTCATTATGTATTATGTAGGTTTAAATATTTACAACAACTACAATGGTGCCGATGAATAGTTTATTATTTACAATGTAATGCAAAATTACCATCTTCATTGGTCAATTTGGTAATAGTAGTAACCAAACATAATTATTAAAGGAACAGAAATCACAATATCAATTGTTAATCACTTCTGTAATATTGTGAATTGGATCAAAGTAATTGAAAAAGGTTCTGATAGTTAAATTACAGTACAGTGTGATATAAATTTAATTATCAGCACGGTTAAATAAGGATTTAAGGAGGTACAGGACGTACCGTCAACGCAAAAAGTTTATCTCTCGGTAATACGAAATGCAAAATACGAAGTACATGAGGGACGAGCAAATATTGGGACTGTACCTTTGAAAATGAGTTTTTCAATTTCCTATTAAACTACTTTTTGCTTGTTAAAATAATTTTTTATGCATATAATAGTTTAATAAATTAAAAATTACCTATAATTAATATCAAATTTATATTAATTCAATTTAAATACAAATTAAATATTTTGAAAAAGGAATAATAAATTTTGCAACGCTGCAAATTTACGTGTGTTGACGCATGCGTGATTTGATTCTTTGACCAACAAATTGTTATATTTTATATAACATTTATTCCGATTTTGAATTTCCCGCTCAAATTGACATTTGCAACGTTGCAGGTTAATAGGTATCCTTTTGATAATTTTCTTTTTGCAATAGTTACAGAAAAGATTATTTTATATACACCTAGTTTTTGAAAGCCGTGTCACCATTTTTTTTATAGTTAAAAGTTATATTATGTGGTGAAATTGAGCTAAAAATTATGATTTGTATGGAAAATGACTATTTTTAATCATGTATAAAAAGAAAACTATGAACCCTAGGTCTCTAAAATTTTGAGACAGCATGTATTTTAACTATTTGTATCGATCCTTTAAATTTCACAACGTTTTCATCATTTACGTTCACGTCCTGTACCTCCTTAACATGGGAATGGTGTATATTGAAGTATTTGCAACCCAATTGCTAGAGTATACTTCATTTAAACTTTTAAATGCGCTCTAATGCTGCACTGTCTACTGTAGCAGCACGGCAGTGTAAATATAAACTTAGAAACATTTAAAATGAGAGATTATAATTATTATATTTGTTATAAATACCACCTTAATTTATATTTGTAGATACAAAAAATTAACTACTTTTTCTTATTTCTATATAGATTCTAGTATAGGAATAAACATAAATTATATAATAAATATATGTAATTGTAAAATACATACAAACTGTGCTCATAATTTATATCGGGGTATATACTGTACTATTGCAATGGCATTTTAATATGGCAGCATTTCGGAGGGAATTCGGATAAAGTTAGGACCAATTTAAGATTAGTCGATGAAGTTAAGACTAATTTAAGTACTTAAAATATTTTTACTCTAATATCAGTATGTTGTATACAAAGTCTATTGTATCTTGCTTTTATCACATTGTTTTGTCAATATATTTACCGCCTTCATTTTAGAAATGTTAAATGTTACTAATATTAAAGACACTTCAAAACAATAATGTCAGAGTCAGAGTGAAGTTTCTATATCTCTGTTTTAAATTATTCATAAAACTTACATTCTATATCATTACATTTAACTTGTGTTCTATATTTAAACTCACACACACACATACTTGCTAAACACATTTAATATTTTACTATTAAATATACTATTTAATTGTACGTAGTATTAAAATTGTATTGTAAATAGTCTTGCTTCAAAAAAGTTCAGGGAAAACAGAATAATAAATAATTATATAGTCCAAATCACGATAGTTCGGCGGCGACTTATACTTAAAATAGGTTATAAGAGCAGTAAAAATCTATAATACGATAATGAAATTTATTTTATTCGTTTCTATATACATTATAGAAAAATAAGTGAGTCAGTGCTTTTTAGTTATATCGGCAGTTTATACCCCACAACTTGTTTTAAGTATGAGTCACCGCCGAACTGTCGTAATTTAAACTATATTAATAATTTTTAATATTTTTTTTACTTTTTTTTTATTAGATTAATTATTCTATTAAACCGAAAAAGATAATATTATGGTTGAAATACCAATAAAATATTTCATAAAATATTATATTGGGTAACATTTAGTAACATTTCCTGCGTAATTGCTTTATGGAAAATAAATCTTAAATACAAGTAGCTGTAGTAATAATGTTTAGCGAGATGCTTCGTGATATACATAATATGAACATTAATATATTTACGTACTTCCTATAAATTAAATCAAATTGTATCCAGTTATACTCGATGTATTTATATTTTAAAATAATTCTATAATAATAATAATTCAATATAGCATGTTTATATTTTCAAATAATAAATTATATAAAATTTTCATTTGACCTAACTTATATAGTAAATAATTATTTCAATAAAAGTTATTATAAAAGACAATATATAATTATTATAACAATAAGTATAGTTACCGTCTAATTCATGTGTAAATATATAATGATATTGTTTAAAATTTAAATTAATATTTTTAGACATATCTCTTGAAGTTTCATGCTTACATGCTTGTAAAAATGAAGAAATTGTAAAAAAGAGTTAAAAAAACTTTATTAGTTGACAGTCTCTTGTGAGTCATCATTATCTAACACAATGGGGAACCTATGACAATGAGGACGAGAAGAATAAAAGAATATTCAAGGTTTAATTTATATTTTAATACTACGTGTCATAATCATGTTCTCACATAAGCAAAAAAAATTTTACTTCATTTTGAAATGTGTATGAAAAAGGGAAATACGAAAATAATCCGCAGTAGTGTTTTCTTCTTAACATTATTTCAATATACGAGTACGAGTATTAACAATTTGAACTTACTGTCTGTATATTTTGTGATAGAATTGAATCAATGTATAAAAAATGTACAACTGCAACCTGCATTTGTTATAAACCACTTACCGACTAATGCAAACAGAATTCAATTACTATTAAATAAATGGATTGATACTAATCAAACCTAAATTAGTGTATATTTTAGGACTGTGAAATGTGTGTGTTGAGTGTGACATCAAATCATAACACACTTATGAAGATAGCTTTATAATTCCTCATTCTATCTTTGAATTATTTGTCTAAGTAAAGGGTAATTAGGGAATTATCTTAAAGAATATTTTTCAAGAAAATTTAATTTAAAAAATTGACTTTTTTCTTTAGTATAGTATAATTACATTAATACTAGCAATAATAATATATAATTATTACAATTAATAAACTAGCTTACTTACTTTTTAATAAAAACATTAGCAAGGTCATATAAATGACTACACAACTTACTGAGTAGCAATTTTTTTTTTTTAAACTAAGGTAATTTTACAGTAAAAAAAACAATAAGTTTTGAACAGAATGAAACATACTACACATTAGTTAAGACTTACCACGCTAATAAATTCAATAAGTTATTTAAATTTAGGCGTTAGTTTGATGCACCGCTATTCTAATATATATATATATATATAATATAAATATATAACAAATCGATCGTCCATTTTATTGGTAAGACATCTTCGAATTTGGATTCATTTATATATGAGTTATCAGAATATTCAATCTGATAGAAGATACGATTTTACATTTACGTAATTACATATTTAACTCAAATTTTTATTTGTCAGAGATGTCTCATAAATAAACCGACGCAAGTTATTATAATAAATCATGTACTAATTGCAATAACTATACATTTTTTCAAGAATCAACAAAAAGAGAACAAATATAAGTTTATTTGTAAAAATTGGTAACTAAACTTACACTCTACAGAAGATTTAAAAATACAATTGCTAATTTCAAAGCATGACTAACAAAAGCCCTAATCGTAGATGTTGTCCAATTATTTAAGCGTTGTGAACTACAACTAAAACATAAAGAGAGGTTTCTAGTGACGTAATGATTTTACAACTTTTAGTATTTCAGAATTGTTTCTCGATTTCCGGAATAAGCGAACATTCTGGTATAGAATTTGCTTTATTCGATAGTAATTGGTATTATGAATAATTAAACTTTTTTTTGCAATTAATTGTGAAACTTACCAACTACAAATGCATTAAACAAACTAATGTTAATAATATTTAAAAACCCATCATTCCATGAAACACCATCTTTTCTTTAATTTCCTTTATATAAACTAATTATTAAACCAATATATGTGAAATACACCGCTGTCTAAGTTTACAATTATGTATATACATAATCTATTTAATTTGGTAACAGCCAAACCCATAAAATATAGCGCTGGTCTTATAACCTGCCTTTTTTTTGGTAAACATTTTAAATAAGATATATTTATATATTATTTAAGACATTAATCATTGTAGAATACTTACTCACTTTTAATTAGCATAATAGAGTTTGTTAGAAGTGCGTCTTGTCATTTAGCATACTTCATTTATCGCTATAGTTAATATTATTTGTATATCATTAACTAAAGGTCGTTTTTACAATGATCAGTTAACTCAGATTTAATATAAACCTTGATTGATCCAAGTTCTCATTTTACTGCTAACCAAATAAAACAAAATAACTAGATTACATTTTTCATTAGTTATGAGATGTCTGTCTTAGACAAAACTAAAATTTAAAACACTATTTTTTAGAAAAAAAGAACGTTATAAAACTGAGTATTGAAAAACGACCCTAATTTTCTTAGGTAGATAAAAAACTATCTTACGATCTATTTGTCCAACGCATCATGAATTTAAGTAACCAAAGTAAAAAGAAATGTTTATATTAATTGAAATACTTTTATAAGATTGATACATCAATCATCCAGCTTATTAATATCCGAAACTTCAAAATTTGACCACAAAAGTTTGAAACTTAAAATCTTACTTTCTGGATAATTTATTAGGTTTCTATCATCACTATAATATGATTTGTTTTAAAGCTACTAAGGTTTTTTAAGGTTTTAAGGCGTAATATTATAATACGTTTCTTAAAAATAATTCAATACATATATTATTAAATTTCGAAAGCACCTACCAGCTAATATTGAGAGTTCAATATATGATAATTTAATAATTGTAGTATAAAATTATGACGGTTTTAATCAAAAGTATTTCTCTTCCAGGATTCATTAGACATATGCATGAATAAGTAAACATTTTTGGTCGTGTTAACATAAAAACCTATATTTGTCGATCAACTGAAAGTCTTACCGGCTGAATAAATTATTAAATTTCTATCAGCACTTGACTTGCATTAAAGTTACTACTATTTAAAAAAAATTAATTGATAATTTTATTCAAATAAAACGTAAAACTCAAATATTGTACAGCAGAGTATACATCAATGTAACTACAACTTACGACCTTTTTAATTAATTGTTTAACAATTATATTTCTATAAGATAATTATTAAAACTTCATTCTCCAATAGAATATATTATTTAGCATTTATTTATAAGCCCTTTATTTTTATAGTATAAAACACAGGTATAAAATATAAAATTGATAACAATTATACGTACAAACTGTTATTAAATAAAAACAATTATTAGTTTACATTTGTACAATTTATAAAATTAAAATAAAATAATTATTTTTATATTATATTTTGAAAATAACATTATTTTCAAATAATATAATTAAATTTCTTGATAATATTTCCATTTGAAATATGATATTTAAATAAATTACCGTTTTTAGTATAATTAACAACTTACCGTCTGAAATATGAAAATATGATAATAATTTAATCAAGCAGTAATATTTGGTTTGCTATTTTCTATCAGTCTGTTATCAGTCCGTTGAAAAATTGAAGTGGTTTCAAAGGAAAACGATTGTTTATAATAGAGGTTGGCTATTTTCCCAATGTACTTATTCGCGAGAAGTAGAAATTTAAAATCAAATTTCCGAGCTTTCCGGATCTTATTAAGTTATTATTCTTATTTTACTACTTAAAAATAATTAATCATTGAATATTTAGAAAGAAAAAAATGAAATTTGAAAACTGCTTATTTATCTATTGGGTTGGGATGATGTATTGTTGATATAAATTTATATATAGTTTACCATCTTTATTATCAAGAAAATAATAACAGTATATTAGTTAATTACCATTTAATACTTCTAAATAAATATTACTAAGATGATTGATTCCTTTCGATTTCTTGAGCTGGTATTTTTTTTAAATTCAAATGCGAACGGTTTGATGATCATGGACAAATAAAAATGAACATTTATTTATTATTTAATGACAATTTCTTTAGCAACAATACACGCAATATTTTAAACAGGCTACTTTATTATTATAGTAGGTCTTATACTTACAGCCTTTTTAACATTTATGATGATAAAAATAAGTAAACTGAATCTGCAGGTATGAAACATAAAAATGTAGTTCATCTAAAGTCTAAATTCATAAAATTTAGAAATAATGCATCTATTCAGTAATTGATGTGAACTTACACACTTTAGTTAGCAAAGTTAAAATAGAAAATTTCCATTGGATAAAAATATTTCTACTATCCAATCCTATCATATCATTTAAGCAAAAGTAATGATATAAAAATGAAGTAATTATGCATATTGTTATAATACATTTTTTAAGAAATAAATAAACATATTAATTGATTCTAATAGCACCTACCGTCTAATATTAAGTTTATTTAATAATTTATTATATTTAAATTAATATTTAATTTATTGTGATGGAGAAATCTTAATTATATAAAATATATATAAATAGATAGATATCAACATTATATTGTAATGTTATAAATTACACAAAGTAATTAGCTAATAATAGTACCATCTATTAATAATAGTATTATAATAGCAATGAACCAAATATTAAAAAGAGAATGAAGTAATGTTTTAATATAAAATGAAACAATACAACTTTTCTGGGTAATCTCTAAAGGACCTTTTAAAATATCACACTTAAAAGATTTAATAAAGGATATTAAATTATTTTACGGGATGCCTACATGTAAAAACAGCAAAGACATTTTTAATGCACTTACTGTCTGTTTTGATTGTGTTAACATAATTGCAATTAGTATTACTTGTATAATAACTGTGAGTTGTATCAAATGTAATTTGCGGAATTTCTAATTAATACAGAAATTATTTAAATTTACAAGTAATTATTACATTCATTTAACTTACAGACTGTTTAACAGATTTACGTGTATTTAACATAAGTAAATTTACCTTTTACATATTTTTTTTTAGATTAATATAATGTAAGATTATATAATTTTACAAATTAAATCAATATTCATTAGTAAGAGATTTTAAGTGTCTTTTGCATTTATTTAATGGCAATGTAACAGATTTATGTTAAACTTTGGTAAAAAATATTACTTTAAATAATGGTATATGTATCTTTTACTTACGTTCTGTTACAATCATTGTTAATTATAAGAGAAACTCAAGAGATTTGTCATTTTATTAGAAAATATCACACTTCTATATTTTACTTCACTTACTAACTGTTTTACCGTTACAGAGAAAAATTAATTTATAATGTTTAATGTTAATGTATTTTCATAATTCTAGACAAAGTTAATTTCCCATTTTGTAACTTTTTTCTAATTTCGAATGATATCTAATGTTTCGGTCTCACCAAAGCAACTCTAAAATGCTACATCCAACATTCATATAATTTTATGCACAATCCTTTATAAACTAGAATGAACCAGTCATTTCGTTGGCATTATCGCACTTGACATAGGAAAAGTAAACCTTCAAAAATTCTCTTTCTTCTATAGACCTGACCCAAAAAATGAATCTTCAAATGGCGTGTTCTTCAAATGGAACACAAATGTTAAATGTCGCATGTTGATGTCGTACTGGTGTAGACAATGAATAACATTTTTCGATTGATTATACTAGACCCAATTAAAACATTATATAGCAAACACAAATAGATCTTAAAGAAACTTTGCTTAATGTACACTCACATTCTGTGTGTGGCAAAAAAAATCTGTCAGACAATTAGGAGTGGTTGAACATTTTTCAGATAAAAGCTATGTGTATACCAATGTTATTTCATATTATCTAGATTTTTATTATCTCGCACTATTTAGACCTAACGTCTAGACCTCCTCCATTTTTCAAGTTTGTCTATTTTTTTATAAAACAGTTGTAACTTATAAACGTTTGATAGTAGCTCACTGAATAACTGTCTCACTCTTATTTAGAATAGTCTACAATTTTGATAAATCACAGTTTGGTCGTAGTGGAACTCTCCCAACTAAATATAGTGAGCTTACAAACCAGAACATTAGTATTGTAAATGATTCAGTTTATTATTTACTTACTGACTATTGAATTTCGTACAAATAAATTAATTTCATAAATAAAGAACTAGATTTGAGAAAATTATTACGGGTATATTACCATTTTGAACAGACTTACTTTCTAATTATTGAGAATTAATTATTTTTAATTAAAATAGTGAGTCTAGACATGTTTGGATATCATCTATATACAAGGCGGATCTTGAGACTGCAAACGCTTGTCTTTATGGTCGTAGCGAGAAATGTAGAAATGATTGCAAAAATATGAAATTTACTTACGTTCTTGATTTGAAAATAAATTATTTAGAACAGTTTTGACGACATGAGATCGAGAATCAAATATTAGGCGCCATCAATGATTCAAAGGTTATTTACATGTTGTATTATATGAATACATAAGTCTACATTTTTGTTTAGAGAGAATAGGCAAGTAGACACAATAATAATAAATCGTATTCTCACCTCCTGAATATACAATTATACATTAAATAAGCTGGTAAGCTAATAAATCACTTTTGTCTTACTATTAATTGAATTATACTTGTATGCACTATTTGTTATAAATATTACATATCAATAATGAGTTGGAAGATCGCAATAATGTGCTCAGAAAGATTTAACAAAATCGCATATAAATTTTGTGATATAAAAGCAATCAACCTACCAACTACACGGCACCAGTTTAAAAATAGCAACCAAAAATTAATTAAAAATATGTTTTTATATTTAAGAATAGAAATTTAAATTTATTTCATTTCGTTATCTTTCACTGAGATGCCATTATACGTTACTTACAGCCTACAGTGTGTACACGGTTATTATCAGAAACTCGTATTTAATATATTTTGTTATAATTATAAATTAGAAATTGTAAACTATTATTCTAATTCACTTACAAACTGAATGCATTTAAAATATTTCACATCAGTAATATATGTTACATACTTGTATCAGATTATTTTTTGCGTTACTTTTGGATAGTTATGATATAAGATTTATCGGTTTTATACAATTTCGTTGTCTAATTATCCTGTAAATTAGAAGTCGATTGGCGGGATTCCGGGATCGGGATAAACGTTATCAAAGATTCAATTATTTGCACGAGGGGATTTCCAATGGAGTGTTTTAACCAGTTTTAAATTTTTCATAAATAAATTGCTGGGAATAGTGACATTTATTAAAAACACAAAAAGGATTTATTTTAATAAGTGACGTTAATAATTTTTTTCACACTACACGTGATGAAATTTTATATGTGATACAACTTCGAGCATTACTTACCACCTATTTTTAACAATTCACAAACAAATAAAGTAACAAATATGTTACATTTTGATAACAACATTTATATTTAATTTTGTACTTACATGCTATTTATTGAAATATAACAACATGACTTTTCTTTGTTACTATGATCAAACTTTGCAATCGATTTTTAAACTATTTCATGATAAGCTGTCGAGCTCAAATGATATGTAAATTGCATATTATGAATATTTTAAGTTACACACGTACTTTACAAAAAGACTAGATATTTTACTTACGTGGAAAACCTAGAAGAAAAATGAAAATTATTATGAAAATTATTAGAATTTTTTGTTAACCAAAAAAATAATTCGATTCGAAATAAAAATGAATTAGCCTAAATGCTACTACAAGTAAGCAACAATATTTGCAAGCACTGAAAGCGAATGCTTACCTCCTACATGAGAAATATTGTCGATATATATTGATAAAGGTAAACTTAACAGTGACATACATAGCATAGCATCATTTTCATTTAGAAATAGCTACGCTACACCTCCGTATATTAATACCAACTCTTTATATGTTAAACAAAGGGCTTACCAACTAATTTATATTATATAATCATATATAGATAAATATATATAATTTGCATATAATAGTAGTCCACCGGAGCTGCTAATAAGTTTATGATTATGTATGTACATAATCAATTTACTGTAATAACAACTAAACTCAGAAAATAGTTCCGGAGAGCGAACCAGAAGACACAGCAGCCAACGTCATGTATCAATGCTCTCGTCCACTGTATCGTCTTTAAAATCCAGAAATCTTTAAAATTATATTATATTTTTAATAAGGTTTTCTATTTTTAAATGTAGATATTCCCTTACGGTCTTCATCCAGAGTATGAAATAATATGATAGTAACCAAAAAGAAAAAGGTTATAAATTAGCATTATAAATTGATGAAATATTGCACTGGTCTAGGAAAGAGAGAAAGAAATCAAAATTTTATTAAACATGATAAAATGAACGCATCGTGCTTCTAACCTAGTGAGTTTTTGAGTGAATTGAACTATTTAATATTCTTAACAAAATTAAATTATTTTTCGAAAAAATTATGTTTTCTATTTACCCGCTATTTATAGTTTAGTAGTTGTTAGGTGGCCCAGTTAATTAATTTAACTTATATATTGATTACCATGAATTTTCTGAATCATTTATTCATTGTATTAAATTATACGTATACATATGATTTGAAGATTTAAAAACTTTAACTCACAACCTTTGTTGGTGCAGAGAGGCTTAATATTTATAATACTTAATATAGATAAGCTTCAGAAACACGTCTTAAGGTTGTTCGTAAGATTTGCATTTCAACATACGAATTCTACACTGACTTATGTTGAAACGGATGCTTTGGGATATAACAATGGTAATTTTCTTACGATTATTTTAAAAAGCTTAGAATTATTCACTGAGAATATGATAAATATTTTTCTGTAAGAAAATTATAAAAGCAGTATTCGTTTTTTTATAAAATAAGTTTATAGTAAGCTACTTTTCGTAAGATCGTTGTCGACTTTCCTCACGTAACCTAAATCAAAAATATACTATTTTATTTATTTTAAGCTAGACTTACAAACTACCGTTCAATAAAAATACAAATAAGTGAAAAAAGATTATATAGAGTACATTATAACGCACTCAGTATATGGATCGTCTAGTTCATTAGTGAAATTGGTTTGATTATTTTTGTTCATTTATGAAATATTTCAATTTTTCATAGATATCTCACTAATGAACTGGTCAGTCGATATTTGTATCGTATGTAAAACAAAACATACTGCCTATTATTGATAATTATAAGTGTAAATATTTTTAAAAGGAATTGCTATTAAATTACAATTATATCATTCAAAGTAAGAGCAACAAATGTTAGTTTTCTTTCTTTTTTTTTGGGTTTAGTTTTTTCAGCCCTCTTGCCTAATCACTAATCTAAGTAGTAAGCACTAATCATCAATTAGAGCGCGAAGTTTAAAATCGATTTCATCAGACAGTTTATTCACTTACATCCTGAATTGAATATAATTTATAAAATGTTTTTAATATATTCTTAGAAAGGGAACTCCGTATAATTAAAACCAAGAGATACTTAAGTTGGAAGGCGGTCTCTTTTATGTGACCCAAAACTCTATTTTTATTTAGTGTAAAATCGTATATCAAAAAATGTTCTTTCAGTTTATTATTAAAAAAAATATTTTTTTTTTATTCTTTAATTTCTATAAATCAATTTGATTATTTAACATAATTCAATAGTAAACAAGCCTTACTCCCTTTTATACAAAGTTAATTAATATTAATTAAATTTTTTAACTAATTTTTCAATCATTGAATATTTTATTCTAAAATGAAAACTCCAATGAACATGGTTTACATGGCGCGAATTGCGCACGATTCGTACTTACAATCTATTAATAAAAAATAGTATATAGTGACTCACAATATATTCATTTAATTTTGGTCTCTGAATGTTACTTATATGAATAGTCCAAGGTACAAAAAGTAACGGCAATTGTAATTTAAATCTTAATTTAAAAATCTATTTTTCATAAGTTGGTAACACTGTGATGAATTTAGGCAAAAGTCTTTGTTCAATAATTTCGTTCATTGTAAAAATCGTTATACACTATAGTGTATAACTTATAGCAGTTGGTTGAATCAGTATACTGATTCAACCAGCTGCTATAAGTTACTTTTGTACTAAACTGCTTTTTGTACACACCCATACAAATTCTTATGTACTATGAAATTATAATTCACATACCATCTAGGAGTATATTACATAAGATATAATTTCATAAACAAATTTCAATTATGTGATTTGGTTTTTATTTTAAAATGATAGGTTTTGTTTTGTTATGGTGATACGGGTCACCCATAAATTACAACACACAAATTTCAAGGTTTTTTAACTCCCTCTCTATTGTCACGTCTAGTTAAACATTGTTAATTTCCTCCCCAAGGTGTGGCGCCACACATTTGGGAACAAAAAAAAGTTTTAGTTTTTTTTTATGACGACATTTAGATTAGATCTGACGACACGGAGCTAATGTTTCATTTTTTACTTGTCAGACTTTGAAAACTATTTCCTCCTATGCATGTGACGTAATTAATGGTATGGCTTCTTCTTTCTTTCTATCTAAAATACAAACAGAATTACAAAAAACACTTACATGCTGTACAATATAGAAATTATCGGTTTAGATAATGTTTCAATTTCTTTTGCTTTTTCTTATAAATAAGAAAGATTAATAGAAAGAAAAATAGATTTATTCGAAGAGTCTTACAACACATCCAATCCAAAATAACATGTAACTTAATATATGTACATGCTTTGTCGGTACTACTTATTCACTCGCGTTGTTATATACAAACTTAATTACAACTCAGAGAATATTTTACTTATTTAATTTTATAGAGCTATAATTTCATGTAGTAAGGGCGAAATCCAGTGGAAACTTTTTTATATAATAGAATATATTTGTCACTGGTGTGGCCCACACTTAACATTACAGATAATCAATGTTGCATATTATTGTGACAAACAATTTGTCTTACCGTCTATTATTGAAGATTAAAATTAAAAAGATAATAATAATAATTTACGTACAAGACATAAATATTATGTCGTAATATATTTTACTATATTTGTAATTGTTAAACAAGTCTTACCCCCTATTTTAATTTATGTAATTAAGAGTTTCAAAAATAACTTCCTAATTTAATTATTTTCAAACTGCATCTATAAAATATTGTTTTGAAGTCGTATTCGCTTTAATTCCTTATACTTCTTAATTAAAGCCAGAGTATCATTTTGTGCTATTAACTGTGCTAAAACTGTTTAATAAATAAGTATTTAATTAATTAAGAGGAACACATTAGTGGTTTAGCCTAAGAGCGTTACCATTATAGCACCCAGATATTATGTTCACGTAGCATTTTTTCTAAGTATTTCGCACAGTGTTCTACAATATAATACTTACATTCTTTTAATGTTCACAGAAAATGTATAATAACATGCAACGAACGATTAAACATTTTAAATCACTGGCAATTTTATATAATTAAATCTGAAGATTTTTAGCATTGTCTCTATGTGTCCAACCTTTTCTAATGTGCCAATTCGTCTACGTCAAATACAAATCTACAAGTATGCGATAAAGAGCAACAGCCCGTACTGTTATCAATATCTTGTGACGCTGCTATAACATTAAAGGTAATTATTATTGTGTTATAATTAACTTACGAACTGCATCACAAATGTTTTAAGAAATTGATTTGTTGTTACGTTAATTGCTCATAATGCTGCTTCCACAATGGAACAGAATATGGACGACTGCTGTAAGTACCCTACAAACAATCTTAGCTATCTCGTATCAGACAGCGGTTAGACAGTAGTCAAACTAACATATGATAGTACTGTGGTAGTACTGGGTAGTAGCATGACTTGTACCTCGGCAAACCTCGTTTGGAAAGTATTAGGAAGGCAATCAGAGTGGGTACGCAGCGTTCCGGCCGGTACAGACATGCTGTCCAAAGCTTCATGTAATGTCTCACTAATGTCTAATAGGATTCCAATCGCCATTCAGAGTGATACGATTCGCATCTAATTGGATCCCGATCAAAATTGTTTGTAGGGTAGTGTAACATAATAGTAAACTCAATACACTACCGCGTTAATACTTTGCTAAAATAACAAGGCTCTATTACTATGCTTATGATTTTGACAGAAAAATAAAACCGCAATAAATATTTTTTAACATAAAACTTACGTCCTGCAAATAGAACACCATCATTAATGTTACGCTGGTTAATAACATTACCTTATTATAAGAATAACTATATTCTGGTGTTTACGAAGTTATGGTTCAGTTACAGTTTAATTTAGTATAATTTTATTACAAAAATTAAAAATCTTTCCCGAAAATTACAAAACTCGGATATTTATGTAATATTTTGCTTACTGAAAGTCTTGGTAATGTTTTTTTATTACCTTATTTGCTTTATATACTTATTACAGTCTCTCTAAACCATAGGTTCGGACAGCTACCGATCTTGCAAAACATACGAGTAACAATTGTAATAGTAAACTTACCAACTACGGTTTTTAAATTCATTAAAATAAGATTATAATTGAAAATTAATTTATAGTATTTTTTTAAATTAGTTAAATTCTATTTTTTGAATGAATTTTTTAATTCTATTTTTAAAGTGAACAACAATTATTGGGTTAATGTCTCTTCTTTTAAATAAGTTGGTTTACTCACTGACACTCTCTGCAAATAAATAAACTTAGCATTAATTTTTTACGTATTATACTCTTACATACGATTACAGAATAAATTCATTTCTAAAACATGAAACAGTTTAGAAAAACACATAAGAACTTTTTTTAATGATTATACCCAAAATTTCAATTTCGAATATAACGCTTCATAATTATTTAGCACTCTTGCAAAGCGATAACACAAAGTTATTTGCATTGCATTTCCCGATCGTGTAATTTCTCATCATGATGATCAGAACTGGCCGGCCATATCATGGGCCGTTTTACATTTTTTTTGGGGTTTTTTTGAAGTCTCAGGTTTATGCCAACAAGCTTACGAACACCCACGCCTTGACGTATGATATTAAGCGCTGTATAAATGAAATTTAGTCGTAATGGAAAACGGTTATAGAAACTTACGACAAAGAAATTAAAATTTTTAGTTAAAAATCTGTGTTTCCTATCAAAATTACTCCTTGTGTGAATTTTGGGATACCCTTTATATTAGCTAGTAGTTATATACATAAAATATTTGTATTACTCACTGAGAGGTTCGCGTAATTCTGGTCCTGTAATATAAAATTACTATTATTACAATAATATATATATATATATATATATATATATATATATATATATATATATATATATATATATATATATATATATATATATATATACATATATATATGTATATATATATATATATATATGACGTTTTTACAAAGCCAAACTATAGCTGGTACAGTGCCGGGTTCGACACAAATGTATAGCAGATGCGAGAAGATGATATTGCGCCTTCCCACTACATTCCAAATATTAGCTGTACTATTGCACTACTTTTAGAATAACCTACTGCGAAATTACTTTACAGACCATCTTTAAGCGGACTCGAGTATTGTGACAAATATATAAAACTAAAGCTAAGGCGCTGCCCTTCATCTTGGCACCACATGAGACTGCATCTCTCGCACCTCTTGGAACAACCCTGCACTAGAAGTACTTAGCACATGGACTGAAAAGTCCCGGGCCTAACACATAGATGGCGCTAGTTTTATTGCAGTCACCCTTTTTTCAGTTAATACTAACCTTCAAAAGACAGCTGTTAAAATTTCATGATATTCTATTCAGTAGTTTGTGAGTTATTGTGCTAAGAGTGACGCTACTTTTGTTATTTTCAAAACAATGGATCAAAAACAATTTCGTGTTTTAATTTTACACTGCTTCTTGGAAACGGGAAAAAATACCGTTCAAGCGAAGCAATGGCTTGGAAAGTGTTATGGGGACTCCGCTCCATCAGAAACAACAATAAAACGTTGGTTTGCTGACTTCAAACGTGGTCGTAGAGACACCGATGATGCAGAACGCAGTGGACGTCCAAATGAGGCGGTAACACCAGAAAACATAAAAAAAATCCACAAATCGTTTTGAATGATCGAAAAGTGAAGTTGCGTGAGTTAGTTGACATCGTAAAGATATCAAAAGAACGTGTTGGCTTTATATTGCATGAGCATTTGACTATGAGAAAGCGTTATATATAAATCACTTACTTTCTATGTGTTTAATTTCATTGAATTAATAAAGAACAAAAATAATTATTCATAACCACAAATGAGTCGCTCAGAAGCCAATGCGGTTTAGTCCAGTTATTGATGTTTCTTAGTACATGCATACTCACTATCTGCAACTGATTTCAAAAAATAATACGCCCATTATATATATATACTTCCACGTATCTTAATCAATTATATTTATATATCAATTAAAGGCTTGCTTTCCTTGTATTAAACTTACCAGCTAATTATAAATTTTAAATACATACACATATATAAGCATTAGTTTACTATAACCGCCAAAATTTGAATTTATATTATAAGCTAGCATTAAGTGGAATGTACCAGATAGATACAGTATTACCAGGGCTGTCTCTTATAGTGTGTCGAAGTGAGAACACGTAGCTTTGTATTCAGTTTATATTTAGTTATTAAATCATATTAATCTTAACTTCTATTTAATTTATTCTACGCATAAACACAGATCCTGACAAATACCACCTTTATAGGCTTTTAGGGCCTTACAAATATATTTAAACTCACTTAGATTAAACTAATTTATTACATTGTTAAACACTTACTTCCTGCATCAATGTCAAAGATACGCGGATATAAAGTATGTAAGAATGGTGATATTACACTCGTATGATATTTAAAGACGTTTTACTGTTGCAAGCTGTTTCATACTTCCAAAGATTTTTTTTTATTTATAAGGATATTATGATTACATCGATCACTTATTCCTAGTTTTACATATTTGCCTAATTCATTTATTATATGATGTCAATTATAATTATGATTATGATAACGAACGAAAAATGGACATCTAGTTTTAAGTTTAATGAATTTATCATTCATGAAATATAATTAAGGAATCGGTGGAAGAATGTAAAGCATTCCATAACAAAAATACTTCATCATATATAACATTATATCTGTGGATATATTAACAGAAATATTAAATATAACTGCGTTAAAACAGCAGCTGATTGTTTCTTACCACCTGCAATAATTATAAGAGAACTGAATGAAATCATAATGCAAGAAAAGTGATAACTTCATTATAGTTGGAGGGCAGAAGAAAATCGATGTAGTTTAAATAAATTTTGTATAAGTAAATATTATAATATTCTATAGAACTATAATTAATAAATAGCTAAGAAGAATATTAATAACTATGTACACTACTAGGAAAACGTTACCAACAAAAATAAATAAATTCTTAAGTTTACTTACAAACTGATTTTTCATAAATTCAGTAAGTAGAATAATATTGTTGTAAATTTCTTAACGTATAATGATCACTAACGAATATTCGAGGCTAATTTTTCATTTAATTTTTTACATTTAGTTTTATAATATATTACATATGAAGATGAAATAGTTTTATCTTACCACCTACATTTCATAAAATATAATTATTACTTAAATATAAGCTAATTCGTGATTACGACAGTTCCCAAGATGCGGCAGCATTCCCTAAACCAGTAGTAGTGGGATACGAACTCTTAGAGTTACGAACCCAAAGTTGTGAAAAAAATTTCGTCCAATCCTTTGGGGTACGAACTCACAAATATCATTTTGACGCCGCCGCAATATATCAGCACCGCTGAAACGTAGTTAAAGAACGGATGAATTTCGTAATCCGAGGTACCACTGTACTACAATATGCTCGTTCTGTGCTATTACATTTCAATTCACCTTAAAATTTACTTACATTCTTTACAAATTAAATCAGAATTGTAAAACAAATCAATACTTGATTTTTTGAAATACAAATAAAACGAAACATGAGAAAATATATCTTGTAAAAAAAAAATTGGCCATATTTATAAGTAGATATTTTACAAGGTTACTCTATATACAATATATCATTAAAAAAAGAGGCCTACAGTCCTAAGCTGTTTTGCAAAATATTATTAACTTAATTCTACAAAATGTAGAATTTAATTTTAATACTTACGAGGATACACTAAGAAGTGCACATAATAGAAGCAACCAAAAATTAACAGAAAAGTTATCGAATCATGTTAATAAATTACCTTTGCCTGATTCTCTGCTTTATTAGCTCTTATTTTTATGTTTATAATTTTATTTTTATCTTTTATTATAATTTTTTTTTTAATTGAAAGTGTAGTTACTTACTTCTCGCTATCGAAAGAAAGGGAAGATATTTATAGTTAGGGAGATTAGAGATCTAATTAGGTGAATTCATTATTTGATTGTTTGACTCTATAGCTATATTTTTGTTAGCGCGGCAGTCAATCACATTACTCGGCTCGAAAGAGACACAGAAGAATTTCGAGGTTATTTCTCTCTTTGCCTATGTTACAGTATTCAGCCTCTTGCGCACTCTATTCTTACATCTCTATGATTGTAAGTGTCGATTAGTCAGAAATCAGTGCAGGGAGTTTCTGAGACACCAACTGAAGTCTAGTTACAGAAATGATGCTGGCGATGCTGACAGTAGCATATTTATACGAGTGAACATACAGATACCGCTAGTGCTTGCTTTCATTTCTTCCTTCTCTTACACTTTTCACTCCCTTATATGATGCCCTTAATATGATTGGAACACAATTCATAGTAAACAATTTTATACTTACTAGCAGCTGTTGTAATTATATAACATTCAAATATTATAAAATAAAATATTTGATTAATTTGATATAATTGATTCACAAGTTATACTCAGTATTGTTGTATTTTGGATACTTACTTGCTAAATATAAATACATGTAGAAACTAATTATTTGTATAATTATAATGGTTGTATTAAGGTGATAATTGATACTTGAATCGTAAGAATCCTCTATTAGTTTCAGTTCAAAGAGTACTTACAATTATCTAATTGATTTTGCAAAGAAAACAGTATTATGGGTACTACTCAAATATGTACGTATATAAAATGCATATATAATCTACTCGTATGTTAGTTTCTAAAAGTTGGACGTTTAGAAAGTAATAGTTATGCAGATTTTATTGCATATTTTATCTTATTTTTGGTAAAGCACTTACATTCTAAAGTTATTTCAAAAAATTAATTGATTATTAGAAAAGAAATGACTTAAACAACACATTGCACTATTTTAGTACAAAATAATATGTGAAGTCTGTAGAATTAAAAGTAAAACACTTACTATCTATTAATCGTAAAAATTATCATTCAATTATTTATGAATACGAGTACAACAAAATCAATCGTTATTTTACTTGTTATAGCAATGGCTTACATGAGGAATGGGCAAGCAATCGCCTGCCCGACTCAAATTTTCGTGTAATTCAAGCTTTATTTTTTTACTTTTTGAATATATATAATATTCAATATATACATTCATGGTCTACATTGTTATAATGTTAAAATAAATTATTGAATGTTATCTTAACCGTAACGTTAAAATTACAAAGTCTTGTTTACTACTCGCTAACACAGTTACGTATTTATAAGGTTTATTTAACATAAAAAAGTTTACATTTTAAGTAACTCTTTTTAGGTTTCTAACGTCATTAAATTTTTTTAGGTTATTAACAGAATTATAATAAACTTTGGTGAATAGTAAAACGTAACTTTAGATAACAAATATTACGTTAAATAATAATATAATTACGTTTTGTGTTCAGAGGGTAATGATGCTAATGAGTGAATACACATTGTGAAAAAGGAATTGACATGTTCGAGTAAAGTCTATTAAAAAACAATAAGTTAATAGTTTAAATATTCATATAAACTTACTAGCTATTATAACCAAATAAAATAGTCAGTATTATGAATAAATAAATAAATTGATGTAATATACCGATATATATATATACTCCATAATGTGAAAATAATACCCTGTATATACATGGCAGTACGTACTATGTATATGCAGCAATGTTTAAATATGCACATACATATGACATACAGAATATGTATATATACTAAGTATGTATTGAAATGTTTTCTGGATATTAGTACGTGCATATACTAGGCATTTACGAAACACATACCTCCTAATAATTAAAAAAACTTATGTTACTAAATACAAATCCGTTAATTGATTGATTAATTCATTGATATCGTTCGACGTATTCTGCTTCGTAGTTCCAGTTTTTACTTACCGGCTTTTTTATAATATTTTAATATTTATTGATTTGGACAATTATTTTGACGAGATAAATATAAATGCTCGTTTGTTAAAAAATGCTGTTAAATATTTTTTTAATCTTACCGACTGCAATAATCGAATAGCAAAATTGTAGATCAGTTAATTAAATAATTAAGTCAGACCATTGTGTCGAGACTTGCTTGTCTAAGCCCAAATTGAAGTCGTAATACCACACGTAGCTTATGTTAAACTTCTTAAGGATCATTAGATACCTGTGTTCTTAATTTAAGTCATTAATCGCCAATAGAATGAGTTTTTGTTAACGATAATTTCTACAATCAATTAATTAGAACATATCTTACGGACTGTTAATACAAAGTAGAAAAAAAATATTAGAATTGTATTAAGTGGTAATTCATAATTCTTATTCTATAACTAACTGTTTTGTTTTATAGGATCCTAATAATTATCACTTCCTGATAAGACCCTAGTAGAGTGCCTGACGAGGCATTCCTTGTCAGGTTCTAATCGGACCTTCATATATCCCTGGTAACATTTCTACTCGGGATGTTTGTAGCAATATTTTGTTACTTTCTATTCATAATATACTTACAAACTAATTACAGAAAAAAAAATATTTTATCTACAATATCCAGAAGATGAAAATTATTTAAAAAAAGGAAGAGACAGGGAAATATATAATTGATTATATTTATTAACTAAAAGAATGAAATGATTTTAAAATATATACAACATACTTCCTAATGTTATTAAGTAATTGTGCAATTAATTTGTGCATTTCTTAACAATTAAAAAGATTATATTAAATTATAGAACATAAATATTTTATAAACTATATATGAAAAGCTTTAAAACTAATGCTTGTCATAGCCCTTAAGGAATTAAACTTGCTCATGCTATTTAAAGAGCATGTCCCGATCTATATAACTAGCATTGTTAAGAATAACATGCCATTTATAAGATGGATGGAAAATTGTTCTGAAGGCAAATGCTCAAATCACTATTACGATGTTACGTTACACCTATAAGTAAATTAAGATTATTATTATTATTGACAGTTTCTTTGCGAAATTACATCAACAAAATCGTCCTATTGCTTGCAACGAACTGCGTTATAGAGTAACGATCTTGGAGCCCCAGACCTAAGTCGGTTTAGCAAAGCTGAAATTAAATGAAAACTAACATGTGTATCAGGGCCAACACCTTACCTACAAAGCTGTTATTTTAACAACCTTCTAGCCACAATATCGTCTTTAAAATATTAAGTAAATACTACAGTCTAATCTATTAAATTAACGAAACGTACCACCTTTTTTCAAAAATTTAAAGTTGGTTGATATTATTAAATTATTGAGTTGTAGCTTATTAACAGTTATTATTCAAAATAAGCTTTGTGGAAAACTAAATGTTGATATTATATTCACTTACACCCTGTTAAACCAATTTTAATGATATTTTTTTTAAATATTTGAATTGCACAAGCAACATGACCTTAAATTTAGATTACGAGTATGTTTCTAATTCGTATTATATAAATTGTATTTATCAGTTTATTCTTACAACCTGGTTGAATAGTGTAAATGTTTTAGAATAATCAAAATGCATCATGTTCGAATCGAATTATAATAATAAAGAAAAATTATCTAAGTAAAGGAAATATGGCAATGAGTTTATCTGTTTAATTTTGCTCTAGAATGAATAACATGTTTGTGCATTAGGGGACATCGCCAAATAAACGATAAATAACCTCAAGAGCTCAAGAAAAGCAAATAGAAACTTTTGCAAATAGAAAGCAGGAAATTGTAATTTAAACTTACATGCTGTGTCATATAACATATTTTTCTTATTATTATTATTATTTGAATAATGTAATACAATAATCGTTATAATACATTTTTACGT
Source organism: Panorpa germanica (assembly GCA_963678705.1). Classification (NCBI taxonomy): domain Eukaryota; kingdom Metazoa; phylum Arthropoda; class Insecta; order Mecoptera; family Panorpidae; genus Panorpa; species Panorpa germanica. The sequence goes on along the minus strand of OY783211.1, from coordinate 8,307,077 downwards.
ACATCCTACATATACAATATTTGTTATTTATTTAAAATAATCAGACGTATAAATATTATCTTTACAAACCCTTAGCACAGATAAAAAGTTCCAGCAAGTCTTTCACAATGAAATTTGAACTTGTTTTTTAAATTAAAATGAATACCGTTTGAAAAATATTTTGAAATATTGATGTGAAAATTAAATTACGCAAAATTATTTATAGAACATATAAAAAGAGAAAACATTCAAGACTGCGATGCGATTTATTGCTTATTAAGTCGTAAACACGCAATATATTGATTACGTTGAAATGTTACTTTCAGGTTTGGTGAGATGCGTAGGGTTTGACAACAATATATTCACAATTGAAATGAATGTTTGTCTTACCAGGCTCGGCTATAGGTACATACATAAATCAAATGAACGCCGTACGAGTTATACACAACACTATGTGCAGTAAATTTTGATTTGATTTTCCTCTACTCCTAGAGTTTTGCGATGCCAGCCTATATTGGCCATAAATAATATACTGAACTTACGTACTTTCAATTTAAACATGTTTAATAAATACACTGCATTTATTGCACGCGTTTTATTCATCGGGTCAATGTGTTTCACCGCCATTTATTGCAATTGTGATTTGTAACACATCTTTAAAACAAAACAAAATTTCAAAAACTTACTGTCAGCTGATTTTGTAAATATAAAGAAAAAAATCAATAGTTTTAGTATTAAATTATTTATTGTATTTAATTTTATGAATAAAATTATTAATATTTATTAGGTTCATTTCTTACGTACTATAATATATGAAGCATTAGAAACATATAAGTTACTAGTGTTCACCACGTCGCAAAGCGACGTCTACTTCATAATTAAAAAAATTTAAATTCAATATAATAATTTTAATAAAAAATAGACTTTCTGTATTTCTTAAAACATAACAATGTTGAAAGAAGAAACAGAGATTTTTAAATGTTTATAGCAATAAGTATTAGTACGTTATCAACAGATTTATAAATTATTTATCATATAAATCTCTATTAATTAGTTCACAGATATTATTTTATTTCCTGCAATTGTTCAACAATAATTTAAAAAAAAACTGCTATTAAACCATAGTACATAGTACGAGTATAACAGATTTATTTCATAGGGTAGCTTAGTTTATAAGTTACAACACCTGATCAGTAAGTATTTTTAATTTTGACAAAAATGGGATTATCTGCATTTCTTGATTTCTGAATTAATTAGATTTTTAGTCATTACTTTTGTTTTTGTTATTATTTCTTTAGATGGTTATTATATAATTCTCAAATTCTCTTTTCGTTTTAATCTTGATTATTTTTTATACTTACGTACTAATTATTATTTATTAAGATAATTTAAATTTATTACATATATCTTATCATAAAAATTCGTATGTTCGTAATTTGTATTTTTATCTGGTTTAAGCGTAAATTTAACTGAACAAATTGATCTCTAATTAGCTAAAAAAAATATTGAAAACTTTACAAACTATTTATATATACAAAAACTACACATCTACTTACAGCCTTTAAATATGTAAAACAAACAAAGAAGATAGATTAAACATTAATATTGGAAAAATATTAATTATTTACAGAATAATTAGCTTGGATTTGTTATAAACCTTGTCTGATACTTTTGTTTCTCAGTTCCCATCTATGTTCAAAATGAACATAGCTGTAGTTTATTCAAACAGGTTATATTTTTCGTTAGTCAACTTGGGTAGATTAAACTTCAGATGTGCCATAACTGATGCAGATACAAATAGAAAAATTAAATTTGACTAAAAATGAAAAAATATAAATTACATCTTACCATCTGTTTATATAAGATATTTAAAACATCTAATATTTCTTTTCTACAAAACAAACACTACCATAAAACCCCAAAGTTCTTCTTCACCAATGTTAAAATCTGGTGACCCTCTGATAAGAATCATAAGTGTCATTTTGTAATGTCTAAAAATATTAGTCGATCTTAATGAATGCAGAATGCTTTATGGACTGTCCATAAAGTGCGTAGCTCCATTTTCGGACCTTTAAAAGTGCTCCGTCTCCTCATATAGATTAACAAAGCTTTTATCATGACATTGAAATTCTGTCCTCCTATAAGTTTCTATCATAATAAAGAATTATAAATAAAAAAAATGAAATTATATCTTACATTCTAGTATATAAGATGTTAAAGCTATTGTTAAACTACAAGAATATAAATAGAATGAGTACATAATGAAGAAATAATAGAGAAACATTGTGAAAAATATTCCAAGTGAAAAATTGACATAAATGTTTCTATGGTGGAAATGTGCACATATAAAACAAATTGTAGAAAGACAGGTAAGCCCCTGTGATCGCTCAGGTTAAAGAAAATTTACCGCATCATCCAGATATGGGATATATACCAGATGCGTCACTTATGACTATAACATTATTTATAGTTAATTAATCCAACTATAAGTTGAATATCTTACCATCTGTTTAAGTTAACGTTGAATAAAGTTAATAAAAACATAATAATAATATATACCTTAACGCTTTATTAAAATTAACTTCGTGCAATCTTATTTTCTTACCAACTATGTTTCATCGGATAAATACATTTTTTATTAAATAGTTATATTTCTAAAAATATTCAACATCTGTATATATTTCGTGACTGGTGAAATGACGCCATCTGGTGATAAAAATATGTACTTTTTGTCTATAAATTTCCAGAGAGCTATTACTGACATTTCCCTGCAGCGAGTGAAATCAAATTGAATTGTTTCATGACAAAAAAATTATACGCGTCTTCAATATGATGTCAAAGTGACTCGAAAATGTTTACTGGAAAGTTAAGGACACCTTTTTAAGAATTAAACGCTTCTGTATTAGCTGTAATTATAGCTAATTATTATTTTCTTTAAAGAATATAAAAGAAGATCGTTTTAGATAAAATATTACTAAGTTTTGTTCAAATTAATTTAAGTTAACTTTTGTTAAGTAACATTTATGGTTTTTTTTTTTATATTTATTTATGATTTCTCAGGCTTCTTAGACGCGTAGCCTTTTATCGCCCGTAATTATGTTCTCCATTTTTTATTAAACTTTATATCCCGGCAAGAAGAATGATCTATTCATGGCCACTGCTGTTATAAATTTTGGTTTCGCAATCAAAAAGGCGGTGTTAACAGGAATCTATTTACACTGTGTACAATTTTGTATAAATAAAAATGAAAAATAATTTAAAGGATTTAATATGCTTTCAAAAACATAAATATTTTCTTTTTAATTATTTTACATTGCTGATATCAATTATACCTAAAGAACGTACCATCTGAAGTGTTTGTTTTAAATCAGCAAATAGATATCAGTAAAAACCAAAGGCAATAAAAAATACAATTATACATATTATTACATATTAATATATATAAGAAAGCAAAGTACTACAAAAGGAAGTAAAATGATATCCCCACATCAAATATTACGTTTAATTACATATAATATATATGGTACGAGATAAAAAAAATTAAATATAATTCAATATATAAATAATAATTTTTCGCAAAACTCGTAACGTTGATATTTTAAAAAAATAAACAATAATTACCAGCTGAGAGTGAGCGAAAGACAAAACATAAATAGGTAAACACAAATGAAATTATTTTATTTTAAATATGTATTTCTGTATTAGTATTTATTTGGTAAAAATGAACATACTTTCTAATTTGATTTAAAATTAAATATTGTAATTTTCTGGCCAAACAATTATTGAGTATTTGAGGAATTATCTGTATATTATTTATATAGACACATAGAAAATTAATTACCAGCTGTATAAATGAATAAATAATTAATAGTGTTATATTAGTCAATTATATTTATGTCATTTTGTGAAATAATACGATAAACTTTAATTATTGATTATCCTTGAGAATTTTATTTAACACATCTCTCTATAAGTTCGTAAGATGACATATAGATGGCACTACTATTGACAAATCCATATGATTTTTAAATAGTACCAACCTTCAAACGATATCTGTCAAAATGAAAAAATATTCAGAGTCCGAATAACAGTGGCCAATGATTTGTTTGAACGATATTTTTTTCATTAAAAAGCAGTGCTTTATCAACACACAAAATTCAGATTTTTCCATTGTTTTTTGCAAAAGTAGATTCACTAAAGTGTAACTCATAAACTAATGGTCAGAATGTCATACAATTTTAACACGTATCGTTTGAAGGTTCATATTATCTAAAAAAAAATGTCAATCAATCAAAAATGTCAAATTGATGTTAATAAATGTGTATTGGTGTGTCTATTTTATTAAATATCTAAATGTTGACGGAGATATAACAATATTTGAATTGTAGTTTTAGCGCTAGAAATGGTCAGCCATATTTGTAAGACGTGAAATGCATTTTAACGTCAGTTATTTGTTGAGTAGGTCAGTGCTGTGGTAATGTTGCAACTCGAAGAATAATAAATTTTTATTTTATTTAACCCTTACTAAGGCAAACATAATATTGGAATTTTATTGTTTCTTGAAATAGCTGTAAATAATATTTGATATTTTGATATATAAATACATATGGCAGAGATTTATGAAATGTAAGGTTGGCAGCGGTTATGATGTCACATGCATTTGGAATGTTGTACAACGTTGAATATCCCTTTAATAATTAAAGAGACAAAAAGACTTTTTTAATTGTTAATATCTCCTAACATATAAGGAGTTATTAAAAAATAATTGAACATTTGAGGTTCTAGTAACACACTTTATCAATATATAGTACACTTTTATAGAAATTAAGACATAGTACAAAACTTACGGCCTTTCAAAATCAAGAAAAGAAAATTCAATGAAATCAAATCGCTTTATACACTGAAAAATTTATAGAAAAAATGAAATCAAAATTTTAGAGCTTACATGCTGTTTTACAATACAGTCAATATGAGAACTTAATGCAACACTTGTAAAGTATTTAAGATTACATAAAACGTGATCTTCTGTATTCATGAATATATGTAATTGACATAAAGTTATGCTCTCTAATTACTTACTATTTAATGCTGTAAATAATTAAAATGGTATTAGAATTGTGTTAGTATTGTATAAGCAAACGTTGGACTGTGATGGGTATATACATACAGTCTGTATTATTTTGAAAAATTATGAAATTAACAATCCATCCTCACAACAAACATATTTAACGGTCCAGCGGTTAAATCTCTATTAGAGAACAAGATCTGTGTTCATCTGTTCTGTTCTCTAATCAAAATACAATTATTATAGATAATAAATACGGTTCTGCCGGTTTGCCTATCAAAAGTATGCCCCCCCCCTTGCACTTTTAATTAAAATTTAATTACTTAATTTTCTTTTCACTATTGTATTTACTTGTTTTAAAGATAAAACATAATTTATTTTAAAGAGAGATATATAAAGAACTTAAAAAGATTAGAATGCAACCTACCGACTGTCATAAATAGATGATACATTCAAAATTGAAGTAATATTACGTTTCTTTATTTTCTATTTGGTTGGCTTATAAATATTTGTCTTCTTTCTCATTAAGTGAAGATATACCAATTAATACGTTATATTATGTCTACTTACAATCAACTAAAACGATTTAAAAGACAGTGGTAATTAAAAATTTGAATTACGTATAATAAAAATATTAAAAACACAAATAAGATTGTTAGAAATTCGAATCAGATGGTTAGAAGTCAAAAGCCTCTTGTATATACAGGGTGTCCCAAAATTCAACGATAAGCCGGCACCAGAAGGTGGTCCTGCTCATGACTACACAAGAAAAAAAGAAAAAAAGTTTTTATCTCATTTTTTAAAAAGAAATTTCTTTTTCGAAAATCGAAACACCTTAAGATGTTTTTAACTACCATGACCACAATTTTTCAAATATTTCTGATTTTTTTTTTGTATCGGCAACCTAAATAGCACTGCTATCCACCACAACCATTAAAACTCCCAGAATGCTAGTAGTTTTTGCAACAACAATTTATGAAATTTGGTTCTTGTTTAGAAATAGTATGCATAATTTTTTTTTTATTGCTAGTTTTCCTGGAGTATTATACCATTTTGGAATCCTGAAGAGTTGCGCCAATTTTTAAAAAAAACTTGCCATAGTAGTCTTCATACTTTTTTTTTACACCACGATGAGTTAAAGTTCACTGAAAGTAAAAATCTTTAAAAAATTTAGGGAAAAAAATAATTTCGATTAAATTTTGTGTAAAAACTACTAGCATTCTGGGAGTTTTAATGGTTGTGATATATAGCAGTGCTATTTAGGTTGCCGATACAAAAAAAAATTCAGAAATATTTGAAAAATTGTGGTCATGGTAGTTAAAAACATCTTAAGGTGTTTCAATTTTCGAAAAAAAAATTATTTTTTTTCTAATTCCTAAAAAAAATGAGATAAAATTTTTTTTCTTTTTTTCTTGTGTAGTCATGAGCAGGACCACTTTCTGGTGCCGGCTTATCGTTGAATTTTGGGACACCCTGTATATGTCAATAAGTATAGAATTTTTTTTATATTGCTACAATTTCAACAGCTATGTAGGAAATATTTCGCATTAATTGTAATATAATGATTGTGTGTTTTGTAGATTTTGTTTATTTATATGGTTGGTACATTTGTTTATTTTTGATTTGTTTATCATTTGGTGAATTAATTCTTTGCCAGTTATGGGATACATTTATTCCTTCTCCGAGAATCCAGAGGACTATGTATAGAACTTACTTGTGACATTTCAACAAATAATTTCATTTCACTTTTCTTTAGATCGGTAATAAAAATACCATTTTTATATCCTAGCTGAAATCAAATAAAAAAATCTTGCTCACTGTCTGTTATTTGAAATTTATTTTGATTGATTACCTCTACGCTCTTAAAAACCAACAATATACATATAACAATATACAATTGATTGAGTAGTCGTATAAATAGAAAGTATAAAAAGAAGAATTTTACTCAATTAAAGTTGACATAACTGAGGTAATATTTGGATAATTAGCATGGATAATTAAGAAAGTATTCAACAAAAATATTTAACAAAATTAATAAATATAAGCGAAACATATTTTACGTAAGATTAAAATGCCGGTGATGTCTTAGAGTTGCCAATAGAGGTAATATGTCAATAATATCCATGATAAAGACACAAAACAATTCAGAATTCAACTAATACAGTACTGCAATTACTTACGTGCTGTGTGAAAGGAAAAATAATTCATTTCTGTGACTTATAGTAAGTAAAAGTGATAGTATATTAAAATATTTTCATATTTTCGTTTTGCATGATGGGTATTTACGAGTATAAGCCAAAATGACGGTAGTTATGTCAGCCAATCAAATGCTGGTAAGTATAATACATTATTTTTTTATAGTCTCATTGGGAAACTGCATATAATAGACTAAATAATAATTACAATACTTACTCGCTGTTTTTGATATATTAGGTTTTTGTTATATTATATAACATAAATGGCTATTTTAATTGTTAATATCTCCTATAATGTTATAACCTATTAAAAAATAATAATTGGGCATTTTAGGTTCAGTTTCATAGAAATTAGGACATATTGCACACCCCAATTTTTCATTGGGTTTTATAATAGCAAATAAAAGTAAAAACAAAAATGATATATATATTTACCATCTTCATCATGCAATGTTCATTTATAGATTAGTAATTACCAAAATCAAGGATGAATAAATAAATGAGTTAAGTAAATGAAGCAATATTTTTGTATTGTGTTCAGCGGACCTACGCAAATACAATTGTTTGATAGCATAAGTCATTGCTGGCGTAATCATTTATAAACCCTTATCCATAAAGCAGAAAAATTCCACATAGGGCAGGACCTTAGATTTATCCCTTTCCTAGATGCGGGACTGTATATTCACGAATTTTATTAGAACTTGTGGGCAAAGGACATGGTTCATAGTGTTCAGCGACGGCCTTTGGGGGTGGCAAGCACGAAAATCGACCAAAAATCACGGCGAAAATATTATTTTTTTATTATGCTTGGAACTTGGTTTATTAGTTAAGTTACACGTCTGACAAACAATAAATTTTTTTAAAAATGTTAAAGGTCCCTTGTCTAATGTTTATTTAGCCTTTAACCGTTGCAACGTTCAGTAATCCGCACTTTTATAAAAACTTGCTGCCCGGGGCCTCGCAAAGGCTAAGGCCGCCCCTGATAGTGCTTCCCAATGGCATGACACAAAAAAGAAACAACATTGTACACAATTAAAATAACCAGTGACAGATCAAGCCCCACAATTAATTTTCAGGGCACAATCCTTTGAATTCTGCCTTTGTGTTACAAAATAATACGATAGAAACACGGGGAATACGAAAATGCACTGAATTCTATCGGAAAACATAACGAACATGACCTACTAACATTGCGACAAGAAATACTGCATTAAATTAGAATTCTTACTATCTGTATAATAAATTATTCGTTAGCAAGATAAAAGCTGAAATATATGATAACTATATATTTTGTTACAAGTCAATAAAAACCAATCATACTTACATTCTAAAATATGAAAGTATGACAATATCTTTTTAGAAAAAAAATTCTTTACAATAATCATGAGCTTCATGATTTCATTAATTTTTGTCAAAATATATCGATTATTCCAATTTTATAATAAAAATGACAATATATTTTCTTGAATAATTATGAACTAATCAGAATGTACGTCTCCAATTCCACCTAAACTTAAATATTCAATAATAATCTTACTGTCTGTATAATATTTGTTATTTATTTAAAATAAAACAAATATAAAATAACTATAATATCTGTATTTGTAATTTTCAATACATGTATGTACTTGAAATTATTGAAATCGACAAAGTAATATTCAATAAAATAAATATTCATTCGATAATTCTGTAAATGCTATTATCATATAATAAAATACGTTACATCATTTGCAGGTATTTCACATAAAGTAATATCAAATATTTCTATTCTAAATAAATTTTTATTACAATATTTAAAAATATGAACAAATCTTACAATCTATTATATTTATGTATAATTCATTAAATAGATATTTGCAAAAACCAAACGAAAAAATGAAAATGTGCATTAACTTATTTCATTGTGTAAAAAATATTTTCAATGATGAACAAATTATGTGAATAAATTTTATCAAAGCCTTATAACCTTACATATATAAGTAAATATACTCATATGTAATATAATGTTAAATGTAAGAATATTTACCGTCTATTAATAATTAAAATTATATGCAATAATTTGTTACCTAGCAAAAAAATCTATGTTATAAAGCAATGCATCTTCACAGCTTTGTTGCGTAGTTCTTTAGTTGAATTAGTTAATAATATACCTTATCAAAAGTAATTGCATTTAAATAGTAAACTACAAAATAAACTTTCTACAAAGTTACAAGTCACCAGAGTGTTGTGTAATTTTGTTGCGCTAATGTTGAAATACAATACAAAATTCAAATTGAGACAAACGTATTTAAACAAAACAAATTTGCAAGCGATATCCTTTATGTTTGTACATGTTTAAATAAGCCATATTAGATTTAGTTCGCTCAGTAGTGTCCAGGGGGACATTACTCAACAGTTGCACAACTGACCGTCGCTACATTTTCCGTTCTGGACAATGTTGAAGCAGCCCGTAGTTAAATGGGGTCCAACTTTGAAACCCCAAACTGCATATTCTAGTGTTATGCTTAGCATAATTTAGACAAAAAAGCAAAAAAAATTAGTCAAAATAATCATTGATAATATTTTATTTTTAAAATTTGATATATTCATTAATATTCATCGTGTTATCGAAGCATAATAGCGATTTTTATACAAATTACAAAATGTAAGAAAATATTATTGTGTTTCTTGTATTCTAACCAAACAAAATGTAACAAAAACAGTTACAAAAACTTACGGGCGTCGCTAAAGGACATGAATAAGTCCAACGTAGCGAAGAGACATATTAGGGACCGCAAAAACATTTTAATAGCTATTAAAATAATTAGTTATGTTAAAGAGCTGTGTTATGTTCAAACAATTGCATATATAAAAGCACGAAACAAAATATAAACCATTAGAGTCCTATGTTTTTACTATGCATTATAAAATAAATATATAGTAGGCTATTTTCATTGTTGCAGTTTTATTTAAATAAGTACATTAAACAAAATTTAGTCCTCGAACTAGATCAAACGGTTGCACATATGGTATATGTACAAAGATATTTCCAACCCTGTGTCTTATATACAGGGTGCTTATTAAATTTCAGGTTAAAGTTTAAAGAGCACTAAGCCTCAGTCTTCGTAAACACTTCAAATAGAACGAAGAATAATAGTCCAGCCATAACGAGGAAAAAAGGTCCACTGTCGTCAATTGTAATTTTATTTAATAAGTCTTATATTTTAGGAAATATTAAGTCTCTAATTATTAAAGTGATTCAACGTTATATAACATTCTAATGCATGGTACGTCGCATCCGACGATATACCATCTCTTTTATACAAGAGAGAAGCAAACGAGTGTGCGTATGTATGTAATACATTATTTACTACTAACAGCTGAGTTTGCATCCCATTTAAGTGCGATATTGTGGTAGGTTTCAAATTTGATATAGATATAATTACGTCAATTATTGGATATTTAAAGCCCTTTATTAAATCGAAAATTAAAAAAATAACCATTAAAAAATGAATTCACCGAATGAGCGTTGGACCTCGGTCCTGGGTTGGTTTTCAGCTCTTTGGTGCAACCTCGCAGGACAATACACAATGTCTCTCACACTTAAAAAATAGTCACTGCAAACATTGACTTTGAACAAAATACGCCTTTAATATAAATAAGTCATTTTTACATTCACATAAGAATATTTCATATACAAGTAAAATTATCTATCCTTACTTCAAATTGAATTAATTAATTTTGACTTTGTATTCATAAAACATATAAAAACATTTAACTTTAGATTTATTTTTTGCAAGCACTGTATTCAATGATGCAGATTGCGCAGATGCAGAGTACATTCAATTTTGGGCAAACCACATCATGGATTCACACTACATAAGTCGTGTGTGTAGTGCGTAGTGTTTAGTGTGTATCATGACAGTATCATTGACAGCGGTTTTATTTCTTCCTACAGCGTTGCTGTTTTGTGCACATTGTATTGTCTCAGAAACAATACTATGGGGCCCCAAAATACTTAATGAAAATAGAGAGCAACCAGGCGACAGTGCTTTCTTTAAAAGACTACATGCAAATGTAGATAAAGTAGTAGTGTTTGTCAGTGAAGACAATGTGACCTTCAGTGACAAAGAAAGTTTTAATAGGATTAAAAATATTCCAGTTTTAGTGACACCTGATAGTCTAAATTCTTTTTGGAATAACTGGAACGATTTACAGGTTTATTATTATTTTTTTATCACATAATTATAGGATGCAATGATAAGCTAAGTACTTTAATAAGAACATATATTCAAACCATTTTTTTCCAAATAATATATAAAATCTGTAAAGTAAAGTTACAAACCATTTGTAGTTGTGTGTAGAGTCCATAACTTACCCAATTAATTAATTAAATAAAGAGTTAAATTATTAATACTGATTAATACGCTCTGCTTTGTAGGTACACATATAATGATTGAGCTATGGATATGAAACCAAAATTATAGTATTATTTTTTAATATTTAATTTATTTAACGTTACTGTTAAGATACTGATTCCTATTACCGACGATCTCTTACTATGTTGGCACTTTTAGTAGTGTTATCCCTACAAACAATCTCTAAATCTCGTCCGAATCTAATACGATTCTAATGCGATTCGGTTAAATCCCAATCCGTTACAATCTAATACGAATCCTATACGAGTCTTGTCAACATTCTTTGTAGGAATGGCGTCATACAAGTGTATTACACCGCTTCATAATAAGTTTATGATTGTGTATGTACATAATCAATTTAACTTAATAACAACCAAACCCAGAAAATATAACTCTGGTGTGGGAATCGAACCTGAAGACTCAGCAGTGATGCAGTTGATGCAGTCAGCATCAAGCATCAGTGCTCTGATCTACTGTGTCGTCCTTTATTTAATACATATCTTAAACATAATTATGCAAAACCGTATGCAATGGACATGTCCGATTTGCTTCCAAAAAACCGCATAAGTCGACGACTTTACAAAGATTATAAATCTTAATCTTCAATTTTAAGTTAAGTTTAAACTTTTTTAGATAAAATATTACTAGGTTTTGCTAGTGAATCTAAGTTAACATCGCTGTTTTCTTTTTATCAGAAAATTACTATAAAAGTGGGGCGCTTATTTGACGTCATTTTTGTTGCAATATTTAAATTACTTGATAAGTGTAAATTAGTATTTATAATTAGCTCAGCTATTATGTTGTTATCTTATTTATTATTGTTATTTTTATGGCCTTGGTTTTGTAATCTTTATAAAATATAGTACCATAAAAATTCTGGAACAATATATTCTGAAAATATTTCCATAGTTCAACACTTTTAATTTATTTTAGTATGTGACATTGGCTGCTTTTACCGTCGATCGAAAGAAGGAAATATTGGACATATTTAGCACTATAGAAGCACAGTATGGGGAAGGCCGTGTCTTGGGTATCTTGCAGATACCAAATACTTATAAAGACCACATCAGAGTGCGAAGAAGGGTATCGACTAAACACTACACTTTAGACTATAATAAAGATGGTACGATTAAAAACGTATATCATGTTTTATGTTGATAACTAACACTACTCCTCGATAGAATAAGTCTCATTAACCCCTTTCCTGAGATGGCATCCTATTGTCATCATGAATAAACCATAATTCGTACAAATAAATTGCAGTAAAAGGGGTTACTTTTAATATCTTCAGTTGCATTGCGTATTACAAATATAATACCGAAATTTTATTATAATTGAATATTTTCAGGGGACATACTTTTACGAGTGACAGACCCTACATTATACATCTATGGAAGTAAATACAAACTGTACCAACAATCAGTTACAACAGGGACAGATAAGAGCGAGAGATTGGCTATTTCTTTCGATATAGACAATAACCAGGTGGGAAATATTTATGAAAACATAATTTTTTTTTAACGTAAACAAAAGATTAGTTTATATAAAAATTCATTTTAAACGAATATTACGACCTAAAATACAACCTACACTTGGGACCAATTTTATAAAACGTTTATCATTTTTTGTGAAATGCAAGAATAGTTTTCTAACCATACATGTTTGTTTTTCAGGTCATGATTAGCTTCAACTTCGAGCAGGATGGCACCAATTGGACTATGACGAGTGCGGAATACTACCAATTCAGTGATGAACGAACATACCTGCTTCCTGTGGACAAGAACAAAGATGTGCCCAAGGCTCCCCTCGGACAGTTTTATAAGTGTGATGACAAAATTGTTTTTAAAAACGACGAGTTTCATCTTGAATTTGGAAGAATTGAAGTTAGTGTCTTTTTTCACTGTTTGTCTTGAGTTTTTATTTTATAACATCATGTATCTTGTAAAATAATCTTCCAAAACTCCACGGTATCTTTAACAGTAGTAATAACGCAATCTTATACTAATAAGAGAGACAGAGAGAGTTAGAGCACCACACCGTCCATTAGACAAGGACGCATTGTGCAAGCTGTCAAAATTTAATTTACTTGTGGCCATATTTTGTTAGGCAATCGGGTATAACCGTATTTCTCTTAATAATTATCTATAAAAATTGTATTTTGACTAAAAAATAGATAGTAATCACGCAGTCTGATCCTGTACTATTATAACTAGTTTATAATTATTATAAAGCTACAATGAGTAGGTACAAAATAGATATATATATTTTACTTTGATCACATTTTATATATGTTACAGGTTCAACCCTACTTGAATGGTCAGGGGACTTTTTCTAAAGAAGGAGTCATTTGTCCCCGACCTATTGCCAACACCTTGCAAATAATAGGTTGGGTAGCTCTTGTAGCAGTTCTACTTTGCGCAGCTGGAGGTGCAATTTGGAGGAAAAGAAGAGCTCATGCAGCATCAAGAGCTGCAGCAACGGCAGCTAGTATTTAATTATTATTATTCAAATATTTAAAATACTCATGTTAATGGAAACATTATATTGTTAATGTTAATAATGCGAAACATTGCCTTAAATTGTTACAAATCGTAGGACTGGCTTTTGAAGTAAGAATCGATAAAATTCGATTTGAATATATTTACTACTTGCTTCACCAACGGTTCATTCTGTGCCTTATTGTTATATTAATATTGACATGCTTCAATCCATATTAATTAGTAGCAATATAAACTATTGATGTTAACTATACCATCCAATTAATGTTATAATAATAACCTCGACTGACTTTGAGCTAAACCATGGTTTATTACCATTGGCTGTGCACCAAGCACTGAAACAGAACTACCTCAAACGATCTCTTTGATTAACATTTTATTCCAATCTTGTGTATCTATTACAATAAACTTATCTCGATCTTTAGCCTATTGGTACTTCAAAGGGTCTAGTCCGTTCAACTTGATGTTAACGGTTCTCGTATTCGTTCATAACATCTCAATCCAACATTCGATTTCATTCAAAATGTTTAAATGTGTGATGTCAATATACATGTCTGTACTTATTTATAAATGAAGGAAAGTTATTTATGGTTTTAACCCTTTTCCGTCCTTTTTGTATTATGTATTTTTAAATCGCCTACAAAATCATTAACGGTAATAATAAAACAGTAGACGGCAAAGGGTAATAACTTGTGGTATAATATTTAACTTATATAGCTTTTGAAGTGATTCGCAAAAGCATTATTCTAAATAAAAATGTTTACTTGGAAGTATTTCAGTGTTTTATTTTAAATTAATAATATAAAAAACCTTTGAAGCGCAGATTATATAGTAAAGTGTTCATCTGGAGTGAATTGGAGCTTTGAGGTGTTGATTATCATTTCGTATGCTTCAGTATATTTCGTTCAGCCTCATTTTGAATGTATCTCATCTTTAGCAATTTTAAAATTTTATTGCACAAAACTACAAGTAACAAATTAATTTGAAATGAATATCATTAACAATAAAATCACACTTTTATAACTGTATTGTTATATGGCTAAAGAGTCTCTTTGTTCCTTGCGCATGGTTCCAGTAATCCCTATAAATAAACCTGTACCCCTTATCATACCCATGTAAAATAAAAACAATTAGTACTATACTTAAGCTATTATTTTAATTATAACAAATCCTTGGAATACTTTCTTTATCTCAGTATTACACTATCAGAGGCAGTCATACAATATATTGTACGATTCCACTATAATATAGAATATTTTAAAAATAGTATATTTTCCCTTTGTTCGGTTTTAGTTGAATTTTAAGTTATTATTAATTTTAATAAATAATTCAAATATAAGAAATTTTTTTGAAAAAATATTAAAATAATATAGATAAAATAATATAGACAAGCAACAAACTATATCGAATTTCGAAGTAATCAAAATGGGACTAACTTTGGTATAATATATTTTTTTGAAATAAATGTTATTTTATTAATTTTTTATGTGTCCCTTTATATATTATTAATGAATTAACGTTCACATTAATTTTTGTTTAATTAATGACTTATGTTTTTAACAAACATATTTTAGTTGACATTTAATGCTAACCTCAAAAGTTTATTAAATTTTGTAAAGCTTAGCGCTTATAATTTTAAAAGAAACTGAAATAACACTAAGGTAATAGGAAAAATAATTATATCTATTATTGATTTACTTATTAAAAATAATAGAAACGTTGATTATTTTTATATTTGGTTTTATTTGTACAATAATATCTGTTTGGGCGAATTACGGTCTTTTTAACCTGTAAAAAATGTCATGTTTGTTAGTTTCAAACATCCATATTAATTTTAATTAACCATAGTCTAACATTTTTAATAAATTTTAGGGAATAATGATTCGGCGTTTATTAACTACCTTAGTAGAAACCCAACCATTACCAAATATTACTCAAGAGTTTACTCCAGGTCCAAAAGCAGCTGTATTTAAGAATATAGAGCTAGATTCTTTAAATTGGTTACACACAGCAGCTCCATGTTTTCCCGTCAATGCAAAGGAGATAACAATTCTACATAAACCTTCAGAATTTTATAATACATTACTAAATAAAATATCCACTGCTAAACGAAGAATAACACTTGCGAGTTTATATTTAGGCACTGGAGATTTAGAACATAAAATTGTTGAAGCATTGAAGAAAAGTTTAGAAGCTAGTAAAGGAAGACTGCAAGTCAATGTTTTACTAGATTTCACTCGGGGCACAAGGGGAGATCAAGTCAATAGTAAAACAATGCTTTTGCCACTTCTCAAAGAATTTGCCGATAACTTTCGTTTAAGTTTGTATCACACTCCTGCACTAAGAGGTAAGATATTTGATTAAATATTTAAGTTATTGATACATCACTACTTATCTGTATATTTTTATTTTAATAACAGGTCTTACAAAGAAACTAGCTCCTCCACGTTGGAACGAGTTAATGGGTCTTCAGCACATTAAATTGTATTTAGTGGATGATACGGTGATAATTAGTGGAGCTAATTTATCACATGACTATTTTTATAATCGACAGGACAGATATATTGTTATTGAAAATGCAGCTGCATTAGCAGATTTTTATACTGGATTTATAAATCGAGTTCAACAGTTTTCTTTGCAAGTTAAAGGAAATGATATACTGGAACTCAGCCAAGGATGGGACCAGCTTCCATATAAAGGTATAAACATAGCACTAAGATTATAATACAATATCTACGCGTTCAAATCTCAAATAAGTAATGTTGTATTGAATATAATATAATCAAATAATAATAAGGTATAATATAATACTGGTGTAGCCCACGTTTGAGGCTTTGACACCATAGTAACCTACATGTTGTTTTAATTGTTATATTTTTGTAGGTGCTGCTAATAATTTTATAAATAATGCTAGTCAAATTATTATAAATTATATGAATAATGCAATGGTAGTTAACAGATGCAATAAAAATGATGGTAAGTTTATATTTTTCGCTGATAATTAAATCAAAATCAATAAGATCATTACATTATAGATTAAATGATCGATAGTTATTGTATAGATTATTACAGCATCAATTAATGCGGGTCTTGTTTCTTTACAGATGATGATACGTGGATTTTTCCCCTGACGGAGATGGGACAACTTCGAATTCACCACGATAGTACAGTTACAAAAACATTATTATCTTCTGCACCACATGGTTCTCAAATGAAACTTGCAACAGGTTATTTTAATTTAACGAAAGAATACATGGATACATTAACATATGAATGCAAAGCACAGTGTGCACTTCTTATGGCTCATCCAAATGCAAATGGTTTTCAAGGTGGTAACTTAAAATTACCAGTTATTTTTATATATGACAAATTTCTTATTTATAAATGTTTGCAGGAGCAAGAGGGCCTGCCGGTGGTATTCCAGCGGCTTACTCCTTGTTAGCACGACATTTTTATTCGAAACTACAAAGAAGTGGCCAAGATGATAGGGTTACTCTAATGGAATACGAGAGACCTGGTTGGAGTTACCACGCGAAGGGATTATGGTAAGCAGCGTAATATAAAATTGGCACTGAAATTGTTTAAAAAGTAGATTCATAAATAAAATGATCATTTTCTAGGTATTATCTACCTAATTCTAAATTACCAACCCTAACTTTAATTGGCTCAAGCAATTTTGGTGAAAGAAGTGTTAATCGAGATCTTGAAACGCAGTTGTGTCTTGTTACCACTAACAAAAATTTACAAAACCGTTTACAAGAAGAGTGGAAAGACTTACGAAGCAGAGCAACACCAGCTTCTGATATTCTCCATGATCGTCCTGTTCCAAAATGGGTCCATGCTGCGGTATGGTTATTTAGAAACTATTTTTAATTAGTTATATAATGTTAATAAGAAATAAATTTTAATATTTATGTATATATATTGTTGTATAATTTAATAGGTTTTTAATGCAATTAATTACAAACAACAATTATTAAAATGTTTTTATTTCTTATGATTATTTTAATTACATATTAAAATATGTTAGCAAAAATGATGAACTAGTTTCAAATGCAAGAATTTTGGAACTGTTCTCAGAAATAATAAAAAAAAAATTGATGCTTGAATTAAGTATTTTAAAAAACCAATAATTTTATAATGTATAAATAATATAAGTTTTAAAAGTGATATAATGTAATTTGGTTTATAAGGCAACAGTACAAAATATCAATAAATATTAACACTAATTATGTTTGTTATTTTAAATTATTATCACATATATTTATTGTTTGAAATCATATGTACTTTTTAATCATAAATAAATTAAATCAAATGTTTTATTTATAATATGTTTTTAATATCAATTTATATTATATTATATATAATTTTCATAAACAAGTAAGTATTTTTCAACTAAGTCTAAACAAATAATTTAAATATTACTAACATAAATATACATATTTTATACCTATCAATCATTTTTATTTAAAAAGTTAATTAAACCTGCCTGGATGACAAATATAATTATAAAAAACGTTCATTCTTTTTACGTAATAAATAATGTATACTAATTTATTAACTATACACAAGTGAATATTGAAATATCAATTTTAATTGGAAACTTACGATACCAAATGATCCAGACAAACTTAATTACAAACTCAACAAAAATATATTTACATTTTAAAACAATTTGGACTTGTATATTTCGGGGAACTTATTATTGTTACAGTCGTTATAATTCGTTGCTTAAATCCAGTAAAAATAGAGACTATATTTTAAAAAACGGACACGCGTATGTAAGCAATAAAATTTAAAATGTTTCAATTTATAAGAAATTAAAAATTTATTTACGTAGTCCGACTAATACCACGGTAAATATAATACAGTTAAAAATAATACTAAAAGTTTTACTTATAAGATTCAAATTTCACATAAAACATGTTACTTCACGTTTTATATTTGTAGAAGTACATAACGATATTTTTTTCCTTTATTTAATGATATAAAATAATTGTTATTTTATTCATTTGAATGATTATATAATCCAAATTCATCACAAATACCTGTTACACTGAAGATGATACTTATGAATTATGATTAATATTAATATTAATCTCTTTACATGCCTTTTCTCTTCTTGGTCGTTCCCAAATTTCATCATTTAACTTGTATGTAATTATCTGTTTAGAAAAGTAATATTTTTCTAAAAAAAAAATCAGTTATATTACCAAAACTTAGTTTCTTTATTCTACAAACCTTTTTCTTTTTTAAGTTTTTTAATATGTATAAAACTCTTCTATATCTTTTTCACTTTAAATATCACTCACTATATTTCATTTATTGATATTTATTCTATAATATCACTATTTATATTTTTTAAAGCTATACATCTAACAATTCTTAGCTCTTAGCATGATGATGGTGTCCATGATGCTGCGCTTTCTTTTTCCGCTGTGCAAGCATATCATAAAATGGATTATGACTAATACTTTGACGCACACATTGAATCCATTTATCCTTTTCCTCTGCTGTAGCAGCTGACATTCTGTATACTGTATGTTTTCCTTCAACAACCTGCAAAATAAATATAATATTAATTTGCATATAAAATATGATTTACTTGATCTATTTATAGTATTTTTCAGCAACTAACCTTGCCTTCCGAATCCGTTTTACAGGCTTTAATAAAATCTGCGCCCCCACAAGCGTACAGTTCGAAGCAGTGCGGTTTATGACGGTCTGTTATTTCTCTGACCTGTGAATATCAAACATGGGTTATTAAGACATACTCGTATGTAGAGCAATAAAGATAAATTTAGAACAGTATTTGTTTACCGATATGTTTTCTAAAGGTATAATTCCCCGGGGTTCTTTATCTGTTGTATATTCAAAGTAATATAAACAGTTATCATTTAATATAAACCATCTTCGTTTCCATGACTTATAGCGGCCTCCTTGTTTCCACAACCAACCTTCTTTATCAGGATTAAAGAATGTGTGCATGAGATCATTACCATCATCTTCAGGGATTTTGAATGGTTCCGTTTTTATACTGTCATAAAGTGACTAGAATAAAGAAATATTATTAATAAAAATAACAATAGACATACAAATATTTTTTATGAATATTACCATTAAGAGTTCCTGAGGTAGATCACCACCGTTGTTGATGCCGCGATTCATAGAAATGAATTGTTCTGGTGCTGGCTTATCTTTGACACTTGGATTATGCAGTGATGTGTTTAACATGATTATTGCAAAACTTAATACGTAACAGGTATCTGTATTTGTAAAGATATCTGGATTAAGCTGGCAGTACCGTTGTGCGAAACATTCCATCATTCGATCTATTTTCTGTGCCTCTCCAGGAAGTCGGAAAGACCAGAGAAACTGCCTGTAAATACAACGGTAATTTATAATGTATATAAAACAAGACGTAATGTTACTTCTTCGCAGATGTTAATGATAGATTCGGTAAATATTTATGTAACGCTTATATACAATTTTAAATAATAATATTAATATTTAGAAAATAGTAAAATAGGAGAGTACATGCATGGTTATTAATATTTATTTTGATAATTTGGTAAATTAAAAATAACGTTATAGTAATTAGCAAGACATTTTTACCTTAAAGCTTGCACTAGAATCAAATTTGTGAAATCATGTAGATCAACAAATGCTCGTAGCACGGCTTCATTAAAATCATTCTTTTCACCCAAATAGTCACCAATTGCAGTCTTATTAAGTCCTTCACCTTTGTACAAAAATTGCGCTACATCTTCAGGAGTTTGTTGCAAAAGATGATTTTCATAAAGAAATTCGATTCCCTTTTTAGGATCCATATTAAACTTCTTTCTTCCAATTGACATCTGTTTTGTTTTATTCGAGTGTTTACCATCTTCTGCGGTGTCCAAGGACTCCATCTCTGAAACGACTTCACTGAGCTCATCTTTAAGTTGCTGCAATGAAAATTATATTTATATTAATTAAACAATAGAAAATTACATAAAACACGCTTGGTATTTTGCTTTTACTTGATCTGTATTTTACGCAATCATTTATATAAAGTGCACCCAATCTTATATATAAGATGAAATATGATAACATGAAAGAGATACTATTTCTTCATTATGAGTTACAATTGTAGCTGACATTACGACAAACCAATCTTAAGGAAAATACAATAAATTTGAAGGAGATATGAATAAATATAATAATCTTATAATAAAGTATTACATATTAATAAAATAATACTCGTTAAGTGTGAACAAAATAATAACTTTTTTGAACAAAATACAAAGGACGTAGTTAGCAAATGGTAATTAATTATATCCTTCTCCCCTTCTTAAATTACGGCAGCTGGTGGCGTTTATTGTCATTATTGCCTCTGTTAGAAGCATATCACCTACACCTACATATGCGTGTTTAATAAGAGGGGAATAACGAAGAGAAATTGTCTGTGCTACTCTTTGTTCACTACTCCGATTACAATTTCCTATTATCCTAAGGAAAATGGTGTATAGTCTGAATAATAAAGTTATTATTCGATAATTGAATTTGTTGTAGCAGAGGAAGTAAACACATTTTATTTGAACACAAGAAAACCAGTAAACTTTTTAATAGCAAATTTAGTTACTCTACTACTCAATAGATGAGGTGTATATCGTTGTCAATTTAATTTGTACTCATGAGTGATCTAAATATATATCCATTTATAGGGCGCATCTTATGCCATTGACGACATTTTCATTATACTTAAAAATAGTATAATATATTTGGTTGTTATATACAGATATAAATATATGTATATTTTGTTGATGAAATGTACAGCTGTTTAAAAACCATAAACACATCTATCTATGAATATTTGTTTGTTAACACTGTACTTTTGTAAAATATTCTATGAGTATTTTGATATTAAAATAGTGACCCATTTTCGGAGAGAATTTAAACAATACGTTGGTTTAGATTTGGCTTCTATTCAAAACAAAATCCTCTCTTCCGTTTTAGAAGTATTTCCATTGTCCCCATTACATACGAACACAAAAATTTTGTTTAATGCCAAATGACCGACTATCCATTTTCCATAGAACGTTGCCAAGTAATGATAAAATCGATAGCTATAGATTATTAAATGAAAATGTAGATATATTTTAAATATATGTAGATATTCGCTTATAAGAATAAACGTTTTAAGTGTTGCATGTATACCAGGAGTTTTGATATATTTTTTATAATAGCGCCAATAGTTTTTATTCGTTTAACACTATTTCATGAATAATTTATTTATAAATAAAATACTAAATTCTGATATGCTATGCAGTTAAGTTGAACCTAACGTCACCATAAACTTTTTATTCTAACGGCAAAGCCGTTTAAAATTAACCTGCATGGCAAGGAATGTGATTGCAATTATATGATTTAGCTAAGAGAAGAGAAATACACGTATAATCAGATTATGTAAAACTATGCGAGTAAAAAGGATAGAATAATAAAGTAATTACTAAACGTATGTAGCTGTAATAAGAAGAGAGCATAATGTTGGTTAATTGTTGTTGGCAAAAATCTTCCCGGGATCAGCATAATACTATGCGACAGTAGGGACATATTTCTAATTGTTTTTTAAATTTTAAACAGAATTTTTAAGCATAAATCTTATTTACTTCATTTTGCATCAATTAACACTTATTCAAATAATTATTTTCAAATGTAAATATTAAGTTAAAACTAATTGGTTAATTAACGAAATAGCTTGGTTGTTTGCTATAGCACATGTAGTAAAATAAATAACTGTTTTCATAATACACCTTATTTACTTATTTCAATGTCTAGAAATATTTGTACAAGATGACCCAAATAATTTATATATTTTTTAAATAAGGTTACTACTTTTTGGATTCGATTCTTCGACTATTGGAAATTGGGTTTGAATCTTCGTTTAATTTATTATATTACAAATATAATTACATATGTATTTATTAGGTAGCATTAAAAACTTAAAAATGAATTTTAGGAGCTTATACTGCTTTTTTCTCAGTGAAGGATCTAATTAATTTATGATAGTGTGTCTTTTTCCTCTCGTTTCTAACATTTCTAGATATTATCTGTGGAATCGTAATACTTATGTAATAGATTTCTAAATTTATTTTTCCTACCACTCTTGAAATTGCCGTTAAATCCCATGCAGATCTCATTTTCATTCCTCCACCAGTTCCTTTCTTAGTTTTTGGTCGATCCAGGGTATTTGAACAATGTTTCTTTTTTGCAGGTCTTCGTAATGAACTGAACCATGATGTAACAGACGGTCTTCTTTCACTATTATCATTATTGTTAACTATACTGTTTGTGAACCATCCTTGTTGTGTTTTAGTTGGACTGGACGTTGCACTAGTTATTGATGCACTTCCATTGTTTTCAGAATAACTCATTTCTCCAGTCATTTCACCTGTACTATTATTACTTTCTTGTCTTTGCGTATGTTCTTGCATTATTGTGCAATGTATCAATGTTATACTTGTTTGCACCAGTTTGACAAATTATATTAGCAGTTTTAATGTAAATAATATATATTATTTGATACTTTTAATATATTTTAAATGAAAGTCATACACTGTATCATATATTATAACACATTAAAGTTAAGTCACAATAGATTACTATTGAGAATTTCAATATATAAATAATTAATTCGCCTCCAAATTAAAGTTTTATTATAAATCTGTTTTTGTATCACATAATCTGATAATGGAGCTCTTAAACGCTTCTGAAAGATTGTTATAAATTATTTTATTTTCTTTAATGAAATTTTAGAAAACAAAATATTATACAAATATTTTTGTGTATCTTAAAATAGTGTATCAAAGTTTGAGAATTTTATAAAATGTTTATTACTGTCAATGAATCTGTAGATTTAAATGTTGACATGTTTATAAAATGCAGCACGTGTAAATAAACGGTGAGAAATGATGTGGGTGGAAAAAATATAGAATTAGCTGAATTTGAAGAACTTTACCAAGAAATAGAGACCAGTAAATGATTTCAACGAAATCAATTGTGTACTAAGATTCTTTACGTAGCGAGTTTCAAAAACAAATGAATTATTATTTATATTCTGGGCCCACCACCTGTTTGTTAATCTACTTATATTTACGAACCAAGTAACATATGATAAACAATATAACAATAATTCTTATATAACATCAAAGTCATTTTTTAACATTTAAGACAATTAGTAAATAAAATACCATATTATTGACTCACAGCAGGAAGTAGTGGGCACGCTGCATAACAAAATGTCAATTCCAATCAACAGCTAAACTTGGATCACTTTTTACAACCTTCTCAACGACACCGTACTAGCAATTAATTAAAGTTAATTAATCAATTTTATTGACAATTTATTACTTAATTGACTTTTCTAAATGTTTGTCTAGTTATTTTATATAAAAAAATCCTTGAAAAAAAACAAATACTAAAAAAATAATACAATTGTTTCAATAAATACTTGTTATTTATTTTTAATTAAAGAATAATAAATAATGAAATACGGGTAAATATAACTCGTTTTCTAAATTTTGTCAACAGCGCTGTTGCAATATTATGAACTAAATTTTATAAACTCGTGCATACATTTTCTAATAGAGAAGTTATTCGGTTCTTTCATATAACGTTAGAATAATATTATTTTTATGAAGTTACAGTTTTGAAAATTAACAAATGTTTTTTTTTAATTATTTATTTTATGTTATTTGGTTAACTTCAACCAAACCAAGTGTTGTGGTTGGTGAAAATATTAGTTTAAATATATATTATAGCAGTGGTGTCCAATTACTTAAAACATGTAATATGTATATATTACATTTCGAGTGTTTGTTGGTATTACTTCTATAATTTCGTCACGCTTTTATAATTTTCACAGTGTAATTGAGAATACTTTGAAAATATCAAATATCTTTATCAAGAAAATTCAATCAAACTCCTAGAGTTACGGAAATAATAAAAGTATATTTACTTGAAGGCGGGTCAGTTATGCCAAATGAATTTGACGTTGATATATTCTTTACTGGACTATATTGCATAGTTGCGGCGAAATGTTACTCATCGTTTAGCCGATTATTTACACCATGTAAATGTCCACCAGTTATGCGTAAGTATTTTTAGAATTCGGAATGCAAATCCGCGAAGAACTTACAAGTTGTGGTAATATTATTTACCACTCGAAAAATACCCAAGCTCGTGGTTTTCTTAAACCGGTAACAATGCACGCCAAACTCTGAATACGACTCTGCTTATTATACATATACAGATAATTCAATTTCGTAGTATAAAAAAAATAATCCATTACTCGCGAATAAACTTGTGAGGTTCTAGAGTGCAATGTCCTTGTTGAATTTACATATGTCAACTTGTCGTTTAATAAAAAAAACCTCATCGCTGAACGCAGCCCTTTCTTTAAGCTATTTAATTGATTACAATTGATTCAGTCGAATAACATTTATTCTTCTTATATATTACTATTTTCTTTTTATTTTTATAATTCACATTTTATTTTGTTTGTTAAGTTTTTACTTAAGTTGAAATAAATATGTGTTTATCAGATGAAAATATTGATTGAATTGTAATGTGTTTTTGAAACGTAATTTTAAGATAAACGCTTTTCTAGTTTAGACGCAACTCGGTGATCATTACGTGACCTGTTATTTCAAAAGAGAAAATGCATGCCGCTGTTTATAAGGACGCCCTGACTACAGCCCATATGTCATTAATTAATCGGTTGCAGCAAATTTCTAAGCAAAATATTCGAAAGTATCTGAAGGTCATACACGATCATCATTTTACCTATTTACAAGAAATTAATTTCAAATAAACATATTTATGATTAATAAAAACAAGAAATTCAACTTTAAATTAGTGAGAAATAGAAATTATTTAAACTGATGAACAAATTATACGTATAAGTAAAAGTAATAAACAGGGTTAAAGTCTTTATATTTAGATAAAACAAAACGCAAAAAATTTTGATGACGTAAATGCTTAGTTTGTGAGAAGTTGGCTTTGAGAAAAAAAAACTTGTTTTTATGTTAAAAAAGAAAACAGTGTTAAACAAAAAACGAGGAGAATGTTAATATAAGCCGCGGTATAAAATCATCGGTAATGTAATATTCTGTGAACTGCAAAGTTAATCTCGATGGAGAGCAAGGCAATGCAAGAAACCAGTTTAAAAACAAGGCCGCTCTCACACTGAAACAGACTACTTGCGACGATACCTTTTTGAGTATTAGTAAGCCTAACATAGTGGTGTATCACCTTAAAAAAATATTACTTTTTTGCTAGTGCATATATAACATGCTAAATGATTCGCATGTAGCATGCAATTGGCGCAGTCCTGTACGATTTATTTGACCTTTAAATTTCAAATAAAAAATAAGTGGTGCATTGAACATCTAACATAAAAAGTTCAGTATGTCATGTTTTAAATATTACTTAACCTTACTTACGTCATAAATTTGCAACGTCAAACATGCTTCGATCAGGGGTGGGTACATTTTTAGACCAGGTGAACATGAATAAAGTCAGATTTAATTTTTTTCATTAACAAATTTTCTCTAAAAGCACGCTGGACGTAGTTTGGGGGGCCCTGCTTTACACGATCAATTTTCATTGAACAGTTTTATTATTGGAGTCGATTTGTTTGATTCGTTTTTGATTGGTTTTAATGAATATATAAATAACAGCGGTGACGTAATATATACGTAAGTAAGGTTATATTAACACAGCTTGTTAGCATTCACGTGTTGTATTATAAATAGCACGTTTATGCATAAAAGAAGAAGAGAACTATCAGTGTTCTGTTATGCATGCAAAAACTGTGACAATTTGAAACTGTGGGTGCAGAAAAACTTCAAAGATAATTTATGAATGAATAGTGGAACGATGTTTCTTTTTATGCTAGGCTATAATGTACATTTGTTTATCAGACTTACTTACACACTAGTACAATTTTTTTTATTTTGATGTCCCATGTCATTGGTATAACAATTAGTAATCTTATGCATTTTATATAAAAGCGCTGTCGGGAATCCTTGGAAATTAAAATGGGTAATATTAATCACATTGATTAATTATCAAGTCAAATTGAATTAGTGATGTTTGAACGTTTTCTTTTTGCTTCAGCTGTTTTAATACTCTATCATTATGTTTATTGCATGTTGTGGATCAAGTTATCCACTTCCTCTTAATTATTTCACTAATTGTTAAATTGCTGACAATGAGGGACTAAACCTGCGGGTCTTATTCTACGACTACGTATTCTTAGGGCGTCCGCACATGAGGCAACTGATTGCAAACCTTAGCCCCGAATCTGCCCGAACCGAATGAGAATGGAACTGTGTTGTTAGTGGGAGAACGAACGTGTATACGAGTGAGAGAAAACACACGGCACGAACGAAATTAAACTGGTTTTGAGCACGTTTTCAGCGACGCACGTTTTCGGTGACATCAAAACAACAAAATAAAAAATATTTTCAATTTTCAAAATTTATTCGTTATTTGACCAAGACTTCAATCAACATTTGGTGTGTAAAGTAGGTACCAAAGTTAGTCTCTATATATAAAATTTCAACATTCTGGTTTTAATAGAACCTGGAACATATTTTTAATTAACAAAATGTATCCTAATATTCATTAAAATACTAGATTAACCTAATTATAAAAATAAAACCGTTTTATCCGCATAATTATCCAGTTTATTTAAAGTCTGTGCAATATCTAATAGCTATACAACTTGTTAATAGTTTAAACAACTAATTTGTTTATTTATACTATAAATTGAACAGTTGTCATGATAAATTTGTTAAAAGTATTTCGTTTTTTAAGCAGATTCGGCGTTGCTTTACATACAGAGTATTTTTAGCTTTAGTTTGGGTAGTGCTTTGCTTTGTTGAGTCATTCCTCGGTGTGTGTATTTCGTATGCTAACTAATGAGTCTATGGCATTGAAAGTTATTTCTTAGTTAAACAGATGTTTTTGAAGAAAAACAGTTCAGTTTAATAAACAATTGGGAAATATTCGTATATATATGTAAGTTAATAGAGCAACAGGATGGATATAACATGCATTTAGATACGCCTTCTGAACATTTTTCAATTCTTAATTACTTTCTTTTAAAATAAATTACAGGATAATTAAGTATATTAAAAATTATTAAAGTTTAACATTAGTTGATTAAGAAATAAATTATATTTTACTGTCTTCAAAAACAACTGAAATCGATTAAATACTGAATTCATAATTTTGAAAAGTGTAAAAGTGTCTGAAAATTGCAATAGTAGTGTCACTAAAACTAATGTAACTCGTAAACTAATGTTCGGACTGTTATGAAATTTTGACACATATCGTTGGGTTGATACGTACTATCTAAGAATCATATGGTTTTTGTCAATCTACTATCTGTATGTCATCCTATGAACTTATTAAGTGATGTGTTAATCTCACAAAGTACTATTTCTAGACGATAGACGAATTTTATGAATCTTATTACAGGTGTACATAAAGTTCATTTTATAAAAATATAATAAAAAAATAAGAACCCAGAAATCTTCTCAGTAAAATTAATAAATTCTCCTGAATTTGAACATTATACTAGACAACGTTAAAAATTTTGTCCTCTCCAGCTAAATTTTCTGCGGACGCCTTTGTATTGAGTGTTATTTTAATCTAAAGATTGATATCACAACAAGGAATTCTTGAATCGTTTGAGAAAATTTTGTGATTTGTTATTTACAATGATGTTATCTTTAATGCTCATTATTTTATCAACTAGATGATGTGATAAAAACTAAAATAGTAACAGGAAACTTTTAAACATTTTGTTTATTCAAATACGTAACGATAATGTTATCTAAAATAACCATCGAATAGTTTTCATTTTTAGCTGTTTCTACAGATATTTGTCTGAATATTACCGGCGCCAAAATGTCAAAATTCTTATTCTAATCATATATGCTTCTAGGTCTAGCTATCATTCGTGAATGACAATCCCCTGTTTCAAAGAATGTGAACACAAATATATATTTATTATAACTTGTGTATATAAGTATGTTACTATATGTTAAGATTGT
This sequence comes from Panorpa germanica, assembly GCA_963678705.1. Lineage (NCBI taxonomy): Eukaryota > Metazoa > Arthropoda > Insecta > Mecoptera > Panorpidae > Panorpa > Panorpa germanica. The sequence goes on along the minus strand of OY783211.1, from coordinate 8,277,836 downwards.
ATTTGGAAATGCATTTAGTACTTTGAGCATTGTAAATGCGAGCCCATATGGAAACAGGCATGACGGCATCTGTGTACCGTGTTGGGTGCCAGGCCAGACATTCAGATCCGCTAGTAAACAAGGTCGTTTTCTTAATTGTTGTAACATGACTATAGAAATTAACAATGCAGTAGCATTAGAAATGAGAAACAATTGAAATGGCAGTACATATTTATAGGATTAAAAGGAACTTAGTATAATTTACATAAATACTTGACAAAAAGGTATCTATTTCATTCGAGAAAAATGATAGAAAGAAATAAAAGATTTTCATGACATTTACACTTATCCAGTTTCTTAATAGATCAAGATTCCAGAGCCTCCAGAGCTACGTCGTTTTAGAAAAGCGAAAATTTTGAAAATAAATTGTGTAATTGGGTTATATCTAGTTTTATCGAAGTTGATCTAGTTTCTAGCTACATCTAATCAAAATTCATAGAAGCAAATATGTTAATAGTATTTTAAGTTATAAAGTGTTAAACAATAAGACTAAAATAAAACGTACTCGGCGCCAATGTTTCCACAATTTGCAAGTTTAATAACGTATTATAAAATTGTGTATGTATTAGAATAAGCATGCGTAATGAATATTAAAACAGTTAATTATATTATTCGTAAACAATTCCAAGAAATAACAACCTCGGTTATTTTATTGCTAAATCAGAATTCTTATTCGATGACACAAGGTACGTGGAAATACCTTTCTTTAATTATTGTGAATTAAAATCGAACACAAGTAGTAGAAATCGTGTCGTAAGGCGATCTTGCGTAACAGGTACGTATAAGGTACATTTCTAAGATCTTAAAAAAATAAACTGCTTTTATCTTTTGTGCCTAGAGGATAACCATAGTGTGGTGCTATTTTGTGCCTGTGTAATTTATTATAGCATCAGCTTAAAATAACAATAGTTCAAGTGAAATACAATATCTTAGAGAAAATGTACCCAAGTCAGATGTTTTTGTATTAAATCTTTCTTCAGATGACCGAGCAAGGTCGTCTTTTGTTAGATCGACACAAACCTTACTTAAGGAGAAGGTTTTCCTTGAAAAATTCAAAATGATATCAAACATTTATTTAAAAAATAATCGAATAAAAATCCTATTTAAATCAAACATTTGTAATTTAATTCTTATTTTATAATATTTAATAAATTATACTTTGCTTCAGATTTCATATAAAGCTGCTGCATTTCTTTTTAAAAACACGAATAGATAATAGTTTGTATGTTTTGAGAGTGGTACCTTCGCCTTAAGAAAAAAGCAATTTTCTTAAGGTTTATAAAATCAAGTTACTAAGAGCTGAGGGTTAGTACCTGGTATACTATTAAATTTAAAATAGTTTGTAATATAAAGAAAAAAAAAGAACCCAAAAATCTTAGTAAAATATATTCTTTACATTTCTTTTTGTTTGGCAGGTTATATAATGCAGCTAAACACTTGCTGAAATTTGACTTGGGTTGGGATACAAAAACATTTTGATGATTCTATTATACGAAGGGTCATTTTTTAGGGTATAAGCAGGTTCTTCTCTATATACTGGTTAAATAAACATAAATAAACGCATTTTAAATGAAAAAGTAAAATATTTTTTCTCTGTAAGTCAGAGCCCCATTGTGTGAGTTATTCTACTAGATACTAGAAGCTTTTAAAGTGCTATTTTTGATAAAATTAGGCTATTTAACATAATCACAACCTATTTTGCAACTAATAATGAACTTATTCAAAGAACGTATAATATTTCTGTACGTTGAGTTGTAATACCGATACTCATTATGACAGAAATATATAAGGTTCATCTGAGGGTTACTAGAACACGAGACTGATGGTAGAAATGGATGGCACCAGTGATGAGATAACTGACAAAGACATAGAGGTACAAAACAACAAGGATACAGTTGGCTAGTACTAATTTTTAAGTCAATGTAAATTTTAAATGATAAGTAGAAAGAATAAAAGTTGACATAAGAGCTTTGTATATGAACATGTTACAGATCCGGCGGTATACCACACATGTTCGTGTACGAATGGCTAAAGTATGTGTGGTCCGAGACCAAAGCATTATACATGTGTCAATATTATAACAGAATGCTGCATTTTAAACATCTTCTTATCAACAAAATAACATATAATCTTAATATTAGCTGTAAATAGATTTGCAAATTTGTAGTTTTCGTTACACAGATTGTTTCAGGGTCAAGAAATATCTGTGGTGGCTTTGTCTATTTACAATAAAATAAAGATAAGCTATATGCATATCATTATAACATTCAAAATACATATATTATTCATCTGTTTAAAATGAATCACACTTGTTGTAGAAATTACAGCAAAATTCATACTTAATAATCATTAAATTAAAAACACTTTTCGAACACTTATATTTTATAGAACGCACTTATTTTTAAGCACTACACTTTTTTTATTATTATCACAATAATTGTTGTTGTATCAATTGTTTATTTCTGCACTAAAGTAATCTTCGCGAGTCGACGTCTTGTCACTTCGACGAGACCTGACTCGCAGACTGTTACCGTTAAACTGAAACCACAGACCAGCAGTGTTCGTATAGTTCGTTCTCTGACGACTCCTGCGTATGCGTAGCTGTAGCAAGCACCAGGACGTCGACAGCCAATGGTTGGTACTGAGTTTAGTTTAACTTGTGGTTAAAATAACGCATTGCTTAGGTTAGTTCACAATCATATGTCCTATTTTAAAATTAGCACCAAGTAATAATATTTATTAAATGGATTTCAACCTTTTCTTTACAATATTTATATCTAAGAGATATTTTTTCTTTTTTGGAAAGTATAGAGCCTGATGTTATTGAATAAAACTTATGTAAGTGTATTGCACGAACATTTGTGGTTTCTTGTTATTATTAGGCTATATGAAAACCACGACATTTTTATTACGAATTACCTTTTATTTGATTTCTGGAGAAATTTATTGTAATACTTTTTCTAAAAAAGTGTATTATAAGAGCAGGAATTTTTTTGTAAAAACTAGAATATCTATTAACGTTTGGCAATAATTAAAAATTAAGTAAAATACTTTAAATGTCGATATCCGAAAACGATAAGATAATTCACAATAGCACAATGATATTTAATAGCACCTTCATGGTAAACCATGGTAGATCCCAGAGCCGCCAGACATCACTTATTTTCTGATGAACAAAAGGTGTAAGATTGAGTAGTGTTAGTATATACAATGATAGACTTGACCAGGCGGTCATTTTCCAGGTAATCAAGGTTTATGTCTCACTCACTCTTATGGACACGGATAATGCCCTCTGGCTCCTACTCATAGCGGAATTAAAATTGGGTTTAGGGGATGTCTGGTCACTTGGATCAGTCTATCCTCTTGTAAAACAGTTGTCTCGCTAACATACATATAAAAATGGATCATCAGAAAATAAGTAAGTTTAAGTAATTTTTTGTCAGCTTTAAAGCATCTGCAAGGTAATACAAGGTATTACAAGACAACTGTTTTAAAATGTTTTACAAGAGGACAGATTCCTGCGATCTTGGACTATTAGTCTTATGTTGACACACTACTTACTTGAGGTATCAATTATTATGATTTGAAAATCTCATACATGTGGACGCTACATCTACCTAATAAATACATGATTATTGGCATATAATCAATTAGACGATGCAGTAGTTAAATACAGAAACTGTAACGCAGTAGATCAGTTCAACTAACTAGTATGGCAAGAAATATTAACGTGAAGTTAACAATAATATTGCCGAATATGCAATAATTTATGAAATAAAAGTTACTGACAAAGTTTATCTCTGATAACGTTATTGGTCATTTACAATATAGTTTAGTTATCAATAAGTTTAGGAATCTGGAGCATTACATTTCTTGGCTAGTGTGTCGCTTATAAATAATAAATAAAAATTATCTAATTATTTCAAACGCAGGTTATTCATGTGTTTACTTCTGCAATAGCTATGGGCATCCAAGGACGAATGTGTTTTTAATGGAAAACATTTTTGTTTGCTTCAGATATTATGTTTGTGAAATGCTTTATTTGACGTAATGCTCATATTTCAAGTGCATTCACTAATACGTACGCTTTACATATTCTACAAAAAGAATAACAAATGAGTCAATTTACACGGCACAAGTTTTAAAGTAAACGTAAACATTATTTAAGGTGCGCCGAGCGATGAACGTGGAGCGTGGAGGTAGACGTCATATTTATTATTATAACATTGTGAACGGCCTTCACCAGGGTCAAAATATCAAAACTTGAAGTTCCTAATGTGTGCGCAAATATGCAAAAATAGTCATAAAGTAATGTGAAGACAAACAAACAAAAAAAAACACAAAATTAGCATACTAAGTTATTTATGTATGGTGAAGAAAGGACAAACCACGAGGTGGAGAATGCTTCTGGTCTGCTGTGAATGGGACTTGCTGTTTAGAATGGGAATAAGATGTTGCTTACAGCAACGGCGCCGACGACGAGGACGGTGAAGGCCCTCTCCGTGGAAATAGTCTTCTATGCTATGCCAATGTCCTCAGAAACTATTCGTCGAATTTATTTTATGAATATTTTAATACAAGGTGCTCTATAAACAATGTGTGCTCTTTGAATAAATTAATTTTTTTATTATACTTGGAATTAGTTCCTAATTTTTCACCTACTAATTAATTAGAATTTAAGATGGAGAAACATGTGTTAAATGGTCAGCAGCTTTGGTTCCGAATATTTAAAAACCGACAATCAGTAAAGTGTGGTTAAATACTATTTAGTTTTCTATTTTAAGTAGTCTGGCGGAAGTTAGGGCCCACCGGAAGGGTTCCGATATAGTGAATGTTTGTTTTTAACAATATTCGATAAAACATGTATAAAAACCAGTCATAATACTTTCACGCAAGTTAGTACCTTTGCACCTGTTACCTGCAAAAGGGCCCTGCTTTCAAGCCAGCAAGTACACATACGTTCTTATCTATATGTTACCATATTCATTCTTAAAAGTCTGGGGGCTCTTGTATCTTACTCTAAACACCTCATGACATAAATAACACTTTTACTTTTAACATACTTATAGTTACTTTTTATAGTAAATTATACGATCACCAAAGTAATTCTTAAGCTACACAATTGTAATTAAAAATAGATTAGATATTATAACACGTGACAAGAACAATTAATTACACCCTTAATAAATTAACCTAACTGTGTATAAATTTACGAGTACATTGCACTATATATCAAGTAACATTATTGTACATACAATTTACTCATATGACGTGTCGTGAGGGTTGGCATCCACCTGCGTGACGTATTTATCACCCTGGAGACATGCAAATGTCCTAAAAAAAGGGGGTTTGTCTATTTAGAGGTATTCCTTCGTGTCCATTATACAATGTACTTGTCAGTTAGATAGAGTGACGTGTGTTTTCTAGATTCTAGGTCTCTAGAGAGATTTATTGATTCATTTTAAAAGAATATAAAAGAGAAAATTGTCTCACGCACTGAAAATTTCTGAAGGGTCATTAACTTATATAATGTACAATATTAACGAATAGTTTGGAGTAATTGTAATATAATTTAACTAATTAAATAAATAATTATGATATAGTTAATATGTAGCATGAGTGTAGTATGCTATGGACGTGGTGGTGTGACCATGTGACACATAAGTAAACAGACCTTGCGAATTTAACGGCTGATCATTTTTAATGCCACGCTGATATTTATATTTAAATGAAGAAGTAACGGTTATTTGCTGTTATATTGTAAAAGATATGTAAATATTATGTAAAATTGATATTACGATAAACCCCAGGTAGAAATGAATCTTTAAAATATAATTTATAAAGCTATCTTTGCAAGGCATTAGCTAGTTTTAAGCTTAATAATTTAGGTTGGTGCAAAATTAAATGTAACCAAGCTGAATAACCTTGCAGGATTAGCTAGTACCAATTGGAAAACGCATGTATTTTACTCTTTCAGCAAGTTTGCGCTACGCTTATAAAATGGGCATACCAAATTTCATAGAACGCTTAAAAAATAAGCTACTAGATAGCTAATTTTAATGTTTACTTATGCGTTTATAGTTGTGTTGTATATTATTCTAGTAGCAACCTTGCTGTTAGCTTGTATACCAAGCCAAGACAATTTTCTACCTGGGACATTGAAAATTTATTTTACGAGAGTTTAAATGCATCAAATTTGAAATTAATTTATCTTGATAATAACCAAACCAATTCGGAGACGCAGCAGTCAGTGTTTAGCACCATTATGGCATTAGTTTTATAATAAAATAATTTTCAGTTGTAAAAACAGTATATTCAATTTCAAGGACAGTAAGAGCACATTAAGTATTACGATTTAAAATTGTTTGCTATAGTTATGAAAAAATCACAATAATATGATTTATATATCTATATAACATAAGTGTTATCTTATTTGAATTAAAAATGATAATAAATTATTAAAGGAAAAAATCAACAATTCTACATGAAGAATATCATACCTCACACTAAAATAAACATAAGTTTGTCTTGCTCTGACGTCATAGCCAGTGATTTCATTTATTTATTTAGTACTAACAGTTCGTTACGTGAAGTGACTCGCTTATCGGTTCTGTGCTGGTATCAACAAAAAACTGTGGAAAATATGGCAGAATTTACTTTTTATTTTATTTGAGAGGTGTCACATACAAAACGAATGTTCACTTATTTATGATCGAATATGGAATAGAAAAATACAGGATTATTTTTAGTAAAAGAAATTGATGATAAATGTTGTAAACGATGATGTATTGAGAATAAAAATATGAGTATTTGACAGGTTGTTAAATAAAGTGAAGTATTTCAATCAATACACTGGTACCTGAAATAATGATGTAAGAGCAAATAGAATTAAGGGTTGCCGCATACTAGAGACACGGCTGTGTTCTATAAAAGTGTACTATATATTGATAAAGTTGGTTACTTGAACCTCAAATGTCCAATTATTTTTTAATAACTCCTTATATTTCAAGAGATATTAACAATAAAAAAAAGTCATGTTGTCTCTTTAATTATTAAAGAGATTCAACGTTGTACAACATTCCAACTGCATGTGACCTCACAACCGCTAGTAGCTATTACTTTTATACAACAGAGCGTAAAAGAGATATATTCTTGACAGAACTCTGACAAGTTTACAGATTACAAACCTTACAGCTCATAAATCTCTGCTATATGTATTTATATATCAAAATATCAAATATTACTTACAGCTATTTCAAGGAACAATAAAATCCCAATATTATGTCTGCCCTAACAGGGTTAAATAAAATAAAAACTTATTATTCTTTGATTTGACTTGATTATTTTGACTACCAACAGCTACAAAACATTACCACAGCACTGACCTATTCAACAATTAACTGACGTTAACATGCATTTCACGTAATATAAATATGACCGACCATTTCTAGCGCTTAAAACTTTCAGCAATTCAAACTTTTAATTGCTATATCTCCGTCAACATTTAGATATTTAATAAAATAGACACGCCAATACACATTTATTAACATCAATTTCAATCAACAATTGAAAAATCGACCACTAAAAAATAAGGACACAAACCCATTAAAGAATTATATAAAGATATTATTAGAATATGTTTTAATACTCGTAATATTAGAAAATTGTCAATATTGATCAGACAGAATTCTTAGAAACTAAAACATAATAAAGTTATATTTATTACCATGCAAAATGACAGAAGAAAAAAATTATTAATTATAATTTATATTGAATAAATATTTTTGTGATAATTTCTGTTACATAAATGAGTATTTAACAGTTGGTCCAGAGGTATGAACTTTGTACAGGATCTGTTGTATGAGTCACTGTGAAATTATCTGTAATCAACGTTTATGGAGATGTCTCATATCTTGTTTTTTACAGAGCTACCAAGAATCTAATTGTAGTTGTTTATAAAAGATTATTTCTTATCTACGAAAATTTTTTATTTTGAATTTTACAGAAATATTTCTCATTTTTAAAACTTTGTCAACAAAAACAAATTTACTAATGAGAGAAATGTTACTTTAATGGGTTTGAGAACTTTAATTTTTTTAAATTATTCAAAAGTTGACGAAGTATAACTAAATCAAATTGTTCATCACAGAAGAAATAATAAATAAATATTATTATTATAGAAATAAATATTTTTCCTTTTTCACAAACATTGAAATATAAAACTTCATGTGATACACAACTAGCTGTTAGTAGTAAATGGTGTATCACACACACATCCGTATGATTCTCTGATGTATAAATTAGATGAAAATCAGTGGACGTGACGTATCATGCATTATAACTTTCTACAACGTTGGATCCATTGAATTATTAAAGGAAAAAAAGGATTTTTTATTTGATAATATCTCCTAAAATATATCAAGTTATTGATAAATAATTAGACATTTGACGTGCTAGTAGCCAACGACACAGTCTCTATGAAAGTACAGTCTTAGATGACACTATTTTGATATACTCTTTAAGTTCTGAATTCTATATAATTTAAGAAAATGTAATTTTGACTTTCAACTGGAAGAGATAAAATTATTGTAAACAAATAAATTTTGGGATCCACACGATTTCGAGTATTGCCTTGACTCTCAAAGTCGCATGTAAATCAAACTCAGGAAGCGTGTGTTCGAGAATTTTTTACTAATATCACTAAATTGAAATGTTCACTTGTCCTTGTTTATTAAGTTGTTTATATATTAACCATACGATGCGCAAAATATCTTCAATTCTCTAAATGCGTGATCCCATTAAAGATAACCTGGGATGACCCGCGTATGACTAATTTATTGCATGTAAATAATCGTAAAAGTAATACGACTGATTTTGCTTTAATGATTGATGTTTATAATTTTGTCTTTTAAACGTTTATACTCGTAATAAATATTTCTGTATTGACTGAAGGTGATAGACAACTGCAATAGCCTTGGATGTTTGTACGCTACGTCTAAAATGTGATGTAATAGGTGCCCACGTTTGTGTACTTATAGTAGCAATTTGCATAGTGATTGCTATTTATACTCGTAATTTACTAGCCAAAGTTACATGGAAAAAAATATGTATGTCATATTTTATTAATTACTAGCTAAACCGGGTCACGCATTACTGTGGCTCAGTCTGGTATGAAATGAATTGGAGAAGTAAATAAAAGACACACAAAAACTTCAACTTTCAACTTTTTTTTTTCATTTTTTTTATCTATTTATTATTATTGTACAACATATTAAGTTTATTAAGTGTACAAATTTGAAGTCGATTGGAGTAAAACTGTCGGAGATATAGAGTTTTTAGTCTTCACCTCTCTGGTCTGCTTTCGTGTTACTTTGAAACTTATAAATGCGGTTTCTCACACACAGCTTTTTCAGAGTCGGTGCCCTCTCTAGAACAAAATCTACTGCACCGATTCTTTTAAAATTTTGCACACTCTTTCTTTACATAAATGCCGAGGTAACTCTGTCTGTTTTTTTTAATTTTTTTATTTTAACGTATTTTAAAATAACAAAGTTTCTGATTTTTTTCATGAAAAATCAGTATTTTGACTTTTAAGTACTGTAAAAAATTGAAAAAAACAATAAAAAGGAAAAACTTGACAGCGTTATCTGCAGAAACTGATCAACTAATGAAATCATTTTGGTTTTTCGATTTCAGAAAATCCAGTGATGAGTTATGAGTGCGAAGGACGTCTGCGGAGATTTGGTGTCAATGCCCCATTTCTTGACATTTATTTATGAAAATTTCACAAAATGTTCTTCAAATGTCATTTCATCATGTAGTAATTATAGAAATGATTATATATTAACTGTGTCGTCAAAAAACATTATCGAAAATATGCTTCTTTTTGACCTAAAAAAACCCTTAAAAAAACCTTAGACAAATTTTGAAAATTCTTCTACATTTTTTTTTGTAGTTCTTCTTGTAGACTTATAATACAAGGTCTCAGTGCCCCAGACTTACATCTTTTTTCTTAAGCTAAAATGAGAATAAATAGTATAGGTCTCCGCACTATACTTTATCTCTTAGTGCTAAGACCAAGACAAAAAAAAAACTACATGTGGAGTAAATACCAAACGTAATTTTGTGTAATTTTTTGTACAGAAGATATTTTAATAATTTTAAAACTAGTATTTAGATGCTTGTGACTATCTGTTAGAATCGCAGCCATTATATATAGAAACTAATTAAAAGACATCCGCATATTCTTTTCGGTTCATAGCGTCTAATGAGCAATCTTTCGGCGCCTAACTGAAAAAATATTTACCTATGTCATACTACATACGTGTTTCAATACATTCATACTTTAAACACTATTATTCTATTTGGTATATGTATATACATGGGCGTGCGGAAAATTTATATTGAATAACAAATCAAAAAGAGATCATTAGCTATGTTAAAAATGATATAAATGTTTGTCCATTTATAAAATATTTTCTGTGACACCCATGTATACCATTTATACATAGATATATGTAATTCTATAATACGTTGTTCTATTTTCATTAGTACTTGCTTAACTAACATTCGCGACATTCTATTAATAGATGACAGCATGTATGCGCTGTATGGTCTATGGTATACGGTGTACAGTGTATGGCACTAGCCCGTGCTAATTCCAAACATTTAATTTTCTATTTGCTTTAGAAGAGGGTGACGCTGACGTTGACGGTGATGGTGACCTAACCTTATTTTGTTATCTTTATTGCTTAATTTAATGTAATGAAAATTGTTTTACGTCACTAAAAATAGGGTTGAAACGCGGTATATTAAATTACATTTTGTTTTATAGCGATAGATGACTCGGCGAATTGATCAGGGGGTGGTGGAGGGGAAACGGGATCTATTAGCCATATCAATCTAATAAAAATGATTGAATTTTCTGTATAAATAGAATTTAATATGTATTATTAGTGGGGTGAATAGGACATTTTTAGAGACTTTTTTAACATTTTAGTAGTTACATTAATTATTTAATTTTAATGTTTTTGCCATTTGGCATTACATTCTTGTGCCTTAACTCATTTATTTACATCTTATTGTGCTTAATTCAATTTTAAACGTATTATATCTAAATATTCTCACTCCTTCCAAAAGAGAAAAAAAAATTATCCTTATTAAAATAAAAACAAAACTGCTACTGCTCCTGTTTCTACTCTGCCATTCCTTCTCTTTCCTCGTTTCTTTTTTTTTATATCCCCATCCACCTCTCCCTTTAATAACTGTCCAATATTCTTTTCGCTTTTACCTTTTTCTCACATGAAAACTTAATGTGCCCCAATGTTTCTATCTCCGTTCCGCACACCCTGCACATCCTTTCTTGCTATTTGCCCAATATCTGTTTCCTTTCTCCTCGTTTCTCATATTAAGGTCCTATTTTTTTTTTGAGCTGGGTGATGAATTAAGGTTAGAGAAAAAGCAGAAGCTGTGGACTTTTCGAAAGAATGTATTTGTAGTATATTTACTAAAGATTTATGCATCAAGAAGGTAATCGTGCGTTCAGTAGCGACTACTCTCTTAGGACCAAAAATGCATTTAAATGACAGAAAGATGGTTGGAAATAAACACTACTTCAAATATTTATGATTCTTATAAATATTCACCCATTTAATAAATCAACAGATAAAAAAAATTGTAACTGATAATATCTTCTATAATATTGCGACTTATTAGCAAATTTTATCAACAAATTTGAATACTTAATTGAAATTAATATATATTCAATTCTAATTGAAAGAAATTGTACTTGAAGGAATTGAATTTGTTTATACACTACATACTCCTACATATGTAAGCTATATTTAAATTTCTTTTTAACTAATAACTATATTTTATTGTGAGACTTTGAACTTACTATATTAAACGTGTATGATTATAAACATTTTTTACTGTACATTTTTTCAACTTCCTTCTATTGTTTATTTTTAAGGTCATGGGAATTAGAATAATATTACGATAAAAATTTCTTAGAAAATGGAAAAAAAAATCTATCTTTCTCCTTTAGACATATTATAATTTAGGTAGTCTCTTCTCAATATGAAAAATAATCAACAGGTGTCTCGGCAACACATAAAGTTTCATATTATGAACATTTATTATATGTTCTTCTTATATTTATATTTATTAATTTTTTTTTAAAAATATGGCTAAAAATTAAGCGGAAAAAAGAAATTCAAATTAAAAGAATAAAAACGCCAATATACATATATTTATCTCAACGAAAATGTAACAATCTCTCTTTCTAGTGCTTCGAGAGTATAAATATAGTTCTCCACGAGTGCCTAACCATGAATAGATTTCAGTAAGCAGGAATTGTTTAAAATTTCAGATTTTAGGTTCAGTATATATACTTATTCAAATGGACCTATTGTATAGATTCAATTAGATGATGATGATTCAAAACATGGCATTATAAATTAATTTATAATGATGATATCATATCATTCTAATGACGTCACCATTTATGTATTGTTAAAATGACAATGAAGCATTTTAAACCATATAAATAGTTTAATTATATTAGTAATTTTATTATCAATTGATGCATTGTAACCCTCGGAAGCTGGTACCGAATATACGTATACATCGGTTTGAGAAACACATGTAATGACGGATTTATTAAACGGATTATTCACTTATGTGAAATTTGAAAAACTATCGTGAAATAAATGTGTGATTTATTTAGACAAAACGTTGCGAATTGTAAAGTCTTGACCTATGTTAAAAGAAAAAAAACGGATTAATAGATAAACCTAATTTTTGAAGTAGATACAATGTTCACACTAGACTTATAGACACGAACTAGGCTGCTCTGGCATTGGAACAGACTGCCAGACTGTTTCAAACTGCAGATTTTTCTGCGCTATTTTTAAATCGTGTATATGCTGTAGATATGATTTAATGTATTACAAAATTACGGAATTATTTCTGCGCTTTTCTTTTTCGTAGTGCGGTATTAGTTTAAGGAAAAGATACCTAAAGTATTTCTTCGATTATTTTTTTTATAGTGTAGTATAATGTAAAATTATATAACAAAAATTACATTTTGACATACATTTATGCATTTTAAAGTTAATAAAGGGCAAGAAATGTATCAAAAATGCAAAATTATATATTGCTACATATTAAATTTATTTAATAGACTTTTGCATTCACTTCATGGCTAGTAACAGAATTATGTTAAAACTTCGGTAAATAATAAAACGTAATGTTACGAAACAAATATTACGTTAAATAATAAATGAGTTTACGTTTTGTGTTTATCGGGTATATCTAATAATCGATCCGCTGTCCAAGAAATCGTAAACACGATGAAGACCGCGGTCGTTCTGTACAAAGATGCATCTATCCCAGAGAGTTGGGAAATATATGACAGAGTGTAGAATGTAAGGCGATCTTTATCTACGAATGTATGAATCATATTATGCCGCTACTAAAACACCTTCCAACGTTGGACGCTTAATGGTTGGACGCATCATGTCGATGCTGGAACTAAGTGTATCCAACGTTGGAAGAAGTTCGGGTTGTTATCAGACTTTTGACCCGCGTCAAAAGGAATTTTTCTACCCCTTCCACACACTTGATCCACATGTCAAGTTTTATTTATTTACTTGAAAGTTTTTGTTAAACAGTGTCAGTGTTAAATTAATAATTTCAACAAATTAATAAAATAAATAAATCATTCGGATCAAACGTTCATTCCACCGTGTAGTAGAAACATTTGAATTCGCATCGTTTGGTGACGGCTTTGTAATAAATATGGGCCTGTGAAATACAGATTTGTACGATGAAGTGGTGTTTTGATAAACGTGATTATGGGAAATAAATCAGCAAATCGCAAGTAATCAGTTCCATCCTTAGTTTGGTATTGCAGTTGACTATACTTAGCTCGCGATGAAAAATTATAATATTTTCGATATAAATTTACACGAGGCGTACTAATGTTCCCGCATCCGCACTTTTGTTTAATTAATCTCTTCACTTCCGAAAATACATATTTTTTATTAATTATATAAAACCCGCATATACTGTGTGTCTATAGACACACGTGTGTGTATGTGTGTCCTGTGTCTGTCATTAGACGAGACATTTTAAATATTAAACAGATCAATTACTACGATATACTCGTAGTCGTACTTTGTCAACCAAAACAGATGTACTTTTGTAGATAGAGATGTAAACAATTAACTTAATAACAGTCAGCAGATGGATGAAAAGTCGAACGCGTATATTCACAGTCAAAAACTAAACTGATGATTTATTAATAGTGTTATATTTCGTTTAAATCAATACAGAATTGTCACCATTGGATTGTGAACTCTTTATTTATTGAAATATTGGTTAATAAACTTATACTAGCGTTTTTATTTTATTATAAATATAATGAATTTTGCTTTGCTGCATAATATTCCGGTTTTTATTTATTTTTCGTTTTATATCACGACATTATATTGAAACATTATTGGTCGACAGACCACTTATATAGTGACAATGTATAATACTGACGTCGTGAACTTAAGACTTTTTTTTTGTAAATTTTACCCCATAATTATTAAAGGAAAAAAATTACTGAATGAATAAAAATAATTGGATATTTGAGGTTTTGATAACCCAGTTTTTCAATATACAGTGCAGTTTTAGCACATGGGCTGAAAAGTCCCGGGCCTAACACATAGATGGCGCTAGTTTTATTGCAGTCACCTTTTTTTCAGTTACTACTAACCTTCAAAAGACAGCTGTTAAAATTTTATGATATTCTATTCAGTAGTTTGTGAGTTATTGTGCTAAGAGTGACGCTACTTTTGTTATTTTCAAAACAATGTATCAAAAACAATTTCGTGCTTTAATTTTACACTGCTTCTTGCACTGCACTGTTATATACATTCAGTTATTGGCATAGGCTTGTGTCCTATGTCTTAATTTCTATAAAAGTGCACTATCCTATATTACAATGTTCCAAGTGTATATTTATGATCTTATATTCTTATATTTTTGGTACTGAATTGTGTATGGTAGCTCGAAAACGGCTCTAGAGAAGTTTTTGAAATATTTCTCTCTGAAAGTAAGAAACTCTCTCTGTAAGTAAGGTTGCAAACCACTGCATTACATTGCAGACACAATATATTATCATAAAATTAAATTAACAAGTACAACTGCAGTCCAAGTACATTGATTCTCAGTTTAAATTATGATATCGTGTACAGTACAAGATGTTAGTAGTTCATATTAATCGTAGTTTCGTGCCATTGGGTTCACATTATCTTACTAAACTCCCACAGAATTCAAAGCCAACGACAATGCAACAAAAAATATAATATAATCTGCTATCAGTTGGCAGTTAAAGCTTGGGAAGGCTGCGGGGGCGAGAGGAGGGAGAGAGAAGGACTCCAGACGCAGTAATTAAGATGTTTTTATGTGTCCTGTGCATTCAATTCACACCCATCTCTCCAGATAATAATGTAGACACATATTGGTATTTTAATCATGCACCGAAAATGTAGGTTAATTATATGAAACAAGTTAAATAGGTTCTTGCGTTTATAGTAGATACAATTTCCAATATGAGTGGGGTAAAAGGAATATAGGCAGCCCATGTTACGCAGTTAATTCGTTCCAATGATTTCCGTGTAAGTCGAATAGTAATAGTGTTTGAATTTTATGCAGTAAATAATTAATACTAGTAGTACTAGTTTTTCAGTTCTATGAATTGTGGCATGAAATACTAGCTTCTTAGGCAATTTAAACATTGATTCGCTTCTGAGTTTTCACGTAAATTAAAACAGAATATAATTTATAGATAGAAACGAAATTAATCTTTTAATAATTTGGCATTTACAGTTAGACTCTCAATTTTGTTAATAACTATGTTCCCAGATGTATGAATAACTAACTTTTATTCGGTAATTTATTTAAAATAGTTAAATTGCGTCACACATATTTCTTGACTTTTTATCCCCCCTCCCACTTCCCCTTGTCACGTCTTCTCTTGTGTGCAACAGTATTAATTTAATATTCAGAAAATGACTCAAAATGTAAATATTATATTAATATATCGTAAAATATAACCGATTTTACAACATTTTCCTTGGTTAAATATTTTCTAATCATTTTCCTGCTAAATTTTTAGTATTTACGCAAAGTAAAGATAATAAACATGTTCTATCAATAATAAGCAATACCCTAATAGGATTGCATACATATGTTTGTTTGTAAAAATTGTTTATAAAACATATGTCTGACAAGGCAGATGTTCGATGAATATATAAATAGAATTCTTCACATTTTTAAATGTTTTTAATAAGGTATGCGCGCATACTCGTGCTTGTTATACCTTTATAGGCAATTATCATTAACAGACAGATGCCAGAACCTAGAAGCTAACGTTTTATAAAAACACTGGACGATTTTCTGTATAAAATGAAACATGACAATAAAACCTGCTAGACTATTAAGCGTTCTTGAGGAAAAAGATTTCGTACTTGTTTTAAATACACTTATACCTCGCTTTACGGCATAAATATGGTGTTTAAAAATTGGCCGTAAGGCAAAAAATCAATTGTTTTGATTTGTACAATAATACCACTAGTAAACTATTGCCACCAGTTTGCTCAGTGAGTCAGTGTTTGCATCAACGCGTTTAGACATAATGAAATAAATGGAGAAGCTGAAAATACAAAAGTCGCTAACAGTATAGCATTTATTTGGCCGTATAACGAAACATTTCAGGCCATAAATCGAAAAAGTGCCATAATTAATATTATATTAATAACCAACTTGCTTATAAAATTATATTTGAAGAAAATATTGGATATATTGCAAGATTTCTATATTAGAATTGGCTGATGTGCCCTATAATTGAGCTACATTAGACCAGATCGGTTCAGGATGCATTTGTAGAGAAGTAGCTTATTGTTTAGAGAAAGTTGTGATTTACGATTGCTTAGCCAGTATAATTTCCTTAACTCTAGTCCCAATGATTATCGTTTTCAATGCTTAAAGCCGGTACCAAGCGATGCGGTGAACGTTGAGTCAACGTGTGAGTCAAATATTGGAAGATAAACGTGGCAAGTTCCTTACTACATGGTGGAACGAATGTTTGATCCGAATTAATTATTTATTTTATTAATTTGTTGATATTATTGACACTGAGACTGTTTAACAAAAACTTTCAAGTAAATAAATAAACTTTTAAGTATAAAAACTTCAATTATTGGAGAATTCGTGCAGCAGTGCATGACATGTGGATCCCAGCCCGAATTTCTTCCAACGTGAACGTTGGACATATGACATTAGACATACTTAGTTCCAGCATCTATAAATGATGACTCCTTCAATGATTAAGGAACTTATTAATAAATAATAAGACATTTGATGTCTTGATAACCAACGTCAACAATATAAAGTACCAAAGCCTGAATTTGCGTTGTTAATAGGGTAAATTAACGCCACAAATAGATATAATTTTTTTCCTATCAGTCTATTTCTACATGTTATTTGTCATTTGGTACCCAGAACTCTTTATGTAATAAAGAAACGAAAATTGATGAACGACGCAAATCGAAGCTTTAGTGTACAGTTTCATGGAAATTAGGACATGCTCACAATCAAATTATTTACCACTGTGAGCATTTCATCATGTATATATTCTTTTCCTGTACGCATTTATAACATAGAACTATTTCAGTATACTGTTTTCATGAAACTATTAAATATAGAAATCGAATCATTGCTAGTAGAATATGTATTGTCCGATTATTGTTGGCTACACAGGAAAGGAAGAGGATATCTACGAGCAACGGAGACGAAAGTTTGTTGAGGCTATGACAATGTCTTCCGGTTGTGTAGTCATAATACTCAGCGGATGCTGATTTGTATTAATACTTTATCTGGTTAGAACAGAATCATTCGACATTTCAAACAAACTAACAATTCGTTTACAAAACTATTTTATTATCACAAAAATGTTGATCGTTTGGAATATACTCTTGAACATAAATTCTAATATTTGGGGTTTTACAAAAGTCATGTTTAGATATTTCATGTCAAGGTTTAATATATCTTATCTATCTGCGCATACTTCCTATTTTTATTTTTCACTATCTATTCCTCAAATTCGCTTCGAAATACGTTATCTCTATTGATATTTGTTAAACTGGATTTTTATTCTTCAATTTTATAGAACTTATTGAACAAGTTATACAGTTAAGTATTTAGATATTTCTACCATATGGAAACGTATCTAATATACTGTAAATGTATCTAGATAGAAAATGTTGCAATACTGAAGTTATCTAACAGGATTTTCATGTCAAAACCATTTTAACTACAAAACTATAAAATATCATTCCCACTCACTATTTTAATTTTACATTTATTTTAAATTCTATAGCATATGGGAATATGCGTAGTCATTCTCTGCACCATTATTAATTTAGAATTTAATTTATGTTTTATATTATAACTTCCATAATGTGACAATCTGTAAAAATGCAGTAGGATTTATTTTTAAAAGAAGTTCAATGTTAGTTTGTCAAAAATTAAGAAACAAAAACAATTTCTATTACTAATTGTATTTAAAAAAGGCAATTTGAATTATTCTGCATTCAATTTTGTCCAACTGCCGCACTGTCAAAATTTATATTACTAACGATGCATGCGCACTAATTAAATTAACTAAACTCAAATTAAAACACGAATACTTATTCTAAACACCTGAAATCTAGATTAAATTATTAAATAAAAACGTAAATTAAATATCAGAGCAGTGAGTGGGAATGGGCCTTTAGTATTGATAATAAACCAAGTATCGGAAATAGATCGACCTTTATTATAGAGACTAATAAAAAAAACATAATCACCGCGAAATAAAATTACCAAAGACGTCGTTTCGTTTCTAATGGGTTTTTATGCGATTGCCTTAATATATTCATAAGTGACGTATTGATAGTGACATACGCCGCGGAAGCACGTGAAGGCTTGCAAGAATATTTTAAATATATAAGCATTGATTATATGACTATGTATATAGAAATTAAATTGTATAATGGGTCAAAAAGTAACAACTTTTATGACACAGCATATCGTTTTTGATTGTATTTGTTTCTACATACAAAAATGTATAAGTTTGCAGTCTAGTATTTGAGCAGTATATTTTGAAACTAAGGCAAGTCAATTTTTAAAAACAGTCAATCTATATTCACAACCCCTTATGCATAGTTCAAGATCACAGAACCTCCAGACCTACGTTGTTTTAGAAAGCTGAAATTTTGACGTTCTTAACTACATATTACAATATTTATTCTCAAAATATCAGTAGATCTGGAATCTTACTCTATTATGTTTGAGAAATAACTATTCTTCTTCGGCAATCACTGGATAATAAATTTAAATTGTGTAATACCATAAAATAGAAGAGCAAATATATAAAAACAAAAATTAGACCTGTCCCAGTTTCATAATAAGCGGCTCATTTAATAATTGAACTCGAAGTACTTAGTATTCATAATGCAAACTGTCGTAACAATACAAAGTCCTGTACCATGAGGTACGAAGAGCCGCGTATTATTGTCGTTGTGCAAAATGCAACTACATTGATATTTATTATGATGACTGTAGATTATGAGATATACTTAGATAACTCAGTGGCTTGTCCTATTATTTAATAACAATTTTAATGAATAAATACTTTAGATTTATTTGTGTAATGTATTAGGACCCCATTGGCATATCTTGTCGCAATTTGTGGAGCCCCCTTGCGTGCGACATAATTAATATATGGTTTCTTATTATACGTATACACTGAGGCATGTTGTAAAATAAAATAGCGATTACAATAATACAATATTCAAAAAAAATAATGTAAAATTGATAATTCCAATTCATTACAGACAGTGGCCAATTATACATTTTATCTACGAGTATCAAATCAACATAATATGCTAATAATTATTTACTTATTCGCTACTTGTTTGCCATCCCTGTATACTGGGATAATTTTCCCAAATGTTACTTATTTTCCATTGTATTTACAAATAACCTTAGAAGAATATTCTTTCCAGAGCCGCTTTTACGTAAAAAGATACTTTGTGTTTTAATGGAGGCTGCAGTAAAGTGTAGTTGTTTTTAAAATTTAAACCTTGGTTAATTTTAAACTGTAGCTTTATTAATAATTTTGATTTATGTTTGTTCGAGTGCAGTCAAGCAAAATACCTTGATTAAGTATTTAGTTAATTGTAGTCGGTTTATCAACAAAACCAATATTGAAAAATCTATATATAGTGAGAATTGACAAAATAGCCGTGAGAGAATCGTTTGCAAAGCATTATAAACTTAATTTTGATAAAAATTACTAAATAAAAGTCGGCTAAGGATATCCAAAGCCGACACTGATTCTGGATTTTATCTGTCTTGTTTAAAATTAAATAAATATCTTTTGTATTCAAAACAAAGCAGTATAAAGTTCAAACTAAAGCAAATCATTGAACCTTCCACTTTGATTACCAAGAGCATTTTCATTGTAAGTAAAAAGTTTTTACCATTACTCGTTTTCTCAATTATCAACTTTGAAATGTATATTTACAATACAGAAAAGATACTTTAGACAAATAGCTGTATTTTGAATCACTTAAAAATAATATTTTCTTAACAACTTTTATATTGATTAAAAAATTAATTAAACAACAATAAAATAAAACATATCATGAACTAACTTACATTGTAAGTTACATTGTATATACAAATTATTAATTTAATCAACGAATTAGTAATTTACAAAACATAATAATAGTAATAAGAAATAAAATAAAACATTTTCTCAGTAAATAATATTAATTTAAAATAAAATTTAAATATAATGAATCAGGATAAGTTCACATACACTGCTAATCAAAATTCTGATAAGATATCGGTTACTTCCGGTTCCGCAAAGTTGTTATGCGGTCAATCTCTCCATAAAAACATGAGTATACCAGTGTCGCTAGAGGTAACGTACAACCGCAGACTAAAAGAAATTCCTTAATACGTTCTTAAAGTAAAAAATAAATCTTAAATAAAAACATTCAGCTATTTTCTTTGCTTTATTTTGTTTTTTATTTTTATTTAACGTTGATCTATATCTAATACTAATTCTTTCACACATGTAAACTTTTAAAAGAAAAACTTCTTGAAACATAATAATTAAGGTATACATACTAAACATTTAATATGTTATCATTTGTCTTTGGTTTTCTGTTTTCAGTGTAACATCCCAATTAAACAATGCTTAATGTTGAATTATAAATATAAAAAGAATATCATCGTGATATTATTGGATACCATGTTACGTCAAACATGATGAAATGGAGTAATCCAACATTTGGATTAATTTGATTAACAAACAATAATCGAAAATATTAAGTTCAATCTTAATACAAAAATTGAAAATAAAACTATACATTTGCATTGAAAAATAAGTGTAATAATTGTAGTCTAACAATCAGGTGTTAATAGGTTTGAATCATAAATATGTTCCGAAAAATTAATTTTATTGAATAATCAAATATTTTAAGTATAAGTTGAAGTATAATTGTAGGTTTATATATAATCTTAAGCATTGTAAAACTATTATTTATAATTATTTACTTATAATTAAGCATACCAAACGGTAATATAAATAATAGTCGGTAATATAACTAGCTATATAAGTAGTAAGTATCTTAACTACTAGTTGAGGTACAAACCTTTAAGATGTTATAAATTATTATGGGGAGAAATTAATTAAACCAATAACTTATGAATCATTTTTTAATGTTATAAATGATAAATATATTCTTAGTAACAGTATATAGTAATAGGTTAAACAGAATATAATTGTTAATATCACTTACTTGTATTTCTAATAAGAGTTCAGCTTTTCTTCGACGAATGTCAATTAAAATTTTCTGTTGCTCTGCGGTTAATTCTGAAAAAAGTTATATATTATTAGTAATGATATTCACAGTGTGTAATAGTTTCAAATAACCATTTATAATGTATCAATCAATCGAAAAAACATATTAAAATGAATAAAGATATGATATTTGGAATTAGATTATTAAAGACATTTATGTGGAATTGATTCTAAACGCATCTGTTATATATATGTTATGTAAATTCAACATTTGTGTTTACTGAGCATATATAAAGTAATACAAGTAACGTTACACTGAACAGATTTTAATAAATTCCTACATGCTAAGAGTAAAAATATTTAACTAACTTTATTTTCTTTCTTCAAAATCATCTATTTTTGACAATCTATAAATAGCTAATAAAAAATGCTTGCATGATAGACTTCATCCTACTTGAGAGTTTATTGATAATACAATACAATAATAAAAAAATAAATAAATAACAAAATATACGTTGAAGAAAAACAATAAAACTATTTGGAGAATGATAAACATGTCACATACAGGTTGTACTTATTTATCTTATATTAATATAATTAAGTTATATTAATAAGAATATTGTTTTATTCGATCATAACTGTTACTTAGAAGCTGTAGAAAGTTAACTACAATAACTGAACATTTATTTAAACATTCAAATATCTAACACAGTCTAACATTTAAATAACATTGCATATTGTTTTAGGAAATTTATTGCAACCTTCTAGATATAAATATTACATAAATTCAGTGATTGTATTATATTAGCAAATTGAAACAGCAAAAATCATAGAAATATCCAATTAACCTAATTATATTAGATGTCAAATTTCTAAATAAATAAATTAACCCAATTAACTTCAATCTAAGTAGATCATTAATATAAGAAAAGGAATCTTAAGTCTGCAGTCTAGAAAATTAAATGATTCATATTGAATTTAATTCCAGTATTGTACAATAAATTTAATACGAGAAATGAATATTAAAATGTAATTGTAACTGTAATTTGACGTTTATAATTTTTTATATATACATATGTATATACATAAACAGATTTTGTTATCTAAATAAGGTGTTATTGTAAATTATTGTACATAGCTTTAGAATATTTATAAAAACATTATAATAATTAGTGCATAAACATAAGAAACGTCATTAGCTTATACAAATAGAAAGTAATTTTTACTTAATAACAAATACCTGGGGAAACTACTTGTAAGAGATTATTAGAAAAAACAACAAACCAGCAGTTCCAAAGTTCTCTGAATGATTCACGTTAGACATGGTCACATAATTAGAGTTTTCAAAGTCTTTTAACATTTTAACTTACAAATATTAAATAAAACTTTTAATAAAATATGTAAACTGACACTGAAGCACTAAACACAAGCAGCCATCTTTACTTTAATTAGGACTGGCCGCCATTTTAAATATGATTCGAAATAACTACGTATAGGTGCTGCCATATGTGATTTAACTTATCGTATAACAAAACCCAGATTCTAGAAAACTATAAATGAATAGCTAAGTAAAAATACAAGATGCCACTAGTGAGAATGTTGCGCTTTTAATTTAAAGTTATATAAAAATTAAAATACATAGTTTCCTCTTCACTGTTCTTAAAAATAAAAGGATTTTATACAAATATGTTTCCTGCATCGCACTTAATTTTAGATGCTTAAGATTCTAAGATTTAGATGGCACAGTTGTCGAAATTGTTTAGGCATTGACGCCACATAGTTTGCATTATATTTATAATTCCTTTTACTGAAAGGATACATTTACCTCAAGAACAGTTCAACAAATGATAATCCATTTAATGTCTTGGTCAATGTTTTTTCTCACGTGTCTATTCTTTATTAAAATGTTTGCTGAAGAAAATATGTTTGTTTCAAGCACAATTAAAATGATAAGGCATTATAATTAAGCTGATATTTGTTAACTAATTAAAGTTTTGTTTAAATAGAAATTAACATATATGTCATGATTATTAAATTGTATAAAAAAATAAAAAATAAAGTAATTAATAGACATAAAACTGCGATAAGAATGGTAACTGACTTATTATAAGGTATTAGCATATCTTGACGATGCGCAAAATGACCTTAGTAGCTGCAGTAGTATCAGTTATTCCAAAACTTTCAATTTTAACTAATTTGAGAAAATATAAAACAGGGTTCAATATTAGCTATCTGTACTTCTTTGATCGACCACTGGTGGCAGCATATTTGCATCGCAATTACTAGCAAATTGAGGAAATTTAATAAATAAATAAACATACACTCTTTGTTTTTCTTACAATAAATTACTTAATTAATTTTGCTTCTAAAACTATAATTTCATTTTCAAATTTCCTGTTTCTCATATCGGAATTCTTATAATTAGCCCTACTTTTTTAATTTAAATATATCCACAAGAATTACGTGCACCAAATGTGTGTATTTACTTGTTGGCTTAGAATTCAAACCGATAATAACAGTGATTATTACACGTGCAGTTTTTGTAACTATTTTTTCTAATACTGAAGTATGAAAGGTTCGGTACAGTCTGTACGAGTAATGCGACTTCAACATGTGACATCCAACATTCATATATTTTTATTCAAAAATTGACGTTAGTTAGACATGAGCGTTCTATATTTGTTGAAATGTTATCGTCCAGACTAGTGCGATTTCAACATGTAATATTTATTCATTCAACTCATAAAACGGTTTTTCTTATCCATTTACCGACTCTGTTGCGGTAAAAATCAAAATCCGTTGAAGACTAAAACGAAACTATTACTTGTGTTTACATTATCGTACAAGGTAGATTAGGCAGAGGCTTGAAAAATTTAAATAAATAAAATAGACTGTAATAAATATGTTGTTCTATTTAACGTAATATTATTACACTACATTGTATTGTCACTCAAAAAGAATGTATGTAAAATTTGAGCTCAATAGCTCATATGGAAACTGTTTAAAAATCAATTGCAAAAGTTTTGACCATAGCGAAAGCTTTATGAAAATATGATTTATGTGAATTAGTTCATTACCTTCATTAACCGACTAGTCTCCTACCGACTTCAACCGACTTTTCAGTAGGGTGTAGTTGCATTAGTAAATTTTATGGTGATAGAAAGTTTCTACTTTAATCTTTATCAATTCATCTCCTTATAGTAAAAGTATGAGGTTCATACGACTATATTAATAATAGGTTTCATACAAGTGTAGAATAAAGGTTTGACTAGATATAATTGGTTTAACATGGCACCTAAAATACATGTGTTTTTTGTTTCATTTTTGTCAATCTGGCAACCCTGCTTTTCTCTAAAAAAGTACTCTTGCTTTTAGACCTGCGTTTGCAACCGTGGTTTTATCAAATACTAATTTAAAAGAATGTACATTTTAAATTTAAATAAACAAAGAATTAGTTAATAAAAAACTAATTAGCACTAATTTAAATTACTTATTATTTGGTAAAAACGTAATTATATCCTGGAATTTTGATAAGACATCAAAGTTGTATCATACTATTACAAACAATAAGTTAATTATGAGATTTTAATGGTTTTATTTAATTAAAATTTTTATTTTATGTAGACTTTATCATTTTTTAAGATATTGGTTGCCATGCTACTGGTGAAACCGGAAATAGTTAACTTCTTAATCACCTGTATAAATAATTCGGAATATACGTAAATGTGACGTCATTTGAATATTTATGAGAGGTCCCCGAAAACTTGGCTTAATCACGGGTATTTCATAAATAACTAGGTATATAATGGGGTTGTGAATAACGTCTTAATTTTTGTCTTGTTTAGCGAAAAGTGGTTTAAGAAACCCTACTCTGCTGTGGTGATATTTTATATAAAAAGGAATGTGAGAAAAAGGTCTATGTTGTGTAAGATAAGCCAGAGTATTGTCTTTCGGTAGTCTGTATTTGATTTTAAAGGGTAGGCTGTCGTGTGTGTACTGTCCTAGGCGTTGAATTAGAGGATTTCGAGTGCGTTATAGTGTAGTCCATTTTTTTCTGGATTCACCTAAAATGTATTGAACATAGTGAATATTTAAACCATAGCAGGAACACAAACCTTAAAATTAGACTGCACGTAAATAATTCAATATAATCATTACACTATCCACGTGATCCACATGATTTTAGCATTATAGTAATTAATTGCTTAATAAATATTTACATTAGATGCAATTAACGTATTTTTAAATAATATTAACGACGATTTGCTCTACTTGTTATTTCTTCAGCAGCAAAAGGCTTGTCGTCATGAGGATTTATTTTACCAGCTATCTTGTACCAGATATATGTATGCGTGATGTGGTGTTGTTCTTCGGTGATCAAAAGCTCGAGACTTTGGCAGTAAACGAATCATGTGACAACGGACGAGCGACGCCAACAATTCTAGCAATTAATTTGAACAGCATCACATGTTTGAACTCTGACCTGCAGTTTGTCACACATTATCTCGGCTGCGGTACCCGGGCTTGGTTATATTTCATTTTGCTTTGTTATTATTGTAGTCTATATAGTGTCTACTGGTGAATTAGACAAGAACGCTAAGTGATTTTGTTGAAAGCACAGCCTTAATTACTTTTAATGAATAGTGAAATTGTAAAATATTTATTTGTTATGGCAATATTATTTATTTTAATTGTTTGATTTACGTTTTTTAGTTGGTATGCTTTATTCCGTGGTGGATTAAGGTTCTTTTAATGGGCTTGTGTCCTATGTCTTAATTTCTATAAAAGTGTACTATATATTGATAAAGTGGGTTACTAGAACCTCAAGTGTTCAATTATTTTTTAATAATTCCTTATATGTTAAGAGATATTAACAATTAAAAAAGTCATTTTGTCTCTTTAATTATTAAAGGGATTCAACGTTGTACACATTCCAAGTGCATGTGACATCACAATCCTTGTGTACGGTTACCAACCTTACAGCTCATAAATCTCTGCTATATGTATTTATATAACAAAATATCAAATATTATTTACATCTATTTCAAGGAACAATAAAATTTCAATATTATGTCTGCATTAGCAGGATTAAATAAAATAAAAACTTATTATTCTTTTGACTTGATTATTTCGACTACCAACAGCTACAGAACATTACCACAGCACTGACCTACTCAACAAATAACTGACGTTAAAATGCATTTCACGTCATACAAATATGGCCGACCATTTCTACCGCTAAAACTACAATTCAAACTTTTAATTGCTATATCTCCGTCAATATTTAGATATTTAATAGAATAGACATGCCAATACACATTTATTAACATCAATTTCAATCAACAATTGAAAAATCGACCACTTCGAGTTTTGTTTTTGTGAGTATATATGCTCTAAGGTATTTTGAACTTGTTTTGTTGTAGAATTGTACTTCGAGAAAATACCTTCCATGAATCGGGTTGACATAGGTTTAGTAAGTGAAATACTTCTGAATTTTATTTTAACACATTTATATTACACACACAATTAAATAATAGAATCTATAACGTACAAAAAATCAAGTTTTTCTTAATTTTATTTAATTTGCCTTTATTTTGTTGTTTTGGCTGTTGTTTCTTTGAGAGCTGTATTAAGATTGATTTGAACCGGCAACAGAATGTTGGAACCTTATGATTATGAAACAACAAAGAACAAATCGAACTAAATATTTTATAACAATATATAAAGTAATAACTAAATAACAGGGCCTAGCGTCTATAGATATCACTGACTTTAACGACGATTACTTTGAGGAACAACTCGCTACTTTAGTACTATATTTGCTACATGGAGACATCCGGTCTGCCTGTAGAAGCATACTCACCTGGCACAGGGGTTAACCGTGATCACTAAGGCGGTTCCCCAAGGGCGAGGCTCTTCCATTGCACTTCGGTTGGGCTGACCCTTGCGATTATCCAATATGTGGATAACCTCGAGTTCGTAATTTTTGGTAGTCGGGACTTGCGTTCGCGGTCAAATTCAATTGATTATATAGATAAATGGTGCATTTATTAGGTACCGATGTGGTTCACATACATGAGGCCACGACACCATAAATACTGCCAACGTAGTAACAGATCGTTGGATGATAGGACGTTAAATAAATTAAGTAAAAAAAGTCCCATGGTTTTAAATAGTATAGTAATACTGCTAATATTTTCATTAAATTTGAAAGTGTACTTTTAAGTTCCTTATTCATTTAAACCCACTAAACGCCCAACTGTTTCATAATACTTAAGTAAATAATAATTTTTTATAATCTTATTATTTAAATAAATTTATATTTATTAATAAAACAAACCTACGTCATTCATGACGATGTGACGTCACGCTAATCATTTTGGCGAAAGCCGTTTGATTGCGTGGTCATGTGACTATATTTAAACAATAAATCAGAGAAACGCTACAAACAACACCATGTGCTTAATGAGTATGTGCTTAGAGATAAATTACGTAATTAGCCAAAAACGTAAATAGTTATGCCGGCACTTTGCAGCGAGAATTAGAAGAAAACAAAACCCAGCTGCTGATATCTTATCAGATGAATGTCATTGTCGTTAAGATGCGACTGTTAGGTAAATATGTTTACCTGGATTACTCATATTTTAAAAATGTTACTTATGAATCAGAAACAGTTGGAAATTATTAGGTGTCTAAATAAAGAAGCTATCCTGAAAATTTGAAATCGATTCACCGTTTCGGACACGACATAAGTTTAATCAAAAAGAAGTAAATACATTGTACGTTTTTTTATTATTTTTCTATTAACGACTTCTTATTGCACCACATTAGTAGTCTTCCATAAAGAGTCTCCCTGGAAAATTTGAGCTCGATAGCTTAGCCGGAAATGTTTTAAAAATGAATTGCAAAATTTTAACCATAGCAAGCATCTAAATCTAGGTTTTGAACTTATATATAATGTGAGGTTATATTTTCCACCTCAAGTAAACGTTTTATTATTTACCTAAGTAAGCGTAATATGTTACGCAGTGTAATTAAATAAATGCAAAGGATATTAAAAATCTTATACTAATGTATTCATTTAATATATAACAAAATATAAGTTGGCTACGACAGTCAACGTAATCTTTTTTCTTCAAAATAAAAAAAATTCAAAACATGGAATACATAATCAGATTCTGTTCAAATATATTTATGTTTCAGCTAAAGTGGAAACAGATTCTATTTAATATCAATTGAAATTATAATTATTATAGATAGAAACTGAAAATACGGTTCTTTTCAACTTTCTTGTTGGACCCTAATTTGTGATTTTGACATTGGCCCTTTTAGCACCAAGCTACGGATACCGTCCTACATAGAAAGCTAAATTAACGTCAGAAAATGTAAGTTTATTGTAAGTGATTAATTCGGCCCTGGTGTTGACTATAAAACATCTATAAATCAGAGAAGGGTTAATGTATTAAATTCAATTAATTACTCAAAGTACGTCATACGTATCAAGGCCATGCTCCTAACCCTTTTTTTGTTGATCATTGTTTACATTTGCATTACGAGATACTTAACGGATCTACTCCCAGCTAATTGCTTCCCGGTTATAAAAACCACGTGCAAGACGAGTATTGTTCGCGAACAAAAAATCGTATTATTCATATTTTTTCTATGAAGCAATATAAACACTAAACAGCATGGTGCTTAAGCTTGGGTTTTGTTGATAACAAAGTCTAAATGCGTAGAAATATTATAATTATAAATTTATTATATAAAAAATGTGAACAAATTGAAGGCCATGTTTAAAATAATTTTATTCATTTCCTAGTTTGATATACGTTTGGTTGATGTGACAATAAAAGCAAGCAATTAGCGAGCGGGATTGAGCGAGATGAAACTCTTACAAATACAGATAAGATAGGAGATACTGCAAAGACATAAATATTCTAGTAAATGCGCCTGTCATAATAGAAATCACAGCAATCGTTTGTTTCTTTTATGTCGTTGACTTAATGCATCATTTAGACTTGAAATTTCTAGCAGTCTTATGCGGGGTAAATGAAACCTGTCATAATAATTGCTTTTTCTAAAAATGTTTAAAATTTCAATCCCAAATTAAATTGTCAAATAATAAAGACCTTCAAAATATGCAACCCCGCGATTTCTAACACTTTCTAATCTCAATCTATCTCATGAAGTATAGCACAGCAGTCTAACGCGAAGAGTAAATGCTCTTGGTCACTGTGCCGTCAAATTTCAGTTAATATTTTTTATTGTTTTACAATATGCAGTGGTTGTTCTATTAGAAATTTATTGTAACTTTTTCTGTGATATTCACAGTTGTTAGTTAATATTGGAAAATAATTTGTAGTGAAAATGTAACATTTGCCATTTGTCCTCGAGACCCTAACTGTCTTTAGCGAAGTAAAACGAACACACTTAAAATATTAATAACCGATTATTAAGCCCAAAAGTTTTTTATTATTTATTATATAATTATTAAACCCAATGATATATTAAACAGGCTCTTCAAAGTCAGCCTTCATTCCATTTTCATGTCAGGACCATTTAATCACTAATCAAAGTCAGGGTTTACCACAATTTGGCGTTCATTGATAATGTACAGACATGGGGCACCCTAGTGGGAGAGTCTAGCACATATAAATCATGTCTGATTATTTGGCAAACCCTGAGGATAAATTATTTCAAGGATTTATCCATTAACCTTACTGCATGGACTCGATTAAGAATGAATGATTTGCAAAAATACTTTCGAGAAGTTCAAGATATTGTTTTAGTATCAACTAAGATTGAATCCATGTAAAAAATTTGGTGAAACAGTTTGGATCAGGCTTCGTCTGTGTTCTGAATAAAGTATTTGGTAAAACAAAAAATGGTTCAAGGTAAAGAAACGACGATCAAGGTAACGAGATCGTAACAGTCAAAAATGACCAAAATGTAGAGCAGCTGAGAACTTAGACCTTCCTTATCATAATATAATAACTTAATAGTAACATTGTGGGTCATCCTTATTGCCGCAACTTCTATATGTTCAGTCACACTCATTTCGAG
The DNA here is from genome assembly GCA_963678705.1 of Panorpa germanica. NCBI lineage: Eukaryota > Metazoa > Arthropoda > Insecta > Mecoptera > Panorpidae > Panorpa > Panorpa germanica. Next base: position 8,246,827 of record OY783211.1, on the reverse strand, counting down.
TGCGTCAGTGAAGACTCTCCTTTAAAAACGAAACTGTCCGTTATATTATTATTGTTATTGTATCTGTATATGCATATTTTATTATTAAATAATGAGCCACATGAGCGAGAAATATTTTGCAATAATTTAACATTCTCCTTGTATCCATTCTGTTTCACATGTGATCATTTTGATACAAATATCCCACCTGTTGCTTTGTTACCCGGTCCGGGATTTCCCGTGATGACGTCATTGCTTTAACCTATCATGGATGCTGTCAAACGAGGTCTGGGAACGCAAATGCTGGCGTAAGACGAGACCCCAAGTCTTGGTCATCGCGAGTTGAACAGCCTCACAAATTGAGAGAAATGTTGCGATAGAATTGTGTGCCAAAATAAGAATCTACTGTAATTCTCAATTTGTATTGATTTGATGATCAACCAGGCTGTTGCATAACTCACTATTAATATTTAAATATCAGTTATATAAATGTTACATTTTATTGTTTATATAACATACAGTTTTAATATGGGTTTCGTGGACCTAATCAGTGGCGTACATACAGGTTTTCAGAGGATCATTTGAATTTCTGGTGAACTAGATTTACATATTTAAACTTACAATTAAAAATAAGATGTATCTTAGGTTATGGATCTTATAAGGGCCTCAAATGTCCCATTATTTTTTTTAATAAGTCACAATATTATGGAAGTTATTAACGTTGAAAGTAGTCAATTTTACTTAGTGAATATATCAGTACAATCAATATATTTTTAGTCAATTTCATTATTAAAGGGACAAAAATTTACAAAAAAGTTCTTCACTTATTGATGCCAAACGTTATATACTATTTACTTACAGCTGTCTCGAGCACTTATAAGGTTTGTGTTTTATGAATATGGTATACGTGGATAAATAAAATTGATTACTTATTCTTTTACAAACTTTTATAATAATTAAACGGTAATTGATTTATTTATGGACATTTAAAAAAAATAAAATAAAAACCTCATTATTTTTACTTTCCCCTTACCGTTTGAAGTTTACCTAACCTTACTTAACCTAAAAAAGATGCCCTTAAAGCATTTTTCCGGCTAATTTCTTTTGCAGTGTAGAATCTACATTCCAATTATAACAGTTGTATACCCCGAAGACAATTGTCAGTCAAACCACATATTCATCTATTAACTGTAAAGATGAATCGATATTGTAATGTGTAATTAATATTAAACATGAACTCTATCTTTGGTTAACTATTTCAGAGTTTTGTGACTTTTGAGACTGTGTTTTCCTATTGTAAAAGTCTTGGAAATTCCTGTTATGTGGAATCACTAATAAGGATAGGAAATTTACAAATCTAATAAAAAGTAAAAGTTCAAAACTATGTTAACAATTTATGAGATTAGAGTAAAAATATATTTTTTTATTTATTAACTGTATCTGATAAAGACGCGTATAAATAAATAAGTCAGTAGGATGCGCATATTATTGATTGTTAGAATATTTCCGTTGACAAATCAGACAAGCAGTAATCTGGAACTCACTGTTTGTTTACAAAATTATAAAAATATAAAGTCTTAACTGTTGATTTTCAATAACATTACAACATTTTTGTAATATTTTGAAAAGATTAGGGGTGATGATGCAATGCTAAGAATAAGCTGCGACATGTGTACAGGGAGATTTAGATATCAAAATAGGATGTTCGTATTTGAATTCCATTAGAAAAGAATCTGATTCATGTTTTGAAGGTAATAGGATTATGAGTTTAACTTTATTGAACTAGTTAAGAAAATATTTAGGCCATACAAATATTTACACACTAAAAAACTTCGTAAAAAAAAAGGATAACAGGGCTCTGTGGTGCAGTTCTTATATGTCAAAATGTGCTGTACTATTTTTACTATTACTACTGTCTTGAATTAAGATGTTTTCTTAACCAGTAATTAATATATTAGCATTGAGAACAAAAATCTATTCTCAGTTTGCTGCTTCTGCAATCAATATTCGGTTTATCCAAAAGGACCTTGCAAACGTGTCGATAAAATTTAGCAAAATATTCTTCTTACCCTTGCTTTTTATTACCAAAAAAACACAATAAATATTCAAGGTTAAAAAAAAGTCTTCAAGCTTCAAACAATAATGATATATACGCGAATTTCTCAGAATACAAAATTTCCATAAACCCAACCGGAAATAGTTCTTCCGTAGTTTAAATAACTGTCTTATTAATAATATACAACATTAAAAAGTAAACGGTGTATTATTATGTTATATAATACAATTTTACCGAAAAAACAAGATTTCAAACGTAGAATTCTTATTTCTGCTGTTTAATCTTTAATTAAATAATCACTCAAATAATAAATATTAAAATAATCTGTTTAAATACAAAGAATTTATATTATTTGCATATTACTTCCTTCATAATTTACATTTGGATTTTTTTAATTAGATAAAACAAATAAATTAAATAAAATCCTTCATTTAATTTAACCTTGGATCCTGAAAAACACTTACAAAATACACAGCAACAAGACGATTTGATGTCAAAACAAGTAATTCAAAAAGAAAATATGTAATAACATGTAAATATTGCCAAAATCATCATGTGACTGGCTACATGTAAGATGAACCGGTTATAAACTCGCTTTTTGACCGCCAGATGGCCGCCGCCGAGTAATTATGTGTGTGGTCACGCTCACATGACCGTAGGTAGCATGAGATCTCACAATCAGATCCGTGTGATGCTGTGACGATTTCAAACATTAATTTATGTATCATACGTGGGTAGACTATTTGTATTCCTGAAACGGGTATATCATTTGTTAAAAGAAAATGGCTAAAAGCAGTAGAAGGAAACTTTAAAGCCATATTTCGGGATTCCCTAGTTTTAATAACAGGTAAACTGCACTTCTAATTCATAAATCAGATGATGTACTCGTACAAGAATAAGAACAAAAGTGTTTACTTCGTTTGTCCTTAAGGGGCGCGAATTTTTGGATTGAAGGTGACTTAACTTTTCACCATACTCGTACAATTCATAGAGAAACCTTTGAATCAAGTTTGGCAAGTGAACTATAGGATCACCAGCAGAAAATATGTTTTCGGCGAAACGCTGTCTGACGTCATATTACTCAACGTTCACTATGTTCGGTCTATTTAATTAAATATTCATGAAAAGTGCGTGTAATTAATCAGAAATACTATTCTTTCCAATGGTTTATTCTATCATTAGAGGCACATTTTATCTAGGGCCCTTTTGCTGTCGGCAATTTGGTGAAAAGTCACACTATGTGAAGATTTTTTATTAATATTTTATAGTTGTTAAAGATTAAAAGATGTAGAGGATCACAATCAAATTGCCAATGAACAAGAAACAATTCGGGATTATACCCTAAAAACCATGGACAACATTTTGAGCTATAATTATTGACCTTATCTTGCCAATTTTTCCACAGTAGTTGATAAAAATTCAGACTACTTAAAAGGTGTTAAACATATCTTTCATTTCCTTATCTACGTCAAATTAAGAAGCTTATCTTAATCCCATTTTTAAACCACAAACCATAAATAAACACAACAAAGCACTACAATAGACTCTTGTAATTTTCAAAAATGTAACGATAATTTCAAATTATAATCCTTTATATCTATAGTAGTCTCTAATCAAGATATCAAATTAATTATAGAATAACACTTTTTATATGAGTAATTATTATATTGAATTGTTTTAATACGAACAAGTATATGTTTGCAATTAAATCAAGGAAGTACTGTGTAATCAATTATAAATAATTATATATCATCCGTTACTAATTGCAGACTTACCAATCAATTAAAAATGACTTTGAAATAATCTTAAACAATCAATGAAATACCGATTTAGATTTCATTCTAAATTCGATTCGATATTTGTAAGAAGTAGTGTTGAGATGAAAGTTTTGCGAGGTATCAGTAGAAATATATCAGGTTTTAGGGGTCGTAAATATTTCAATGCATGATTTCAATCGAAGATTAGAAAAACGACCTTAAAAAAATTAGTTTAGATACCCGTTCTCTCTTGTGTACACTCTTATGTACAAAAGTAAACATTTATGAGCTAAGAAACTTACTATCCTGATTAGATAATAACGTTAGATAAAAGAAGAATCTATATATTGCAAGTGCGTTATCAGAAATTTGGAATGTATGTACTGCAATTTGACTGGAAATGTTTGATTCAAGTGCATTATAATTTGATTATCTATTTGATTAATATTTATTACAGTCTGTCTAATTTTCACATTCCCAATATATGACGTCATAAACGACGATACAATCAAACTATGTGACGCAAATCTATATTAATGAAAAACCCGTTAATAGAATTCAGCAGAAATACTTGCATTAATTTACTTTTATTCCAATTTATTTTATTGGCATAGTTTAGGCACTTTCGAAAAAAAAATCTAGATTTAATACGTGGATTATTTATTTAAAAAGAAACGGAAACTCTAAATGACTTCCATTTAAAGTCGTAATTTTGAGAAGAAATGAATAATCGGGATTGTTTTTCCTTTTTCACAGCTATAATACTTGATGGATACATAACTCAGATGATATTGGTAAATAATGTATCATACTCACACTCGTATACGTCTCTGTTGTATAAAAGAGATGGCAAATCTACGGACATGACGTAGAAAGCCTTGCAATGTTCAATAACGTTGGATATCTTTAATAATTAAAAAGAAAAAATACCTTTTTTAATTGTTAACATCTCCTAAAATATAAGGTGTTATTAAGGTATTCTTGTAGAAAACTTTATCATATTTAGTACAGTTTCTGTAGTACTAGGAGTGCCGTAGCTACCGCCGTATCTGCCGTATCAATGATACGGGGCCCCGGGCTACAAGGGCCCCAAACTTGTGTAAGCAAAAATTCGAAAAATGTTATCCACAATCTCACTTAGTTCTTAGGAGTATTAATTGCAAGTAATAACGTATAATCAATATATAATCAATCTTTGTTCCTTTTGTGTAAAATCTTTACTCATCATTTGGGCCCCCCAACAAATTTTGATACGGTGCCCATCTAAGGCACGCTATTCTACTCAGTACTAGGAAGCCATTCAAAAAATAAAAACTAAATTTTGTTGAAAATACAATGCAATTACTAAAAGTACCACTAATATAGTTTGCATAAAGGACTATGAATAAAAATCGATTAAATTTTTCAAATTATAAACTTCATTACATTTTTTAATAGCAAACCACTAATGACTATAATAACTTAAGTTAATATCCTATTATTCTTTTAATCAACATTTAATTTACCTGTTCATACAAGTGCAGAGTTAATTTGATTAACTCAACAAACAAGTTTAGTGTATTTTTACGACGTTGTTATTAAACACTTTTAAATGTTTAGGGATCCGGCTGTTTGAGAAGTTTTTCATTAAAGATCAATTAACCACATGCTTGTACCATAAAAACGGTTTCGTAACTTTTCTTGTTGATTTATCACCAACTGCACGCTGGCTGTCAATCTATTGAAGCACGGACCCATATTGTTATTTCTTTCATGCTTTGTTGCGTTGGAAAAGGTGACACTTTTTTTATGTTCCATTTCCACAAACTTCTTACCACAAAGTTATTCGTTTTTTATTTGCTCTTAATGACTTTTATAAGTCTACAAACACTTTTTTGTCATAAATATGGTATCGATGCATGAAGTATGTGAACTACACCGCTGTCCATGCTAAGAGCACGCAACATATCCATGTAGTGTGATACATGCTTAAGAAACCAATTTTTAAATTTTTCCCTAAATATAGAATTTCGAGATAACGACGAAAACAAATTTAATTTGTATGCATTCCAGCGGTATTCGAAAAGTTTATCTGCATTATAATTTTCTTGGTAGCATGTATATGTTAAATAAGTATTGAATCAGAAAAAGGTACAATATTCCTATTTTTAATTTAGTGCCATACAATAATAATTCAATATGCTGACGGAGATATAGATACTTAAAGTTTTAAATTCCGCTGTAAGATTGTTTTTCCACTTCATTTTTAATCATATTTCAAGTTAAGCGATCTATGTTTTAAATATAATTTATGTAATGCCAGCCTATTTTCAATGCTGAATCCTATCATCGGCGACCATTAAAATGTTGACAGTATTTATGGTATCATGGTCTCATATATGCATTACACCGCTAAGTTTATGATGATGTATGGTATGTACAAGTAGATAATCAATTTAACCCAGAAATTATCACTCTGGTCCGGGGGTCAAACTTGTGGACATGACATTCAGCGTCAAGTATCAATGTTCTTGCTACGTGTCGTTGTCACACGATTAGTATTAAGATAAATAAGAATAATAAGTAATCGATTTAATTTGTACTTGTTTACCACTTTCATAATATCAAAACATTATGTGTTTTGTTAATATTTCTTAAAATATAGCGACTTATTAAAGAATAAGCGCGGTCCATATCAACAAGTCAACTTTATTAATGTTACAGTACAGTTTTGTAGAAATTCACAACGCCATGGTTTACAAACCCATAGCGTTGTCAGTGTTTTTTCTATGTGTTTATACGATGATATCTCTATATTTCTACGAAATTGTCCTCAATATATTGCCAATTTTATAAAAAGTAATTGTTTACAGATTTTGCACGTGTTCAACTGCCATGAAGTTGTTGTTCTAACTAAATTTCAATCCAATGCGACAATAACAGCGATTCCAATAACAATGGTAATTGATTTGAACAATGTTATTTTGTTTGCACAACCACCTGAATGGTAATGGAACACATGTCTCTTACATAACCTACAGTAAAATTATATTCGATCTGCGATTTGAATGCCATGGCACAAGCACCACAGCGGATAGCGGACTGCCAATCACCTCTGACCTTCGCCAACACGTGTTACGTTCAATAATGTCGCACGCTGATCGAATCCATGTCTTAATGAACAATCCGTTCAGTCGTCTAGCAAAACAAAGACACCAGTCAATTCATATGCAAATAATGACATTGGGTTTGTTGAGGCTGTGCAAAATATTAACCCTGGCCCTTTTAAGACTGGCTGCCAAATCTGTCTGGCAACGTACGCGCGCGGATTATGGATGTAAATGTAATGAAAGCTAATAAATGATTCATAGGTGCGAGTATACTTTAATAATATTTCAATCTACATAACAACGCTATAAATTGGAAGTCCGACTTATAAATTAACAGAGTTGCTCCCTTCAAAGTCATAAAGAATTCAAATCAACGGATTTTCTGAGACTTCATCTCGTTGCTTTTACATCACGACGGATTATTAATTCGTTAAAAACAAAAATCGATCATATGTAACACTTTTAACAGTGCAACGAATAAACTATGTTGTAGAGAAACATTAGATCAGTGGGTACGATCCTTAATATATGTATAGCTACTCAACTAAGTTTAAACCAAATTCTTAAACCTGTTTTGTTTATAATCTGTGTTCTCTTTGCGCTATGATCTTCTATTCTTCCATGGTAAAACCGGCATCCACGCATCCATTTCTTGGAGTTGACCGGCGATCCGTGGTGTGCTGGCTCTAATTATCGGACTTGTTCTTCAGCGTGGTTGGTGAGTGGTCTTTGGACCACCGCAGATCCAGAGTGAGTGCTCACAGCTCAAAACACTATCCAAGTTACAACAACGCGTGCTTTACCCCACAAATTTATGCAAAAGGAATGAATAAAAAGTCAACATCTACATGTGACTGGTGTTAATGGTAAAACTTCTTTTATTTTTTTTTTATTTTAAATAAAAATATATGATTGACCTTCGGACCCCTTTAAAATTATAAGTTGTTCATCCACAGTTTTAGTGTGGTTCAAAAGTGGATAAACATACTCGTGTTATTGATCTGTCAAATTGATACATTTATAGTAATCTAGAATATGATATAATAGGTTTTTATAGAAAATCCCTATTTGCTAAGCGTTTGTTTTGCATTACCACAAATACAATTCTATTGAAGTAGATCTTTTTGAATGATAACTTTTTTATTTTTAGGTATCATTATAATATCAGTGTCAATTTGTAACTAAAAAAGTATTCTATTAGGAAAAATAGGACAAGATTTAATAAAGCTTTTGTAGTTTGAAGAAAAACCGTTACTGAATTTGTTGGCTTTGGTTTTACTAAGTGAAATAGCTCTCGATTTTATTTTAACACATTTATATTACACACAATTAAATAATAGAATACATATATAGAACAAAAGATGATTATTCTTAATTTAATTTACTCCGATCTTATTTTGTTGTTTTGGTTGTTGTCTTGTTTGATTTAACCAGTAACAAAACGTTCAAACTTTGTGATTATGAAAACAACAAAAGAACAAATCGAACCAAATACTTGAAAACAATACATAAAGGAACTACAAATAATCAAATAATTTAAATATTTCATTAAAACTAAAAAATATATTAAATTAAGGCGGGATTTTGTTTTACCAGCTAGTATTATAAATATTTCGCTAAATATGTTTAAGGTTTTCTTAATATAACAAAAGTTACGTAAATAATATATTAATAATAATATACAAAGTAATAAACTAATTAGACAGCGAGCGATTTTTTTATTAAGTTTTATCAAACCCAATTTTTGTAATTAAGAAATATTGAATATTATTGCATGTGAGCCCCACTATACTGACTTATGTACTAGCCGTAAAACTAGTAGTCGTTGATTTGGATCAAAGTATAAAACGAAAACTGTTAGCAATTTACGAGCAAAATTTGAAACGGATAGAACAGGTTTTTGTTAAAAACATAAACATAAAAAAAGTGATCAAACAAAACACAAAAACGGAAACTTTCAACAAAAAACAATCTAACAACTTGTTATGCAAAACTAAAATACCAGACATCCTTCAAAACTATGTTCGTCATAGATGACGTGGTGAAATGTCGATACAAATTGTAAAGAGTAATAACTTCCTAAGCAAGGAAAACGGGAAAAGCATGTGACACAAATAAGACAGGCTTCGATTGCCGGTTTGATTTCAGGAACAAATACTACGTCATCATCAATTTTTGAGGATTTACTTGTAAAACTTGCTGCTATAACCTATTTTAATCAGAAATGTATGATATTTTTAATATTAAAGTTAGTTCCTTTCCATATTATGAACAGCAAGCTCATACAATGAGTGTCTCTAGGAAAATAATGCGTCTTAAACGACTTTTCCAATTGGGTTAATAACGCAAGAGACATGAACATAAGATTCCACTTCCAATCATCGACTTTGATCCAAAACTAATTCCTTCAATGCATTTATTGTTTAATTACTGTTAATAAAACATAAATTGAATATCAACAAGGCATGTCCACTTGTCAATTCACTTCCTAATCGACTTACTCCATCTATTAGTTCACTTACTCATTGTAAACAAGAAAATTAAAACAGGATTATTCCTGTCAATGGAACTGTCCATGGAATCAGCATTACGCATGCGCTTTGTTTGTTATTGTTTACTATTATGTTGTTTATTTATTTTTAAATTGAATTATAATTTGAAATGGAAGTACTGCCTCGAAATACGTGATGTTCCTCAAGCACAACTGCCTAATAATCATTTGCAGAGCGGATGGAAGCTTAGACTGTCTAATACTTGTTCTTTGTGATATTTAGTTGGGGAACTCCAATGTTAAGAAGATGTCAGCCGAAATCTTCTTTTTCCATCATGTAAAATGGTGTAACCTAGATTACACTTTACAAATATATTTCTTTAAAATCTCGGCTACGATAATGACTGCCAACTTTTAATTATTTTGTTTTCCAATGCATAATAAAGTCAATGAGTCGAACATAATTTTTATTGTTTTTAATTTATTTAATGAACGTATCGCAGTTTCACACTTACATATGTTTATTATATTACCTGGCTATTAAGGTGTTACCTATACCATTTTTAAATGCTTTTAATCAAATTAAAATGTTCGTAACAAATTCATTATATTGTTCTTACCTAATATAATTAAAAAAATAATTGTTTACGCTATTTAAAGTAATTTCATCGTTTTGAATAAGATGCAGTGGCGTACTATTTCCTTTTCGTTTTTCGCAGAGGTATTTCGCACGATTATTGCTTACGTTATTATATCTTTTACGTCATCGATTATTCCGGCTTATTTATGATATGCTGGAGTTATTAAATTTAGTGATCTTGGTGGTCCATCATTATAGATTGATCAGAGAACTTTGACAAACGCTTCTTACCACTTTTAGAATCTATACAATTGGTTTGTGAACTGAGTTTTTAATTGTTTATTGAAATATTGGTGAATTAATGGGTTAATTGACGTTTTTATTTAATTAAGTATCAAAAAATGTACGCATAATTTTGTTTTACTGCATAATACTCCTGTTATTATCTTAGTTGTTGATGACGTCAATAACTGGAGAAGTAACCTTATTTATTTTTCGTTTTATATGACGAAATTATATGAAAACTTGATGGGTTGCCAGAAGAGCTGTGACATTCGCATCTCTTTTACACTTCACTTGTTTTACGGCGGTAGTGTGAAAGAAGGTGAGGAAGCAATGACGTCGTCAATTCGGTCAGTTTTTGCTGCGAAATAACTATTTCGGACGTTAATAACTTCCATAATATTGCTTATTGAATAAAAATAATTGAATATTTGCGGTTTTGATCTATATGCAGTAGAGTTTTATATAAATTCAGTTATGGCACACAACCCAATTGCATATTTTGGAAGGGCATCCCCAAGTTATCTCAAAAGACCTGTACCTCAAATCGATCTGTAGTATGCTATTAATATGTTATACAAATATAATACATGAAAGACCTTGTATTCTCGTACTGACGATGCGAGTAAATAATCCAGACAATTAGACTCAAGAATCTATGAAATGTGTTTATACGCACTGAGCGCTGAGCGCTGATACGAGTATTGTGAATTCATAAATAATGCTACTTTACTTTGATTTATAGCCGTGGAAACGTTGACTATAGCAAATGATGTAATAATGTGTTTGATCGGCTCATTTCATTCAAGAATAATTTTAATTAGCTGGTATTTATAGAAAATCACTTTAATAAAACATATTATACTGCGTAGTAATTGAAAGAATTTAATTTATTGTACAACGTTGTTTAATGATCTACATACATAATAATAAATAGAAATTGTTTGTTATAAATATAAAAAAATATAAATCTTAATATGTCCTTTATAAGGATTACAGGCGTTTAGTTATAAGAAAAAGCCTGTTAGATTAAATATTACTGGGTACTTAGGTAAAAGATTTCACTAGTGTAAGATAACATCGAATTTGGGAGATTTTTTTTTAAATTTAAAAGAGCAAACAAATGGAACTCTCCATCAAAATTACCAACCAATCCAATGTAAATTGTTTGATTAATGTTAAATATAATAAACAAAGTACATGTACACCGGTTTTCTAAGAATAATTTAAAAACAAAATACGATAAATTCTTTACGAAAAATAAGGTTATGGTTAACATATAGATTTGTAACTTTCACCCCACCTCCATCAATTGACGTCATTTGCTATTAAATTGAATAAATTTGTGTAATAAACGCTATACATTGCAATTCCTAGAGGTGTATGAGCTCAAGTTATGGTAATTTAGTCAATCTCTAAGGAACGGGGACTTTTCTTGCGTGTTTAGAACTTTTAAATTACTATTTTATAAGTAAAACACTAAAACCCCGCTAGGTTTGTAAACTGGTTCTTTATATACTCGTAGTATGATTAATAAAATTCCCAATGCCACAATGTCAGCTATCAAAATACTTCCTTATTAAATGTTTAAAGAATTAATTGAAAGCAATTGATTTAGAAACCACAAATATTTCACCTACGCTACATAGGCTATTTACTAAACACAAAACATAGATATAACCTTAAATAGATGCAAAACTTTACGAAAATTAGTAATATTTTACATAAAAGATTCGAAATTTTTCCTGCACGTTATTTTATAATCATTCACAGCGATCGAACACTGCGTTTACGAATTGGTAATTAGATGTTTCTTCAACAATTAACAAAGCCATTGTGTTGCACCAGTATTACCTGTTTATATTTACTTTTCGTCATCAATATCGGATCGGAATTTATAAATATTTATTTATTATGTATTGTTTTATCGATAGATTGCTATGATGTTTGAGTATTTGCTACCATGGTGTGGGTATGGGTTTCGGTAATTGCACAACACAACATCCAGTCCAGACGCAGACGATGTGATTATTCAATTATTTTCAGATATAAAACTTTCCACTTAAATTAATTTTACTTGGGGTTTTCTAGAAAGTCCTTGAAGTCCCAAGAAGGGTGAAAGCTGAATAAATAAATTGATACTGTTTTTAAAGTAAACCTTGAGACATTTTTAGACGGTCAGATCAGATCTTCAATTACTTTCAGATTCGATTTTTTTTTTTTTATTTTATTTAGTTTGATTTCAAATTGTACTTAGCATTATGCATACAGCGTACTCGTACATATTATAGCCTTATTCTGACAGTTTAGGTTAAGTTTAAGGCTCATTAAGCTACAGAGTATGAATTTGGGGCATTTTACAACGTGGTCTGAGTGAGACACAGTAACCGTAGACCAGAGACCTTCAATATCGTCATCCAGTACTTATCCCAGGACTAGATTTTTTGCAGTTAAAAATAAAATAAAATTAATAAATACTAGAGTGGGACATCTGGCCAATTTGTCTAACGACAAGGGCAATTAGCATAAAAAACAAACTCGTGAGTAAATAAATAAAACGACTTGTTTTAGTTAAATTTTGTATAAATATTAATATAACAGAAAACAGAAATATACAATTTTATAAGTAAAACACAACAAATTTTGTTAGTTTTGCGAGTTTGGATTTTTGTAGAAAACGACGGACTTTTACTAATTGAGTTATGAACTATTTCTTTTATGTTATTTCTAATATGTATTGACTGTTTTAGTTTTCTAGATATCTTCTCATGTTAATCTACATCATGTTTTCTACTTTCTGTTTTACAGATTAATTTTTAGATATTTTTTGACATCACAAAATTCTCTGTGGTAAGTGAAGTAATTGGTTTTATTTCATCTTGTTTATCACATTTATACTACCAAAACTTTGTACGTTGCTCATAAGAGTTGGAAGTAGTACCCACTGTTATGCATTTCTTACACAGGATTGTGTTATAGGGTAGGACTCTTTCATGACGTTAAACAATTACAATTTTATAAAGTTTGATCTCTTAAATAAATAATATTTTCTAAAATATTAACATTAAAAGCCATAATGACATTATGACAAAACATTAAAAATTATGACAGGTGCAGCAAATAAAAAAAGAAAGGTTATTCCCAAGAATAAGTAGTATTAAGAAAACAAATATTTTTTAGAAAAACGTTGGTAGGTAATTCTAATTAAATAATCTATATTCTACTTTTTCAACACTTAATCGTATATATTATGTTATCTTTACATTAATATTTATTGAGATAATTATATAATTATTCTAAATATGTAAAGAAAATGGAAATTTAGTAATTACAATAACTTTGTTTCCGGCTCTTGGCATCGGTATGCCGCATTGTCCAGAGTCGTGCAATAACCATACCGCGGGCTGTTTGCTCTCGTAGATGACAAGTAGACAAACAATCACGACTAGAACCGCGCTCTCCGCCAACCAAGCCTGCCCTACCCGTCAAACAACAAAATCAACACGTTGCGTCCACGTGGTTTCGTTGATGGTGATCTAAACAATTACTTATCGATAATTACATTTATCGGATTCCATTTCTAATTGGCTCTTCAATTGTTTCTAACAAATATATATTGCGGCAATACTACTAGTTTGCAAAAATGATCTTTGATCATGCATTTTTAAGTATTACAACAAAATGCAAAGAGGCTCAACATTTTCAGCTACAGTTCTATTGTCATATTAGTTACGTAAATGTTACATTTACACTATGTATTTAAGTTGTTATGGAATTTAAATAATAAATTAGTAATTTTGCTTTATACAATTACTTGCAGATGCATTATTGTGCAAATGGCGGTGCTGTTTTTGCACCTTGGCTATCCATATACCTATATACGCATACTACTCTGTTATTAATGTTATTAAACAAGTCTTTGTTTTCATTGTACTCGTATTTGCAACAAATATTTAAATATTGGTTACATAACTTCTTTTCATCACTGAAAACAGGATTTGCTTACTTATTATGTCATAAACAAAAATAACTAACTTACTAATTATGTACATACCTTATATACTTAATTTATATAATTGTTGTCTTTAAAGAAAAATTGTTTTTATATATATATGTACACAGTGAGCCAAGAATATATGACGTTTTCAAAAAGTTTGTACAAAGGTATTTTTCGAAAAACTGATTATTTGAGTCACAAAATGAAGATACCGTTGTCTGTATTTGTTAAATCTGTTTCAATGGTATTGTCTTTATCTTTCTACTACAAAGACAAGTCTATTTAAAGACAGTCTTGTATCCATTGTGTGCCTAGATTTAAATGCCCAACTACAAGTGTCTAGTCCCGCTCTTCACTCTCAATCTTAAATTAATTTACAGTAGGCGCCCCTTCGACTTAGTCCCTGAGTACCTTCTTAATCGTGATTATTTAAACGATAGTAGAAACAAAATAATGTAAATCTATATAGCTAATTCTAGGACGGCGCCCCTCTTCTTGGCGTCCCAAAAATCGACGAAGTGTCTCAAAAAAGTAGCTGTTTAATGGTAACGAAAATTTTGATCATTTTTTTTATTTTCTTCAATTTTTAAATACTAATAAGTCTCATATTTAATTTGGCTTATTAATTTCAGCATGTGCTAATTATTAAATACTATTAGAAAGTAGTTTTAATGTATTTCAGCTAAATCATCATTGAAAGAAAAGAATTGGAAAGTAACAAGGATAATTAAATTACAAAATGAATGATTTGTTAATAAGTGTTACGTACTAAAACGATAAATGCAAATAAATGAAAACTAATTTACACGTACAAATAGTAAGCTGCGACTTCCCGGAATAATTTGATTTAATAAATGAATGAATTGCATTTTTGAAATACCAACATACTCCAAACAATGTCTGCGTTTGTCTCATAGTCTAGAACTTTAAATGTTATTACTGTTTTATTAACAGATTCTTGTTTTGCATAAAGAGAAGTATCGAGACTCGCGTCTGGAGCCCCGACTCTCGAGGACCCCATCTCGGAAAGCAATTATCACTACATACAATTAATTTCGCTGAAATGTAATTGTGAATAGTTAAAATTAATTTCGTCAAAAGGTAATGGTAATAATTAAATAAACATTCGCAATATATAAACCCAGGTAGAAAATTGTCTTGCAATGCAAGATTCTTGCATGATAGCTTGCCAAGCTAATTATAAGGTTAATTCTACTTTCCATATTGTCTTGCAGTGAATTAATTTAGTATGCGAAAACAGAAATTGAAAACAATTTTTACTAAATATTAACTAAAATAAAACATTTAACAAGAAGTATTTACCGACGGGTCCCTTTTTGATAATTGTATAAAGTCCATAAGCGAACACGTTCACTTTTTGACATTTGCATAGATGCTATACTTTCTTTATGTTATAATTTCTTAAATTTATTACACAATTTTAGAAAAACCATTCATGTGACTTTTTAAATACGAGTAGAAATATTTGCTATTACGTGCACCCGATTGCCCAATTTCTATTCAAATTAAAAACCGTTTACGCTTACGTCTACGTTGTCGTTTACCTCGATATTCAAATTATGTAAAACAACATTGACAAACAAATTCGTACATATATGGTAAACCTGACGTCCGCGTGGCTTATCCACCGCACGGGTATTCCACTATACACTATAGCAGAGGTTCACAACCGGTGTCAGGCGCAACACAGGTGTTCAGAACTTATCACAAATACTCCACGAAATTCTGAAAACCCATATTAGCTAAGGAATTGAACTGAACCTATGTTGAAATTTAAACATTTTTCTAAAAATGTTATTACAAATTTTTTAATTCACTACCTACTTTAACAGTATTGGGGTTTGAATCAAATTTACACTGGATAGAATAAAATTTAATATACAGCTATTCTGGATGGAATAGAATCTCTGACAAATGAAAAGTGAATAAAATGGAGTTCAATTATCTGTCATAAAATTTGAATTAAAATTTTCAAAAACTGACAAAAAATTATTTTACGTCGGCTTATTTCTCTACCACCAACGACCTCCTACAATTTTGACCGTAATTATGGATTCATCGCCTTATATACCTACTTATATGTACACTACAATACTAATTCATAAATTTTATGATTACAGGAATATAAACAAATTAATTCTGAGAACAATGAAACCCTGACAATATAACTAGGATCGTGCCCAAAAATATAGCAGTCTGGAATCAATAAAAAATGCTCTTACATACATTGCAATACATTAATTATCGGTCGAGGAGGCGGTCCACAAAGTGTGAAAAGAGGGGTAGGAGAATCATAAGCGTTATGACGACACCTCAAATCTAAAATTCTGCATTAAAACAAAATAAAGACAAAATCAAAAAACAAAATTAGACTAAATAAAATATATCTTTTTTCAAATGTGTAATGTTACTACAGGGGGAGTCTACAATGTGTGACAAGATGTAACAACGGGGACGGGGGCTTAGAAAACCATGTGACGGAATCTATGAATGGACCTTGTTTATTTAATATTTATTATTTGATTATTGTTATTTATAATCTATACTTTCGTTTAGTTTTATGACGTCACTCTTTTTCGTGCTCCGTAAATGTTCGCTATAGAATAAGAAACATTTCGTGACTTCGAAAAGGTTAAGAGCCACTGAACTATAGCTCCTCCATCGCCGATAAACACAATGCTGCAGTCGAGCAACGCACTGTACTCTACGTTCCAGTACACATCCAGATTTAGGGTACAGTGACATTACCACCGTCCCTACCACCACCACCACCAACACAATCCACCGGCAACGACCAACCAATAGACAGTTCACTTTTATTACGTAAAACTTTTAAATTTATTTACAGTTTAATTGAATGTCTTATAGAAAGCACGTGCTCTTCATTAAATCGTAAACAATCGGCAAGATTCGCAGACATTCGGAAGATATCGGTTTATGTACTTATAAATATGAAAACTGAAGTTCCATTTGAATTTACTTAGTTAATTTATAAGCGTGATCGAGACAAGTAACAACTTTTTGAAAAAGTCGAACAAATGTTTTGACAGAATATTTTAATTAAATATTAAGTTTTTATTTAACTGTTGTGATTTTAATTAGTGGTTTTTGTGCACTGTTTTTAGAATTTAAAGTTTTGTTTTTTTAATATACGGTAAGTTTTTTCTATATTATTTAAAATAAACTTGTTTTGGAATCATTATTAAATACAAAAAATGTTGAAAAATACAAATACATTATTTTTAATAAATAATGTTATATTTCTTATTTATTTATTTTTTTTTTGATTCTTAATAATATATAATTAATTTTTAATTGTAATTTATAGTTTAATTAACATATCAATAGTGTTAATTAAATATATGGTAATTAGTACTGTGTGAAAAACTTTTAGTCAATTACAAGAAAATATTCTAGGAAATAAAATAAATTATTAAACTATTTGTGCCCATTTGAGCGCAGTAATATTCCACACATAATGACAAAAATAATTAATTTTATTTTTCATTTGAAAATAAATTTTATTGTATAGATTAAAAATTACAACAGATATTATACTTTACATAAATGCTACATAACTGTAATTAATGTATCGTAAATATATTTTTTGAAAATCATAACATTAAGACACACAAATTTCGTAGCACGATTTTGTAAGTTGTGCATTGTTACAAAAAAAATTGTGTCGTTTCAAGGAAGGAGCAAATGGAGTGGGTGCTCTAAGCGCCATACCAAAAGGAGAGCCAAATTAAAAGAGAGCTAAAAAAAAAATTGCCTTGAAAATAAATTATAACTTAATTTTATTTAAAACTTTAACATATACAGGCAAGTAAGCTACTTATGTATTTTTCAACACAATATTTATTCTCCTAAGTTATAATAATATTTCTCTCGCAGAGCTTTTTTATAAGCGAGCTTTAAGTTTGTAAACAACTTATAAAATAAACATTTATTCCGACGTTATGTAAGTCGCGTACAGCTTTAAGGACGATTGGATTTGCGCAAGGGGTGAGAATGAGTGGGAGTATATTCGAGTCGTAGAAATGTCAGATGCGTATGGAACCATCATTAAAATATCTGTCATTTATTTTTATCGACGCATTTTTGTAATATGTAATATTTAGGATATGACGCAGACGGAATACAAGTTTTTAACTTATTTATAATAATATCTCTTTGTCTCTTTGTCTGTTAAGTAAGTCATTTTCACACTTACTTTACTTAAAACCTGGTTTCAGGTATTGCAGTCTAACAGAAATACAGAAAACTCTTTATCTTTACTTCTTTTTAATCTTATTATTCCAATTTATTTTACTAGATTATATCTCGTGTAGTATGTATTTCGTAGATCTGTTTATTTTAAATACTGGTATATTTGTTGATTTATAATTTGGTTAAGTATTTGGTGAGTTACTTCATTGCTAGCCACGGAATAAAATACCCGGAATCAAACGAGTCTACGACCTAACTATCTCAACCAGTTAGAGGATTCTTTGAGTCGATTTTGACTTTTTCATCCAGTAATTTACATTCCATGTAAAATTCTCTAATTTCCTATTTTATTCACCCTAGTGTATACTGAATAATAATCAGGCAATCTCGTTTTAGCAATGCCCCAAATTTTATTTTATCCAACAAGTTTTTTATTGTCGTGTGACGCTCTTGTCTTAAGGAGATGGGGCGACAACCTTCACCACCTTTACGGAAATGTACCATTGAATACCCAAATTTTACAAACCACCTTGTAAAAATAGAAGTTATATATATTTATGTGTTTTATACCATAAGAAAAATTATCTTTTCCGTAAAAAATGTTGTTTAAGTACAATATTACTTTGTATTAATGTATTAGGATCATAAATAATATCTATTCTTTTACCATTATTGAACCTTGACCTTTTATTGAATTATTAGAGCTGTATTGGTATCTTTAGAAACGTAATAACCTCAATTTTAGTAAATTCAAATTTGAGTAATCAGTATTCTTCTCAACAAACAACAACAAGCGAATTGGGTGCTGATTTAGAGATTCTTCCCGGCGTAATTTGTCCAAGTCCTCCAACAATTGTGCTACAACAACCAACTATCGATCACCATTTAAATGAATCCACACCTCATGCCATTCTGAAACAGGTCCTAACGTGTTTACTATTATTTATTACAAGTACAGGACGTAATGTAATGCTTATTTTTAAACACATATTCATAACAATAACATAAATGCTTTGCTGTATCAATGTAAATTTCCTAAATTACTAGATTCCTGAGCATACTTCATGCCAGCTTGTTTTATGTAAATACTTTTGTTTCAATATTAGAGATTAAACTGAAATTTGATCATCGTATAACAATTTATTCCAAGAAACAATGCAAGTTAACCGAGGCGTACTTGAGCAAGTGTTAACCAACCAGAGAGGCATTGCCCATTCATTGAATTTTCATCTGAAATTTTTTATAAATTATAAATACGAATTATATATTTCTGCTTAAATTCTTTGATAAAAATACGATTAGTTTTATGTTGAATTAAAATTTTAAGTTTCATGCTTATTTCTTGTAGAACAAATATAAAAGTAAGCAAAAATAATTAGAGAAACAACATAACTAATTAACCACCTTCCTTAAAATGTGAACGCTATATGTATAACGCAGAAGAGTCTTTTTCTTTTTGACCAATTTTTTTTACAGTACATATATAAAAACCACATTATTGAATTTGATTGATTAGCAAAGGAGAAATATAATAGGAGAATTAAAATAAAAGAGTATAACATTAGCATAAAAATGGCAGGTGAATTTATACAAAAAATTGGTTTTTGAGGTCAAAGAAAAAAAGATTAATATCTTTATTACGGTTTTGAAACATTGATTATATTATTGATAAGGAAATTCACATTCACATTTCTTAGATATTACCTAACTCGTCACTAATTTGTAATATTATTCAATCAAAATTGCGATCCAAAATAAGAAATAGGACAATGCTTAATAAATTTAATTAATTTTTGTTAGGCAGTATATACTGAAGATATTTAAGGGCCCTAATTCATGGTAGAATTTGTAACTTAATATAAAGGAATTTTTCCAGCTAAACAAGAGATTAAAAGCATACTTGTTTTAATCACGTAAAGTCCGGAGAAAAACTTTATATTCTTAGAAACACTGAAAGTAAGATAATTTCTAGAAGCAAAATCTTGATCAAATTACAATACAAGATATAAAATATGTTAAAAAAATTTAATATTAATTCTACTAATTAATGTTAATAAAATAAATGACTTGTTTTTTCTTTTTTAGAAATTTTCAAATTATATTAGAAAACAAGTTTCAAAACGAGTACGGTATACCGCCCGTGGCTAAGTTCACATTTATTCTTTTTTTTTTCTAACACACAAATTGATTCAACGTTGTATATTTAATTAGTAGTGCACTGAACTCATTTTAGCAAAATCAATTTCTTTGAATGTGTTTAAACATCATTAAAACAAATTCTCAGTCTTAGGAACTTTGTAACTTTATCTTGAATCAGGGCTCGGTAATTCTAATTATTGGATATATATTTTAAAGTATGATTAAGATCGTACAATAAAAATAGTAACAGGCTTGTGAACTCATTTTTTAGGGGTAGTTTTTCTAATTTTTGATTAAAACAAAGTATAAAGTAATTACAGTTTTATCTGAAATCTGTAACTGTGAAACTGAATCAACTAATATTCAACTTTTCTTGAACAAACTATTTATCTGAAAGTTATTCTAAACAAATAACTAATTAATAAATAATCAAAACAAACTTATTATTTATATAAAATATTGATCGCATTTGGTAGCATATTTACATCTGCGTTAAATTAATTGCACTCTGCAAATCAACTGGAGTTTAAGTACCTCAGTGCGATTAATTTATGATAATTTGTTTCTTTTACAACTGCTAAAGACATGTGTAAATACGCCATTATAAGCAATGAATCATCCATTTACTGACAGGAGAAAAGTATGCGATATTTACCTACAATGATGGAACAGTTACGATGCTTAGTGAAGATATAACACTAATTAAGTGATGATGGTATAGGTTTCGTTTTCACTTTTAGTTGCATTAGACTTATACCGGGGTGCTACAACCTTGACTCTGTGTGCCACTTTATCATTTACCTTATAAATCAACAACAGCGACAGTAGTAACCCTTGAGTCTTATGGCGATGGCACATTGGAGACACAACTGTCTGAAGTCAGTGATAAGTAAAGATTTACCTTTAAAATAGGGACATGCTGTTGAATTGTGACCGAATACAATTGATTTTATGACAAACCTACAAAAAGGTGTAGGTTAGTCTAGAAAATTGTTAGGTTATCTCTATTTATTCAATGTGTTTCATATGGTGTTATCTCTATCTCTCCACAAGAAAGTAGAAGTTGCTACCCTTTATAAAGTAAATTTCAAATTTTATTTATCTAATCAATAAATTTTTATACAGCGGCCATGTTTTCTGACGTCATTTGTCTATTGACTACTACTTCTGTGTGTATTTCATATAGTAATAACGGGTACAGAAATCGTATCCTATCTCTGTTATGGAAGAGGGAAGAATGGCCCCTTTAATTATCTTTACTCATTTAAAAAGTGAGCAAAACTAGGATCTAGCTTTAGCAGCACCATATTCAAACTTAACACAATTAAAATCTTCTCTAAGTTTTATACTTTCTTTGCAAGTTACGCCGAATCACTCGTACCAACAATTAATTAATCTGCATTTAGCGCAGCTGTATTTTTGTTTTGTTTTCACGCTAACCGCGCTAAGTGACATAATTTTTTCAAATTCTTTGTGCAGACAATGTTCAAATTTTACGTTTACGAGTGTTTACCATTTGTCTCGCAGCCGGTTGTTTATTCGCTGATTAAAATCGTCAAAGACCGCGACCTATACCGTGATTAATAACTGACTAACAAGACGAAAGACTATTACTAGTACTACTAATATAATTATACTATTATTTTGAAGTCGTAATAAATTACTAGTAAACATTCATATTTATGTAAAATATTTGATTTCTATGTAATTAATTATTTATAAAATGAAAACTACAACTTGTATTCAAAATACAATAAAAGAAAACGTTATTGTTTTATATTTCTTAGTAATTTTAACAACAATTAAAAAAAAGTGTTTGTAATGCTATTTGTTTTTTTTTTTAATTAAATAAACACTTCGATTTAAAACAAATCTTGCTAAACACACTGAATGTAACGTTTATACGTTATTTCATTAAATACTCGTAACACAAGAAATTTGTGTTAGTAAAGTGGCGAGATCTAATCAATAGCAATTTTAATCAGTAAGATAACCTAAAAATTTTCTTACATAGAAATTCTAACAAACCAAGTAGGAAACATTTTTTTATAATTATCAAGAATTATCTGAAGAAGCTATATATTATTATAAGCTGATAATAATTTCCATTGTTTTACTAAAAAAAACAGAATTGTTTAACATAAAATGTTGATAAATTGAATGTAAAAGAAGCACATATATTACAGCGAAGATGTGTGGACGTGCTCTTTATAAACTCGAATCGAATTCCTGTGTTTAAGTGTTGTAAATAATCGATAAGTTCGATTGTTATTCTATTATAAACAACAGCAAACTGTTTATTGCCACAATAAGCATAATACTTAAACAGCGCGTGTGTATTCAGCAAAATAACAGAAAAAGATTTCATGATTTGAAATTGTGTTGGATAAATTTAAATTTGGCGGCTTTTTTATTCTGATGTAAGTAATTATTTTGAATAACATTAGGGTTGTTACTAATTTAATTAAAGTAATCGTGATTCCTATTCCCTTTTCGCAACGTTCATAAAATATGAAGTTAATAATACAACCCAACTTTTAGCAGTAAATAACGTATCACACTCATACTCGTATGCTTCTCTGTTGTAAAAGAGAGATAAAAAATCATCACTGGAATGTTTTATAAGGTTGGATCCCTTTAATAATTAAAGTGACAAATTGACTATTTTAATTACTAATATCTCCTTAAATATAGACAGTTATTAAAGAATATTTTGACATTTGGTT
Source organism: Panorpa germanica (assembly GCA_963678705.1). Lineage (NCBI taxonomy): Eukaryota > Metazoa > Arthropoda > Insecta > Mecoptera > Panorpidae > Panorpa > Panorpa germanica. The sequence continues at coordinate 8,223,498 of OY783211.1, read as the reverse complement.
CTAGTACTCAATTTTATCAATATACAGTTCCGTTTACAGAAATTAAGACATGCTTTACAAGCCAATTGAAACAATGCTACTTTACACGTGCTTTTGTCAATCTGAAGTTTACTTTCTGTACGGTTTGTTTACATATAATTCTTCATGTATTACAACGGTACACTTGGTCGATACGTTTACATTGTAAGTATACGTGGAATGGCCCCGGGAATGTCATCAGTCCATCACATGTGCACCGGCAGCAGCAGCAGCAGCAGCATAATTCCGCTACAACCTTTGACACGTAGTGCTTTCACAGAAAACCTCATTGAATGTTTTGTTTTTATTGGTTAAGTCACTGTCTATAATACAATAGTAACGGTAGATTTATAAACATGTTCGTATTCTTCATGCAATTAATATGTATGTATTCAAATTTTAACTTTTTGTTAAACCACTTACTTACAAGCTATAACTAAATAAGAATCAATTGAAATATAATTTCAGTTTCTCATTATAAATAAATTATAACTCAAAAAAACAAAGTGCTGCCATCTTAAATTAAAAAACTTAACTTTAATAAAAGTATTACCAGCACTTATTTTATTACACACATGATTAAAGGTAATTGATTGATATTTGAAGGTTAAGGTGTCAGTTTTTTCGCACAATTATTTATTCCGTTAATATCACGTAATTTTGTGAATGTGTTTACGATTATATCCTGTTACTAAGCATTGTCAAAATCGCATTATTAGAGCATTACCAAGAGGTTCTTAACTGGGTACTTAAAAGACTGGAAAAACTAAAGAAATATCAAATAAGGCCCCGATAGTGTAGTCATTAAATTAGCCAGGATTAGTCAGGAGATTAACCTGACTAGGGCACAATTGACAGGGTCCTTATCGGGAGCTATAAATCTGGTTAATAAATTTAGATAAAATATTTAATATAGATGAACATTTTTTACCGCTAAGTAGATTTGTTCATTTCTATGCACATAATTCCAGCATCAGCTCGCAATGCGGGTACGATGCTTATAATTTATGCATACAAGGTCGGGATCTAAAAAGGCTATTTCGCTAGTAAGGAAGTATTCCTACAAAACACAACAATAGACGTAGAAGTTAGTAAAGATTTTATCTCGTATAGAATTCCCACACAAAATCAGTTATATATAGTAATAATTGGGGCGAATTTGGGCACCATTATTGGGGACTACCGCCACATAGTCCTTTTAACACGTAGAGATATAAGAATAGAGTGCGAGAAGGGTACGGCCGCGTGTAAGAGAAAGTGATAAAGGCAAAGAGAAAGATAGCTGACGAGTCATCTGTGTCTCTTTCGGCGAACCGTAGCTGCTTGCTTGGCTGATTGGCAGTGTGGTAGAGAGTAAGCAAGCAAGCAGACGCAATGCTCGATTAGAAAGAGACACAGATAACTCGTCAGCTATCTCTTGCTCACTCTATTCTTACAACTCTATGTTCTAACCTCTTGTGCGCCAGACCAGCAAATACTCCACATCAGTTTTCACTATCACATGTTTATTTAATTACTGAACAAAGATAATAAAAGAACTTGCTTAACTTTATTTACTTATATAATGCACAATTATTGAACGATTCATCTATTCATAAGAATAATACAAAAGAACACCTGGACTCCTATTCAGCAACTTCTAGAAATACAATGCCTATAATTCTTTTCTTTCAAAATACACACGTTGTGCCTGAAAAACGTGTGCAGGAAGATGGATTTCATAAGCTTAGTATCTTAGCATTTTTATTTACCACCAGAAACAAAGACAACTTGTTTATTAATGAGCAAATATAACTAACATCTATTCTAACAACCTCTTTTCAATCTAAAATACAAAAACAGTTAAAAATGTTTCAGCAGCCTTGCGAGGTATAGACTTAACTTTCAATTTGCACACAGACGTTATCTCCTTTATAGAGTAAGGTTATTTTTAGCAAGTCTATTAACATGACGCATTCATAATTAAACAATCTGACACCCATAATCTTATACAACAATCGTATTATTTGCGTACTGTTGATGTTGACGTTCTTGCTGATGTTGATGTTGATGTTGATGGCCTAGTTTATATTTGCACCAGGTCTCGTTAGCTCAGCTGTCACCATCAAGGGGACTCTTGTAAAATGTAGCTGACTTAAAGGTTAACCTTACTTTTTTAGCCATTGTTTTCTTTGACATTTACAACTTACTGTTTGTAAATTGAAAAAGTAATGGTAAGTAATAAACACACATTCTTAATTTACTTACTTTTTAAGGTATACAATATACTACCAGCGTTTTACAGAGATTTCAAATTTGTCGTCTATTTACCGATGATCTTGACATTTCACTAAATTGTTTAAAGTGAACCCCAAACTTGGCACGCCAAAAATATTAAACCATCAATAAAACGGAGGTTCTATTTATGAGTATAAAAACATAGGGCACTGGTACTCGAAAGAAATTGTATTTCAGTGTACTATAATTAAACCCTCTTTTATGTACCAGCATAGATTGCATCATCCTTGCCATAGGTGGCCATATTTAATTCAACATTGTCTTAAAATAATAAATAAAAATATTTAAAATTAAAAATATTTAATTGGCATTATTTCGAGAGACAGCCCCAGTATATAAAATGACGTCTACGAAAAATTAAAACTGCGCTACTCACACGACGCATTCTAATCGGCACTGGCAACACTGACCCTGAGTCTATGTAACATTGACGACATTTCTCGAGTTCTATCATTAGGATGCACAAAGTCAATATGCATAAGGTATTTTCCCTTCATTAATGCGAATCTAAAACAGAATACCTGCACAAAAGTATGCATATGCGTACCTATAGATACAAGACTAATGGAACAATACAATACAAGTACACCTGCTTTGTCCTTGAGATTTTGTTCTGGGTCACAACATAAACCAGTTCAACCGATATTCGCTTACCTAACATAACGTGTATTATCACATCTTCTAATGCAGTGGTTTCAAACCCTTTCTAAATAACTTAACTGTATAAGAAATATTAACATATACTCAAAAGTTTTTCTCAATTAAAAGTCAACATTTATATAACATTTTCTTGTTAATAATCAATTCCGATCGAATGTGTCTAATAAGTATTCTATCTTCAATATCAAAATCCAAGTCACTCAAACACGTCATTGCGCATCCGGACCACACTTGATGTTTTAATTTGTCCGGCGGCATATCGGTTATCAACCTCTGCTGACATTTCGCTATTCGCATTAAACCTGTTGCATCCTTTGTGTTTACTATTTTATTCCAGTGTGTATCTTGTTTTTCCATTACTATTATTCGTTTTCAGCTGACGGACAAGGTCAGATTGCTTGTGTTTTAGGAGCTTACGCATTTTATTCCTATTTTGGATTACACAATGTTATCTAGGAGTAATAAAAAACATGATCTCGTGTTAATAGTTATTACGATTCACTTCAATTTATATTTTAATGTAGCAGCAATTCATTAAAAACAATATGGTGTAACAAATAAAGAAGAAAATTTGCTTTTGGTAATAAATGTTATTCTCTTAAAGAACCTAAACTGACGTTAAATAAATTAAAAAGAAAATAATTATAATATGAATCTAGTAATCTATGTTAATGCATAGTTCTTTTAACGCTTTCTATTCGACACCATACAGAGTTGCTCTGTATTTTACAGTTTTACACCAGGTTTGTCAGTTTCTCTGTTATGAATACAGCACAAAAATGCACTTTTAAAATAACCATATTACAATTAATGCGAAATATAACCTAGCTGTTAAAATCGCAGCAATATAATAACAATTTAAAGAACGTGTTGAATTTCTTTTGTTGGTAACTAATAGTTACTTAAAGTAAAAATTATGTACCAAAAATGACACTGTGATCGAAAAAAAACACTGTCTCAGTGTGTAAAGGGCAACACTTTTTACAATAGAGCACGATAAATATAAAGTGCAGAATTTTTTCTTTAATTGTTACTTTAACGTTCTGCCGAATGTCTAGAAAAACTGCATGAAAAAATGCAACACTCTCATTTAAAAGGAAACCTGTTTGTAATACTTAGGAAATAAACAGTTAGAAGTTACTGGTATAAATAAAAATTTAATTTAATTTATTTATCAAATATTGACTAAAAAGATTATAACATTTTAACAACATTTAAAACATTAAATTTGTATATTAAATATTGACATTGATTTATTATAGTGATTCTAAAATATTTCTTTCTGTCAATTGAATAGAAATGTTGTACTTAAAACATTTAGACACGTGCAGCGCTTCAAATTGTTTTGCATTTAGTTCAATTACACTGTCGAAGCACTCTCTTATTCGTCCGACGTTTCTTGTGTTTGTTTACACTAAAATTTCAAATTTCATTAAGATTAATTTACTTCCGTTATGTACAATTAGATTCTCTGAGATAAAATTTCCATTTGTTTAAACCATTGAATATTAATTATTATAATATTCATGTTATGATAATTACTTTTCAAATATTTCTAATGTAAATTTAAATAGATATACGATTGTTATTTATTACCTACTTATTTAGGTTTACGATTTATAAGATTTATTTAAAATCAATTATTTTACATACTATAATAAAAGTAACTAATAATAATAAAATAAAGTTGACGTTTATAGAATATACTAAGGTCACTTGAACAGCGTCTAAATTGGGTTGTGAACTAATTTTATAGGGGTCGTTCTTTTTTAATTTTTATTGAAATATTGGTTAAATAATTTTATATAAAATTTAAATTTCCATTTACCTTAATATTTTTGATATCACAAAATCTGTAGAATACAATAGGTAATCGAATTTATTTATCGTTGTATTCCACGTCATTATATGAAAACTTTATGGATTGATGCGACAGCTGTTAGTACTGGACGTTTGATCATAAATTTTTACCTCTTTATTTGGTAAAGGGTCTAAAATAACTATTTAAATTGGTAATAACTTCTATAATATTGCGAAGTGAATAAAACTACTTTATCAATATATAATACAGTTTTATATAAATTCAGTCATGGTGTGCATTCCAATTTCTGGACTATATGTTAAAAGAATTGACTATTATCAAATGTTCAATTATTTTTCAATAAGTCCGTACATTATAGCTAAGTTATTAACTATTGTAATATTCAATTTGGTCGCTTTACTTATCATAGAAATCTAAAGATATAAAAATAAGTTTATAAAACATACTACTCCATCTTCTATGTCTTAATGTCCTATGTCTTAATTTCTATAAAAGTGTACTATATATTGATAAAGTTGGTTACTAGAACCTCAAATGTTCAATTATTTTTTAATAACAATTAAAAAAGTCATTTGTCTCTTTAATTATTAAAAGGATTCAACGTTGTACACATTCCAAGTGCATGTGATATCACAATCCTTGTGTAAGGTTACCAATCTTACAGATAATAAATCTCTGGTATATGTGTTTATATATCAAAATATCAAATATTATTTATAGCTATTTCAAGGAACAATAAAATTCCAATATTATGTCTGCCTTGGCAGGGTTAAATAAAATAAAAACTTATTATTCTTTGATTTGACTTGATTATTTGACTACCAACAGCTAGAGAACGTTACCACAGCACTGACCTACTCAACAAATAACTGAAGTTAAAATGCATTTCACGTCATATAAATATGACCGCTTAAACAACCATTCAAACTTTTAATTGCTGTATCTCCGTCAACATTTAGATATTTAATAAAATAGACACGCCAATACACATTTATTAACATCAATTTCAATCAACAATGGAAAAATCGACCACTAAAAAATGAGGACACAAGCCCAGTACCATCTCTTTTATACAACAGCAAACTTCAATTACAAATTATAGCATTGAAAGGGTGATAAAAAATGGGAAAAATATAGGTAAAAATTAAGCAGCAAAACATAATTTTAAGCAGTTATATCTCCGTCAACTTTTGATTATTTTAAAAGTATAATTAATATTTAAACGAAACAACCAATTTAAAAAAACATTTAAAAAAGTAAACATATGCATTTATTTAATCATTAAAATTTAACAATTTCATTACAGGGTGATAATGAAAGTTACAACAATGTAATAAATGCAGGTACATATGTACTTGAGTCGTAATTCGTCTCTGATACCAATGCACCGTTTTATGACCAACATGAAATATACAGTGCACTCAATAGTATAGTATACTCAATGTTAGTATTTAATGTCCACGTAATTAAAATAATCTAGAATAACGTCACGTGATACCTTGATTTGTAACTATAAACGCTGTCCTATAATGGTTAATCGTTGGTTAATGGTTAATTAGAGGTTATCATCAATGATAATTAATTAATTACATCAATACAAATAGAATACGAGTCAAATATAGTGCAACAGGTTTAAAAATTTTGTTAGAAATTAAAATAAAATTTTCCGTTGTGTAATACTAAACACAAAACGTAAATTCATGTACTATTTAACATAATATTTTATACCTAACGTTAGGTTTAGTTATTAATCGCAGTTTAACGTAATTCTGCGATATTGTCATTAAATAAATGCAAAAGACATTGAATAACTATTACATTGCACAAAACGGGCATTACACAATACGGGCAGTAAACAATTTGGTAAAGTGTCTTGTTTTGTGACGTTTCTATCACTATTGCACTTCAATTATAGTTCGCATCAACTTTATCTTCATTTGAATTCCGACAGGAGCAGTAGTTTCGACTTTTGTAGCCGTTAAAATAGACATTTTATATGAATGACTGTGAGTAAATATGAACATGAAATGTGTAATACGAGTACGTTTAACGACAATTCGAAATATTTTTGTGTAATGCAGTACAAACGGGGAAACCCGGTAAAAAGTTTAATTTAATAATAACGTAGTATTATTACTAAATATACGTATTATTACCGTTTAAATTTAACCTCGAATTTAAAGTACAAAATTATTATTTTAATGACTTCCTCAATCGTATGCTTCGGCAAAAAATTTGCAAAATATTTATATTAGAATAATGACACCGCTTAAATTTCAACCGGTGCAAATTGTGTCTCTTATTTGCAAGTACTAACTACCAGTCACATGTGACTTGCAGAAAAGCTCTACGTTTTATTACAGTCTAGGATCTTTTTTTTTTTTTGTAATATTTATTTTATTTGTGCATCAACTTTTAAAAGTTATTAGCACTTAAAAAGTCTAGGATCTTACTCCATATGCGTATAATTCTATGAGAAAAAGAAAGACGAGTTTATCCTTAGAAATTTTCCATAAGCAACTGCCTTACATTGATAAATGTGTATATGTGTGACCTTTAATTAATCAGTTAATTCTCATTAAGTACTTACAGGATAAATAAACAAGTCGAGTAAATAGACAGAGCTACCTATAACCAAAGATAAACTTAACAACAAAACCGTACGAAGCAGCTAATTTTAATTGTCTGAATGTTGTAAAATAAAACATTAATAGAATCGTAAAACTTTTCAAAGATTAACACCTTTTTCCTATGTCTTAATTTCTATAAAATTGTACTATATATTGATAAAGTGGGTTACTAGAACCTCAACTGTTCAATTATTTTTTAATAACTCCTTATATTTCAGGAGATATTAACAATTAAAAAAGTCATTTTTTCTTTTTAATTATTAAAGAGATTCAACGTTGTACACATTCCAAATGCATATGACATCACCGCTGCTAGTCGCTGTCTCTTTTATACAACAGAGCGTAAAAGAGATAGCATATTCAAGATAGAACTCTGGCAAGTTTACAGGTTACCAACCTTACACCTCATAAATCTCTGCTATATGTATTTATATATCAAAATATCAAATATTATTTACAGCTATTTCAAGGAACAATAAAATTCTACTATTATGTTTGCCTTAGCCGGGTTAAATAAAATAAAAATGTATTATTCTTTGACTTGACTTGATTATTTCGACTACTAACGGCTACAAAACATTACCACAGCACTGACCTCAGCAGATAACTGACGTTAAAATGCATTTCACGTCATACAAATATGGCCGACCATTTCTAGCGCTAAAACTATAATTCAAATTTGTAATTGCTATATCTCCGTCAATACATATTTATTAACATCAATTGAAAAATCGACCACTAAAAAATGGGGACACAAGCGCATTTATTACACTCTAAATGTATCTGAAACTATATCTAGATACAACATATTACCAGATCACAAACACATTTGCAAATATAACAATTCTAAATAACTTTACAGTCTTCTATTATCTCCATTGTTTGCAGTGTTATCTTTTCAACATCATTGATAATGCATAGAAGTATTTATTGACCTGAAAACAGTTTTATTATATAGTATATCTGTTTGTAGTTTGTAGTACGGCTGGTACTTGTAATAGCATGACAAAAGAAATTCAGAATAAATAGATGCGTCCTTCTGTGCAACTCAAGGTAAGATATTACCGCATTTCATCGTTGTACATTTGTTTACGTTTACATAGATAGGTTATCAGATGCTTGGATCCACGTTCTCCTGTAATAGCGAGTGTATACTATACTATCTTTAGTGTATACGCATTTATCCTTCGTAGAATAATATAATAGACTTGCATCACGCCAATGAATGAGCCTGCTGAATGCTGGTTGATCAATTCGATCAAGTGAACAATAAAACTGTCAAGAAATTAAGATGACCGGAATGTCGTCCAGTTATGTATGACCTACAGTCCATGCAGATGTCAGTCAGAACAGTACCGTATTTACTATTTGGAAAGCCTAAAGCGATATTTATTTGTTATTCACAATGGGCTTGTGTCCTCATTTTTTAGTGGTCGATTTTTCAATTGTTGATTGAAATTGATGTTAATAAATGTGTATTGGCGTGTCTATTTTATTAAATATCTAAATATTGACGGAGCTATAACAATTAAAAGTTTGAGTTGTAGTTTTAGCGCTAGAAATGGTCGGCCATATTTGTGTGACGTGAAATGCATTTTAACGTCAGTTATTTGTTGAGTAGGTCAGTGCTGTGGTAATGTTTTGTAGCTGTTGGTAGTCAAATAATCTAGTCAAATCAAAGAATAATAAGTTTTTATTTTATTTAACCCTGTTAAGGCAGACATAATATTGAAATTTTATTGTTCCTTGAAATAGCTGTAAATAATATTTGATATTTTGATATATAAATACATATAGCAGAGATTTATGAGCTGTAAGGTTGGTAACCTTTCACAAGGATTGTGATGTCACATGCACTTGGAATGTGTGTAATGTTGAATCCCTTTAATAATTAAAGAGTCAAATGACTTTTTTAATTGTTAATATCTCGTAACATATAAAGAGTTATTAAAAAATAATTGAACATTTGAGGTTCTAGTAACCCACTTTATCAATATATAGTACACTTTTAAAGAAATTAAGACATAGGACACAAGCCCATTGAGATTTTAAGAAGATAGTGATGAGTAGGGCAAATATTTATATGCGATAAAAATCCTAAAATATATGCATACGTGTTTGTACCTTGCATATGAGGGCGTCCGCACACGATGCGACTGGTTGCAAACCTTAGCCCCGAATCTACCCGATGCGAATGTGATTACAACTGTTGTTAGTGAGAGATGTAACTTGCATGCGAGTGAGATAAAACACGAGGAAAGGCAGACGAGTCGGCTGATTGCAAACTAAACGCGAAACGAGCCATGTCGAGCCGTGTATCGTGACTCTATAGAATTTTTAACAAAAGCAAAACAGGGTATTCTATTGTGTTATATTTGATTGTATGTATGTATTTAAATATTTTTCAATGGTATTCGTAAAAATCTCTGTTGATGAAACCAGCAATCCCCTGCGGCCGAGAAATCTAGTCGCTGAATATATGCTCAAAACCAGTTTAAAATCAGTTTAGTTACGTTCCTGCCGTCTGTTTTATCTCTCTCGTAAACACATTCGTGTTTTTACTAACAACACAGTGGTAATGACAATCGGTTCGGGTAGATTCGGGGCTAAGGTTTGCAACCAGTCGCGTCGTGTGCTGAGGGTCTTACGCACCGACTATTCGAAAGCTGCGCTTCTAGATTTGCCTTTGGGACCCCTTAGAGCCTTTTCTTATTACACAACTTTCTTCGCATTGTAGTAACAAGTAAAAGGGAAAACCAAAACAATATTTCTAAAATAACTATTACCTAGAAACAAGTTATTTAAATAGTGAAAGCAGAATTGATTATGAAATAAAAATAATGTATTTATTATTAACATGGAAATTTACTAAACCAAGTTCAAAGACATAACAATAAATAAATATATAGCTTTGTCCTTGTCTAACATATAGACATGTTCCTCTCTAACCAATGCTTGCGTCCTTAATAGTACTAACTTCAAGAACATTGTACTTTCAATATAAAAACACTAGTTGTTAAATTAATTTGTATAGTCGGGAGAAAATAATGAATTAAATTAATTAGAAAATGAAATGTATTCATTAAGTTTATAAATATTATAAAAAAATGTATGTTCTTGTTATTTAGGAGTATGAGAGAATTCCTTTGAATCAAACTTTAAATCTTTAAATTATCATTTAAGATTTCCACCTTCTACGATAGACACACTCCACCGTATCCAGTACTGAAACACCGATATCTAACCGTAACGCATATCTGTATATGTGTATTCCTATTCCACAATACATGCGCAGTGGTTTACTACCTCTGTGTGTGAAAGTAAATCACAAATCATCACTCTTACCTTCGCTTAACTACTTGGAAGCATGGAAGCATGGAATACACTCTCAAAAAAAAATACTCATCCAATATTAAGTGTACATAACGTTTTGTACTTAATGTCAGGATATACATTTTCCCACAATTACAACTCTAGTGTGAAAAGCTCTGAACTAGATGTCGGTGCGTCAGTTGTGAGTTTAGACCTTTACATTTGAGACACAACTATCTTAAGACAATTTTGTTTTTGTTGAAGTAAATATAATAAAGATAGTGTAGTCCCATTTAAAACGATCCATTACAATAAGTGAAGGTCATATCGAAGTATCAAGAATAAAATAAATATTGAACTTTTCTTTTTTACAATGTTTTTTTTCTTATTTATTTATTACCTACTATTTAACATTTCAAAGTCAAGGTAAATAAATAAATACTCGTACATCGCATGCGCTGGTTAGAAGGTGGTGGTACTACCAACCAGCTGGTGCTCATCCGACCAGAACGACGTGACGGTAAGCCTGAAGACCGAAGACTATAAATAAACAGTCATAATAGTCGCTTAAATTCTTCAGGGACCGTGGAATACGTCACGGGCCACGGTGATTGATTTGTTCTTAACAACTAGATTGTAAACGACTGAATAAAATCAATGACGTAGATATCGTTACTACCAGGAATGTTAAAGGGCCCCCCACATTGCAAACGGCTACTTATGAATAAGTATACCGGCTAAATAGTTTATCATAAAAAGAAGTTAGAGTGTTCAAGAAAGATTTAATTGAAATGGGCAATATGGAAATGTTTTGCGCCTACGCTACGCAACCAATACTACTCCGATTCTTACCACTAACAAAACTAACAGCAAATTTGAACTTGCGGGCTATTTCTAAAACAAGTATACTTCACAGTTATCTTGTTCATCTTGTTCATTCAAAATAAATATTTATTTATAGTAATTTATTTAAATAATTTTATTAATATTCTATTTATTGACTATATTTTAATTTAAAAATATATTTGATAACAACATAAACAAAAAACAAAGATAACTCTTATGACAAATATTATATTAACTATAGCAAATACATACATACATATATAATTATTATAAATAAACTTATTTATAATCCATACAACATGTGCGCAAAAGCAACAGTAGCCTAGAGAAAGTCTATAATTATATAAATATAAACTTTAAAAATCAGAAATTGACATTTAACGAACTCGAATTCATATTCAGTTTGCAATGACTTCGAGGAATGAAGTAGGCTTAACAGGAAATTCACCATAAATTCGTAAGAAATTTAAAAACTTGCATTTCATGGTTGGTTTATAATTATCTTTTATTTTCAGAACACCAAAACGGTTTTATACAAAATAATCACCACGGGGCTACCGGAAACGCCACCATGAAAAACCACAATCTCCCGGAAACGGGAATGTACGACAACCATGGCCTAAATGTTTCCACCACAACTATGGGACCCCCTGAAGAACCTCACGGAGGGCTGAGAGGGAGCAACGAATTTATACGTAATTATCTTTTTCATATTTTGTATCACTGATAATCTCGTACTATGTTAGCAGTATTCATAGTGTCGAGACCACATAATTGCAAATAAGTATATACAGAAATTGTTAATTATTACTTATTTTATTTTATATATTTCAGTAACTGAAAATGGAAAGAAATCTACCTCAGACCAACTAAAACAAATTGTTCCATGGGCACAACGAAAAGCAAAAGGAGCTTTCACTAAAAAAATGTTATACAAACGACTCCCTATTCTAAAATGGTTACCAAAGTAAGATTTAAATTTTATCTAAACCAATATTATACATTATCAATATAAAGAAGTATGTAGTGGATCTGCGAGATTTTAGTTAATGTTTTAAATAATAGATGGCAGCACGTTAGGTTCAATTACAAATATTTTTTTATTGCAGCTATAATAGCACCGACGCAGTGGGCGATTTGGTAGCTGGTATTACCGTCGGATTAACTGTGATTCCCCAATCCCTAGCTTATTCAAATATTGCTGGACTTGAACCTCAAGTAAGTATTTATAAATAAATAACAAAAACAAGTACGAAATATAAGTTCTTTTATCTAATTTCCATGTTACTTTTCCAGTATGGTCTCTATGGTTCGTTCCTCGGATCAATCATTTACATATTCTTAGGAAGTTGTAAAGATGTGCCAATGGGACCCACTGCAATTGCGTCCTTGCTAACATACCAAACTACTAAAGGATTAGGACCAGAATATTCTATATTACTTTGTTTCCTTAGCGGACTTATAGAATTACTTATGGGTTTACTTGGACTTGGATTCCTAATTGATTTCGTTTCTGGACCAGTCGCGTCTGGATTTACCTCAGCTGTTGCTCTAATTATAGTCACCTCACAAGTTAAAGATGTTCTTGGTATAGTCACGAAAGGAAATACTTTTATCGATATGTGGAGATCAATTATTGGAGAGATTCATAACACTCAAGCTTGGGACACAGTGTTGGGTTTTACTTGCATAGCTGTTCTTCTAATTATGAGGGTAAGTTACTATTTTATAGGCTATCTTAGAGATTTTAAAGAATTCTGGGTAATAACGAATACATTTTTCCTTTTACAGATAGTAGCTATGATTAAAATTGGTCCAACAGAAGATGAACTTAAAACTAAAAAGCACAACATCATCAATAAGACGCTCTGGCTAATTGGAACATCTAGAAATGCCATCCTCGTGATAGTCTGTGGTGCTATTGGATATTCTTTTGCAGTTAATGGTCCCACTCCATTCAAAGTTATAGGTAAATACATCACAATTGCAATTATAAATATTTTGTTACTCCTACTTATTTTAGATCTGCAATTGTTGTAACCCTTAATATTCTAATATTTCAATTTATTTTGATAATATGAAATGTTTGCCATTTATCTTACACTTTGTTTACTTTTTTATGAAAATGTAACTGATATTATTGTATATTTACTACAATATATTTATATTATATATAAGTCTCTTATTATTCTTGATTTCAGGTGATATTCCACCCGGTCTTCCAACGGTTCAACCTCCTCCATTCGGTTTTCATGACGGAAATGATACCGTAACATTTATGGATATGGTGACAAATATGGGATCTGGCCTTATTGTTGTACCTCTTATTGCCCTTCTAGAAAATATAGCTATCTGCAAAGCTTTCGGTATGTTTAAGTAAAACAATACAATATATGATTTATAATTTCATTATTTAATACATTTTGTAATGTACAGCAAATGGAAAAGCAGTTGATGCAACTCAAGAATTGATAGCAATAGGGGTCGGTAACATCGCAAACAGCTTCGTTCAGGGTTTCCCTGGAACAGGAAGTTTGTCTAGAAGTGCTGTGAATAACGCTAGTGGAGTCCGAACACCTCTTGGAAATATTTATACAGGTACGATTCTGAGAAATATTGTAATTATAAATGTTTGGAAAAATAAAAATTGGTTTAATTGTATTTCAATTTTAAACAGGTGTTTTAGTCATAGTTGCTTTGTTGTTCTTCACACCATATTTCTACTACATTCCTAAGGCATCATTAGCAGCCATCATTATTGCCGCTGTTGTATTTATGGTGGAAGTTAAGGTCGTGAAACCAATGTGGCGTACTAAAAGTAAGTTTATTTTAAATACTCTTATAGAGTTACTATTGTTGCCTACTAAATATACGAAGGTGCAGAATGAATATTATTAAAAACAATAATGCATTATTCTTTCAGAGAGCGATTTAATTCCTGGAATTGGTACTTTCATTGCATGTTTAGCACTGCCTTTAGAAATTGGAATTCTTTTAGGAATCGGAGTAAACGTAATATTTATTCTATATCATGCTGCCAGACCAAAAATATCAGTTGAAACACTTGTTGTAAGTAAACTTTACTTTTAAAATAATAATTATTTAAAATTATAGTAAGTTGTATTATATTATAATAAATAATTATTTTTTTAGACTTCTGGAGGTTCTGAATATCTTATGTTAACTCCAGATCGTTGTCTCATATTCCCAAGTGTGGATTATGTAAGAAATTTAGTAACAAAACACTCTATGAAGCAAAGCCTCCCCGTAGTTATTGACTGCTCCCACATATATGGAGCTGATTATACTGCAGCTACTGTAATTGAAACTTTAATTAAAGATTTCACTGCAAGAACACAACCACTATTTTTCTACAATTTGAAACCATCTGTATGTGCCGTCTTCGAAGGCCTTGTAGACCATTCAGATTTTACGGTTTATTACAGGGAAGAAGATCTCGATGAACTACTAAAGAAACACGATTCTTGCTTTAAACCAAAACCTGTATTTAATGTCTAGATACTTCACTTCACAATTTTAAAGAAATTGTCGAGGCTGTGAAATTAATAATGAAGTATCAATTTATACCATTTGTTACAAACCATGTAATTTAGGTATAAATTTATAAAACATTATTTTTTTTAGTATCCAGTATCATTATCATATTATTATTTGCAATAAATTATTTATTAGAATAATGTACTTATAAATATCTTCAGTTTCTTTAAATATAATTATATTATTTAATATTAGTTTTAGACTAATGGTACAGTTCCACCTTCATTAATAATAATTATTAAAGGAAAACATTACTAAAAGATGCTTTTATAAAGTAATAGTTTATAGAATGATCATATCAAGAAGTTATTGTAAGAAAATTTTAGCAAAATGGAAACAGATACATTTTAAAAAGTCATAATCTCAATCACTTTCTACAAAAGCAGAGAGATACATTATTACCGTTGCAATAAACCTCTCGTTCATATAAATATTTATAGGTATACCTGCAGAAGTGAGCCAAAATATAATATTTAGTTTTCATTAATTCCTTGTTCTTAAATATAAAATTAACTACTTATACGTTTGAAGATAATCTGCCCTTCTTATACAGATTGATACGAGTATATCAATTTACTATTTTATCTTCAGTTTTCCGGGACAATAATTTTTTGAATTACCTGATTACAATCTTTTTGACTTTAGAAAAGTTTCTTGATAATATATTATAACATAGTTTTATTTATAGATGTTTATACAAATTAACCTTCGAGTTCAGAACTCAAATATAAATTAATTGACCATTGTATATAATTTGAAGTAAAAACTATTTTGTCTCAGCGAAGAGTATGACTTTAATAGAGTTTCTGTATTTTAATTATTAAAAATATTTTTATTGATAATATAAATCGTACAAAATAAAATTTGTGTTTTTAATTGGAAGTTATAGTTCATGTAAAATACCTACTAATACTAGCTATAGTATATAACTGCATCAAAAATTATTAAGAAATCAATAATTTTTCTTTTTGAAAATAAACTCCATGAATTTTTAGAACCCCTCATAAAATCCAAAAGATTTAAGATAAGATATAAACATAAATTGATATAACTGCATCAAAAAATATAAGGAAATCAATAATATTTCTTTTTGAAAAAAGTAGTCCATGATTTTTAAGAACCCCTTATAAAATCCACAAATCTTAAGATATTTCAAATTTTTTAACGCAGTTCGTCTGCTTAAACTTGAATGGATATAACTGCTTTAAAAAATATTAAGAAATCAATAATTTTTCTTTTTGAAAAAATAGTCCATGAATTTTAAGAACCCCTTATAAAATCCACAAATGTTAAGATATTTCAAATGTTTTAACGCAGTTCGTCCTCTTAAACATAAATGGATACAATTGCATCAAAAAATATTAAGAAATCAATAATTTTTCTTTTTGAAAAAAAAAGTCCATGAATTTTTAGAACTCCTTATAAAATCCACAAATCTTAAAATGTTTCAAATTTTTTAACGCAGTTCGTCTTCTTAAACATGAATGGGCATAACTGCATTAAAAAAATATTAAGAAATCAATAATTTTTCCACCAGTCTTCAGCCAAAAGCCACTTATGCCGTCTTAATATCCCAATAATGTTCAATTTATCTGCCGCATTTAATTCCAAATAACTTAAAAAAGGTAAAACAAAAATTACATAAGTAATAAGAAACTTGTGTCTGAGGAAACAGTAAATTTTGCAAGATGTTTCGCTAGATGCGCTAAAAATGTTTCGTTTTGCACTTTAATTTCGTTTGATTTTTCATTATAAAGAAACAGAAAAAATTAAATATTCTGATCCTCGGTTAATTAACAAAACTAAAGATAAAAATTCAAATTTTCATTTCTAAAATAATTTTATTAACATATTATTATTAAAAACATACTTTCAATAACATGAATAAAAAGAAATTTTATACAAAAAGAATATTCATAAAATATGTATTAAAAATAATAAAAACATATTTTTGTAAAGTTAAACATTTCTACACTTTCTACAATGTCATTTTTTTTAAACTTTGATATTTTATTATTTAAAAATACTTTTTATTTTAATACAATATTGTTTGGAATTATATATTTTATTTTCAGAAAATGCATTTTAATTATTACATATTTAATAAAAATAACAAATTAACTTATATAATATAAAAATGAGATTAAGATATACCATTTTTAAACAGACAAATATAGTTTTGTCGATTTCTTACTCTTATAAATCTTAGTTTAAAATGATTTACAAGTATAATTTTATTTCTATAAATATGAATATGTTGATTGTTGATCCGTAGTTACATCTGTTAGAGACAGTATCGATATAATATCATCATTTAATCCTCCAAAGTGACATTTTTGAATAAATAGCTCATTGACTCTTTATTATGAATACGACGAATAGCTTCAGAGAGTAAAACAGAAATATCGACCGTTTTAATTTTATGGCACTGCATTTTCTGCAGCTCATGAGGAATAGTGTTTGTAACAACTACCTGTAATTCATAAAATGTTGTAGTTATTAAATTAATTCTTGGTGCTATCTTATATCATACCTCATCAATTGGAGAATCTTCAATCAGACGAGGAGCATCAGAACTAAGTAAGCCATGCGTTGCCAGAACATAAATCTTATAAGCTCCGCGCTCCTTTAGTACTTCTGCAGCAGCAACAAACGATTGGACATCATCAATAAGATCATCCTATATATAGAACAAACATAGTACATTTTGATTATTTAAATTTTGAATTTTTTTTACTAAATAACAATTTATACACAATTTAATATCATAAACCTGAATATTGAAATGTGTTTCATAAGAATTTAATTGTATTACATTAAATACATATCTGTGTTATTGAAACATAAGCTATATTTTCATAAAGACGTACCACCATAATAGCGATTCTTCCACCAACGTCTCCAACAACGTTTATTGGCGGCTTCTCTTTTGCAGGATGAACTGGAACTCCTACCGAAACATCCATAGTACGAGATCTACTATAAATTTTGTTTAAATTAAATAAATTACAATTAAAGAATAATTAAAAGAAAGAAATTGTAAAATTCTAACCTAGGAACAGTCGGTGGGGAATATCTACCGTCAACTTCATCGCATTCAGATTCCTTTTGTTCACCGTGGATAACAGCAATTCCTAAACGCAAACGTTCAGCATAGGATGTTGCCTTTTTGGCTGAACCAGGATTCCGAGCAACGATGACTGAATTACGATAATCCGGAATCTACAAAAATTTATAGCGTAAATTCCTTGTTTTCAATGATATATCAATTTATAAATCAACACATCATACACATTCTTGGATATACTGCAACAAGAAAGGAGAAGCTCGTAAGTTATCCACTGGACAATCGAAGAATCCTTGAATTTCCTTCTGGTGAAGATCCATTGTAATAACGTGTGTCAAGCCAGATTTGCACATCATCTTAAAACATAATAATTAAGAACTAATTATAATATCATACAATTCAGTAATTGATTATTTAAGCAAATTTTTACCTTAGCTAGAAGCTTGCTAACAATGCATCCACGTTTGCGCATTTTGCATTGCTTAGAGTAAGGTAGATATGGAATAACAGCCACAATTGACTTGGCAGATGATGTCTTGCATGCATATGCCATAATCAAGAGCTCCATGATATTATTATTCACATCTCTGAAATTAAAATTACATCAATATAGTAGCCTAATTCATCAATATTACTACTGAAATATAATAAGTGGTGTTTACTTTTGAACACGCATGTACGTAGGTAATTAGAACTTACTTGGTCCCTGTTTGTATAATATAAATATCTTTTCCTCGAACAGAGTCTCCAATTTCTACCATAGTTTCTCTGTTGGTTTTATGATAAACATCGCATCCACCAGACTTTACTCCCAGACGTCTGAAATATATTTATTGTACAATTGTAAGTAATGGCATCACAATATTTAAATTGCTACAAAATTGGTACAGACCCTGCTACTAAATTAGCCAACTCAGGGTGAGAATTTCCTGATATTATCATAATATCTGAAGTTATTGGGGCGTCCATCTCGGAAGTCTTCTGGGGCAGGCGGAATCCACGGAATCTGAATTCCACAAAATTTTATAAATACAAAGACTCTACCCTATAATAAGTAATAACAAAATAGTCCTTCCTAACATCAAAAAGAAATGATTTCTAATGGAAATTCAGAAGTGACATTTACCACACTCTTCTAAACCACACTACTGTTTCTAATTGTTATTATTTTTAGACATTTAATTTGATTTATAAATTATACAAGTAACATACAGATTTATGTTATCTTTATTGTAGCTTAAACTAAATTCGTAGTCTTCTAAAAACAATGAGTAAAACTACAAATAGATAAAAGTAACATAACCTAAAAAGATAGTATTACAATAACAAAATAATAATAAATAAATAAAAATACAATAAATAAACCTTGATCTGCTGTGAAGCATTAATAAAAACCTAGGTTACCTCCCTGCTAATATTAATTTACTTTTTATTTTTGGTTTATTCCACTAATTGAGTTTTGTACAGTATTATAAGTTAAGCAAACTTTAGTTATAATTTTACAACAGTGGTGTAAATGGTTAAACTTCAAATCAAACTTAAAATGTAAATATTGTGCTCTGCATTTAAAAAAGCACAAGAAAAGTCGAAATTAAATGTATGGAAATTATTACATGTTACTGTAATTACATATTCAATAAAAACAATTAAATTGTTTATAAAATATGTATTAAAATTTCATTTTTAAATAATTAATCATTGGGTAAAATGCGGGTTTTTTAAACAGTTATTACCAGAGATATTCAGAAATAACATTTTATGTCTATATTAAATAAAACAAAACATAATCAACATATAATTAAGCAAACTTTTTATGTTTTTAATATATTTATATATATTATTCGATATCTTAAAGAAATTTGATTAATTTTATTGCAAAATGGGAAACTTTTTGAACTTCATAGCAGATGGTGAAATGCTGATTTGACTGGGTTTCATGTTTTATTAAATTGTGTAATGTTTCTTAAAGTTTAAGTTACAAAATTTATTAATATTTAGTTATATAATTGACCATTATTTTTACAACATAATAATTAACGTCATTGAATATATATCATAACAGATGTTCTCCATTGACTAATTAATGTCAAATGTATATACAATTTTATATCAAAGTGCCATACCATATCCGGTGCATGTAAAAGTGAGCACACGCGGATTGTAATTTTTGTTAAAAAAATAGTTTAAAATACATATTTAATATAAGCGTTACTAAAAAGGAAATTTGGTATTAGAATACGGAAACACCTAATTATGTCCAATAACGGTGCACCGGAATCTTGGGAATTACAAGCAGATAAAACAGACGACAATTCTGAAAACTCAGATCTTTCGGCAAAATTTTCCACTTTAAACGTTAATGCTATGGAATTTGTACCTTCTTTTTGTATTCCCTCACAGGGAGGTTCTGATAATATAGATTCTCCACCAAAGTCAGACACAGCCTCAACAAATTCAGCAGAGAGTCCTGTATTTAATGGTATGTAACCTCATTTTTTTTTCAAATCAAGTAAGTTAGGTTAGTTTTGACACATATTATAAAAATATTCTTTCTTAGTAAGTTCTATTATTGTTCGTGAAATTTGATTTAAGTTTCCCTTATTAAAAAGTGCTCAATGCTTAAAAAAGTGTAACTTATATCAATAAGGTAACATTTTGACACTTAGAGAAACTGTCCATATGCACATTCTTAATTTACAGTTATTTATACTTAAGTTATTGTTAATTGTTTTACGTTTTCTTTAGTATAGTTTAATAGTATTAGCCCGTGCTACAAATGTTTATCTCCATTTTCAATACATTGTTTTTTAAAGCATAGACTTTGTTTATATGTTTGCAAAAATCTATTTCATTAGGTGGTGCACCAGAATCAGAGGCATGCCCTCGTGTAGAAGAACCACCTCCTGTTCCACCGGCTTCTTTGGGAGTTCCACTTGGAAGTGGCGAAAGTAGCCCTAATAGTGAAACACCAGCAGGATCGGGAGGCGCGGGCACGCCCACCGCCGACAGCTGGGATGTTGACGCGGACGATACTCTGCTAACACCAGATCAAGATGATGATGAGGTAAAAATAAAACATCTTACGAAGTCCCATGTTAGGACTACTTCATTAATTCATTTTTTTAGTATGTACAAACTGGTTTAAACTGGATAATTCTTGATATTAACTAAAATAAACCGAATATTGAAATCTTATACCTTACCACAATTGTTAATTTTTCTAGGACGGAGAGGATGGCGAAGAAGCTATTGCTAAAATTGCAAAGAAAAAGCCTCTTAAAGTAGAAGATACGAAAAGCAAAAAAGAACATATTAATGTAGTATTTATTGGACATGTTGGTATGTATTATAATTATGCAAGAACTGATCAAATTAAAATTATGTCGTCATAAAATTTGAAAAATGTCTTGGTTTTCAATTTACAAATATTTATTTATACTCACTTCGAAACAATAGTACTAAGCACTATTATTTAAATATGTGTTCATTTCTAGATGCTGGAAAATCAACAATTGGAGGTCAAATTATGTCACTTACAGGTATGGTAGACAAAAGAACATTGGAAAAATATGAAAGAGAAGCACGTGAGAAATCTCGAGAATCGTGGTATCTCTCATGGGCTTTAGATACTAATCAAGAAGGTAATTATTTTAGCACAAAAAGTGTAACCAAAAAAATTAATACTAAAAATGGTTGTTTATTACCCAATTAACTAACTGTTTTATTTTTTTTCAGAACGAGATAAGGGAAAAACCGTAGAGGTTGGCCGAGCGTACTTTGAAACCGAAAAGAAACATTTTACTATTTTAGATGCCCCAGGACATAAAAGTTTTGTTCCTAATATGATTGGTGGTGCAGCTCAGGCAGATTTAGCTGTATTGGTAAGATTTAAATGTTTCAGAAAAAGAACCTTTATTTCATTTATTAATGTGTATAATATATTATAAATTTATATTTAGGTTATATCCGCACGTAAGGGAGAATTTGAAACAGGGTTTGATCGTGGTGGTCAGACAAGAGAACATGCTATGCTTGCAAAAACAGCAGGTGTTAAACATTTAGTGGTGCTAGTAAATAAAATGGATGATCCTACTGTTAGTTGGGATGAGGGAAGGTTAGATTTCTCTACAATTTGTAAAACATTATTATTAAAAGATAATATGAATTCATACATAATGCAAATGCTTTTATTTTAGATACAACGAATGTAAAGACAAAATTCTGCCTTATCTTAAGAAACTTGGTTTTAATCCAACTAAAGACCTCACTTTTATGCCTTGTTCTGGTCAAACGGGAGAAGGCCTTCTAGAACAAATAAAGGAATCTATTTGTCCGTGGTACAGGTAAATAAATTTACCCTTAACAATGTTTTAATCGTACTTGAATTTTATAAAATATTTAAAGTGGCTAATATTTTACTTAATAATTTCAGAGGCATAGCTTTTATACCGTTCATTGATAATATGCCTTCGTTGAACAGAAAAGTAGATGGTCCTTTTATAATGCCTGTGGTTGATAAATACAAGGACATGGGAACAGTAGTTATGGGAAAAGTTGAAGCTGGAATAGCAAAAAAAGGACAGTCATTGCTGCTTATGCCGAATAGGGTATGTAGTTTTAGTTATAATGAAAGTTCTTAATAGATTTAAAATAATTCAGTTGCATCCATTTTTTTAATAGACGCAAGTAACTGTGGATCAACTTTGGTCCGATGATGAAGAAGTAACTACAATTGGACCTGGTGAAAATGTTAAAATTAAAGTAAAAGGTATTGAAGAAGAAGACGTATCTCCCGGATTTGTACTTTGTGATGCATCTAATCCAATTAAAACCGGAAAAGTTTTTGATGCTCAATTAGTTATCTTAGAACATAAATCAATAATTTGTGCGGGATATTCAGCTGTAATGCATATTCATTGTGCAGCTGAAGAAATTACAGTTAAAGTGGGTATTATTATTTGATATATTTATTATTTTACTTTAAAAAAATATTGTATTATTCTATTTCCGATTGGTAGGCTCTACTATGTTTGGTGGATAAAAAAACTGGTGACAAGTCGAAAACACGACCACGGTTTGTAAAGCAAGATCAAGTAGCTATTATGAGAATAGAATGTGCTGGAGTAATTTGTTTGGAACAATTTAAGTTGTTTCCACAAATGGGAAGATTTACACTAAGAGATGAAAGTAAGTCATGTTAAGATATAAATAAGTTATATATTATCATTATAGATTTTATAAAACATATATATATTGAATTATGTTGCTAAATGGCTTTTCTATTTCAGATAAAACTATTGCAATTGGAAAAGTTCTGAAAGTGATTGAATAAATGTAGAACTAATATCAAAAATAACGATTTTTGAAATAAAATGACAGAAAATAAGAAATTCAGGTAGGTTTTTCAATAAAAAATAAAAATTCCTAGATTTTTAAAAAATGATTATAAGAAACAATAACATCTAGAGTAATAAAAACAATATATGCATTACATCTTTTAATGCAATAAACAATAATTTAAATATATAAATATTAAATTTTCTTTTATTTATTACTGATTTTTTAAGTTTGCAAAAAATTTGTAATAAATAAATAATGATTTATCTAAAATTTAGAATGTATTTTTACTTTTTCTAAAAAGTTATTTTGTAATAAATTTATGGTTAATTATTAAATATAATTTTATTTATAATTGGCAATAAACAATTTTTTAAAAAATTTCTGGTTATTTTTACTTTTTGATATGATTTGTAAAACCTGCCATTATATTTAACTCGTCTATAAAAACTAGGTCAAAATAAGTTTGTGATTTTGATAAAGGCTGAAAGTATTGTTTTATATAATAACTTGAGGTTTATGACTAACTTATTTTTAATTTACTAGGGTACTTTTATAAATAAATGTGCACGTTTATACGTAATTACACTCACAATTAAAAATATTTAATTCTTTTTTATTTACTTATATTCATATTTATATTAGTATTTTAAAGATATATTATTATATTAAATTGGCCTAATAAATATTAGTTATCTTTAGAAAGGTTCTTTCAAGGAGAAATTTGTATTAATGCATTGTAAAAAGAATTAATAATAATTTAACCACTCTAATTGAAAGTGAAAATATATTTTCTCTAAATGATATTAATTTCAAAATCGTTAATTGATGCATATCTATTAGAAATCTAAATCGTTTTATTCTAAGTGGCTAAAAAATTTGTGTTAAACTTTAACACTTCTAATTTAGTATATATTAAATATACTGTTTTGCTATATTTCATATCTTCAAGGGTGCACAAGACTAATATTAATATTATATTAAAAATGATACACATAATCATAGATTACAATTTATTCTTTTATAAATTAGATAGGTATTAAATAATACTTTTACAAGCATATTCTAAAAAATACATTCTAAATTTTTTAATAATAATTCATAAAAATCTATTAAAACGAATAAATTTAAAAAAGAGATTAAAAATACTAAATATAAGTATGGTTGAGGAAATAATTTATACATAAAGTAAATATGAAAATATATTTAAATAATAAAAAATTAAAAAGAAAAACAGATTCATTGCGGCTAAGAAAAAGCCATTTATAATTTAATCTCTGATTTTAAATGAAATATTTTGTTAACTACATATACTGAAAAAAATATTATAACTATATTATTCTTTCATACATATATGTATAAATAATATATACATATTATGTAATATGAAACTGTACATATATTTGTTTCTGTATTGTAAAGAAAAAAAATATTAATCAATATGTGCTTTATATTATTAAGGCCGATAAATAAATCTTGAATTCGAAGTTAAAAGATAAATATTTTCTGTAGTTAATGCATAGATTTTTTATGAATAACCTTATTAACTTCTGCGACAATTTAGTAAACATATAATACTTTAAAAACAAATATCAATATTGATATATTAAAATGCTTAAAATTTTTTGCCCCCGGTTACTTTTGGCTTTCAGTGTTTTTGCATTCCAGTTAATAACTATTTCACTACCACATACACTTCTTATCAAATATAAGCTTGGAAGTTTTATATAATAAATATTTCAATAATTTTATATCAAATCTTGAGGAATTCGAAAACATCAAACCTTTGTTTAATCAGTAATCTAAATTCTTGAAATATTACGTTTTATATGGTGGAAATTATAATATAAACTGGCATTATTTAAATTTTTGGAATATTAAATGAATTGATATTAAACGTTTTAAAAAATATTGAAAAGTAGTGCTTTATTATAAAGCCATTCCGACCTTCTATTCTTCAGCTTCTATTTTTTTCAGTACTATACATAATATTTTATTTTCGTTACTTTTTGCTGTTAGGCGTAAAGTGTTATTTTCTTTTACATCCATTTTTTTGGTAACCAACCATTGCCATCTCTAAGCATCTCAATTATTTTAATTACAACTAGTTTGTTGAAAGTACTAAAATTAAAATTAAAATTTTAATTTCAGTCTATTCATTTTTCGTATACGTAACTCGCTAAATTTTAACCAAAACTTTTTATTTAAAATATTACTCATAAAAGCTGTATATTTTTAGAAGAAAAAACACAAATTTCTATTAATTATTTACAATAAAGAAAAAAATATATACTTAAATAAAATTCGCATGCTTTGTATATTTAAAAATGTATATTATTTAAGTTAGAATGAGAGTGAGCGTCACATTTTAACATAAAGCATTGAAAAAGAATCAATTGATTCTATTACTTCAATTATAACTTATATGCATCTGTACACAGCTATGAAAAATTTTAATTTTAAATATATATAATAATCCTATACCATGTTTATATCCTACTAAAATTTAATATACAATATTTTTAGAATAATTTTACAAAATAATAATGCGTTTATTAAAATCCTTTTATAAAACTGTATTGAAAATGCAATAACTGAAAGATCTGATATAGTCGGTCCATTTACATTACAAACAAACTAACACTCTTTTAAATAAAATTATTTATTTACATCAACAACTTTCAATGATGGGTATACAATAACATTTTTAATGTATTTTTGAAGTAAATATGAGAAGAACTTCTTAAACACAGCCTTCGATATACACTAAATACAGTTATATAGCATTTACGTATAAATGTAACTTTTCTTATATTTACATTTCACTATTAAAAATCTTATTGTTTAATATGATACGAAATGGTTTCACTGAAAGGAATTTGTTAATTGTGTGTAATAAATGCATTTTTATTTTGTATCACAATAGTTATTTATATAATCGGCTGGGGGTGCATTGTTCTCATTTGAATTAAACCTAAACTGATAATATTCTCCAACTATTTTTTATGTATTTTTAAACTTAATTTATATTGTTAAAAGATTGGTAGAAGTTCATGGAAGGAAGTTGGAAATTATAAAAAAGTGGAATTTGTATTTTTTTGGACTGGTTGCGATTTTGTATATTATTAAATAAAAAGTTAATAAATATTTATAAAAAAAACAATAAGACTTTGTTTTACTTCAAAACAATGCCTTCCCAGAACTGTTAATTGCAGAAAAGACAATTATATCATACCATACCACGAATAACTACCCGTTAAACATTATTACATGTGTTTCATGTTTCTCTCATAATAAAAGTTATCTTTTCTGTAAAAACATAACCCAATAAATATATAACCTTTTTACGGATTAATAGAACCATGAAACTTTTTAAGAAACCCTTTCCAATGATTAAAAACTCTTAAATAAACCTTTTTAAAGATTATAAAATATCTTTAAAATTGTATGTAGATTTCGATAATAAAAAATTGGATATGTAAAATGTTACATATATTTAATGTAATACCAATATTTTTTGTTTAACGGGTAATTATTAATTAAGTTCTTATTAAGATATATAAAATGTCTTCATTTTAATATATTTTTCTTATGATTTCAGAACTCTTCAAGTACAGTACAGTTTGGATTAACAGTAAATTTGTTCATATGAAAAACTAAAGCATTTTTAATTATAAACTAATTATGTATTGTAATGTTAGTTAAATTAAATAATTTTAAATTACCACTTAAATAAACAATTTGTGCCTATATGCTTTATAAAAAGAATGCAAAAACTTAAGTTATCTTGAGCTATAATACATTTTTTTATTAAAAAGTTATATAATAAATTATAGACAATTAGCCATTGTTAACATGTGTTTTATTCAATAAGCCTACTATTTCAGAAATATGAACATCAGTATTACCTACTACTGCCCACTACTTTCATTATGGAGGAGCTGGAATATTTTTTTTGTAAATCAGATATATATTTTAGAAATGTACATTTT
Source organism: Panorpa germanica (assembly GCA_963678705.1). Lineage (NCBI taxonomy): Eukaryota > Metazoa > Arthropoda > Insecta > Mecoptera > Panorpidae > Panorpa > Panorpa germanica. The sequence continues at coordinate 8,195,979 of OY783211.1, read as the reverse complement.
GAATATAGTCAAGAATTATGTGACAGCGTGCCTTAAAGCCAGATTGTTATGTTTTCGGATTCGATTTCCGCATTAGCACTATATTTTCTGGGGTATGATGTAGTTTTCGTTGATTTATTATATACAATAATAAACTTATTATTATATATCTTGTTAACATGTACCAGCTTATATATCTCTTTAAACCATACACTGGCAAAGCGCTATTATTATTAAATAGATCGGTGTTAAATAAATAAAAGAAAAGACAATAAGAGCAGACTATCTTCTTGGATGACCGTAAATGAGAAAACAAACTAATTAATGAAGAAATTCAAATTTTAAATAATCTGGATTATTTATTTCTATCAATGTATCAAGCTTTTGTACTTTCAAAAACAGAATGATTTCAAATCAACCGCCAAGTAATTATCATTAAGCTTATATGCTTTTAATGATAAACTAAACTAATGTGTCTTTTTGTAATAAAATATAGTATTTTTAATTGTTTTTGATTATAAATATTTGAGGGATATAAAATTTTGGTGTGACGTGCTAAGTAATTACATGGTTATTTACATCCAATCAAAATGCTTTGTCTGCCTTCAAATCAACATGCATTATCAAAATGGCTACCAGTATATATGCGGAGCTGGGCTAATGATGTTCTTTCCTACAGATCTAGTAAAAAATAACCTAAAAATTTATAATATAACATCATTTTTTCTAAAAAATATAATTATTTATGTAAAATCATTGAAAATAAGTTAGACGTAAGTTAATACAATTAATTTCGGTGCATGTTTTTTAAGATATTATTCGAAATTAGCTTTTATTATGATAACCTATTTATAGTGTCAAAAATCGCATACGTAAAATTTAATTTTCATCGTCCATTTTGTATTTTCATTAATGATTTTCCGGGAAAATGTTTTTTTCGGGCTGATTTTAAAAAAATAATTTATATTAAGTAAATGCAGTAAACAGTTCTATTTGAATATAACAATAAAAAAATACCATATGTTTTTTCAAACATATGAGAAAGTTGTGCTTAATAAATTTACATAATTAAATATTAATTCATATTAAAGCTTTTATTGAATGAATGGTACATATATAAAAGAAATTTTCAATAACTATACATTTATAGTCACGGTTTATTATTTACATATTTAACATATATGTAATTGTATATTTTATATTAATAATCGATTCCATAGTCTATTTAACAATAACAAATACAATTTTTGTAATAATTAATCAAATATATTAGTCTTAATTTAATTTATTTTTTAAGCTTTTAATTGAGAATGTATATTATCACCGGCAAATAATAATTTATGTTAGTTTATTGTTGACGTTATTCTTCTCTGTATTTTACCAAAAATTTAAATTATTATAAATAAAATTTTTGTTGTAGGTGCACTATATGTAAGAAAGGATGTCTAGGTAAGTTTTTTTTATTATTATTAAATTTATCTTTTTAAATATTTGCATAAATATATACATATATATTTAACATATGTATTTAATATGTTTTGTATTTTATATATAATAAATTTATTTATTATTTCTATAAATATAATAAAAGTCTGTTTTTTATTTGGCCACTGTATGTGTTTACAATCGTCTGCTTTAGCTAAATTAAGATATCAATTAATTTCTTTTTTAACAATGGTTAAAAATATAATCAAATGCATTTACTACTGTTTCATTCATATATTTTTATATTGTGTTAATAGTTAAATATATATATACATAATATAGTGTACAGCATAAAGTATATTATCGTTATACATGGTTATTTCCTCTGAAGCCATTACTTTTGTTATCTTCGAAGTGATATTGTACATTCTACTTAAAATAAATTTGAGGACAGAACATTACATAGGCATTCATAATCCAAATTACAATCACCTTATTTTTTCATAAGCTTCTTTGTGTAGGGTGACTGAAACAATGCGTTTGATATGTAATATGAAAAACATGTAGCTATAAACAAATACAAGTCACGAATTTTAACTTAAATATTATGCTATTAGAATGACATGGGTGTATGTAAATGATAATACAAATCAAATAAATAAATCATGCTCTGAGTTTTTTCTGTATAAGTTTATATCGATATCTACGATATAGGTCTTGAAAGAGTTATAATGAGAAAGAACTACTTACTTAGTTTTTATTTGAAATAGAGATTTAATTATGTAGGTTGGACCGGCTATTTGTGCTGCTGGAGTCGGGTTCCTCGACTGTAACACGACGTCTCGCAGCAAAACAACTCGGAGAAGCACAACGCTTACATCCTCATGAATTGCATTCTCTTTTGGGCAGAACAGTAACACTGTTGCGAAGTGGAAATTGGGACACACGTATTGCTGCAACACAAGCAATTGAAGCCATAATTACCCAACTTCCAGTATGGGATCCTCAAGGACTTGCTTGCAAGAGTGGTAAAGCTTTCTGAAATACGTAAATTAATATATTATCCTACTGCTACTTAAATAATTCAAATATTTTATTTCATAGAAAGGGAACCTGTATCTTCTCGTTTAACTCTTGCTACTTTTAATATACAAAAAATATTATCCGGGGCACCTTTAACTGGCTCTGAGGGTAAAGAGTATGATATCGAAGAAGAAGGAGGAGGTAAATATAAGAAAATTTTAGGTATTTTTAATAATTTGTCCCAGTAACAATTGAATTTATATTTTTATAGACATTAAAGAAAAGATACAAAAACAGAAACAGCTTCTAAATGCTCGATTAGGACTTGGTCCTGCCGCAAATGTGGATGGTGAAATATTGAATAATTTATTTACAAATGAAGATTTGATTCCAGTGGCTAGTACTTCCACTGCATCTAATACAAATCGAGTATGTTTATTTATAATTGACAATTTATGGGAAATTGTAATATCATATATAAAACTGGTGTAATAATAATTATTTTTTATATAGAAACAAATTGATGAAATGTTGAATGGGGCTCTAAGTTCTAGAGAAATGAACCGCGCAAGAAGAAAAGCAAGGCAAATGATGTGTAAAAATGGTAATTCTAAAACACAATTGCAATCTCAAATTTCAGGAGTAGATGATGATGAACCGGAACAAAAGAAAATTAAAATTGAAATCGAAGAAATTTCGTCAATAGGTATTTTTTATCTCTGTTTTGTATTAAAAGTAAAAATCGTTTTATTATTTATCATTTTCAACTAGGAGAAGGATATGGTACTCCCGATGCAACTGGGAACTGGCCAGCAGACGTGATCGATTGGCCTTTAGAGGAACTATGTGAACGGCTTTGGATTGAGTTGTTTAGCACAAGGTGGGAATCTCGACATGGTGCAGCAACTGCTCTCAGAGAGGTATTAAAAGTTTGCGGAAATGGAGCTGGAAAGCATGCAGATTATTGCAGTGATGAGGTAAGTACATATAAACATGATATGAGTTTTCATTGACGTCCAATTTGGGTCAGTAATTTTTTTAATATTTAGATGGAATATCAACATCAAACTTGGTTGGAGGATGCTGCTGTAAGATTGTTATGGATACTAGCCTTGGACCGCTTTGGAGATTTTGTATCTGACCAAGTGGTAGCTCCAGTAAGAGAAACTGTAGCACAAGTATTAGGACTTGTAATTAAAGATATGTCTCTAAATAATGTGAGACAAACATTAGGTGTCTTGATTGAAATGCTTGGACGCCAAGAATGGGAAACCCGTCATGGAGGTTTATTAGGAATTAAATATATGCTTGCAGTTCGGAAGGTGTGTTCTTGTTACAAAATTTCAAATAAAAGATATAAAATTTATTTGATTTTGAGCAATATTTTTTACAGGACATTTTACACGTTTTACTACCAATAGTATTTCCTCATATTCGTATGGGTCTCAGCGATGCAGTTGACGACGTAGGCGCCGTTGCTGCCTCTTCATTGATACCTGTAGCATCTCTTCTTATAAAGACGTTTCCAGTGGAGTTAGTTGAACCGTTAGTACAACAATTATGGGATCTGTTATTGGATCAAGACGAATTGGCTAGTGCTTGTAATTCCTTCATGGGTCTTCTGGCAGCATTACTAAGCTTAAAAGAAAGTACGCTTGAGTCTTACAATGCTAACAGGACTGTAGTATCTCGTTTATGGCCATTTTTATCACATAACACTAGTTCTGTTAGACGTGCAACTCTTCAAACTCTAAGAACATTAACGAATGGACCTAAAAATTCTTTATTATGGCCACATAGTTTACTTCAAGAAGCATTAAGACATGTATTTCAAAGAGTACTGATAGAACCTGAGCCAGATATACAGCAAATTGTTGAACAGGTTAGTATAAAATAAACAAAATTTTATTACATGCATATCATATTTACACAATACAGTGGTACCTTGGGTTACGAACTTAATTTGTTCTTTGTCTACGTTCGTAACCCGAAACAGAATATTCAATATTTAATATATAATTATTCACTTTTCAGGTATGGAGTAATTTAATCACAAACGCACCTCTGGATGTGTTGTTACATGCTGCTTGTCCATGGGTAGCTTCCTGGTTATGTTTAACGATGCAACCTCCAAGACTACCCTTTGATCCAACAAATTTGATACTGGCAAAAACCTCACCTAAAGTAAGTTTTAATGCGTTAACTTTAATTTTTTAAAGTATTGTAGTTATACCATTAATCAATTAACTAAACTTAATAGAAATCACGTCCAAACGGTATAGATCAATCTGATAATACGCAGCAAAAATTTTATCTCGGGGGTGTAGAGACTACTCCAATTGCAGTACGTGAGCAAAATGTCACTAGAGCAAGATGTATGGCATCAAGAATGCTAGGTATGATAAAGAAAGAATGTATAGTTACACAATTAGAAATAAATTAACATTACATAATTTCAAGGTGAGCTGACTACATTTCTTGTTAAACAAGCTCCTGGAGTAGAATATCCAGATGGCTGTGATCCTCCTATAGTTATCTATGTTCGAATGATTCTTGCATACATACAGTCAAATTCAGCTCTGCAACGACTAGTTGTTGGACTCGTTTTAGGGGCGTGGGCCAACAAAGATCCAAATTGCAGACCATGTAATCCTAGCTTAGGAGCAGCACTTTTGCAAACTCTTAATGAAAGTGTATATTACGATGAAATAGCTGTAACTTTTACAAGGTACTAATTAAAAGTTAATATAAATGCATGACGATATTTTTACTGAACGATTAATAACTATCATGACATATTTAAATTTATATAGACTTCTTCAAGATACAAAAGACTTTTTAGCTATGTTAAAGCACTATAAAGTTCAACTTGAAGGCGATTTCGAAGGTGTTTTGAACTTAGAAAAAATTTCTGTTATAAGTGGAACGAGCACGCAACAAACCTTGTTACGATGTAAATTAAAACCAAAGGTAGCAGAATCTTTAGAAGAACGTCGTCGAAGTATTAACGCTGCTGTAAATCAAACTAGTTCTGATCACTATATGTTAAGTGTGTCGTAAGTAATACTCCAGCAAAGAATTTTTTATCTTATATTTTTTTATACCGGCTTTTGTTTCTTTGTAGAACTTTAGCTGCGATTGCTGGATCTGCCACACGTCTGCAATATTTACCAGTAAAACTAAATCCTATAATTAAGCCATTAATGGAATCCATTAAAAGGGAGCAAAACGAAATCCTACAACAACTATCTGCTGAAAATCTTGCAGAATTATTATCGTTATGTGTGAAAAGAACACCATGTCCTAATTCAAAAGTGGTCGGAAATTTATGTATTCTAGTTAAATCCGATAACGAATTTACTCCAAAAATAAGTGTAAGATACCGAAATGATAAAAGTAAAGTAATTGTTTATAAATTAGTGTGATGTTATGATTTAAGTCTTATTTTTAGTCAAATTCGGAAGAAGTAAGTGTAAATCAACGAGGTGAACCATGTGTAAGTGCTCAATCGATAGCACAGAAAAATAATAGTACTTATTACGGTATTTTAACTCTGGATAATTATCAAAAATCTGCTGAACGAGCAGCATTTAAAAGGTCTACCAGCACAACAGGACGGGGACCCGGAAGACCTCCTGCTACTGATATACCGATAGAAGAATTAATTCCTGTAGAAGATGAGGTATAAAACCTTTAAGAATATATGATTTTAGTGTAAAATATTTTCTTCTTATCGTTTTTATTCAAACACTTATAATGGATAATTAATAGGCAACGCAACAAGCTAAAACGCAAAGAAGAGGCGGAACATTTGCTTTAAAAGCAATAGTGTCTCATTTTGCAGAAGATTTGCCAAATGCTGTGCCTAAATTATGGGAAATAATGCGCGGACAACTTGAAAGCACAGTTAATCCATCTCAATTTGGTGAGTCAATTTTTTAAAACCAATATAGTAACCAAATTATTATTGTAAATGATTATTTACAAATTTTTTCAGAATTCTCAATCGCTTACAATAATGATGCACATGCTGAAGAACTAGTTTCATGTCTGCAAGTTCTAGAGGTTACATTATCATCATTATATACCTCATTATTACCAGTATTATTAGATTCTATTCTACCGCGTCTCTCAGTTTTGTTAGGCCATCCTTACAAAGCAGTCAGACACATGGCAGCACGTGTGTTAGCTGTAGCATCTGATATTGACACACCGAAGACTATGATTGAAATTGTGAATAAGGTACTTTACTTTTTAAAAGTAATTATTTATATATCATACATTAACTATCTCATGGAAAATATTACATTCAGATTTTACCACTTCTGGAAGCAATACAATCTGATATAAACAGACAAGGAGCTGCTGAAGCATTCGCTTGTGTCGTGGATAAGCTACAAGTCAACATAATTCCATACGTGGTTCTTCTAGTCGTACCATTATTAGGTATAGAAAAACTTCAATTAAGAAGATTGCGTTTGTTTTATATTAATTGTCCATTGATAATTCATTATACCATATATATAGTGCTGCATAATATTATAATTAAAACTCATTAATTAAATTCAGTTGAAACCTGAACTGGTTTCTTTCCAAATCACAGTTAACAAAATCAATGCCAATTTTCTGAAATCTTATATAGTTAAATATTCACGTCGAATTCCAATTTATAATTTAAAAAACAAAAGTAAGTACTTGTAATAATATGATAATATAAACTGATTTTAGGTCGTATGTCAGATCCTGACCAAAGTGTCCGTTTAATGAGTACACACACTTTTGCACGTCTTATTCAACTATACCCATTAGATGGAGAATCATCAGATGCTCCAACGCTACCGAAAGAACTTTATGAACGCCGTGATAGGCATCGGAATTTTTTGAGACAATTGTTTAGACCTAATGAAATTCCGGATTATAAAGTACCTATTCCTATACAAGCAGAATTAAGGTCGTACCAACAGGTAAGGGCAATATTATGCCTTATTTGAAAATTTAATTCAATTAATATATTAAATAATAAATATTTATTTTTAGTCTGGAATTAATTGGTTAGCATTTCTTAATCGATATCGTCTTCATGGTGTTTTATGTGATGACATGGGACTTGGAAAAACGCTGCAGTCTATCTGTATTTTAGCAGGTGATCATCATGCTCGAGCAATGGAATATGCCAAAACCAAGGCTCTTGATTGTGCACCACTGCCAAGCATAGTTATTTGTCCGCCAACATTGACAGGTTTGTAGTGTGTCTAAATTATGCATTAAATAAATATTTCTATGTACTGCATGTTATAATTTACAGGACATTGGGTTTATGAAGTAAATAAGTTTCTTGCAAATGAATATATTAAGCCCCTTCAATATGCCGGGCCGCCAATGGAACGTGAAAAATTGAGACCAAAAATAAAAAACTATAATCTAATTGTTGCTTCTTACGACATAGTAAGGAAAGATATAACATTTTTTTCTTCCTTGAAATACAATTATTGTATATTAGATGAAGGTCATATTATTAAAAATGGTAAGCATATATATTCTTAGTGTTGGATTATATGAATTAGTTAAAATGTAGTGCTTCTTAACATTTTTTATTAAAGGTAAAACAAAAGCTGCCAAAGCAGTAAAAGTTCTGACTGCTAATCATCGACTTATTTTAAGTGGTACTCCAATTCAAAACAATGTTTTGGAGCTATGGTCTTTGTTTGACTTTCTAATGCCGGGCTTTTTGGGCACTGAAAGACAATTTACTGCAAAATATTCAAGGCCTATCCTAACATCTAGGGATCCTAAAAGTAGTCCTCGAGAACAAGAAGCGGGTGCTTTAGCTATGGAAGCTTTGCACCGGCAGGTATGTTGATACTATAACGGTTTTGTATACTCTAAATATATACTTTATTTTTTAATCACTATATTTCAGGTGCTTCCCTTTTTACTGAGGCGTATGAAAGAAGATGTTCTTAAAGATTTGCCACCAAAGATTACACAAGATTATTATTGCGAGCTTAGTCCTTTACAAGAAAGGCTCTACGAAGATTTTTCCAAATCACATCTACCTCAAAATTTACAAGATAGTGGTGATAGCAAGGGTCAAACCGGTCACATATTCCAAGCTTTACGGTAAGAAATACAGGTTTCAAAAATGCATTGTGTAATTAATATGTTACAAGGACTGGACTGTATAATTATTTTATAGATATCTTCAAAACGTTTGCAATCATCCTAAATTGGTATTAACACCTGCACATCCTGAATATCCAACAGTATCAAAAGAATTGCAACTACAAAAGACATCCTTGAATGATATCCAACATTCAGCTAAACTACCAGCTTTAAAGTAAGATGAAATGAAAAATAATGTCACTTTTAAATGACAAAAATAAGTACATTTCCTTTCTTTTAGGCAACTGTTACTGGACTGTGGAATAGGGAATCCAGTAGGAAATCAAAACGATTTAGAAATTTGTGTGAATCAACACAGAGCTCTGGTATTTTGTCAACTAAAAGCAATGCTGGATATTATAGAAAAGGATTTATTTTTGGAGCATATGCCTGGATTAACATATATGAGGTGAAAGTTATATAATACATAATATAGTTTTTTTTTGTACATATTTTTTAATTTATATTTTGATTTAGGTTGGATGGTAGCATTCCACCTGTTCAAAGACATTCCGTAGTCACCAAATTTAATAATGATCCTTCTATTGATGTTCTACTTCTTACGACACAGGTATGTAATTGTAATATAATTACAATTATACTTTATAAATAGTTTTTGATTACTCAGTTTTTACAATACATAAATAATTAGGTTGGTGGACTCGGTTTGAATTTAACTGGAGCGGATACTGTAATCTTTGTGGAACACGATTGGAATCCACAACGAGATGTTCAGGCTATGGACAGAGCACATCGTATTGGACAAAAGAGAGTAGTAAATGTGTATAGACTTATAACAAGAAGTACCCTGGAAGAGAGGATAATGGGGTAATTTTGAAAAAGTAAACATGATTAAAAATTGAATATCAATAATAATCACAAACATTCCTTCTAGATTACAAAAATTCAAGCTACAGACTGCAAATACAGTGATTTCGAGTGATAATGCTTCTTTGGATACAATGGACACGTCTCAATTATTTGATCTATTTACATTAGATAAAAATAAAGAGAGGAAAACGAATCAAGAGAATCAGGCTATGTCTACAAAGAGCGTTCTAATATCATTACCAGAACTATGGGATGATAATCAATATGAGGAACAGTACGACATTGATCAATATGTAGCAGGTCTGAAAAAGAAATGAACATGGTAAATGTTTTCTTCCAAAGTGTTAAGAACACTTTATTTTTATACCCTAATATATAATAATAAATGTATTAGTAATTATTATTGACTGATTCTTAAGCTATAGAATAGTAATTATTTATTGAAATTTGCTTTCTCTTATTGTATAAAATGAACTATCTCTTTATTTATTATTAAGTATATCATTAATCTATTAATTAGTTATTGAAATACCATTTTAATTTTTTTAAATTAGGTTTAATGGTACCAAACTTTTTTAGAATAAGGACTTTTTTTTTAAAATTCTCATATTTCCCGTCCCAGTCATTAAAATCTGCAATCAGTTTGAAACTAGTCAGTATGTTGAGGTGGAAATATAAACTATTTAGCGTCTTATTAAGACCAATTTTGCGAATACGTTTTATTTCTATGTAAGTTTTATTTGTGAAAATAAAAACATCAAAAAATAATTATTTATGCATCTTTTATTAACAAAAAATATAATATTTCTTTAGAAAATGATATATAAAAAGCAAGAACCTTTCGCCCCAGAAAAAAACAACTGTTTAAAACCAGTCACAATATAATTTATAACAATAAAAAAAATGTAATCAACAAATAACAAAACCTTTAGAAAGAATCTTTTTCTCTGCGAATAGCTGCCATTGTTTGAACTTTATCTCCAAGTTTTCCACAATATTGTTGAATGCAAATATCACTAACTCGCATAAATGGATTAATTTGTTTTTCTCGAAGAATAGTTGAAGGGACCTAAAATAAAAATAATAAGTAATTAAGAAAAATGCTTACATTTATGGCATTTATTAATATCTTCTTACAGTTGGTTTGTTTTCTGATCTTAGATTTCTGGCCCATGATACAGCTTGCACCACGTCCTTATTTAATGGGTCTACTTTAGCTGCAAATTTTAGATTTTGTTCAGTATATTCATGTCCGCAGAAAACTAATGTTTCTTCTGGTAAGCTACTTAAAACTCCCATTGCATGGCACATTTGCTCTGGAGTTCCCTCAAAAAATCTACCACATCCACCAACAAAAAGTGTATCCCCTGTTAAAATAAACATAAAAATATGATATTTTTAATATTATATTTAGATTAGAAAATAGAATAATTCTTACCCGTGAAGACGGCGTGATCTCCTTCTGGGGACGTTATATAATAGCAGATATGACCAGAGGTATGACATGGTGTAAATAAACACTGTACATTTAATTTTCCAATAAATAGACTATCATCATTTTTTACTTTCTGGGTTAGTGCTCCGATCCGTGTATCTCCTCCAAACACTTCAAGACCGGATACCTTCTTCGCCAGAGATTCATTACCTCCTGCATGATCCCTTAAATTTAAAAATTACTAGTATTGGCAACGCATCTTTTTGTTGCACTTTATTTGGCTTGAAATTATCAAAATTCAATAAATTAAGTTATTGAATGAAGTACGATTATGATGACACGATTTAGTCAGAGCTATAGTTTAAATAAACGTAAAATATAGATTATCCCTCAGTAAACAGTTTTATTTTATTTCATTGCATGTGTGGCATGCAATAAAGCGTTGTAAAATTGTTATCAGTAATGGGTTAATAAATTTAATTTTTACTTTAGAAATAAAAATCTAACATTTGTTTATGCATACAACCATGCAATCAATCATGTATGCTTAAAATTTATAAATTAGTTTCAGACATGCGAATAAGTCAGATAAGCATTTTTAAAATTTATTTCAGGGCCATGAAATATTCCTAAATATTTACTTGTTCCCGGGCGCTACATTTTTTTGGTTTGGTTGTTTCGTTTAAGCTATTATATGTCATACACAGTTAAACCATTCATGAAGCAGCGGTGCAGTTATATACACCATTTATATAATATGTATAGTTATATAGTAACTTTATATAATAATAAATTATATAAAGGTTAATAATATATAGTTATATATATACCATAGATAAAGAAAGATAAATTACAGTTAAGAAAGGACTTTGGCTTAAGATCAAAAAAGGTCCGTTTTGCGATATTACGAAAAATTTTGCCTATTTCTTACGTATTTTTTAGGTGTGAATATTTTTATTAATTACTTTATATTAAATCATACTCTTTAGTTTAGCTTTTCCCAAAAAATTTTTATCTTCTATATTCATCAAAATTAAGCGATTTAAAATAATTTGGCCAATTATATTAAAAGATACTCGTACATGCTAAAAGATAAGGTACACACTCTATCCTAATATTTGCTTAAGATTTCTATATCAGGTTAAATATATTTAGCACATATGGTGTGATTTAAAAATAGTCACAGCAAATACCTAAATAAACAAATAAATGACGATACGAGATATTATAATAATGGTATAATACCAATGGTGATGAGTGGTTAAAACTGTTGTAAGTTTAACTCCTTCCTCCTGCACTGCGGCGAGGACGGTATCGGGTTCCACTGGATCGACAATGGCTGCTTGATTAGTAGCTTGATCGATAACCTATGAATATAAAATTATGTAAATAAATAGGAGTTATTATTACATTAAATATAATAAGAATGAAGAATTGCATTTGTTAGTAGGTTGAAATGAGTTAGAGATTCTAGAAATGGACACTGGATCAATGAGTTTGGATTATAAAAACCAGTGCAATTTCCTGAGTATGATGTGAATAGATAAGGCAATTTCTTGTGTGACAACACAATGAAAACACCGATTGCTGTATTTTCGGGTTCGATCCTTGAATCAGAGTTCTGGGGTTGATTATTATTAAATTAAATTGATTATATACATACACGTAACCGTAAACCTATTACCCAGTAAACATTTGGTGAAGTGTCCTATTTAGTGACGTTTGTATCACTATTTCACTTCAATTATTGTTCGCATCAACTTTATCTTCATTTGTATTCCGACAGGTGGAGTAATTTCGCCACTTGTAGCCGATATAGTAGACATTTTTTATGAAAGACTGTGAGAAACTGAACTATAAATGAACTCTTTCATGACAAAAGAATCATACGCATCTCCAATATGATGTCAAAGTGACTCCAAAATGCTCCAAAATGTTTACTGGGTAGGCAGGAGTGTGGTTATTTAAATGAACTTAGAAAAAAAATATACCATCCTTTATTCGCTTTTTCGGTGGGAAACAAGTTTCCATATGGTTATAAATTAGCTATTTTAGTTCCCAAGCGAAAATCAATTGTATCTAGTTACAATTGTCTTCTTGAAATAACTTCTTCGTGTAAGAAAACCTACCCACCTAGATAACAATAAAAAAACGGGTGGAAAAGCACAGGAAGGGAGCACAATTGTGGCTATAAATATTTGTAAGATACAATTTTGGATAAGTCTACTATATATCTTACAGACCCAATATATTCTAGTAGTGATTAACAAAGTCGCTACAACTTATTGATTTCGATTTAAAACTTCCATAATTTGTAATATATATTTACACCTGATATCTTAAAATAATAAATATATCTGATCAAATTTATCAACTTATTGATTGACTTATATCTATAATTAAAATTAATGATATGAAATATATCTGAGAACGTGATATTTGCAAATTTACATCATAAGATATGAAATAGGAAAGGATGTTTTGCATAACTGATGATAAAATCTAAATAAAATAAACCGAGTTTTTTTATACAAATACAATTTTTCTTCTAATATTAACAGCGAAGTAAATAAATCATTTCGTTTTTATATTAACTCTTGGAAGCCACTGCTACAATGACATTAATTATTTTTTAAGTTTCACTTGTTGATAATTTTTTGAATGCCTGCTTGATGTTTATCATTCTTTACTACTCCTACGTGAGCACCAGCAGGATAGCTCGTACGATGTCTGTACCCCCTTGCCGCACCCGCATGTATAAGCCATTATATGAATATGTAATTAAAATTAAAAAGCACCAGTGATTATTTTATATACACAAAGAAAATGTTAGCTAAGGTCAATGCAAAAACATAAATAATGCTTTTTGTTGTTGTAAAACGAGATATTGTTTATAACATAACATATTATAAATTCATAACATATATATTATACTATACATAGATTTAGTCAACACTAAAATTGCATCTGATAATGACATCATTGTATTATTAGTCAACTATTTTAATTCTGTTTGTTTCATCTTTATATTCGGTCTGCTATAGAGGAATTTAGTCTCTACAGTACCGCATTGGGATATAGAAGGTCCATAGTCTACGAGTACTATAATTTATTTTTAATTATCTTTTTTTTGATAATTAACTTCTTTCTCAAGGCTCATGGTTTGCAGACCATATAATCAGTCCTGACCAGTCCAACTTTTTGTAATATAATTTATATATAATCTGAACTATCCTTAATTTCATTTCTTTGTTGATATACTCGAAAAAGCTTAGAGACGGACCTTTTTTTTTTTACAAACTATCGAATTGATAATTCGAATTCTATATTTCAGGAGCTTTAAGAATATTACATTCGGTTATTAAACTAATTCATTATTCTATTCTAAATATTTATTTAAATTTTCATTTCTGTACGTGTATGTAATGAATAATTATTAATGAATACATTAATAAGGCACTTATGAAAAAGACTGACTCTTATAATAAAAATGAAGACTTTTTATTCTTTAATCTAGTTCTGAGTGTTTTATTGATTTTTATTTCTACATTTGGTATTATTTCATACAATAACAAATAATGCCCAGTTTTTAAATTAAAATCAGATAAGAATTAATTATGTAGCCGATCTGATTGACCTTGATGAAGGTTACATTTACAATTATAATTTAATGAGAATTAATAAAATCAATAATTTATTGTTGTTAGAAATGGAATAAAATAAAGCATTGGTATTATTACCTCTGTGTGTATTTTGCAGTGATAAATTAACAATAAAATTGCATTATAACTGAAGTAACAATAATGCTATACGAGTTAATGTTTTGAGGTTAAAATAAGGAGCTATAACTTACCAAGTACATATAATTGTCTTTTAACGCTGGTAAAATTCTAACTTTCATTTTTTTGAAATCTATAGAGTTTGGAATACTGTGGAAACCTTGAAAACCAACACTATGCCACTTTGATGCTAGGACAAAAAACAAAACACAATTACTATGTAATGCACTGACATATACGCTATAAAACTATTATGTATATTTTTTCAACTGTTTAAATTAATTATATACATAACCTCAATAATATATGATATGGGCGTGTTATTTATTTATTATTGTCACCTTTAAAATAAGCTGCAGTCAAAAAAGACGATGCGCCATTTGGCAAAACTTGGAATACACGATTAAACATGGATTTAATATAAAATATCACTATAATTAATGAAAACAATAACTAAATTAAAATATAATTTTAAATTTAAATGAAACCTCTAGCCGCTCCGTAACTTTTGTTTACTACTGCGACTGCGCCTGGTTAATCTTTGACTACTACTCACTACTACTTGTTAGCAGAAACTTGTTTTCGTGAATGTGATGTATGATAATGAAAATTAAATAATACATTAAATTACAGTTCACAAATATAATGTTATTAAAGGAATAATATGACATATTTATAGTTGTGTTTTCTAAATATATATGTGTTCAATATGTTCTAAAAATATTAGATAATTGGTTGTAAAATTGGATCAATATCTTTAAGAGCCACTGCTTTATATGGGGGTGTATCCCTCTGGTGTATCTGTCATGAAAAACTTTGGAACAAGGAAATGTAAATTTATGTAGTGAACTATAATTACAAATAATCAAAATGCCAATTTCTAATATATTAAAACGTGCTTCGAGTTATATTTATGGTTCAGAATCTGATACAAATTGTGACATACAGTATACAGATAATGAAATACTATTTTGTAAAAATAATGTGTGCGTTCATCCACCTACGATAGCGAGACAGGATTATGATATAATTCATCATCCTGGATATTTAACAGTGACAACAAAAACATTTGTAGATCAGTATAATAATGCAAAACGACCCACGCTTTTTTTAAATTGGATTCCCAATACAACTCTCCGAAAATGTCCTTCTACAGTGGAGAACAATGTTACTGAAGAGTTAAAACAGCATTTTGGAAATGAAAGTAAAAGTGAAACACCTATTTCATATTCCAATAGTCCTGGAGACCAACCGTACACTAATACTAATCCTTTTTTGGATCCATACCCTTTAGAACAGAGCTACCCAGTTATTGGATCAGATGGATCGAAATTGTCTTCTAAATTGGATGCTTCAATGTTATCTGACCAATCAGAGAGTTTAAGCATTGGCTCAAATTCTGATAAAAGTACAAACTCTACATATTCGAATCATATCGTTATTTTGAATCCTAGTACAAGAATGAACGATGATATGAACGTTATTTCTCCGAATAACGAGGTTTGTGCATTGATTTTATTATTTCCATAAAAATACATCAAAATCTCACATTTATTTTATTAAATTTTTATTAAAAAAACATATTGTTAAGTCGTTATCATTTACAAAACAACTATTAGCAATTTACTTATAACTATAGTTTTATCTATAGATAAGAAATAATTTTCTTAGGTTTCTAAAAGTTAAAATGTGAATTATCAAAAATAAATCTGGTACTAAGCCAAAAGTTGGTAACTCTCGTGTTTTGTTTTACAGCTATACGATATATAATTTGTCTTAATTTTTTCTAATAGGGATTTTGTAGTGGATAACTTATGCAGTATAATACCATTTGATTCTTTCGCAATTAGAGATAGAATATATCGAAATTTTAACTCTATGTATTATTATTATTAGGTACCTTCAAAAGAAGTTGAAATATCAGATCTTCAGCCATTGCTTCCAGAAGACAGTAAACCTGATTATCAAAACATTGATAAATGCTGCATACGATCTCTTTCAATGACATCTGTAAATATAACAATAGCAAATCCATGTATTGAAAATTCTGACGTCACACCTGACTCTGACCGTTTCATTAGATCATTGAGTATTAGCTCGTGCGATGAGAATAGTCCTAACTGGATGTCTACACCAGAACTTTTGGCACTAAAGCATAATTTAACATTTCCTGAAAGTGTTTCTGCAAGTCCTGTAGTTACAAGGAAGATGCCCATGAAATGTCGACGGTACATACATTTACTTATTCGAAAACTATGCTAAAAATAGTCTTTTTTAATAATTTTAAATATATTTCACAGATTTTCTGTAGATCTTAGTCAAATGAGGTCTCTTCGCCTCTTCTTTAATGATGAACAGTGCACTTGTGGTCAACTTGTAGTTGCTTCCAGAGAATCTCAATACAAAATCCTACATTTTCACCATGGTGGTTTGGATCATCTGGCTCAAGTCTTACACCAGTGGCACTCCCTTCTACATAATATCCGATTAACTCCAGGTAAACTAGAAGAATAATTTCATCTTACGTAATAAATAGCGCCTGCGTATTTTTCGATACTACTCATGTAACACTTGCTGATATGCAATTATTATCTCTATACTCTTCAGGGTCAGAAGAACCAAATTTACCATATCGTCATTTTATGGTCTGCCGGCCAGAGGTTAGTACTTCAGAATTGCATCCTGAAGAGGGTTCTATTGCAAAAATTACGTCTGAATTGTTTTATGGTCAGTTATTAAACGAAAGGTATGAAATTTATAAAAATGTAGTAACGATATTACAATAATTTCATAATAATATTAAAAAGAATGTATTTCTTTCAGAGGACAAATAGAAGATGACTTAGCTTTACGAAAAGGAGTATTTTTCGGAGGTTTAGAAAAAAGTTTACGGAAAGTTGTATGGCCCTTTCTTTTACACTGCTATGCATATAGTTCAACTCACGAAGATCGTGAATTTTTGATTGAAATTAGAAGACAGGTATTAGTGAAACTAATTATTAATGTTGAAAAAATTGAATAAATTAATATCCTAATTATTTTTCTAGGAGTACGAAGAATTGACCCGACGTCGTGAGAATGATCTTTCGCCTGAAGAGCAGTCACACTTTTGGCGGACAGTCCAGTGCGTTGTAGAGCGTGATGTGGTGCGTACTGACAGAGGCAATCCATTTTACTCTGGGGAGGGCAATCCGAATATCGACACACTGAAGGAAATATTGCTGAACTACGCCATATACAATCCCGGACTTGGGTAATTTAAATTAATTCCATATCGTAATTCTGGTTGACAGATAAAGAATTGCTTCGGAAAATATAACCTTATTGTTAATGTTTAACGCCTACTATAATTTGGTTATACTACATATTTAACATTTCTGTTTTTGCGACACTAATTTTATATTATTATTTTTTTATATTTGTAGTTACACACAAGGAATGAGTGATCTATTAGCCCCTGTTCTATGCGAACTACGCAGTGCTCCTCAGGCTTTTTGGAGTTTTGCTGGTCTTATGCAACGTGCTATATTTGTTGCCACACCTACTGACAATGATATAGATAGAAATTTGGTAAACAATGTTTATAATTATTGAAAAAACAATGTATGTTTATTAATAATATAAACTTTCAGAATTTTTTGAGAGAATTAATTAGAATAATGGTGCCTCATTTCTACGTGCACCTTCAGAAACATGCTGACGCAATGGAATTATTATTCTGTCATCGCTGGATATTACTGTAAGTTCAAATTTAATAATTGATGTGAATAATTTATAAAATCAATAATTTTACAGATGTTTCAAACGTGAATTTACTGAGGCAGTTGCTTTACGGATGTGGGAAGCATGTTGGGCAAATTATCTTACTGATTATTTCCATCTCTTCTTGTGCTTGTCTATTATTGCAGTGTACGCTGATGATGTCATTGCTCAAGACTTACGAACAGATGAAATGCTGCTTCATTTTAGTTCCTTGGGTAAAACATTGAAACTCTTTTAATTGTTTTCACAGTTCGCAGAATAAAAACGTTAAATAAATATGTAAATAATTTATATTCGCAGCTATGTATATGGACGGTGGTCTTATACTTAGAAAAGCTAGAGGTATGCTGCATGAATTTAGACAGTTATCTCGTATTCCTTGTACCCTGGCTGGACTATGTAGAAGATGTGGTCCAGGGATGTGGGATTCTACGCATCATCCTTCTATTGAATGTATAGGACACGATGGAGAGCTTTGTCGAGCAGAATAAATTTTCAAATGAAAGTAAGAAATATAGATAAATGAAAGATTTTAATTATGGACAATAATGGGGCTATTACGTAAGCTTGTATTTTATGAATTATGACAAATACATTATTGTATTTTTAATTAAATGACTGAATCATTTCATTATAAAATTTAATTTACCTGAAATAATTACAAGCTTACAATTCTTTCTGTGTTTAATGTTAGGTTCCATGTAAGAATTTTCATTCGAAACCAATGTGATTTTGTTCTTATTTCTTTGTTTAAGCTCAGTGATTCAATAGTATTTTTTATTTGGCTTTAATAATATTGATTGATAGATAACGTGGCTTTTTGATAAAAATTGTTAATTAACAAGGTTACCATCGATGTTAGACTTACGTAAGAAAAGAAATGGTGGTATTAAAATCTAAGCTAGCCTAATATAATTATAATATTTAAAACCCTTAATAAATTGCACCAAATATAAAAGTTGTATTTATGAATTGAAAAAAAAAATTGTTATTGATAAAAGAGATGGTTTCATTCCTTCTTCATGAAAAAATAGTGGATTTAGAATCTTTATTGGATATATGTATATTTCAAATAAGCGAATAAGATGGAACTTATAATTTGTACCTTATTACTTCTTTTAATTTCATAGTTGAATATTTTATGTATTTTTAGTTATGTAATATTAGGCTTAATTACTAATTTCTATGTAATTTAGATTATAAATTAGCATCTCTTTATTATTTTATTAGTAAAGATAAGTTTTTTAAGCCATGCGGAGACCATATCAGATATACGGTATATCTCTTACAAACAAAATTAAATTATTAGTAATTATTTCTAGTCACACATCCACCTAAAATATTAAATATAAAATATATTTTGCTATATTCTATTTACTTGATTGATGTTTCGTAGCTACATTTAGTGATTTGCAGCTATAATAATGCAGTTGAATTAAAAATATATTCATACTTATGATATTAATATAATACTAAGTCTCTCTCTAAAATAAACTCTATTTTTGTGGATTTTTATTGAAAATCTATTAGAATTTCATATACCTCTTTATTGATGTAATAGTATTTATTATAAAGAAAAACATATACGAGTATATAGCATTAAATATAGGAGTAAAGATGATATATATTTCAGTTTTTCGAATTAAAAATGTCTTGTTAGTAACAACAATAACAATTAAATTTTGTTAACAAAACTGGAAAAAGTATTTCTCTGTTATGCATTTTGCTTACATTTAGGGGCTGATTTAAGCAGTGCTCTTGAATATAATTAAGTTTACTATATATTTATTTTATAAAGCTTTTTTGATCTGAGTGCCATACTAGAAATAATCAGCTATTAAAAATATATCTGATTAAAAAGTCATATTTTTCAAACAATCATTTTGATAACTATATGTACATATTACAAAATAGTTTATACTTTAGTTATTTGTAATTAGACGAAAAACTTGCTGTTTTACTGAGAGATATTTACAAAAAGTAAACTCGCAATTTGTTAAAAATTTAGTTTAAATGGTTCTGTGTAAACCCGACGCCAATTTTTTTGCACTTTGCATAGCTGTTTTACTATCAGTACTACTATAATACGTTGAAACCAAATTTCTTAATTTGTGAATCAACTTGTGCTTGCAGAAAGCAACGACCGGCATGTGCATTTTTTGAAAATAATATAATATATAATATGAATACAGGTAATAATTAAAATAGTTCTATAAACAACTGGAATAATGATTTACAAATTTGATGTTACATAAATGTGAAGGCAATTAAGAGAATAAGAAGGGATCCTCTATTATAAAAGATTTCGATATTTGAATAAGTTATCTATCGATTGGTAATAGTACAACGCTCTTTGCACTGTATGTATATTTAAACACGCAGCAAAGAAACGGTTGAAATAATCTAAAAGTCATTTATAATATAAGATTTCTACCACTTTCAAAATTTATCCTAAATGTAGAGATAGATACAATAGCAAAATTAAAGTAGATAATAGTATTGTTTAAAGTAAATAATGCACAAAATGTTTTACTTTCTTTAGTTGCCATTTTATGTTATATACAATTTTCAGTTAATTTGGTATAAGTGCATGTTAAATTTAGTTATAACTCACATCCATAAAGCTCTAATCTAAATTTCACGAGATTTAAACATGACACAACATTTAAAAAATACGTACTTCACTATAAATCATATCAATTAGCTGAAATATCAATAAGATAAAGAATGTTATATACTTATTTATCAAATCTAGTTTTATCATGATAAATTTTATATTAGAAAAACGCTTTTAAGTTTATGTATAAAAATATAAATGCTAATATATCAAAAACATGTTACAACTTGCAATTATAATTATAATAAAAATATAATATGTATTAAATGATATATGTTGTTTTGTCGCTTCCTTATATTGTGTATAAAAAGAATATTACAATATATTGCAATGGAATATTTCCTTGTAGTTTCATTAGAGTTTTATTATGGTGCCTGTATCATTATATTGTTTCTTACGATTATCATGCAGTTCCAAACAATAAAATAAAAAACAAAACCCTTCTGGAAATTTCCACTTTATTTATAATATTATATATAAATACAACATTAATTATAACTAAATACATATGTACTATTATTGTTAGTTCACTTGTACAATTGTTTTATTATTTATAAATATTTTCTAAACTTATCTAAAAATATTTTATTTGGAATCTAAAAAATATGACTTATTTGTATTATTTATAAATATAAAAGCTATATTTATGTTATTTTAAAAATGTTCAAAGCTTTAGAAACAGCATTATGCAGCTGTTTCTAAATTATTGATTCTTTATGATAAGTTATGGATCACTTTTGGAGGACATTATTTACTGGGACTTAATTCATCCAGATATGTTATATCAAATAATATACTTTTACTGAATTAAAATGGAAGAATTAATTTCATTATAATATGGAAGAAAATTTTTCATATAAATCTATCACAGAAAAATTTAGTTGGCAAATATGGACTATCTGAAACTTACATTTTTTCACAAATTGATAGTCGCTGTAAAACATTAAAACTTCGACACTGATACAGACCCACTAAACACAGTTACATGAATGTAAGGTTTATGTAACATAAAAAGTTACATATTTTGAAAATTATGTTATCTAAAATACGTTTTCTGACCTATTTTACTACTTAACGAAAAATAAATCTACCCCATTAAATATTTGCCCATTAACATGAACATAAAACTTTTTAAGTAATACATTTTAAATATTAAATGGTAACATAGCATCCTTATTTAAACCCAATATTATCACGTTTCATTTACGTAAAATATTACATGAATGTAAGATAACATCCATGTTTTGTATTTAGCGGGATTTGTTTTACTATGATTACATTAGTATTCCTTCCCTTATTGCAAAACTCATTTATTCTTATCAAATTTTATTCACTGGTCTCGTATTTGTGGAATACTCATTTTTTATTATTTATCAAGCTACTATCTTAAGTATGCCAGACACAAGAATGATTAAATTTAAAATTTTCACTGGTAGGTAGGTATTAGTACATATCAAAGAAACGCGTTCCTCTTGTAAATACATAAAAAACGACATGTATATGAACAATATTATCAAAATATTTAAAATAAAGAACTAATTATATATTCTGCTATATCACAGAGTTTGGTACTATAACAATATATTAAAACTTATAGTCATATATTAGAAAAGTTTTGTCAAACTTAGTCTTAATTCAGATATAGTATACTTTACGTATATTATTAATATACGAAACGAAACATGTTTATAAAATGCAGCATTAAAAAATATTTATGTGTAAAATATAAATACATACATGTATTTAAATATTAGTTTAAGAATTCTGTGGCGCAAATAAATTTACAGAAACTAAAATAAGACAAGTTATGGACCATAGGAGCACACAAAGTAACCAAATATTACTCTTAAAAGGACTTTTAAAAGGATTCCTTTGAAGTCCTGTAATGTTTGCGCAGTGTTTACGTGCAGAGTATACTAAAAATATGGGAACTAAATATTGTATTGCAGTACCGGCATAACTTCCAGTAAAAGCAACTAATCCAGAAAGAGAATTAGTACCCAACGATATTAAAAATGGTGGAACTATAGCTAATAACGGAAAACATATCCTTCTAATTACAAATGGGTACGAATCTATTCTGTTATGATCCAAAAATAAAGTTTGAAGATTATTCCTTAATGTTATAGCAATAACAGGAAAACTGGTAGATAAAGTAAAAACTGGAAACAGTGCAAGAAAATATTCTATGATAATTAAAATATATGAATCAAAATTTCCTTGTATAAAATTTAATGTATATAAATCTTCTAATTTACTAAAGGCAAATGATCCTGTTATAGCTAGTACTAAATAAAATACACAAATTAATGTATAATCCGCAGTTAAAAGTTTTTGTAATGAATCTTTTTTTGTAATTGGAGCAATTAAACTTGGTATTGAATGATGACACATGAAAGAATAAACACAAGCACCAAATAATCCTGGAATTCCTGATATTGCAGCAGGTGGAGGATTTCCTTGAGGACCAATAGTTATTAAACGATATGATGCTATTCCAATCATAACAGAAAAAGCTAAAAAAAATAATTTTATTACAAATATTAAAATAATCAATAAATGAAAGCTTTAATAAATCGAACAATATTTACCTATCCATCTAAAAAGCGATGTTAACATTTGTAAATATTTCGTTTTTTGAACATTAAAAAACGCAAAAGGACCCAAGCACAAAACAAATAAAGAAATGAAGATTCGGTACATATATATTCTGGAAACAGAATGCTCATTATCCCAGCACGGTGATGTTATATTAACAAGAGTTTCATTTTGTGATACTGAAGAGCTGCAAAAATTTGACTCAATTTTAAAACTATTCATATTGAATATAAATAACATTATTTTATAAAATACCAAACTACATCCACTAAACTTTCTGCCACTGCAGCACAATAAATACTCAAATCTCCATAAAGATAAATACATAAAAATATGTAAAATAATGAGCGGCCGAATGTATTAAAAAAAAGCGTGGCCATTTCGCCAAGTTCCACCTAAAAATAAATTTTAATTTTTATTTCATTTTCAGAAGTCAGATAAGCTTTATCAAAACAACAGAGACAGTGGTCTACCTGGTGATCAAGTTCGTAAAACCTTAAAGTATTTGAAAAAAGAGGTTGACTTTCGAGGGAGTCCGTGCTAGTTGTGGATTCTTCTTCGCTGAAATCGTTAGCTACTTCGGAATCTTGTAAAGACTGTAAAAATATTATAGCAGACGTTGTTATCTTGTTGAAATCTTCTATATAACATCATAAGAATTTTACCCGATCTCGCTTTAATTGGCCTAATCTTCTCCAATGCAGAACTGCATTCGCACATGCCATTGTTTCGATAACAAAGGTCACAGTAATAAAGCTGATAATAGCCAACACGATAATAAGTGCTAGACCGAGAGCCCATCCTGCCCTTGCAAAAACTGCTGGTAGTGTTAGTGCTCCAGTTCCAACGATTAAGTTGAAGATATAAATTAGACCCATCTTAATAAAGAATTTACAATATTAGCCAAAAAGAAAAATATAAATACGTATAAAATAACATAACCTAAAATATTAAATGTCAATTATATCCAATATGCGCTATATTTAAGATAAAAATATATTTAATATTAGAGATAATAAATGAATATTAATTATCATATTTATCGAGAGCTGTAAAAAATACATTATAAATAAATAAATTACTAACCCATGATGAATACTGATCTCTAGAATTGGCAGACTCTTGTGTAGGCATTGTATTAAATATATCTCAATATATCTTAGAAGAACACTGTATCAGATTCTATTAAACACTGCATCGATAACAATTATTAACTGCAATAATTATATTTTATTGTTTGTTGTTGCTTATTTGACATATCAAAGTTTATTAATGTGAGCCGTTTACATTAGTTTACATTAATGGAGTAGTAAGCTACGTTCACAATATATAATATCAATTGAATAAATATTTAAAGATATGCGATTAATGTATAATGCAGCAAACAAACGTGTACAAAAAAATTCAAATTCTATATATTATAATATATAAAATTTGCGTTTTTTGCAAGCACATACAAATACATGCACTTACAATTTACAATGATTCACTGAAAAAACCGCGTAGTGTTCTCCGCAAAGTCTAAAGCTTTTCGGGAATGTTTAAATAAGAAGTAATTTAAATTTATTTATACAATAATATTTAGGTAATTAATTAATTTTGCATTAAAAATAACAAATAAAATGTTCCCAGTGCCAGTTCCTGGTTAAAGTGTCCCATTTTTTATTGTATTAGAAATATACAAAATTAATTCTGTGTGAGAGCCAAAATACTATTGTCACTGGATACAAATAAATGAGTTGATGATTGCATAGCTTAAAATAAAAAGTGTTTCGTTCGCTTGACGTCTGTAACTAGCATAGAATTATCATTAAATTACGATTAAAATTAAAAAATATTTTCTTAAAATAAATTTGCGAAGTTCTGCACCCGTTTTATATAACAATAAAAACGGCACAATTTTTGATTCCCGGACCGTCGTTATTTTTTCTAGGTTTGCTATTAATTTTATGTAATTAATTTAGCAAGCTGGCGCATAGCATAGTGACGACGTTGTTATTATAAATGAATTCTTGACACCTTAAAAATTCTCAACATAGTAGGAGGTCTAGTATTAAAATAGACTGGCATTAAATAAACTAAAGTAAATAAAAATATTAATTTTAATTCAAAAGAAGTTAAAGCCGGTATAGAAACCATACGAATTGCAGTTATTTTACTAAATATAAAACTACTAGAAGGCCCGAGAAACAATAAGGCCGGCACTGGACATTTAATACTTTTAAAAAATCAATATACGTGGAAAAACTCTAGAGGTTGATACGTTTAGGGAAGCACCACGATATTTCTGATGATTGATATGCGGGCATTCGTACACACATACTGGAACATACTTTACTAATGTTTCCGGGCTCATTTCTGATTCACTTCTATATCATAATTTAAGCCGGACAACACCGGGTACAATAGCTGCTTAAAAATAATTTCATT